>JAUMJL010000294.1:6000000-6600000 GCA_033558185.1 Dromococcyx pavoninus
TCAGCTGTGCAGAATGAAATAATTAAAAAAAAGGAAACACATTGTAAGCATTGCAGATTTTCTAATGATCATGGGACGGAAGACATCTTTGCACATTGCCCCTTCTCATTCTTACATGGTGTGTAGTGGCAGTTTCAGTGAAAAGGTGAACAGCATATTACAAACCATCATTCACAGGGAACTGGCAACTTCTGGAGTTTTGTTCAAAAAAGCTCTGCTTAGCTGATGAATATTTTGCCTCTCAGCAACTGCTTTCAGGGCCAATACTAACCCAAAATCCATAGAAAGGACTAACATGGAGATATGCACTTCTGGAATCAGGTATCTGGGACATATATCCATACTAGCAGGCATAAGGGTAGGTTTCAGAAAAACAGCTGGTGCTGATCATCTGGTACCTGCTCTCATTCCAGGTATTATTTACTTTTATTCTGGATAAGTTCTAGTCTAGTCCTGTGGTCTAAATTCCCATTTACAGCTGGAATGTAATACAGGAACTCCTGAAGACTTTCTTCCTCTTTAGTTTTTTCCAAAAGCAGTCTGGTTCTTGCACTCCTGTTATTTCCCTCTAATGAGAACAGAAGCACTGAGAGGTGTGTCTTAAACCTTATAATAATTGTGCTGGATTAGCTTGGTCCTAAGAAGATTTTCCACCATATGAAGTCACAGTATATTATAATTTCTTGTAAATAGAGGTGTGCTCTCAAATACCTGGTAAACTGATCTAATGTAACAAATAACCATATACCTGATAGGGCAGACCATACCTTTAATAATACTTACATTTATGTGAATGAAAAATCTATCAAAAATTCATGTACAACAAAACCAGTTACAAAATAAAACAAGAAGTTTCTTAATTCTATGAGCAAGGAGCTACGGCATGGACAAGGCAAGTTGTCATCTTGCTTGGCTCATTTCCTTAGGGGGTCTTTTTCTGCTTGGGGGTTCTTTTGATGACATCTTCTCCCTCACTGCCAAAACACACTTTTCTTCCTCATCTCATTTCATGCACAGACCTTCATGAAATAAGCATTACTACCTACTTCATATGTAGAACAGATATTTATATACCTTTCAGCCAGGTTTAGTCCTTCTTAAGTGCCTTATTTTGAAATACAAAGAAGTGTCAAAATTTTTAACCAGCTTTTTTTATGTTTAACATATTTCAGAATTGTGTCCTGTGCTGCCAGGGCTGGAAAAATTGAAATTGCTATTGTACCAGGATGAAACAGAAGCTTGAAATAATTTTGTAGTCTTAGCCAATACAGTAGAATTTCTGTGTCTATACACAAATTTAAAAAGCCTGTGGACTGAGTGAGACTTGGAAGAACTGTATTCTATTTTAGACATCTCCTTGTATTATCTATGGAAACATGGCTTTCCTCCTTCTTTCTTTTTATTTGGTATTCTGCTTCAGCTATCTAACAACAAGGGCGTACTGGTGCTGGCTCATAGCCTCTAAGTGCTGTAACTCTATAGCGACACAAAGAACATTAAAAGCCATGAGACAGCATCTACATTTGTGAAGTGAAAACTCGTTTTTGATCTTTTCCTTCTTTTTGTCGATATGTATTAGTGATGACAATCAAGTAAAGTCATGAATCGGAAAATGAAATTGAGGATACTATCTGTTCTTGGGATGTGCAATAAGTTTGTGTAGAAAATAATCTGTAGATTGCAGCTGAGCTTCATTTTACTATGAACATATTTTAGAGAAAGTCCTGGATATTTTTCAGGACTGTTGTATTCCCTAACTTGCCTTCTAATCCTGCAGCTTCAAAACACTCAGTTCAAGACATTATTCTTGTGTCTTTAAAACGGCATGGATCTTTCAGTCTGGGGGATAAAGACCTATTCTCTGGCAATATAAAACACTGCACTGATTAATTAATCATGATGTTTGCCCCAACCTCATGTGATCAAATCATTGTGAAACTTGTGGGCTGTGAGTATAAGAGCTCTCCAGTACTATTTTAAAGCAGTCAATTAACCTTTCTCTAGAATGATGGTATTCATTTCTGCAGAGTATGATTGTTACATCCTTCATTATTACATTCATTTCTGGTATCCTTTGGGTTCAATGTATGATTTATTACAACAGTAAGGTCATAAGTTAACATTTTACTTAAGCTGTTTATGGGGGCTGTGTCAGGGTTTTTTTTGTCAGAAACATTATAACAAGCAAAACCAGACTCACTATTTTAAGGTTCCTATTCTGGCTCTACGGGTTACCTATCAAATCTCCATCAAGGCACTTCATGCAAAAGACAAAACAAAGTACACAAAGGCATCACTGGAACTAACTGAATAAAACTGAGCAGTGGAAGAGAGGTCTGATGACATTGAGAAACATATTAGAGGTGATGACTTCAGAAAAACAGGGAAGACTCAAACTCAGATTGATCTTCCTATGTTGCAAACACTTGTGCAAGGGTCGTGAATTACACATCAAGGTGCTCTACAGTCCCCTTATGATCAGTCAGTGCAGGGAGACCACCAACACCTCCAGTAACTGGGTCAGTGACCTGAGATCTAAACCCAGAATTTCTCTAGGTCACCCAACACACACTGTGGTATGCTCTGTACTACCACAGGCAACCTGTTCTCCAAAGTGTGATCAGTGGGAGATAGTGAGGAAGACCAGAGGTTTTGGGATGATAGCATTTTCTGGTCTGTTTGGTAGTCCATGGACAGACTGTTGAAAAAATGCACTTTTGTTGAGCTGACATGAGTTTTTGCTTTGACCTTCAGAACGGGAGACCAAAAGCAACCCAACCTGAGCATCTCTTTTAAAGAAAGGAAGAGCTTTATGCTGATGACCTAACTGGTCTCAGTGATGGTAAGCACCTGCCCTTCAATAACTGTGATACTGTGTCTTTTTCCATTTGATATCTCAGGTAAGCATAATTAAATGCAGCCTGAAAGGATGCCAATAATTGATTTGAGGCACTGTTAGATAAGCTTCCTATTTTTAGGGTTTTTTTTTTTGGTTACGTACAACAAATCAAAGCTACTTTGGCTGTCTTTAAAGCTGCTAACAAAAATATAGAAGCTATATATAGATAGCCGGACTGCCTGCTGATTTAGACAATGTCTTGCTGCTACTTTAGTTCCAAATTGGAAATGTTGAGATCTGGCAGCTCTCCAACTCTGTACCTTCTTGAACAGTGCCTGCGGTATAATGCTGTAGGGTGTTGTTCCTTCTGTCTTTGGGGGTCTTGAGTTCCTGGACAAGAGAGTCAGAGCAACACTCTGTGCAGAAGCAAAGCCCACACACTTCAGAGTGAGCTGTGTCATTTGGAGCAGAGTGGAATAAATGCTTTAATGTGAGATTCAGTCTTGGATTAGGCTAACAGACACCTGAAGGACAAGAGGTCAGCCAAGGTTATGTAGGAACCAGCCCTGTCATAGTACAGAAAGCATGTGAGGTTGAGGCACACTAGCTGCTCTATTTTAAGCCTTTCCTCCTCAGTCCTTCCCAAGAACTGTGTAGCCTGGGTTTAAGTACCTTATATGTATTTTGACACAGTATCCTGTAGCAACCAGCACCCACTAGACACAGTCCTCCCTGGTGTACCACAAAACCAGAATGTAAAAATCTAGTAAAGAACAAGAAAAGAAATTTGTATATCACCATGGGGTATATTTGCCAGTTAAAAGAGACATGTCTCATCATGGAAAATTGCAATAAGAAGATATAAACAGCGTAAGTGTTTAAAAGTTAAGGGACGAAGTTGAGGTGTCAAAACTAACCTCATTTCTTCCCTGGAGTGCTCCAGGGTATGTTACCTTCACAATGCCAGAGGTTAGGAAGAATCTTTCTTAGCAAACTATACCAACATGTTCTGTTATTAAGACTTGCTATACCTTTTTCTTTGGTGTGATTGCTGACCTTTGTCAGGCATAGGTGTAAAAGTGCAATTACCTGTGCTTAATGCACTGCTGTACAGAAGTCTTTAATTACAAGGGTGATGTATTGTTTCTCAAATAAAAGAACAGATATTATGCAAGAGAATGGCACAATTATTGTTAAACAGGACTGAAGAAGTTTACTTTTAAATGTGATGCACACTGAAATATTTATGTTGAAATTTCTCTCAATCAGATGAAAAGAAATAAATGTATCTGAAGCATTTTACTTTGTTGCCAGGAGTGTTATATCCAACAGAGTACATTTTAACCAAAGGATGTGCCCGTTTCAGTAGCTGTCCAAATACAGGCACAGAAAAAATAATCTCATTGTTATGGTCTACTCTGGCTAGGAGTGATGAGAAATGCTGACTAGAAATTTTGCACCTGAGTCTTAGCTGAATGTACTGATGAGAGTGTAAAGTAATGTCAGCTTGTGAGTGGCAGCGAACAGCAGTCTGTGTTCTGGTTTCTTTCTTTACTTAAACGAAACATGAACACTTAAGAACACTTAAGATATTGTTTAGACTTCAATAAGAGATGTCATGTTTAAAGTGTTAAAATGTATTTTTTTGTAGATCTTAGATTTCTGTGTTAATTTGACCACATCTGGCTATGCCATTCAGGCAGAATTATCTCTGAAAACACTCCTATTTGCCTGTTGGTCATATCTGAGAATGTCTTTAAACACGTAAAATCCTCTAGTGTTACGTTTTTTAATGTCTGGTATCTTACAACATGTATTCTTTTTTCTCATTACTGTCTTTGGATAAATACACATAATGACTCAATTATACATCTCATGCAAAATGATTCTTATCGGTATTCTGTGGTTCAGAGACCTCCTTCTGTACCAGTAAAGCTAAAGATACCTTGTGCTCTTTAGGTTGCATTTGTTTTTATATTTTTGGTTAGGCTCTCAGAAGATGTACTTGGTCACTGTCATTTTTACTTTCACATTTTTACAGTATCCATTCTTATCTTCAACCCTCGTGTTCATAGCTTTACCCTTTACCCTCTATATGACATTTTACAGTCACATCTTAAAGCTCAGTGAAATGTAGCTATACGCTGAGCTTTTCTTTGCAACATGATAATACATTATCCAACCCCATTCCAGGAAAGGCCCAGTTCAACTATCATCCTTGGTAGGAGAGGATGTGCGTTAGTTCATGATCCTATACCATTTCCAGTGTTTTAGTCTTCTGTCTGTCACTGATTTCTAATGAGAGACTTGAATTCTGGCTGCTGACCTGAAATCTGTTTAAATTCCTTTTAAAATAGAAGAACAGCCTTTGGATGAGAGCTCAATCTCCCTTTTATCCATGAATGTAAATAGTCATGTTCATTGCTTCAGGCCTAAGGAGACTTTAGGCTTTCACCAGAAGATGAAACTGTTTCAAATGGATGAGTGGAAAATACTTCATCTTGTTGTAGGCTTTCTCTCGGTGGTCAGGACACTGACAAAGGAGATTAGAGTATTGTCACTTGGAGGAGGGGATTGCCCTGGGGTATACCACATTCTGCACGAGTGTACTAACTACTTCGTCATCATGGAAAATAAACCCAAACAGATGCAACTTGGACAGTGCACAGAAGAGTATTTTAGACTGTGAGTCTTAACTGGTTGCTTCTTGCAACCTGAAGGTGGTTCTCTAAATGTCTCAAAAATATAGGAGTTAAGGTTTACTTCACATTTTATCTGGCTTAAGAAGTCCCTTAATCAGCGTTTGGGCAATTTTGCATCCTGCAGTGAGGTATCTATTTCTCCCTATGTATGAAGGCCTTTGTCTTCAGCTAGTAGAGTGGATTCAACTCTATGCCTTGTCTTCATTAGGTAATCATAGAATCATAGCATGGTTTGGGTTGGAAGAGACCTTTAAAGGTCATCCAGTCTAACCCCCTGCAGTGAGCAGGCAGATCTTTAACTAGATTAGGTTGCTCAAAGCCTTGTCCATCCAGAACATGAATGTTTCCAGGGATGGGGCTTTTTCCACCTCTCTGGGTAACCTCTTCCAGTGTTTCATCACACTCGAAAAAAATTTCTTCCTTATATCTAGTCTTAATCCATCTGGTTTTAGATTAAAACCATTAACTCTTGTCCTCTGGCAACAGGCTTTGCTGAAAAGTTTATTCTCGTCTTTCTTATAGATCCCCTTTAAGTATTGAAAGGCTGCAACAAGGTGTCCCCAGAGCCTTCACTTCTCCAAACTGAAAAACCTCAACTCTCTCAGTCTTTCTTCATAGGAGAGATGTTCCATCACTGTGATCATTTTTGTGGCCCTCCTCTAGACCCACTCCAACGAGCCCTCAAGAAATTTATCAAGGTCACATTTCCATCACCCTTTCACTTTTTAATTTCATCCTCCTCTCAAAGGTACAAATTAATTTGTGTTGTGTTGTGTTGAAACTAGACTCTCACTAGACTGCACTCATCATGAAAATCTGAGTGAAAAAGAAGTTCTTATAAGATCAATATGAAAGAAGGAGGGAGGAGAGCAGATCCTTAAAGTGTTATGTTGGTCCTTGCTGTGCCCACTTGTGAAATCATTCTTGGGGATGGCGGGCACTGCAGTTAAAACTTCTGTTTCTATTGCTGATTTACTATCAACTAGGAAGAACAAGTTCTAACCTGATAATTCAGTCACAAGAATCACGTTAATGTGAGAGAAATGGTTTTGTTAGAGACTCTGCTGCAACTATAGAAACAAATATTTCTTCAGAAGGCCAGTATGTGCTGAAGTCAGATGCAGATGAGAGATTTAAATATATCTTTTTATGGAGATTATGTGGAAAAGTGACTGATCTTTGCGTTTCCACTGTACTGACAAAAGCCTGTAGTGTAAGCTGTTCTCTTAATTTGAGTTTGGGTTTTAACAGCACAATGTTCTTCATTTTGAGATTTTTTCTTATTTGATAACATTTGTTTCTTACTGTACCATTTACAGGTTTTATTGGATAGGAGTCCTCTAGCTCTGCTACTTGAAAAATATAGTCGATTGTAGTAAAATAAATATTAGCTTCTGTACTTGACAGAAATACATTGGAGTTTCCTAGTATGAAATAAGAATACTTGTGGGAATCATCTTAATTTCTGGCAGGATTTGATGGAGTGAGTAGCACGATTGTATTTACTTTGTACTCTCATGTGAGCATGGCATATAAACTTGGGGTTTTCAAAATGCTTTGTAAGCATCAGCCTAGCAACTTTAACAATAAATACTAAACTCCTGTGGCTCTCAGATTTCCCTTGTTGCGTCTTGTGAGCTGTTGAACAAATGAAACTGTTTCCAAAAGGGAAAGAGTGAGCACATCAGGTAGGGGAATTTTTTACAAAGCGAAGGAAGATTTTTTAGAAACATACAATCTGACAACACGTTATGATCCCGTATCACAGGTTTCTTCTGATACCACTCTGCTGGGGAGATCTGTCAGTGTGACTGTGACCCTTTTGTCCAGGCTCCTTGGAGTTCACGTCTTTTGGTTTCTACAAACTGGAGTGGCATTCTTGTGCTCTGTACAGAATACTTAATTTTTTTTTTTTTGCGGGGAAGCTCTGTTTTACAAGCTATGGTTGAAACTGTGTTTCCTCCCTCTCAATCTTTTGTTTCAGACAGCCAAGTCTTTATAATCAGATACACCTGTCAGTATTCCTGACACTCTCTGGCTGTTAAAATGGCAATCATTCCCTTAGTTATGAAGATTAAATAGTGTTTACGTACTCTTGTTTAAGAGCCATCAATGGGAATAACCAAAATGCAAAGTATATATGTACAAAGAATCTGAATAAAAAAAGTGAAGTAGAACCTCACAGGTTTCTTAAAATGCAACCGTCAATCTTAAATGTGTAATATATATTCCTACTAGAATGGGAAACAACTTGAGCTTTTTACATACTTGAGTGCTATAAAAATTCTGGAGTTACAGCAGAAGTTTTGGAAAGCTGATAAAAAGTACACTTTTTTTTATGTAAGAGCATGTCCCTTAAAATGGAAAGGATGAGTTCTCTAGAGTTTTTGGCTCTACTGAAGCAGTTTTGGTGGTGTAATTAGATTTTTATGTTCTGTTCTCTTGGAAGCAGATGTGGAACACATAGTTGTGCTTTTTGCTACAGGCATTTAAGGCATACACAACATTTGCTCCAGGTCACTGCAATGAGTGAGTAGTAGAGTAAGGAACGATCGAGGTCTCTTTGCTCCTGCCTTGTATCCAGTGTGATAGAACAGTTCTGTGGCTCTATTCTGGTTTCTATTTTTGACTTGTACTTCTTGATAAGACTATTGCATACAGAAATATGAAAGCATATTTTTCTTTATTGCTATGCCATTCCAGTCGAAGTCTAAATTGTGTAGAATTAAATAACAAGGGGGGGTGTGTGTGTGTGAGTGTGTGTGTGTGTGAGTCAGTTTTAACAACTACCATTAATTATAATGGATTTTTTATGGGAAATAAGCATTTTGTATCTACTTCAATGGAAAGCAACAATAACAGAGATTTGCCAGTGTTACAGGAAAAGTACTCTCGCTGATATCAGCTATGAATAGCAATTAAATTAACCAACGGTAAGCACAAGAATCACTGGTGTTATGCCAGCACCCCAAGTGAGAAACACCTTCTGTGCTGAGGGGAGAGCAAAAGCAATACCAGCAGCTGCTATGGCCGTAGAAGTGGCCACTGACTCATCAGAACAGCACTTACCTGAGAAGACAATAACTAAGAGTCATAACAGCATAGAGACAACTGATCAGTCTCCATAGTATTTATTACCCCTCTATAGTAAGTAATTTTTAACAGCTCTTGAGTCATAGAGATATATTGTAGAATAGAGTATGCAAAAGGTCATTGAGCTAAGGACACTCCAGTGAGGTGTTCCTCATCTTAAACTAGTGAGGTTTGTAAATATTAAATCCCGTCTTAACTTGATCATGACTGAAGAAAAATAGTTTCCTTCTTCAAAAGGAAATTTTTGAAGAACTTCATATTAGTTAGAAAACACAGTGTATGAGTTTGTGAGACAGGAGTAAATACATCTTTCTTTGCTTTTAAGAGGATGTGATTTTAATTGAAAATACCTCTTAGTTGATGTAGGACATCAGTCTTTGTTTAGCTGATGTGCAGAGAAAAAAAAAACAAATTGAGTTTTGCTAATCTAGCAGTTCAAAAGCTGTAAAACTGCCTTACTAAGAAAGCAGGTCAAAATAACAATCTACTCTTCCAATAAAATGCTTTGTGACTTTTAATTGATGGATTAGGCAGTTATGAACTGCAATACAGTATTGACATTGAGACTAATAGTTTAAATTTCAGGCTTAAAATAAAAAGACTGCTAACAAGCAAGACATTCTTAAAAAACCCAAATGAAACTTTTGTACTTTTCTTAACACAGATTAAACAAGGGTGTGTAAATAAAGATCTGAAGGCAAAATTTCATTTCTTCTGTTGAAAGAACAGAAGAATGTCAGTCTTTCTTCCCAATGCATTAGCTTTTGAAAGAAGAAACTGATCCTTTATAAGAAGCCATGTCCAAGCCTCTGCATATTCTATAGATTTTAACACTAGAGCTTCTACTAACACACTGACTTTGAAATAAATACTGATTCACTATTTATTGAGTGAAATTTCGAAGCGTGGTAAAGAAAGGCTTATGTACCTTGGCCTCTGTGATAAGTCTGGATTGGCCAGTGTCATAGAGGTCAAGAAGATGAGCATCTTATCATCATTCTGCAGTTCTGCCACAGTCTTGTGTATGAAAAACTGATGAAATACTGTTCAGGTGTGTGTTGTCACTGCTTCTGACTCAGGGTGGGTGACTCACAGGTATGCACAGAGTTTTTACTTGGTCCTCAGCTTCAGTATCACAGAAATGGTCTTGAGCACTTGCTCTTTCTTTGGTCAGTATTAGCTATGAAAACTGGAGAAGGAAGAGGTCCCTCTTCATTTGCCATACAGTTGTAATTTGGCCAGTCAAAGGAATGAAGAATACAACAGCCCGTCATATAATTAGACTCTCCTGTGATTAGGTAGGAGAGACTGGGGAGAACAGCAGGAGTTTTATTTATAGCTGAAAGAAGAGAAGGAAGGACCTTCTTCTGTTCATCTTCAATTCAGGATCAATTAAGCATATTTTGATACCTTGAAAGGTTTTTTGTGAAGCTGTCCTGCATTTCTGTGACTTCAGGTAAAATGTCTGTCAAATGCTATTGTTAAAATAGTTTAAGAGAATAATGAGGAGCACAGCCTCCTTGGAATCACTCCTGCAGTGGTTATTTTAGGATCATCTCACAGACTATGTCTGTGCTGCTGAGCTGGGTATCTTATAGCACCTCTCCAATACAATAAGATGGACCATTCTGTTGGGATGAAACTCAGTTGAGTACAGTAATACAGCTGGAGTAAAAACCAATTGACTATCTGGAGGCATAAAATTCAGTCCTAGAATGGACTGTGGATAAAGAGTGTTAGCAGTAAACAAACAGGAGTTTCATTCAGTACCTGAATGAATCATTTATCCTCAGCTGAAACTGGTGTAAAAGAGAGTAGAAAAGAGTTTATAAGAGCCTGCTTTGTCTCTGCATGATCTACAAGTCACTGTCACTGTGGATCATCTTTTTCAACAGGAAATTGCAGCCTCTCCCAGTCTGCTGTGAGTCTCAAACCTTTGCTTTTTTCCAAACCTTCTCCCAGCTATGGGCTGTTATGCCCATTCCTATACTGTAAAGACCTAGATTTTCCTAGTTATTTTAATGATTAACCAAAGTCCCTATCAGTTAAATTGTTTCCCTGAAGGTCAAAGATGGCAAAGAGAAAGTCTTTCCTTAGCAGTTAAATTGCCTGTTACAGAAGCAATTAAACAGAAGGGAATTCCAAAGAAGATAACTAACTAGTTCTGGAAAAAAATATTATAGTTCATGTCCAAAATTCTAAGTTATAATGATATGTCATTTAATGGAATGATATGGAGGTGATCTGTATGAGGTCAAACTTAGTCCCCAAAAGGGGAAATACAGATATACTTCTAAGGACTGCAAGGATTCATTCTCCCTTACTGCAGTCTCTGGGTAAATGCTCTTTTTACAGTCAAATTGGCAAGTGTGTTGATCTTATTTCTATTCAATATTCCAAGTAAATGTTATACCTAAGATAACTCCAGTTATAACAAATAATATCCTTATCCTTACCTTACCCTCACCCTGCATAAAATCCTATTTATAAGGCACAAAAATGACTGTGGGTAGCTAATATTTTAGTATTTTTTATGAGATTTTCCAAAAAGACAAGCTTTTCAGTTATCCATTTTCTTGGTACAATTTTCTTGGCCTGCTCTGTACGTAGTAAGCCTCTACATTCCATTCAAACATGACCAAATAATAATTTGGTTAATATTAAAAATGATCAATATTTAATCAATATGAACCCTCCCTTTCCTGTTAACAAAATTTTCTTCTTCTTCTTTCTATTATTATTATTATTATTATTATTATTATTATTATTATTTCTTTTAAATAATCATCAATATAATTTTGGAAATACTGTGCAACAAGAGAGGGAGAGAAATATCTGCCAGGTTTTGGTAGTGTTTCATTTAGTACTCTCTTTCACTAGCATCTGCATGTCTTTATTCTGCTAAAGGTAGGACCTTGCTGAGAGGTAAAATACATCAGGTTCATCTTGCAAATTGAGCCTTTAATTATATATCTAAATAATTTATGAAAGCATGCTTCTGCCAGTAAAATTCCATTTGGAATGAACCTCTGGGGTGGAATAAACTAATCAGATTCAATATATATTTTTTTTCTGAATTGTGTTGGACTTGTGGAGAAGTCTTCCCATATAAAGGTTGTTGTTTTCTCTATTTATTACTTTGTAGCTTAGATGTTGGTCATATCATCCCAGACCTGACTCTTTGGTTTTCCCAATATCTCATCCAGTTAGCAGTTGTTAGCTGGGTTACTGCACTACAAGCAGGGTCATGCAACTACTTTTGCAAAGGTAACGTACCTGTAGTCAGTGCCTTTCTTGCCTGTCTTTTTTCCCCGAGGTTGCTTCCTCAATCACCCGCATATCTCTTACCTCTCAGAGCAGCTGACATTGGTGAGAAGGTTCTTCAGTTCTTTGTGGATTTATGACAAAAATAACCCACAGGTAACCAGCCTCTAGTCTATTTTAGGACAAGGCAGTTTTTGTAGGTCCACTGACGTAAATAAGAATCTTCAAATGCTTGATGTTATAAAATATTAATGCGGCAAATAATTAAAAAGTCAGGGAGTTGCTTTGACCACTTATACAGAACAACACGTGAAAAAGTGGCAGCAAGAACTGGTAATTCACTGCAGTTCTTAAATTTCCAGACGGTTTTTGCTTCAAGACTTTGAAATGGTAATTCAGATCCGTTGTACCATGAAGGAATGAGAATTCTTCAAGAGGATTAATATTAAGATTTAGGACTCTTCTGATATCCAAGTACCATGCAGTGGTGCATGTCATTTGGAGAGCTGAAGGAATACTTTATTATAAAAAAAGACTTACTTTTTAACTGAATTTGCTGTCTTTTTTTATGGGGAGGAATGAAAATATTTCTGAAACAATCAAAGTAAGAGCATTTACAATCACCTGTCACATGGAGTTGAGTCATATGAAGATCAAAGAGAGTCATGTTTACTTGAAAATACATGAAAATTTTGTTTCAAATGAGCAGCTACCTACTGGCAGAACCTCAGAATTTCCTATAAATGACAAAAGAAAAAAAAAGCCAATGTACCCCACATGTTCCACATGTATAGGAAGTTGTTATCGACCTTGCGGAGAATGGTGTATTTCAAGAAACTTTCAAGTATGTATTTTGGGTGTTGGCTGAAAAGCAAAGAACATCATCACGTAAAAATACCGCTTTTAATATTTACCATTTAAAAAGTGCTAAATAGATTTTTGAATGCACAGTTAAAGAAATATTTATATTGGAATTTTTTTTGTTTAAACATTTAAGGAAAGATTTGGAAAGAAAAAGATTATTTTTTGTCCATTATTAATGAAGGTAAAATAAACAACTATTCATCAAGATTTGGTAAGGCAGAAACTATACAGACAACAACTGACATTTCATCAACAACCATTTTACCCAGCCTTGGGTTGTATTCTTTTACAATATAGACCTTATGGACCTAATTTACTTGATGTTTATAAGAAATTGCCTGTGGCAAGGATTAAATTAAACACAATGTTTGTGTTTTGGCATGTAGTTAAGCACTTTGCTTATGAAGGACCACACATGCTATTCACACTGGTAATAATAATTGACAAAGTATTGATTAAAACATCTAGCAGAGCCATTAAATGATTTATATTTTGTTGCATTCCCTTGCCAAGAAAAGCATAATTGGTGTTTACTCATAGACTTAAGCACAAGATTTACAGAAAGGTGAAAATAACTACTGAAGACTGTGGACATATCTAGCAGCTGACACTGGGCAGATTCCTCCATTTCCAGCCCATGTGAATGCCCCTGTCCTCCTGGTGCAGGACACACAGCGGGTAACCTGGGGTGAAGGTGTCTGCGAGGAGGTTCAGATGAGACTGGGGGATGGACTGGGAGGAGGCTGCAGCCATAGGTGGGCAATGTAGAAAGGGGAAATAGAGGAATGGGATGCAGTTGGGAATGGAGGTGCTGTGGTATCAGTGGTGGCAAAAAGCTGAGGGGTGGCTTTCCAAAGTTACAGTCCCATCCATGACCCAGATAGGCACTTCTCTATTCCTCTCCTTATGCCAGCTCTGTTCCCTGTTTCCTGTCCCTTTGCCCTAGCCTGGAGAGGGAATATGCATCCTCCCACTTGGTTTTGGCTGCCTAGTGACATGGGGCACCAGCATGACTGCTCTTTGAAACTGGGACACCATTCCAGATACACAGTTTAACATTGCTTATTGCAAGAAATGTGATTGGAGCAGATACTGCCAACCTTTAGCTGCGGCAGTAAGGTAGTGCAGGCTGGAAAACACACCCTAAACTGCTCATAGAACTGAACTGCCATGACCTCTGCGTGCCCTTGACTGGACTGCTGCTCCCATCCATTTTTGTTAAATGAAACCTAGCGGGGTATTTCTTCTCTGTGCTGTAGTGAGTGAAGTAACATAAACACAATTTCAAAGAACCTTTGGCAACGTGACTATTTTGCCTGTCGTCTGGAGTTTCTGAACAGGCTGAGCATGACACGCACCTTGCACATACCATGCATGCCACATTAATGCCTTTGTCACCTGCAAACCAGCAGCTGGGGACCTGAATGTGATGGCTCATCTGAGAAAGCCCTTAGGAAAGGAAATGGAGCAGAAAATTTTTATAGACTTGTTCTGTAAAGGCCAGTGGCCAGAAAATGTACCCCTACCAAATTAACTTACTGTGCCAGGTCAGTTTAGAGAGAAGCATGCTAGCTTGCAGCTGAAAACTCAAATCATTCTTGAGATTGCTGTATTGATTTACTAAACCAAGCACTGTATAGAACCTGAATGTATACCTGAGCTAGTATCCTACAGAAATAGAAGTAAAATGCTGAAAAATATTTTATGTTTGGATTAAATACTACATATTGAGCAACATTCAAATTAATTCAAATCTCTTTTATAAAAACAGAGCAATTTTTTTTCGTAGAGAGGCAATTGTCAGGTGGGTTTCTTGGGTTTGTTTTTTTTTTTTTAGATACCAAGGATGTGGATGTAGAATGTGCATAAGGTGAGTGACAAAAATTTCTTAAATTTCTTTTTCTTACATATCTCTTTCTTTATTTAATGTCCTAGAGTACACAGTGGGCATTGTAAAAACTGTAGCTTTAGTCACTTAACTTTGCTTTAAAATACAACAGAAAGGAACTGCAGCTAAAGATGATGATTCAATGAGGCTGCATTTTTATTTAAGACAAGAATTAAGAATATCTGTTCCCCCAAAAATTTAATATTAGTTACAAGCCAAATACACTTAGAAACCCACTATAAGAGTATAAAAATAAAAAAAATAGTAGCCTGTTTTTCCAAGAATATAACTTCTTTTATTTTACCATTTTAACTTTATTAAAATTACCTTTTAATAAATCACGTTATATTCATCATAACAATTAGAAAGTTTGAATTGCTTCTTTTTCATGCAATGAATTCTATTTATATTTAGTATTTTCATTTCTGTCATCCCTCCATGTGGATTTTATTCTATTACAGAAATAAAACAATTTAACTGATGTTTTAATTTTAGTTTTCAATTTCAGAGGAATGATTTTGATTAAATGTTGTCATGCTGAAGGAACATGTCATGGAATATTGCCATGGTGACCCACAGGCCAATTTAACTTGCTCTGTAGTCACCTAATACCTTTTATTGTTTAAAATTCTGTTCCTGAATGTACCCAAGTCTCGTTATATCAAGGCCTGATACAATCCCCATTTCAAGCCTAAAGGACATTGCCTCCACATCCCAGTTTTCTTCCTTGCACGTCCTTCATGGGCACAGTCTGTTTGCACTTCCAGCATGATGTCACTGACCTTCACCCTGGCCGGCAGACTAGGAGGAACACCAGTGTTTATACAGTTGAAGCTCTGCCATGAAGACCTGTCTCTTTCTTTTAGGAGGTCTAAAATGTTTTTGTACTTTTTTTTTCCTCCCTTAGAAAAAGTTGTTATCCTTTGTGGAGCAATAAAAGGTGTTATGAATCTCTGATTCCTATTGAGGTTTTTTGGGTGTGATGCAACGGCAATAAAGCCAAATTCTTTTCTTGGCAGCTCCCATTATTCCCAGAGATACTAATGGCTAGATCAGCCAATATTTACGTTCCTAACTCCTTCTTAGACAGCATGAGCTTGCTCTTGGTCTTGAACTGAGGTTTAGTGCCTCAATACTGTGTCTAGCATCGCACTCAGCAGGCAGAGAGGAAAGCTTTCTTCTGCTAGCAGTAGGTCCTTTGGTGGAGCCTGAACCAACACATTGGTCAATACAGCTTCATTTCCTCTTAATTCAGTATGTACTGCCAACATCTGAAGTAATCAGTGTCCTTTGTTATTGGCGAAGACACAGATGTCAATCATGAAAGTAGATATGATAAATACATCAATGGGGATCTGGTTAGTGTAAAAGGTAGTGCCGTAGAGTGGAATCTGGTCTACCTAGAAATGGATGCTTTCATACTCAAGAAGTAACATTTTAAAGGTCTTATTGAAAATTCTAAGTCAGGGTTTGTTGATCATTTAAAAAAGCAAAATGGGGTTTTTCCTTCCTTGCCCCTTTCCAATGTTTTCCTTCCAAATTTCCCTCAACATAGTTCTTAAGGATCTTAAAGTAGTGTTGAAATCTGTATGTTAAGAATATGAGATAAAAGTGCAAAGAATATTTAAAACTTCTTTTTAAATAACTGGGAGGGAGGTGTGTACAATAAATCAAGATCATTAATCATTTCAGAAGATTATAGTATTAAAGCAATATGTCTTTTTCAAGCACGTTAGAGGAATATGTGACAGGCAGCAGGTGGCTCCACCTCATTAGAAATCAGACTTTCTGGGAATCTAAGCAGGAGTTAAGGTGAACCTGGGGGGAGGGACTGCCTTGGAAGTGTAGTGGAATGGACTTGTAAAATTGATTTAGTAAGTTTGCACTTTGTTTGATATACTTCAAATTATGGCTCTAGGGGATACAAAAAATGAAGCATTGAAATTAAGTTAAGAATGTAATTTGATGGCTGAACAGGATAAGAAACCCAATAAGGGAGAGGTCTGAAACTAGAGGAGATATGCAAATTCCTGGTTTAAGAGCCAAATTAGACCTACTTGACCTGTTAATCCTCCTTGACAGATAAAGATTCTCCTAAATTTAATATTTCATTACTACTGTTTTAATTTAGCTTTTATGGATCTGAAGCCATATTCTGAATGTGAAGTACTCTATTGACTCCCAAGGAAAACAGTACAGAACATGGAAAGCAATAAAAGGTAAATTATTATTTTGATATTGCAACAAAAGATCAGCTTTTTTATACCTTTCGAGGCTAGGGACTAAACCAAACATCTTGCTATGTACCTTATATCTATTTTGTTTGCTTCTTCTCATAGTGCGGGCATTGCCGCCCACTTCGTTATCATTGGGCTACACTCAGTGGTTTTGTAACACACACATACTGAAAATCTAGATAACTACATCAAGTTATTAGTCTTGATAAAAGGGCTTTCCACTGTGCATGAAAGGAATGAAAAGTCTTAAGGAAACACTGTAACTATAAACATGAGGATTCTCCTTAGCTGAATGACTGAGAAGAAAGATAGAAGATATGTATAGAAGAACAGATTAAATACATATTGAGTGTGAATATTTCACAAGTGGAGAACTTCCATATCATGAGTTAATACCATTTGATTTTTAAGCATTAGAAACCTGCATAAGGATTGTAGTGTATGCCTTATTAAAAACTCATCCAAAGCTAAGTAATTAGTTAGTTCTTCAGAGACGCATGTGGAAGAGAATATGTCCTTATCTCAGAGCAGTGAGGTAGTTTTGAGCTAAAGGAAAAAAAGGAACTAGAGAAATCAACTAGAACATTAAATTGGGCCATTTAGTATCCACTTAATTGAATCAGCTGGCAGTCCTCCTAAAGTGTCCCTGCTTACCATCACCCAGGGAGATTACTTGCAAACCTGTGATCCCCATCTTGAGGACAGTGGCTGGGATCTGGAAATAAGTGCCTCGACCCCACAGCTGAACTACGTGAGTTTGTTGCTCTGGACGTCTTTTGTACTCAAATGGCAAAAATCAAAATGATTGTTGCAGAAAAATGACTGCCTACAATGACTTCCATATAGGCTTATATGAATGAGATGCTGCGGTATTTTCCCCTCAACTACTCCAAGTAATAAAAATAGAATGAAAGGCTGTTGCCTTCAAAGATATTCTACTGGAAACCTTGTATCTGAGTTGTCTCTAGCAGGTTGCAACTCTACACAGTTGCATGTACTAATTAATGAGAAATGTTTGCTGTTTTAGTAATATCTGTTTCTTTTTCATGAGCTCTCAGTCTGATGCAAGTGCCACCTCTGCTTTCAGCTTGGCCTTGTATAAGTGGTCCCACTCCTACTGCTTTGGCACTTTCCTTTTTATTCCCAGCAGCTAGGTTTCCCTTGCCCATGCAGTGCTTTGTGAGCAAGTTGGGTTTACTATCGATCATGTTGTACTAAGCAGCTTACTAACATGTCTACAGCAGGCTTTCTATTGCTAGGGTGAATACTCAAGGCACAAATGAAAGGATTAAATTTGAAATCTGAGGCTAAGGTATTTTATTAATTGATATAAGAATAATATAGTCTTTTTAAACTAAACAAATTTGTATCTGGAATATATGTCAACTATTTTTTTTTGGGGTACCATTGTACAGTTAAAGTCAGAAAATTAATTATATTTGTTTTTAAAATTAACATAATTACACAAATATGAAGTTCCCTTACAGACTACTTGGAAATATTAGACCTTTCTTTTAATTCCTCTTTAAAAATACTTCTGAATATGGTCTCACATGTAAGGTTTAAAGAGCAGACAAAGGAAATTTATATTCTTTAATGCTGATATCAGAAGCTGAAATAATAAATCAATTATCATAATTTTGACGGATATTTACAAGATAAGGTCTCCCAAGCAACCTGTCTACCTGTGAAACTGTCACTAATTTTAAGGGGATTTGAGACTCTTTCTGACCAGAGAAGTGATCACTGTGTGCGTTTCAACAGGTCAGACTCAGAACCATTATTCCCTGTCTATTTTGTGTTTTTAAGATTCTTCTTCTGTCTTAGAAGTAAAGAAGAGTACTTGTTCCTCCGAAAGTTTCACCCCCCTAAAAATGCTTCAGGCATCTAGTAAGAGTTCTTTCTGCCCTACATAGGTAATATTACCTCTGTCTCTAGATTGTCATGATCAGAACAACACCATCTGTAACCTCTCTGCTATTAATCCCCATGCAGCAATGGATGCACCTATACCTTAGAATCGTAGAATCATAGAATCTTCTGGTTGGAAAAGACCTTTGAGATCATCAAGTCCAACCGCATCCATCCTCCACTAAACCATGTCCCTCAAAAACTCATCTACCCATTTTTTAAACACCTCCAGGGATGATGACTCAACCACCTCCCTGGGAAGCCTGTTCCAGTACCTGACCACCCTTTCGGTAAAGAAATTCTTCCTAATGTCTAGTTTAAACCTTCCCTAGAGCACCTTATGGCCATTTCCTCTTGTCCTATCACCTCTCACTTGTGAGAAGAGATCAACACTCTCTCTTCCACAGCCTCCTTTCAGGCAGCTGTAGACAGTGATGAGGTCTCCCCTCAGCCTCCTCTTCTCCAAACTAAACAACCCCAGTTCCCTCAGCTGCTCCTCGTAGGACTTGTTCTCCAGCCCCTTCACCAGCCTTTTCACCCTTCTCTGGATGCACTAAGAAAGAATGCAACAGTCTTCAGAAATCTGCTGAAAATATCAAGTGGATTCCTACTGACCTCAAGGAACTTTGCATTTTTTTGGAGCAATTTCACCTTCAAATTCTTGCATTTAAGCTATATAATAAATATACAATTGGCTCTCATACAGACAGGAAGCTGGTTATAGGGTTGCACCTATTCTAGAGCTCAGTGTTTGGGAGGATGAACTGTGGACTTCTACAATTCCTAATACAAAAAGTAAATGTGAAAAAAATTTAAACCTGAATATAGCACAAAATTAATATAAATTATACTCCCCAGAGGCTGTAGAGTGTATCTCCGTTGGACTGTTATTACAGAATAAGTGACAGCATCAAAAAGTTACACAGCTCAATGATATAGGTCATTGACTTAGACTTCTCCACTGGGAATGATTAAAGTGAATGATTAAAGAATGATTTAACTCTACTGGTTATCTCTGTAGGGTGCTGAAAAACATCACGCCAATACAAAACAATTCTGCTTAGCTGCTCACAGAAACAATAACGTCACGGAATCATAAATAAATTGCTGACTTCCAACTTGAGGAACCACAGTAGCATTTTTGATTTCAGGAAATAATGAACAGCACGATGGAAGATAAAACAAGTGAGCTAATCAGTTCATCTCTGATGTATATATATTGCATTCAGACAGGCTCTCTTGCCAATGGATCAGGGCACTGTAGTCTTGTTCTTACAGGTGAGGAAGCAAACTCAATGTTATTCAAACTATCAATTTTGAAATAACACCTATAAAAAATTCGTATCAGAGATAATATAGGAAATGCTGGGCAGTCTCTATAAACATCTCAATTGCAGTATGAAGGATTGTTAGGGTTGGTTTTGCCAGTAGATACCTAAATAATGGATGCTGTATTTAATTGAGCATTATTTCTACAATTGAGCATTATTTCTACAGTGTAATTATCAATAATTCCTAATGGGTTATTTTTCTCCTGTCAAAAACAATATCTAACACATTACTCATCTGCTGTATGATATAATTTCCAGTAACAAGGTTCAGTGGGAATAGTAATAAATTAAACCTTATGCCTGAACAATTTATTTTAGAAGCAGGTTTTGGATTAAGAAACACACTACTCATTTTGCATGTTATGGATCTAAAATAGAAAAGTTCAATGAAGGGATATTGAAGGATTTCTTTTTAGGAAATCAAATGGTTTTATTTTTCTCTATTTTTCCTAGGGACATATGCACACAAAAAGAATTTTCTTACTTTAAAGTCTGACTTAGTTAAAGAGTACTACTGGCTTCTCTTACGTAACAGAATTATACTTTCACAGAAGCACTGAGTGTAATTCTGTGGATTTTACAGACAATATACATATATACCTATGCATCTCAAGTGTCCTTAAGAAACCAGTCATAATTTAAATTTTGTTACTGGGGCAGGATGTGGGACACTTTGAAAACCACTGAAGGCAGATGTTTTTGCAGGAGATACCCAAAAGCTGTCTTATTCTTTTCTTGAATTATGTTGCTTCAAAGAAAAATAAAAAAAAGAAATCAATTTCTGTGTTACAGTTAAATACATAATTATTCCTTTCGATAGTAGAGGAGGATAATTTTTCCGAGAACTACGTATTACTTTTTCAATTTCACTAATGGTACAGGGCAAAAATAGTAGACAGCTGGCAAGTAACACCACTAAGGCACACTAATTGTGGATTATACAGAGACAAGTAATAAGCATGAGTTAAATTTAGAGAGTATGATTTATACACTGTGGGTTAGAAATCAACGTTTCATGTACATAAAGATTTTTGCTGTCGTTGCAACTTAATTAAACTGTGAAAATGCAAATTCTTCTACACTTGAATAATGTCAGATTAGAGAGATGACATCTATACATAGGTTTCTTCAGTACTGATTGTAGTTCTGCAGTGAGTTAACTTTGAAAACCAAAAGTAAGCCTCATCATTAGTGTAAGAGATGTTTATGAATAGGTATTCTGAAGAAATCAGTACCTTAGGATGAGGAAAAACCCAGACAGCTACTGAGCAGTCTATGCACAGGACCACCTACCCACTATAATAACTTGTGAAAATTTGCCACTGGAGGGATCTTCAATTTAATCTTTCCAGTATAGAATTCAGTTTGAAAATGAAGAAAGACCAACAAACCCAATGATCTTGTGGCCTATGTGATATAGCTAACATTTCATAAGGAAAATATGAAGGCCTTTTGAAATGTTTATAATATGAACTTCCCTAAACAATCTGAACAATCACGTCAAAAGTGGTAAGAAAAATAACACTTTAGCATAGTTTCATTCTATTAAATAAACATTTTTGATATGGGATATTACTTTTACTGTGAAAGATTTCTTTATTTTTACAACAAACTTTTGTGCAAATTATAATGTATGTATAAATGCAACTGCCTTCTGCAGGAGAAATGTTGTATTTATTTGCCCTCACACAGAAAGTGTCGTCCTTCATGACTTAACAACATGGCTGTCATTCTTTCAGTTCTTGTATTTGGATGGATAAGGCTAGAATTCCATCTATAGGCAGGAAATTATCTCCCCAGAAATTATTTCCCCGGAAGAAGCCGGGGGACATTTAAACATCTCCCTGGGAGCGCCAGCAAACGGAGCGCGGCTAACAGGGTCACAGTATACAGCGTCACAGTATAGGCAGTTTGCGCGGCAGTTCGGGCAAGCAGGCATTCTCTGGCAGGTGGTTGGCTTCCCACTCCCCTACAGCAATGGTGACCAGGCGTGGTAAAACCTCTGCCACCAGGAGTGTAGGCATCCAAACTGAGCCACTGTTACGGGATGCAGCTGCCCAGACTCGGGACTGCAGGGAGTGTCTCAGCTTGCTTGTGGTTCTTGAGGACCATAAAAAAAATGCCTGTCTGAGATGTGAACGGATTCAAGATCTGCTCCTTATGGTTGCAGATCTTAAGGACCAGGTAGAGAGGTTGAGGAGTATTCGTGAAAGTGAAAGGGAGATAGACTGGTGGAGTAGAACCCTCCCCAGGAGGCTGAGGAATGCCGTATTCCTCATCAACAGCATAAGGGGAGTGACCTAGTTGGTGAGGAGGACTGGGAGCAGGTCTGCTCTCGTGGGGGTTATAGACCTCCCTTTCAAATGCCACCTTTCCAGCTGCCCCTACAAAACAGGTTTGGGGTACTGGAATTTGATGCTCAGGTGGAGGATAGCATTACAGAGAACTCACCCGAGGAGGCTGTTAACCTCACATTGCCCGTCAGACAGGTCAGGACCTCAAGTAAGAAAAAGAAAAGGAGAGTCATTGAGTCATTGTAGTGGGAGACTCCCTTCTGAAAGGGACGGAGGGCCCTATTTGTAAGATGGATCCAACTCATAGGGAAGTCTGCTGCCTTCCCCAAGCCCGGGTAGGTGACATCACCAAGAGACTCCCGGACCTAATTAAACCCTCAGATTATTACCCACTTCTGGTGGTGATGAGCTAGCGAAAAGAGGGTCAAGGGTAGTTAAAAAGGAATTCCAGGAACTGGGATGGTCAATAGATAGTGCAGGAGCACAGGTGGTGTTCTGCTCGGTTCCTCCGGTGGCAGGGATGTATACAGATAGGAACAAGAGAATATATGCACTTAGTAAATGGCTTAGGGGCTGGTGCCGACAGAGGAATTTTGGGTTCTATGATCATGGGGAAACCTTTACAGCACCTGGCCTGCTTGACCCAGATGGGTCTCGTCTAACTCCAAAGGGTAAGAGGATTCTAGCTCAGGAGCTGGCAGGGCTTGTAGAGAGGGCTTTAAACTAGGTGTGAAGGGGGAGGGGGGAGTAACTAGGCTCACCAAGGATGTTGCTGTGGAGGATGAGCCATCTCAAAGGGTGTCGTCAGTAACCCAACTGAAGTGCATGTACACAAACGCACGCAGTATGGTGAACAAACAGGAGGATCTGGAAGTCCTGGTCCAGCGGGAGAGCTATGATATAGTTGCTATCACGGAAATGTGGTGGAATGACTCTCATAACTGGAGTGCTGCCATGGAAGGCTACAGGCTCTTCAGGAGAGACAGGTGTGAGAGGAGGGGTGGAGGGGTGGCCCTCTACACTAGGGAAACCCTGGATGCTGTTGAAGTCGAGATCAGTGATGACCAGGTTGGGTGCCTATGGGTAAGGGTCAGAGGGGCAGTCAGGTCTGACCTCCTGGTTGGAGTATGTTACAGACCGCCCGACCAGGAGGAGGATTTGGATCCTCTATTGTTTAAACAGCTGGAGGCTGCCTCTAGATCGGCTGCCCTTGTTCTTTTAGGAGACTTTAATCTTCCGGATATCTGCTGGGAACTTAACACTGCCGAGAGGAGGCAGTCCAGGAGGTTCTTAGAGTGTATTGAGGACTGCTTTCTGTCGCAGCTGGTGAGTGAGCCCACCAGGGGTGAGGCTTTCCTTGACCTGCTGTTTACAAACAAAGAAGGGATGGTGGGTGATGTTGTTGTCGGAGGCTGTCTGCAGTGTAGTGATCATGAGATAATTGAGTTCTCTCTAAACAATGTAACAAGAAAAGGCAGGAACAGAACATCGATGCTGGACTTTTGGTGGGCAGACTTTTGATTATTTAAGGAACTGGTCAGGAAAGTACCCTGGGAAATAGTTCTTAGTGGCAAGGGGGTCCAGGAAGGCTGGATGCACTTCAAGAATGAAATCTTGAAGGCACGGGAGCGGGCTGTCCCTATGTGTTGTAAGAAGAGTCATAGGGGCAGACGGCCGGCCTGGATGAGTAGGGAGCTTCTGAAGGAACTAAGTGAAAAAAGAGGATGTATCGCCGTTGGAAAGAAGGGGGCGTAAGCCATGTCATGTTCAAAGATGTTGTTAAGTCGTGTAGGAGGAAAACCAGGGAAGCAAAATCCCAGCTGGAGCTCAAATTGGCCACTTCTGTTAAGGATAATAAGAAGAGTTTTTATAAATATATCAATGGTAGAAAGACGGGTGGCAGCGACCTTCACTCCTTGTTGGATGTGGGGGGAAATATAGTGACCAAAGATGCAGAGAAGGCTGAGGTACTTAATGCCTTCTTTGCCTCAGTTTTCAACAGTAACGATGTCAGCTCGCTTGACAGTTGGTCCTCTGAAGTGGTTGATGGGGACAGGCTGAAATATGGCCCTCCTGCAATCCATGAGGAGGAAGTTAGAGACCTGCTGAGCCACTTGGACCCTCATAAGTCTATGGGGCTGGATGGGATCCATCCTAGGGTGATGAGAGAGCTGGCGGATGAGCTTGCTAATCCGCTCTCCGTCATCTTTCAGCAGTTCTGGCTCACTGGAGAGGTCCCGGAAGACTGGAAGTTGGCCAATGTGACGCCCATCCACAAGACGGGCCGTAATGATGATCCAGGTAATTACAGACCTGTCAGCCTGACCTCGGTCCCAGGTAAAATCATGGAACAGATAATCCTGGGTGAAATCATGCGGCACCTGCAGAACAGCCAAGAGATCAGGCCCAGCCAGCATGGGTTTAGGAGGGGTAGGTCCTGCCTGACCAACCTGATCTCCTTTTATGACCATGTGACTCGCCTGGTGGATGAGAGGAAGGCTGTGGATGTGGTATACCTGGACTTTAGCAAGGCCTTTGACACTGTCTCCCACAGTAGACTCCTAGGGAAGCTGGCAGCCCGTGGCTTAGATGGGAGCACTCTGTGCTGGGTTAGGAATTGGCTGGATGGCTGAGCCCAAAGAGTGGTGGTGAATGGTGTCTCATCCAGTTGGCGGCCGGTCACCAGTGGTGTCCCCCAGGGATCGGTATTGGGTCCCGTCCTGTTTAATGTCTTTATTGATGATCTGGATGAGGGGATTGAGTCCATCATTAGCAAATTTGCAGATGATACCAAGCTGGGAGGAAGGGTTGATCTGTTAGAGGGTAGGATGGCCCTACAGAGGGACCTGGACAGACTGGAGAGATGGGCCTATTCTAATGGGATGATGTTTAATAAGTCCAAATGTCGGGTACTTCATTTTGGACACAACAATCCCACGCAGAGCTACAGACTGGGGCTAGAGTGGCTGGAGAGTAGTCAGGCAGAAAAGGACCTGGGAGTGCTGGTTGACAGGAAGCTCAACATGAGCCAGCAGTGTGCCCAGGTGGCCAAGAAGGCCAATGGCATTATGGCCTGCATCAGGAGTAGTGTAGTCAGCAGGACCAGAGAAGTTATCGTCCCCCTGTACTTGGCACTGGTCAGGCCTCACCTTGAATATTGTGTACAGTTCTGGGCCCCCCAGTTTGGGAAAGATGTTAGGATACTGGAATGTGTTCAGAGGAGGGCAATGAAGATGGTGAAGGGGCTGGAGCACAAGCCCTATGAGGAGCGACTGAGGGAGTTGGGGCTGTTTAGTCTAAAGAAGAGGAGGCTCAGGGAAGACCTCATTGCTCTCTACAACTACGTAAAAGGAGGTTGTAGTCGGGCAGGGGTTGGTCTCTTTTCTCGGGTGACCAGCGACAGAAGTAGAGGGCATGGACTCAAGCTTCGTCAGGGAAAGTTTAGGCTTGATGTTAGGAAAAAGTTCTTCACTGAAAGGGTGATCGGCCATTGGAATGCGCTGCCCAGGGAGGTGGTGGAGTCGCCGACCCTGGAAGTGTTTAAGGGGAGACTGGATGAGGCACTGAGTGCCATGGTTTAGATGATGGTTGGTGTTAGTGTTGGTGTTGGTGTTAGTGTTGGGTTATAAGTTGGACTTGATGGTCTCAGAGGTCCTTTCCAACCTTAGGATACTGTGATACTGTGAAAAAAAGTAATCAGTACCCACTGTTTGGGTACAGACTTACAGATACCTCTTGTTCTACCCTAATACTCTCTGAAGTGGAGATGTTCTTCTCAGGGAAAATTAGTGTATTTCAACCAGATGCAAGATGTGAACCAGCAGAAATTACCATTTCCACATACATCTGCATGGTAAATAAAAATAGGTGGGAAGAACAGGAAAAAATTCTGCTGAGCTAAGTAATGGAGAACATGACTTCAGGGAGAGGTAAGAACTAAGGATGTTGGTGAAGCCTACTAGATGTGTTTTTTGAACAGATAGATTGAAACCTGTTGACTTTCTGCAATTTGACCTATCCTCTTCCAGCTCCACCTCATTCAGAAGTACAGTGTACCGTTGCCTGTAAGTTCCACTCATAAATCTTCAGGGGCAATGTACAAGTAGTTCCAGAACTCACTGATGACAGCCCCAGCAAGTGTGCAGGACAGTTACAAGCTGAAAACCACAATGAATTACCACTACATTACCTTCAGTTGTAGTGGAGAGGTAATGCTTTACCTTCTAGCTAATTCAGTCACCGAGATGACAGACACATTAGTCCACAACAAAAGTGTATGGCACTTCACTGCTCCTGGGTCTGTTCAAAGAGCTCAGTTATGCTGCAATAAGACCAATGTTGAGTTCTAATGACTGCTGTATAATAAAGGGGATGTTTTGATTATGTCTGTAATATGCTCTTCTTTTGATATATTTAGCCTAATAATAACAAAAAAATATTGGTCTAAATAAGAGAAGATATTCAGACCAAGGTTTCTTGAACTTTATGAATCTTGGATGTGTTTCTTCTCTATGAAGGTAAGGGTGAGGTACCCCAAAAGCAGCTCAAGCTTGTTTTCTAACTAACAGTGTCCATGTACTTGTTCACCTCATTCATTATTGATTTATTTTGCAGTTGGGAAGAGATAGAAGAAGTATAATGAGTTACCAGACTTTGAATGATAAGGACATAAATCTAGTTTTAATTCATATAGTACGCTGATGACACAAAATGTGTAGCTAGAAGAGCTATGAGATTGCCTTTTTTTGTGGAAATTCTTAGATGAAGTGTTATGATTGGATTTTGTCCAGATTCTGCTAGTGTAACTCTACATGATTTTTCACACATCCATCCACCTGTCTTCTTATCTTCCTATCTGCCAGGCATTCTTGAAGTACTGGTTTACCAGATTCCTCCGCCCCATCACTTTTCATTACATATCCTCATATATTTTCCTAGATTGAAATGAAATTTTAATTAGCATTAAGATATAATTCCTCTCCCAAACCAAAAATAGGATTGTAAAAAACCTCCTTAATTTAATAGAAAATATTCCTAGTGAGCAGAACTGATTGTCAAATAATTACAATACAGGAAGAGATAGATTTCAGCCCAGACCACAAATATTCTAAAAAAAAAGAAGGTAGAAGATAAGAATGACAAAATGCACTTTTCAGAGTGTAGTTTTAAAATGTTATTTCACACTAATTTTTATTCTGTAAGTTTCTTATCTGGCAAACAATTGTGTCTCTGCTTAATTATAAATATGAGTAATATGGTGTTCATGATAGTGAGTAATATGGTTTTCATGATAGTGAGTGTAAGCAGATTTCACAGGGTTTTTTAGACTATAGTTTAGGGCTGTTTGAAGTATTTTATATAGTGTATATATACAATCTTTCACAAGTAATAATACATAGCTAGTAGAGTTTTTTAGGCTATTGGTTTTATATTTGAAAGCTTGGAGGATATTTTTAGGATCTATAAACTTTTCATGGATAAGAATGCGCTATCTAATACAGCTTAACTTAATTTTAATATGTGTAATTGAATAACACCTAGTCTTTAAAAATCATTAAAACAGAAAAAAAACCTGAATAGAAATTTTAATTTGTTATTAGGTTTCTGTCTGCATCCTAAAGTACTTTATTGCCTACCTCTCTATATTTTCTCCCAAGCAAGCAGAGGCATTAGCTTCTGATTTGACAGACAGCCTCTCTGCTGTTTATTGCAAACATATTTCATTGAGGATTGAATAATTTATTCCAACCAGGGAAATTATGTGTTTGTCGCTGATCTATAACTTCATATTAGTAGAACATAACATTGACATACAAAAAGTCTTAAGTCTTCAGGCATTTTTCTATGATTATGTGAAATACAACCTCCCCTCCAAAAGGTAATCACAGTAAAGAAATACTGAAATTCACCAAAGCATGGAAACGGTACAAGAAAATACTTATAGAATGGAAAAAGAGTGAACAGATTTTCTGCATCTGTGTCTATATCAAAATCCTGTATATAAATGCAGAATATGTCAATTCAAATACAGTAGTTTGGCAGCATGCAGTATGTAGAGCACTAGCTTTAAATGAAGTTAAGCTGACATTACAAGAAATAAGTTACTGCATAAAAAAGTTGTCACAATAGGAGTGTGTTTAAGAAAATCCATAGAGAGAAGGGAAAATTTTACTAAACCTTTTTCTAAAAAGAAAGCTAGAAGCTGCTGAGTTAATCCCTCTGCAGACTTTGAAAATCTCTGTGTGCAAAGATCAGAAAATCCTGTTTCCAAAGGTAATAAACAGCCCCTCTGATGTCTATGCAAAGAATTTGCTTTCCTCCAAGGCTCAGAGCATTGTGACAGTCTTTTGAGAACTAAGTGCACAAAGATTCCCTGCGCTGAAAGGCAACATACCTTAGCTCTACCTCAGCGCCTCAAGTTACTTTCAGCTGAACCAGTGCATGGAAAGGACTGACAAGCACTGACTCTTGATACACAAGAAGACTATGACCTGCAGCAGCACCTGCTGCAGAGCCACATTTGGGATAAACCAGTTAGCCAGGCAAGGAGATCGGTGCATTTCAGTGCATTGAGCTCAGGTTAGGCTGGGTGCAGCAGGTTTTGGCCAGCTTCTTAAATTTATTTTTCTGCCTGTCTAGAGTACCATGCTGATGAAAGGGTTAGCTACTGCAGGTTTGAAGCTATTTTGGATATGTCTTCATTAAGTGGTGGTTGCAATGACAGGTATTCATCCATGGCCAGACATTGACAGCTGCATCTGAGTTAATCACTTGGTGCTCTGTAGGTTATTAGTATTCATTACAGTCAGTGGAGAAAAATGGGTAGTTTCAGAGCATAATTTCTCTTATTCTAAAGTAGGCATTGGATATGGGTGAGATGAATCACACACTGCAAGTGCCTCTTTCAGCTTGTCAGTTAAAGCAGCCTAGGTCTAAGCATCAACACTGAGGGTTTCTAAAGACAATTGAGACAAATATTCCACCCCAGGCTGCAGAATGAATGCGACTGGGACAGAAGGGTAAGTGGATAAGCCTCTTACTGAATTTAGGACTGGTGAAAGACCCTGCTGTGTTTGTTAATATTAAGGAGGTTAGGAGGTATAACCTACAATGTATCAAATATGTTGACACTGGGAATCAAGAAGATACCACTAAAGATTAAATTTTAAGGTGAGATACAGAGCAGTCAAGTCACAGATTCCCTCAGACTCCTCCAATCTCATTAACAAACACTTAAGTGTAAAACAGGTATAGAATGTACAGAAGAGAAAAGTGGTTATGTCAAAGCAAAGAGGAGCTTTGTGATTAACTTTCTATTACAAAACTTTGTATACCTTTTTATGGAATGTCTATTAATTTCTGCTACAGGAGATAGGACTCTGGACAAAGAGCTCAGATAGACCCAGGTGAAGTCCTTTTAGTCAAATCTTCAGCTGGTGTAGGGTAGGATAAGTTGGATGTTTGCTGAGGAACAGTTTGCCAAAAGAAATTCTGTAATATATGGGTTCAGATGTATCTTTACCTCCCATCCTAAAGCTGAGGTAAGATCACAAACATATCAAAGAGTCCACTCATTGAAATCTCATCAGATTTCCTAGCCCTATACAGGTTGAATCTCATAAAGGTATTACTTCTTTCTCACTGCTTTTCCTTGCTGCTGAGGCATTGTCCTGTTTTTCTATTACACAGTTAATGACAACCCTGGTTTCAACTAGTTAACCCACATGTCAACCAGGCAAGAATTATCCCCGTTTCTAAAGGAAGCTAAGGCAATGTGAATAGTAAGAAAATCTGTGCATAAAATATTTGTTTTCCTTTTGACACCTTAATGAAAATTAGGTGAGGTCTAATGCAAAAATTACAGCCAGCACAATGTTAAATGAAGAAATCCTTATTTATATGAAAATGGCTTATTTTCTAGAAATATGTATATGCTTATCTTTTGAGCTTAGTTATTTATAGCAGAAGGAAATAAATTTCAGTGGGAATATTTTCACATAAAAATGCAAGCCAGAAAGTTTTTACATTTATATAGTTTACATTTCTAGCTATAAAAAATAATATTTAGAGATCATTGTCTAAAAATCATACATATTGTGTTTTCATCTGCTCAGGAAGCAGTTTGAACTAGAGTTATTCCTTATGACTCCCAGTATGTTTATCAGATAGTGCGTTTTGGAGATGTTATGCCTCATGTTTTCTTTCCAGGAAGGAAGGTAATTAAGGGTCTAAGGAGCTGAATCTTTCATGGTCTGACTTGGGCAACTCTTGGTGCTTAACCAGGTTTTTAGAGCAAAGACAATAACACATGAAAATTGTTTCTTGGTACTGAAAAATAATCCTTGTACAATATTTCTTTATAGTGATAAATCATAGAATCATAGTATTGTTTGGTTCGAAAAGACCTTTCAGATCAAGTCCAACTGTACCTGTTCTCTATGAAACCGTATCTCCGAGCATGTGTCCTTCTTTTAAACACCTTCAGGGATGGTGACTCAACCACCTACCTGGGCAGCCTGTTCCATTATCTGATCACCCTTTTGGTGAAGAAATCTTTCCTTACGTCTAATCTGAACCTCTCCTGGTGTAACTTGAGGCCATTTCCCCTCCTCCTATCACCTGTCACTTGGGACAAGAGACCAACACCCACCTCACCACAACCTCCTTTCAGGTAGTTATAGGCCGCGATGAGGTATCCCCTCAGCCTCATTTTCTCTGGGTTAATCAACCCCAGTTCCCTCAGTTGCCTCTCATAAAGCTTGTTCTCCAGCGTCCACACCAGCCTCATTGCACTTCTCTGGACGTGCTCCAACACCTCAATGTCCTTCTTGTAATGAGGAGTCCAGAACTGAACACAGTACTCGAGGTGCGGCCTCATCAGTGCTGAGTACAGGGACACAATCACCTTCCTTGTCCTGATGGCCATGCTGTTTCTGATTCAGGCCAAGACGCCATTGGCCCTCTTGGCCACCTGGGCACACTGCTGGCTCATATTCAGCCGGTTGTCAACCAACACTCCCAGGTTCTCCTCTGTCAGGCAGCTTTCTGGCCACTCTTCTCCAAGCCTTTAACACTGGATGGGGTTGTTTCGTCCCAAGTGCAGGACTCAGCGCTTTGCCTTGTTGAACCTCATCCCATTGGTCTCAACCCATCGATCCAGCCTGTCCAGATCCCTCTGCAGAGCCTCTCTTGCTTCAAGGAGATAAACACTTCACTCATCCTAGTGTCATCCACAAACATACTAAGGGTATGATCAATACCCTCGTGTAGGTCATTGACAAACATATTGAACGGGACTGAACCCCGTGGATTTAACTCCATTTACCACAACTCTTTGGGCCCAGCCATCCAGAGAGTTTTTTTTACCCAGCAGATGGTGTGCCCGTTCAGGCCAATGGCAACCAGTTTCTCATCCATTAACTGGGTAACCTTGTCATAGAAGGAGATCAGGTTGGTCTGGCAGGACATGCCTCTCATAAACACATGTTGACTGGGCCTGGTTGCCTTATGTGTGTTGTGTGATGGCACTCAAGATGACCTGTTGCATGACCATCCCTGGCACTGAGGTCAGACTGACAGACCTTTGTAAATCAGATTAACATTTGCCCACCCTCCAGTCAAGTGGAACTTCTCCAGTCAGTCGGGATTGCTGGTAGATGACGGAAAGAGGTTTGGTGAGCACCTCTGCCAGCATTCTTAATACACTTGGGTGGATCCCATTTGGCCCCTTAGACTTGTGAATGTCTAATTGGCTGAGCAGATCTCTAACAACTTCCTCTTGGATCATTGGAGCTTTGTTCTGATTCTTTGTTCTGCTCCCTCTTCCTGTCTTCTGGCTCAGGCAGCTGAGTACCCAGAGAACATCCTACTTTGCTCTAACAGACTGAGGCAAAGAAGGCATTAAGTACCTCAGCCTTATCCTCATCCTTTGTCACTATTGTTCCCCCTGCATCCAGAAAATATTTCTAGGCCTTTAAGTCTGCTAGTTGTCTTTAGATTTCAGCTTGCTTTATTGAATTCAAAGGCTTCACTTTGATGAATTTCTAACAGTCTAATACCTGTCAAAATCAGCAAGATCCCTCCTCCTTTCAAGAGTGTGTATGGTTTTGCGTAAATGCAAGAAGATTCCGACTTCTGGTTGAGTGAGGTATCCCAGCAATGTTCCCACTAACCTTTGTTCCTGTAATTCCGTGTTCAAACCCATGTGGTTCTGTACTTGGTAAACCAGTGTATCTATCTTCCTCACATATCCGTTAATACTCTAATTTGCCTCAGAGGAGTAATGCTGCCATTACTTAAAAGAAAGCTCCATCTCCTGCCCCTATTTCTCCTTTCTTTTTCCCCACTGCTTTTCTCTTCTCACCAGTTACCAATTTCCCAACAATCCGCTGTTCCTGGGGCCCACAACATCTGCTGTCACTAGAAGGGTTTCCACGTGTTTGAAATAAGTCTATCAAGTTACTTGGAGAGTTATTTACTGAACAGCTGAAAACACAATTCATATTCAGCAGATCGGTTTCTATTCTTTTCAAGTTTTTCCCCCCTCCTCCCTTCATACAGTTTGTTGCACTTAAACAGGTAATGGAGCAAAGCTGTATTCAACAAGTTGGGTTTGAGTTCTTTGCTTCAAGTAGACCAAGCCGGGGATAGCAGTATTGAAAAATACAAATTGTGTTTTTGTTGTTATTTTCATGAAATGAGACAGGAGTTTGGGCAATTGTCTGTGATACAGACAAGTGTCTGCAAATTCCTAGTTTTCAGAAAGAGTAATTCTCTCAAGATTTTATACAGAAGCGGTAAACTCCCTTGTCATATGTGAATAAATAACATCTGGTGCTTCTACAGAAAAGTCACTTTCATTTGACATTTACTCATTTTTAATTCAAAGGAAAAGCAGTTATGAAATGCGAAGTGTATTATGCATATGTACACTGATTTATGTTAGAGTATATGGATAATTTCTGAGAAAGGTCTGCTTGAATTTAGAGGCTTTGTATTACATCTCTAAGGTCTGATCTGCATCTTTGTGTATAAACTTATGCACTTAGTCCTAGAGTAACAGAAGCAGTTACCAAGTGCTCTCTTTTTTTCAGCTGAGCTTTTGATGGCCTGCATTCATCATCAACACTTAAGTCCTGAGACTTCCTGTGGGTGATTTTGAAAAATCTTTAGACTAACTCTGTTCCTCTTGCATTCACAGCATGACATAAGCTGTAGGAACAAAGTTCTGCAAATGTGCTTCTAAAATTATTTAAGAAATATTTTTTTTTATTTTTACTCAGCTGTAAAATCGAATGCCTTCATTACCACATGGCTTGTTCTTCAAAGCCAGCCATCAAGATTTCTCAAAAATAATATAAAGGAGCTTGTTATATACTATACTACAATAAGGGGAGTATTCAGTCTCTTTCACCTTGGTACTTTGTCAGACAAAAGTGATTGATGGGGTCTTATTGGAAAGATGTGGAAATCACTTCTGCAATAGTTTAAGTGCCATTTGAGATTTTACAGTTCTATGAGATAGGAAGTTGTTAAATTCTGATACTTAAAAGAATAATAACAAAAAGAAATAACTGGTTTGAAATAGAACCTTATGCTCTTAAGCCCTGACTGAGTGTAATAGTTCAAGGAAACTTCAGTAATTTTCATGAGAAAAGTAGGGAGCAGCTTTGTATAAAATAAAAATAAATAAAATAACAAGTTACTTAAAACTTTGGAATTTCAATGAGCTTTGGGGGAGTGAATCAATGAGCAGAGAGAAGCAAGGTAATGTAATGTAAGGTAAGGTAATGTGTAGTGGAAGTGAGTTTACCTTAGGTTTTTACAATCTTTGTTCTATCTCATATTCTATGTAAAGACTGGAAAGTCCCAGAGTAAAATATTATGTTTTATAGTAGAATCATATCACTGAGAACTACTCCAAAAAGTCCAAGTTAAAATGTCATGTTGAAAAAGGAACTGAAATATTTTTAAAGGAGTGAGTTGATTTTTCACTATGTTAATTTAATAATTTCTCCTAGGCTTTTTTAAGAGTACTGAAGAATGTCTTGAGTCTTGTTGACTTCACATATTCAGCAGTGAGCAACCCTAAAGTTGTAACACAAATTCATTCAAATCTCATTTGGCCGCCTAAGTGAAATAAATTGGATGGATAGATGCTTCAAATTTTTCCTGAAGGGACTACTGTGGGTGGTGTCCAGGACTATACCAGAGGTGAAATATTGCATCCACATGAAGGACCCACCCTGAAGGCTATGCTGAAAGTCACTGTAAAGGCAATCATGAGGACAAGCACAGCGAAAAAAAAAATGTGGCTTTCTCTGATGAGTATGAGCATACACCTTCTGAAATATTTTTGTTAGGAGAGAAAAAAAATCCTTCTCTATTAACAGCAAAATCATAATACTTTTTTTTTTTAAGAGGACTTTGAGAATCAAAGTCACTTTGTCTAATGATAGAAGATTTTTAACTCCACACTGAAAACGTAGCACCTGTTGCAATACCCAGTAAAAGAAGCCACACTTTTTGTGTGTGTGGCAGTCTGCTAGGCCTTTAGAGAGAAGCTGCGGCATATTCCTATAACAAGGAACATAAAAGGAAGAAATACCACATTCAGAACTGGTATTACAGAAATAGGTTTATAAATGACTCTTGGTCTGCTGTATTTTGCTGAGAGTCATAGCCTATGGCTGCCTATAAGAAAAATGTCATTTAAAAAATCAGGAGATTCAAGAGGTGAACTGTGAATGTCAGCGTACTTGCTTGCATGGCCGTATTGCTTTGTCAAAGAAATAAATGGATTAGGTGGTTCCTTTGAAAGCCAGGAATTTCCTATGCAAAAAATAAAAAGGAAGTGATATTTCTTGATTAAATTTCTACCTTAAACAAATTTGGAAGATCCGTGTTTTCTTCAGAGCAGAAACAGGCATAAAGGGATTTAGAAATATTGGACTAGCTTTTGCCAGCGTTGATAGCGTCGGTTATTTCTGAACACTATCAAATTCCAAACTAAGACATATCTTATACTGTGGAATAGAGTGAGATTGCTAGGTGCCCGTGGGATTTCATTTTATTAATGTGCACATCACAGGATCATCTGGGTGTATCAATTACAAAGGAAAGAACAAATTAACAAACTTAAGATCTGACAGAGAAATTTAGTTCCCAATGCTTCTTCACCCTTGTTTTATCTGAGAAGAATGTAAATTTTAGTAAACATCAAGGGTGATTCAGCACTGAGCACTGGCTTTCTGAGTGAGTTACACTCTGAAATTAGAAAAGGCTCCCCCTCTAAAGTATTATCTTAAAATTAAATTTTAAAAAATACCAATAAGAGTGCAAGACGGACAAACCCTGTTAGGTAGGGAAGGACAAATGAGCTGTGAGAGGAACTTTCACTTGAGCCATCCTTAACACTTGTTGCTCATAATGTGATGCGCTGAATGCAGTTCAGCATTGGCTCTGGAGGTAGTGATATTTCTGGCAGGGAGGCATTTCCCTCTTTTAACCCTGAGCAACTGCTTCTGCACCAGGGTCAGCATTCATGGGTTTTGACTGTGGGGAATCTCAACATGAAATTTTCAAATATGTGTTTCCATATTTTTTCTAGGAATTCTCTTGTTGTGTGTACACATATGTGTGTGTGTGTGTAAAAGCAAAACAGAGGCTTAAAAGAGAAGAACTTAAAAAAATAAGCAGAATATAGTTTACATATAGGAAAACAGGCAAGAAAGGGTCATTACAATGTAGCTGATCTAAGTTTCTTTGAGGGGTCACTTCTCATGACTCTATCATGTTTCTGTGGGCTTGGGGATAATCAGTAAAACTCCTGCTGAGGGTTACTGAGCAGGCGCAATAATGCACAGGAACTCTTTGATGCACTATCAAATAGCATATGTATGGAAATGTGATATATTTTGGGAAAATTGTTACCTATTCTAATAGGCTTTTATGAAGTTTGTAGTTACAAGAGTAAGCGACTGTTGTATTATTCTGTCTTGTATGTCACTATCAAGCGAGAAATACAAAGATTTTAGAGAAGTTTATAAATTTCTGATGGGGATGGACCCCACTATACCCGAGGTAAGAGCTCTATTTGTAGCACGTGCTTTTCAAGTTTTGTCATTGTAAAAAGGCTTCTATGACCTCTTAATTTCGCTCCCCTATAAGAAAACTTAAAATATAAAAGATAAGGGAAAAGTTTAAGAGTGCATTGTTTGTTTTCAGTAATTTTTTTTTCTTTGGGGCTTTGCTTTTTTTCAGGAGAGGTATCCTTTTTGCGAAGGACTAATTTTTACACTTTCGGTGAGACATTTGGGAGCTTCCCTGCAATGCATCTGGTAAGTACCTAATGCATGAGCATAGCAAACAGCAAAGCCTTGAAGTAGAGACTAGAGCTGGAAGTATTCAAGCTTGCCTCCCCATTTGTTGCAGTATTTCCATGGCAACTGTGTGCTACAAAAAGATTCTCAACAAATATATCGCTTGTACTCTTTTCTCACTTTATATTTTCTCTTCTAGTTATACATTTCTATAAAAAATGATCTGCCATGATGTTTTATTTATTCAAAGTTGTGCAAGTGGTTTGGTATTTATTTCATTAGCGCTAATGGCATCAATTTTAACTGCTCCCATTACCAGAGAGAATAGAAAGGTAAATGATGAGTCACCAGGGCAAATAAAAACGTAAACCCTGCCAATGAAAAAACAAGCAGTCAAGGTGAATATATATATCAGTAAGTATCAGACACAGATGCTTTTGTTCATCTACATTTCTGTTTGGTGCCCAGCCTGCCATTTGCTGTTAACTGTCCTGTATGATGCTAGCTTAGATTCTATTCAGATACAGACAGACAAATCCGATGTGACAGTTTCCCCTTTCAGTACTCTGCACTGCGTGTGAGAGCCTGGATGAAAATAACAAAAAGGGACAGTGTAAGACAGAAATAACATGTCAGCCAAAGTTCAAGGGGTGCCACTCAGTTGTGATCTTTATCTATAAACAAACCAGCTTCACTGGTGTGCCAGGGAAGGTCCAGCCCAGCTCACCACACACTGGGGGTGAAAATTATTTAACCAAAAAAACCCATGACTGGATTGCAGCTGGAGGACCACTCTGTAATGGGTGGCAGCCAAACACTCCATAGGCATGAGGCACAACTCCCCTTTCCCTCGTGCATTGTACATGACTCGACTAGGCTTATGTAAAGAGACTAGTCACAGGGATCATCACTTACCTTTCTGCTTCATATCATGGAACCTGGGATGCTGGTGGCAAATTTCATCCCTGCTTTGTATGCAAAGGAGATGACAGACATGAGTCAGCAAGGCAGGCTCCATTATTTGTGTTATCCTGCAGCTGAGTAATGATGTGGCACAGACAGGGGAAGATGATATTACTGACAGCAGCAAAATAAGACCACTCACCTGTCAGCTGGAAGACAAAAAGTGACTCCCTCTAGTACCAGCAGTCAAATGGCAACCAGAAAGAAAAGGTCCCAAGTTTTGTACCTATGAAAGGGAAGGAGATAACATGAGAAATTCAGGCAGCACTGCTCTACTTTGATTAGGGATCTTGGCTCATCATTTATTGAAGAATTATTTGGGAGTTTATCAACATTGTGTCAAAACACAGATGTATATTCCACTGAAGGACTCTGAGTGTGGATAAATCACTACGTTTTTAAGAAATTCACATAGAACTGGAAGAGTCATGAAAAATTACACAAGAATGAAAAATGACCCTTCAATTTCATATCACACACTGCATTTCTTAATAATGGAACAAATAGGAACAAACTATGTTTTAAAGATGTGATTATGAGAAGGTCCCAAATATTGTTCCACATATTTCTTCAGCTTTAAGTAGGACCTAAATCTATAGAGAACATTTGAAGTAAATATCAAACAGTGAAAAAACCTCAGGTAATAACTTACTATTCACTATTCATTTTGATTGGTTCCCCTGCCATACATTCTTATGCAAAAGGATAAAACCATAGTGTAGATAAGATGGCCAACCATGTTTTATTAATCATAGAAATTGCAAAAAACATTGTATGAACAATCCCCAGAAATGGAACTGATTGGATAAATAAAAAGGGAAAACCCTCTTGAGCAAAGTAGTATTAAAATAAGCACCAATAAGTCAAGAAAAACCTCTTAATAAAATTCAGTCCATCCTTCAATCTTGTTTGACATTTGTAGGAAAATCATGTTTGATCAAGATGTTGGACCTACACATTTGTTCTGGTTTAGATATTTTGATTGCATGTATTCCCTTAGTATTTACAAAGCCATAAAACTACTGCTCCTATATGTTGCCAGGGTTCTTCAGGCATGGTGTTTACCTTTTCAGGGTCCTCCTGGGACTATATCCCATACCTGGAGTGCAGCTCTTTTCTAGTTTGTTTGTTGGGGAAATGAGCTGTGCTCCTAGTAATCATCCACAATGTTCAAACCCACACTAGCTCTTCAGCAGCTGTCGTGTGTAGTGAAATGCTTAGCTTTTGGTTGGTGTGCAGTGGGAATCTGTCAGATATCTTACTTCATTCAATCATTGAAACAGTCTATTGCCTGATCTACACAACAGAAAATGATTATTCACAGTGACTATGGAAATGTGAATTGTGTTGTAAAATCTGGCAAGACTACTTCAACATAAAGCCCTGATGCAGTTAAATACTTCAGAACATGATTCAGTAGTATCCACATCAAGTGATTAATACGGGCTTAAAGTTAGCCAGCCAAATGCTTAAATACAGTTTTCAGTCAGAGAGCAGATGAGCCTTTCCACCCTCTCTATGTTCATCTCCCATGCTACAGTACTTTGGCTTCCTAGCATAAAATTTACTTACTTTGCTAGAGTTCTGACAGGCATATACAATGCAACAGAAGAAGATCTAGTGAGGAATGTGTTCTCAGGGACAAGGGTAGGACCCTGCCTCTCTGAAGCTGAGACTTGCTATAGCGTAGCATCACCCCACAATTTCTTCCTGTACGAAGAAGGTGGCGTTGCAACCCCACAGCAGCTCTGGGTAACAGGAAGAATCTCTCAGGCTATTCCCTTGCTGTCCTCTGCTTCTGTGAGTAGTGAAAATCAGCTGAAGCAGAAGACCTGACGTTTTTAGGGTACTGCTAGTTTTTGAACTAGTGATATCCACTCATCCAGCCTTTCACAAAACAGATTGCTGCTTTGCAGGTCTCTGAAATACCTGCAGTCTTAGGAATGATACTAGAAAATTAGCAGAGAAAGACAGATAAAATTGATTTTTACTGTAAGTAAGGGGCTTGTGTTATGCATATTGCACTGTCAGAATTGAGTCATTTATTTTATTTTTTGTTAGTCGGAACAAACTAGGACAATCACTTTCTTCAGAGTTGACTTTAGTGCTTCTAAATCAAATATGTACTACACAACTAACAGTGAGTTTTCAACAGATGATGATTGAGCAAAGTTGAAGACTCTACTACTCTGGAGTAAATTCCATACCAGTATACTCTCTGTTTCCACAAATTGACTGTACGGTGAAAGATCATGCAATAAGGAATATAAATCATATAAATAAGAACTCAGCATTTTTTAATCAAGTGTGTGCAACAATAATATCCCTTGGAGAACTGATGTTGGGTCCTCCACTGTGTCAAAGAAATGAGCCAGTTTGTTCCAGCTGACAGTAGGACCTACAATGACTTGTTGATGTGTAGCTGGAAATTGTCTTAGGTTTAGTAACCCAAATTTAAGCTTCAAATGTGAATAAATGAAAAAGAGAGAGATGTTTTTCCTGAATGAAAGTAGGGTGAATTTTCCTTGGATGTGCTTCTGTTTCTCCTTGGTTACATGCGGAGTCTTAAATAACAAACATAGACCTGATGTCTAGGTGCCGAACTGTACTGCTGTGCAATCAGGATCATAGTAATAATTCTGAGAAGGTTCTTTCAGACTTAATCACTCCCTGGATAAGACTGGAACTGGTTTATTTAGTTATTTTTTTTAGTATTATTATAATTCAGCAGCAAAGACCATGTATTTGTAAGTAAAGATTGACAAACAGCATGATGATTATGCCTTTTCATTAAAAGCATTGCCCAAACTTCAGATGATGGAATAACAATTTAGCAAGATTTGTTGTGCTTCAGCTCCTACAAAAGCAGCATGTGCAGTGCAACCCCTCCATTAAAAAGTGCCAAATGGGTAATTATGTTATTACTGTAAGCTACCCACTCCCCCAGCTCCCTGCCTCCTCCGCCCTTGCCTCATTTTAAGGGCATATTTAAGGATATTTAAGTCAGGATAATAAAATGTAAGAGTTGAACTCTGCTGAAAGTTTGGTTGCATTAGTTAATAAAATGTTTGTAAAGCACTAAAGTTAAAACAACTGTGTTGAACTGGAAATCTGATATTTTCTATCTTGGCTCTTCCCTCAAATTATAATTCACTTGTATTTATTAAGAGTCATTTGCCTTGCTCAGTAACTGATCATCTGGAGTGGCTTTATTGCAAAAGTGATTCAACATTGTTATTAAAAAATCCCAGTAATTAAAAGTGGCTCTCAGTGACCATACAGTATTGGTGGAAGGTGGTTTCCAACAGTCACCAGGCAAATGGTCTTCTGATTTATGCCAGAATTGTTTTTTAGGGAGTCTGTAGGGTTATGAAATTTAAAATTTATTCTAAGTAAAATCAGATCCCACTTAAATACCAAGATATCTCTCATCTCCCTTTCTTATTGGGAAAACAAATCCAAAGATATATGCTGTCAGGCTGTCATGTGTGTCACAGGAACAAGGAGACACCACCTCAGCTGCCAGCTAAATCTTTAACTTATGCCCCCAAAACCCGACTTATAAGAGCTCATTTCAGTGCACTGGACTCTCTGGAGAAAGTGACACTCTAGGAAAGCTGGGTCCAGCAGAACAGGAGGTACAGAGCCAGGAGTGACCATCCTTTGAGGAACAAAGGCGTAGAAGAGCCTCCACACAAGCTGGAACTTGAGTCAGGAAAATGAGAGAGCCCAACAATGGCAAAAACAGCGAGGAGAAACTGAATAGGGATCACTTACTCACTGGTAGTAGGGGAGTGATGAGGCATCAGGTGAGACAGCAAAGTGTGAGTTCCTTTTGGGGCTACTCACGCTAACAATCAAAAAGAGATTGTTAAATGAACCCCAATATGGTGCCTTTATGGCTACTTTTATGTTCTTCATTCTAATTTTCCTTTGCAAGGTTTACCAGTAAATTAATTCTCAACAGCAAAATAGGCAGAATCAGACTCATCCCTCTAGGCGTTGACGGACGTTAACATTTACACCGCAAATGTCATGAGAGAGGAGGTATATTCACACTGTGGGCCCATGCAAAGGAATTTCTGCTGGAGAACAAAATCTAAAGAAAACAACATTAGAATCCCAGCATTTTATCACGTTTTTTTGATGACATTCAAATTTCTGTATTGACTTTGCATATATCTCCTTTTCTGAAAGAGAAATAGAATAACTTATAATACCTTGGTTAGTAATTGGTGATGTACACAGATGCTTCTGGTGTAAACAGGCCTTGATACTCAGTATACATGATGTTTGAATTTGAAAGTGCCTTAGCGTCTCAGAGTTTGCAGCTAACAATTTAGAAAGAGACAGGATTCATTTGTTGTAGTAAAAGTAATATTTATCCTTTTTTTTTTCCAGTTTTGCATGTTTGGAGATGCCTTGAGTTAAGCTTGTTTGTAAAGCATGTTTAACCACTTCTGCAATATGTCTTCAACTGAGATGAGTAGCCTGCGGGAATTCTGTTCTCTTCACTCTGAATTGCTACAACTCAGAATAAAGTGTCTCTAACATCACAATTTTCAAACTACCTTTTGCCAGAGGCTCTGAAAAGGTGTAATCCTTCTTCTTTCTTTTTTAGCTAGACAAGAACGAGTACAAGTCAACATTAAAGCAATACACTTTTTCAAATATTTACAACTTTTTAAAACTGATCGCTAAAGCGATTTTTAACTAATCATTAAAGAAATCGCTCCTACAACAAGTTTGAGGGCAAGCCTTGTTGCACTATGGTGTGTCTACATTGTCATGGTTGTTACTCAAAAGAGACACAGAGCTAAATATTGCATCTTGGCAGCAGGTTGGCAGCATGTTTTGGAAAAGTTGAAGGTTGGAGATTGCACTCTATGCTCTGCGTTTCAACAACTAACTCCTGAATATCTGTGAAGAACTGGAATTAATCCAACATCTTCAAGATATTTGTGCATTTATTCAGCACCCAAATATAGTTTAAAGTCTTAAAACTCTTCTCAGTAAAAATAAGAGCATTGTTGTTATTATTATTGATACCCAGTGTATTTCTGTGCATTCGAATTACAAGTAAACGTATCAAATGTTTCATATGACTCCAAAGAGTGTCTCTGCCTGGTATTAGTAGGCGTGTCATATCACCAGAAACCGTTTTTTCATCGTTCTTTTCACTTTATCTATGGCTACATCTCCCTGCCCTCTCCGAAGCTAGTTAGCACCCAGCTCCAACTCTGAACTGTCTGCATAGCCGGCACAGTACTGCTACAGCAGCGTTAACAAGGTGCCACCTTCTGATTGCTTGAAGATGTGCATCTCACGCTGCTAAAGTCCCATTTGCTGGTCTGGAAAAAATCACAGAACCTTCAGTGACAGGAACATCTAGATCTGTATAGAGAGGAAACCTGATTTCTTTAGATGCAAGATTGTTCAGAAATAACAAACTGACACGATTTTGAATGGTATCTAAAAGATTCCTGAGTGCTTATAAGATCCTCAGGTTTTAGGGATATTTCCAAAGTCCTGTGTGAATTTACAACTTTGTAATTTCTACTGAGTTATCCTAATTTTGTGATTATTGAATTTTTAATGTATGTTTCTTTTCTCACTTTTTTCCCACTATGATTTCGTAAAACAACAATCGTTGAACAATAAATCTGTAGCACTGTCCTCTACTAAAGATATCAAGATTTTGTCTTCTGTGTGATCAGGATGAAAGTGAAGGAAGAGTTCTTGCTGAACATCATCTCTGTTTCTCAAGTAGAATTTACTACACTCTGTTGTCTCTGTAGGCAAGGTCATTTAATGCAAATCCAGCCACTGTAATACACCAAGACTCTCAAGGGCAAATTAATAAGATGGGGAAAATTTTTGCATCAGGATCTGTAGGTAGAGGTAGTTCTTCAAAATAAGCCATTCCTAAAGGGCTCGTTTGAGGCAAATTATATGGTGTTTTTGAGTTATTGGTATGTGATAGAAGTGGTTAAATTTTTAAAAGAATGGTGCTTACCTGAAAGTGCCAATATTGCTAATATGATACCAAGTATAAGCATTCTGAGGAAAAGATAACAATCAACTGCAAACAAACCACCACACACTTCTAAATGCAGACAGTATTTAAAGTTTCCTTTTGAGAGTGGCATTTTCCATGCCTTATTGCATTCTTTCAGAGGTTGTCTTTTAAAATAACCTTGACAAGAAATTGCTATTGTCTGCTCTTCTTATCCCAGGAAGGAAGGTTGCAGCTACATAAGGGTCTTGAGGGACAACCCCCTGTAGGCACTGTGGAAGGGGACAGCTGTGTGGCTGTGTGGGGATTTGGGGTAAGCCAGCTTTGTCACTTTTGGGAGAAAACCTGTTCAGCTCAGTATTGCCAGGCATTTTTTGACATCTTTTTGAGTTCATCAAGGAAACATCTTGACTCTCCAGAGTTTCTGGTTTGTGGTTTGGTGCTCTTGGCCATGTGAACATTTGGGTTTGTATGATTCATGGTGACTGGTCAGCCCTGACAACACCCTCTGCCTTCGTTTGCCATTCCCAAATATCTACAGAATATCTTTTTTTTCTCAAGGTTATGGTACATTTCACTAGCTATTTATATGGATTGATAGGTTCTTCCGTAAAATGCGATGCCATCGGCTAATGTTTGTCCAAAGTGACACTTCTATGTTTTTCAGTTTGACCTTTAGACTCCTGGCGCACATGCCAGTCGCGCACACTTCACAGACACCCTCTCCGCATATAATTCTCTGCCTTTTTATCTGGTCTATAAATGGACTGTTCTTTGAGAAGCCCAAAAGCAGAAAATGGACACACTCTGTCCTGTGTCTATGGGCAGCATCTGACATATTTAAAAGAATTTGTTGAAATGTCCTGCTGTTCTCCTGTAAGCATATATACCCTCCATAAAGGAAAGCAATTTGCCCTTTGGACCTAGGTTCTTCTAAAAGATATTGTCAATAGAATTACTGTTCTTTCATTCAATCAGTTAGCTCCCAACTTCTTCTAGGTAAAATAATCAAGTGAGAAGATATTTTTTCTGAAAACAGAGAGCTGTACATAACACCATTCAGTGTCCTCTAGCAGTACTTCCATCAAGAGTTCTTCAACATCCTGTGCTTGCAGACGAATTCTCTTAGTTGTAGCTATAGAAATGCATTACAGTTGAATAAAGACATGTACATTGTACTGAACCCTTTTCAGTCTAGCTTTCTGGGGAAGGCCTGGTGCCCTAAGCATGCAGAGGACCTACAGGGAATTGCTGTATAACAAACCAGAACATTTAGTTTTTAAGACTGTGTAGAAACTGTAACTTGTAAGCCAATAAAAATGGAAATTATTTTTTTTTTTAGAAACACTGCCTTTGATAGTGAGTCTAGTTCATGTTTTGGTGGTATCAGTGTGTCCAGTTTGGGGCTTCCAAATACAAGAGAGATACAGAACAGCTGGAGAGAGTCCAACAAAGGGTCACAAATACGGTTAAGGGACTGGACCATCTCTCCTATGAGGAAAGGTGGAGAGAGCTGTTTAGCGTGAACGAGAGAAGGCTCAGGGGGATCTTATCAGTGTGGGCAAATACCTGAAGGGAGGGTACAAAGAGGACACAGCAGGCTCTTTTCAGTCATGCCCAGTGACAGGAAAAGAGGCAATGGGAGAAAACCAAACATAGGAGGTTCCCTCTGAACATCAGGAAACACTTTTAGTATTGCGAGGCTGACTGAGCACTGACACAGGTTGCCCAGAGAGGTTATGGAATCTCCATCCTTGGAGGTGCTCAGAAAGCGTCTATAGATGGTCCTGGGCAACTGTATCCTAGTGGCCTTACTTGAGCAGAAGTATTAGATCAGATGCTACCCAAAAGTCTGTTCCAACCTCAACTATTCAGTAATTCTGTTATCAATAAGAATATGTGTTGCATATCAATATGTATGCTGTTCATCCTTTTTTCATAGATTATTATTATCTTTTCTCAACATTTGTAGCCTGCTAGCATCAAAGGAATGGTTAAAATCAACTTCAGACATGCGAAGGAAACATTTATTCAGACAGGCTATTTCAGTCAAATTTATAAAGAAACATTATTACAGATTGCAAGAATCACTGAGTTTCTGGAAAAATAGAATGCTCTACAATCAATTCATATGAGTTCGACTTTTGTAAGAGGAATATGTCCAAATGATTGGTGCCTGCTTTTAGTGTGCAAATTGCTGGAACCAAGTTATGGCCATACGAGGACAACAGTCTTTGAAACAGCTAAATCAATTAAAAGAAGCAAGTGAGGTTTCCTCATGAAAGCAAGGAAGGTTCCAATGTTCTCAAATGTTTTAAAACAACAGGTTTTTTTTGTCATGATCATGCTGCTCTGAAACGGGAAAAAATTCATGACCTCCAGAAATTGTATTTTATTATTTAGACTACCTCTGAACATTACAAAGTTCCAAATGTAGAAGAGAATGAACAGAGCACATTAAAAAAACAGTTAAGCAATCATTAAAAAATATTGACACTTATAGTCTGCCCTTGGACATCAATTATTTTTGACCTGTCCTGTGTATCCTGATTATTTCTCTCCTCCTCCTTTTTTTTGCATGCCTTTTAAGCATTCAGGCCTACCCCCAGAACTTGCTTGCAAAATCCTACTAAGTATTAAGGCATTATTAAACTTTTCTGAGTAAATCTGGTGCTACTTCACTCTTTATTGCAATCAAATCAGTCTCAATTGTACCTGATCCTGGTTTTTTTTATCGGATTTTTTAAGGAGGCCAAAGTAGTGAGGAATAGTGAGTTTTCATGTAAAGTAATAGCTAGAAGAGTACAACCAACATTTGTGAGTTATTTGAGAATATGTTTATCAACAAAGCAAAACATATAAAACCCACTTGGTATGCACAGATTAATGAATTACTCTACATCCTAGGGATCTAGCTGTTATTGGAGCATCTCCTTCCTTCTACAGTCTAGTACATTAACAATAGACTAAAACATACACATACGTTGCCAGTTGCCTTGCTGTGTGAGGGAAAGCTGTTAAATTGAGCAAGGGGTGTTTTTCCTGCAGAGTTTACTTTCTGTATTTGTTGTAAAGGCTTGACTTAACCACCTTTCAATTGCACCTAAAATCTTAAATATTTGTCATATTTCCTTAAAACATGGGCTTTGCATCTGTGTGGTAAATTTGGGGAAAATATGTCAAATCAGGGGTTTTGGTCACGTACTTTTATTAAGTATACCTTCTTTAAAAATAAGTGAACTTTGTTGGCTACATGTGGTATTCTTAGTTTGATAGATCACACGGTGCCTCTGTCTGACTAATTTGAAAAAATCCTTCAGAAAAGTATTGAAAAAACATTTGAAAAAGCAATGGAAAATTTCTGTAAATTTTTCAGTTATTCATAAGCTAACTTGAATGACATAACCCTTTATGTGAAGACTCTTTGAAAACTTCATGAAAAGAGCAGGGCAGAACCAAGATGTTAATTTTATAAATATTTGAAAAAAACCCCACATTTGTTTGTACTGACAAGTTCTATTAAAACATTGAAACTGTAAACAGCAACAGAAATTTTAATGAAATACTAAAATTTTTCAACTGTTTCCTGCATTTAAAACCCCACGTAATGTGTACATGATTTTAATTAGTATCTGAGAATCACTATTTAGTATTTTATCAATCAGAAGGAAGCTTTTTTTTATACTGACAAAGTTAGAATATGAATAATTAGTGTCTCTTCTAAGTCACACAGTGCAATGATACACTGTTCATGAAGCAGATCATAATAATCTTTGGAAAACTAGCATTAAATCACCCTGTAACAAAAGATATTAGTATATTTTAAGCTTTCACTGTGAATCTGCATTAATTTGTGAATTTATTATCTTAACAGCTGGCTTTGACAGTAAACATATTTGATGCTTAGCAAACCGTGAAAATTAAAGATAAGAAATTCCATGGGAGGGCAGAGATTGGCTCTGCCTGGGATTTTTCAATGGCAGGAGGTCCCTTTTATATTTATATCACTGCAGGACCAGCCTAGAACATTTGGACTCTCTCTGAAATGCCTGTGTATTTACACTTAACTTGTAGGTTGCATGAGACTCACTGAAGATAAGAAAACCAGCATTAATTCTGTGATTGGTTTAGCTTCTTGTTCCAGCGCTGCCTGTACTGAGAGTAGTGAGTAGCTGCTGGTTTGCTTTCCAGCCCTGCTTTCTCCTTTCTAACCTACCAGTGGGCTCCAGGTGGCAGCACAGGCACCGTTTGCAGAGCAAGTGGAAAGGTGTGACATGAAAATGTTCTGATTCAAGTTATTTTGTCTTTTCTGTTCCTGGATGAAACCTGTAATGAAAACACGGCTGAAATATTAAATTGCAATCATTTTTTATAATTTTATTAATGAATATTATTCTTAGAATTGTCTGTGGCTGTTTTCATTTCTCAAAAGCGTGTTTTCTCACTGAAAAGCTATAGTTACTGAGAAAAACCTTATGATAAAGCTATTGTGAAAATTTTCCATGTGAGTCAGAAAAATGAATGTATTTAAAGCAGTTTATCAAATATTATTTGGGTTAAATCATATCTTTATTTTTTCAGAAAGCTCTAGCCATTTTACTGCTAAGTATGGGACTTCTGTTCTTTGCAGAAACACAAGACTGGCAGGGAACCCTTGGGTTCTGAAATCCTGCCATCTGCAGTTCCAGGCACAATGGCATATACATCCTATCAAAGTGAAAAACATTAGTTCTGCATCCCCTTAAAACAGCCCAAACTAATGAGTCATGAAGAACAAAGAACACTGAATGATAATTGTAGTGACACAACAATCCCAGCTTCATGCACCAACCAAATGCCTGAATAGTGTTCTGATTGTTGGGTGTTAAGAAAGAGAATATCTAAGAAAGCAACAGCAAGGAAGTAATATGAAGTATATATATATATGGTAATGTAAAGTAAAGTAAAACTGTAGGGCGTGGCTGCCCATTAGATACGGACATCTGTAAGATCTCAGGATTTAACAATGTTTTGACACATTGCGAAAAACATCCTGCATTTCAGATGCTTAAATGTATTCATTCATAGGCTGCATGCTCTCTGTCCTAAGAGTAATGTTACTTTTTGTATCTTACTGACCCTCTTTCAAACACTCTGCAGGAGTCTGTGCTTCTCCCTGAGGCAATTTGCTTTCAGTATCTCCTCTCATCTCTGCACAAGATAGCTCAAACCACAAGCTAGCTTAAACACAGAAATGCTTGTTTTCCGAATGTGTGGGTTTTTTTCTCTGTTCATCTCTTCATTTGGCTGTAAAATCTGGACAACATTAATTACTGAAAGCAATGTCACTTCTCTCCTGTTTTTGTGAACATCAGAACAGACACATTTTATCTAGTGTTGCACGCACAAAAAGAAAAATATATTAAACAAAAACTCAAGAAGGCCTTTATGTCCATTTAGAAGAGGCAAGCAACCCAGTTTTCCTTAACAGAAAGATAAATGAGCAGCAGAAGAGCATCTGCTACGGGACAACAGCAACAAAAGAATTTCACTCACTATAACATAGAGAAAATACTGGTGCTCAAAAATATCTTTTTTCAAAAAAATAGGTAGTGTAGAGGTGAAATCCTTACAATTTCAAAGATTTTTGGGGGAAGCAATATTAACTCAGCCTGCATGACTGTTGAAAATATGAAGATTAAACACAAACAGTCTAAGTTATTTTTCCAGAAAGATATACTCCGCAGTCAAGTAGCTCCTGAATCAGATTCAGTAAATGAATCAATGCTCTGTTCATTCATTAAATAAATTAATGTGCTCTGTTTAACATGATGAACCTTTGTCTGTCTGCATTTGGGGTAGTCCATTCTGTGGGCTGTTCTCTGAGCTAGCCCTCATGCACCATTACAGTCTTTCTTTCAGCTTCCAGCTCCAGGAAGATCTGTCTGGGTTGCTTCTGACTCTTGCACCTCTCTCTGTGGAAAACTTTCCAACTTTAATGCTCCATCTCAGGATTAATACAATAAAGCCCAGGAAATGAACTCAAATGATTGTTTTTTCCGTCAGACTTGATTATATTAACACTTCTTTTGACTTTAGTAAGAGGATTCCCTGAACCAGAGCTGAAACACTAAGCTTTATATCTTAATTCCGAAACTCTTCATTAACTAACTTCATGGACCTGCAGATGAACTAATTTGTCTTGCTAGCAGAGCAGAACAAATAGTAAAAACTTGACTTTCTACGCATGCCTGCTACTATAGGCACTCTATACTTACTTTCAATGAACAACCCCCAAAATTCAGAGATCAAACCTCCTATTGAAGATAACTTTCTCTCATTTGGGTCCCAAGCACATGAATAGATGCTATATTCTTGCAGCAGTTTTGGTGTGGATTCTAATCAAATCTTATACAACATTTGAGTGAGACATGCAAGTTGAGGGCTTTTTGAAATGTTATAATGACAAGTGGGCAGAGTGATGGACAAAAATCAATAAAACAGAAATGTTCAGTCCCATTAAAGACATGGTAAACCTAATTTTCTGCATTTGTACTAATCTAGTCATCTGCCTTACATGAATAATTTCACATGGGTTAGAAGCAGAACTTTCAGATTATTATTGGCAAAACACTCTTTCTCTTTTGGGATTGCAATAAAGTCAGAGAAAACAAACAAAAAAATAATATATATTCTAAAAGCATTAAGATTGTCTGTCCCTTTTTACTCCATAGTCTTGGAGAGTTGATTGTTCTCCTCTTTCATGCGCTTCAGCAAAGGCAGTAGTGCCTTAGAACCAAGCATCACTGAGAGTAGCAGACAGGCTCTGCTAAGGAGCAAGCCTGGCCCATAGCCTGGATATGTACCTCATGCTGTCCTACCAGCAGGCCAGCACCTAAATCTGGGGCAGCAGCACAGGGCTGCTGCACTCACTTCTCAAAACCCACCAAACAGTAGGTGCTTGTAAAGTGACAGCTAAAACGTCAGAAAATAACAGCATGGATAAAACAGTTCTTTCAATCAATCTAATTTCAGGGAAGAAAAGATAATATGGAAGTAAATAGCTACTGCACAACCTCAGAAATGAATTTGAGTAGAGATCTTTGCTGAATTATTGAAAATATTACTAGGATTTGTGTCATTTTGGAGGAGTACCTTCCCAGATGCAGACAGAAGAACAAGCTAACACAAAAAGGACTATAAGTCATGTTGACTTGCAGTAGCGGGGACTCAGTGACCTGGCACGGTCTAATAGATTTGTCTTCCACATGTGATCAAGAGTGAAATCAACCCAGTTTCCTTATCTAGTGAAGACAGATTATGTGGATATACTCGCTATGCTACAATCTGTATCCCACTAATGGCCGATCACTCTGTGAAATTTCAGAGGAGAGTCCTAAGATATTGCATAGTCACTGACCAGGAAAGAAAATAAGTTAACTTTTTCAAAACTAGATGTCTGATGTAAATGGTTAAGTTATTGTCTTGCTATATAAACATGACTCTGGTGAACAATATCTGTGTGCTTGCTCTTGGTTTGAGCCAATGATCAGGGAAAATACGTTCAAATCTCAAGTTCATGCCCATTCTTTGAGATCACTGTCTGGGTGCTGGCAGCTCGCTGGGGCTGGGGGCCGTGGGGGCTAAGGCCTGAGCTGACTGGGGCAGGACTCCCACCCCAAAGACCCTGCCAGGCGATGTCCTGCCCTGGCCACCTCAAACTGGGCAGCAGTGCTGGTGGCTTCTGCTGGTGAAATGTTGGTACTTGACTTCCAGATACATTTTCAGTAAGTAAGTTAATTTACAATAAAACTTATCCCCCTATGTAGCAGAAGTCAATTCACAGCATGGTTTCAATTTTGGCATTTCTGTGAATTTGTGGACAACACTTAAACTTCACTCAGTCTTTTCTTCCAGTAGTTTTATCCTGTATTTCTCACCAGGTCACCAGTTAAATTATTTCTTAAACATAAAAACAGTGTGTTCAAAGTGTAAGGCACTAATTTTCAGGTTTTATAGGAGGAAGACAGGGGTTTATGTCAGTAGAAAAAACAGAGAAACGAAGCAGTTGCTCTTTTTATCTTATCTGCAGACAACATTGTTTTTTCCTCCTATATGTTTTCTTAATTCACTAATTTTCCCCTCATCCAGTCTTTGTATATTTTCTCCTATTAATTAATTTAAAATCTATTTTACAGTGACATTTTTCTGACTTCACCTTCCTGGTTGTTTTTGGGTTTTTGTTTGTTTTTTTTTTTCAGCTTATTTTTATCCTCTTTGTGTGTAGTTGCTTTCAAGTAATTAATTTCTAGATTATAGTTTCTTTGGTAATGTAATAACAGAAACAGTCTTTGGCCCCTCAAAGAGTAATAGGTTGTCTGTTCTTTGTTCTCTAGGTAAATTAGTATGGAAAAGGTAAAGATGTCCCCTTACGTAACACCTTAGTTTTAAAATAGGATTTTGCTATTTTCTCTCTATTTTATGGAAAATTACTTCTCTTGAAAAAGAGACATCTGTTCTATATTTTAGAAGGCCCTGCAGAATAAATTTACTGGAAAACTTTTCATTGTCTTGTACAACCCAGGTAGGTCCAGGAACAAGATTCACATGTTGGAAACTGTTATGTCTACTCTGTTCTTGCTTATGGAGCTGAACGTCACAAGACTGCTCTCTCAGAGTATCAGCTCATGGAACAGATCTTCTGTATGAACAGGAGAATGTTCTATCCATAGAGACATAATATTGAAATCCATTCATGTGCCCTTCCATTTTCTACAAATCTTCAAGCTAGTTATATGCAGGAGTACAAAATTCAAATTCAAATGTTTCCTGAGTGTCAGTTTGAGTAAGAGAAAATAAATTGCTTTGAATTCTAAAAGCTTCCTCAAGAAAATTAAACCCTGTGTATTAACTGTCAGCAGTGCCCAGGTTTGTGTTAGTGTTACATAAACCTCCTGGAATTAGTTTCTTCAGATTAGTTCGAGATTAAATGGTCTCTTATACTGTTTCAGCTTCTGTAGTCATATTGTTTATCTACTTTCATGCAAAGCACAGGTTGGAGAACCTCCTGTGTACGTTCAGAAATTCTCTGTCACAATAGGAAATGTTGGAACTACATTCCTTCCTGACTGCAAATGTCAAAAGATGGAGAGCCTGAGTATCGCGCTTTAACACTCTTCTGTTGAAAAATGAGCCTTTTATCTCTACTCAAAATTGTCTACCTTCATCTTCCAACCACTTTTCCTGCCACCTTAAAGAATATCAGCTCTTCTTAAAGCGGTAGGCAATACAAAATATATCTTCAATGTCTCCTGGGCCTACTTTTGTTATGTTCTCAAGTATAGTAGGGCATGTTTTCCAGACATCAAACCCTTCTTTCAAATCTTTTTCTAAATGTGAGTGCTAGAATATATAGAAAATTTCAGAGAATACACAGAAAATTTCTGTAATTTTAATATCATCTGCAGGGACAAATAAATCATCCAAACCTACTCGATATTTGCTGTGTTTCTGCATCCAAAGCCTTTATTTGCAGAATTAAACTGAGAGGGTAAGTTTCCTTATTTATTATGACCCCAGAGTGTAATTTACAAAGCTTCACTTGAGAGTACAATTCAGAACTTAAAATGTGTGAACCTCGTCTTCTGTTCTGAGATGTTCAATTCAACTTTATAAAGTATGGCTATTTAAAAAAATTATAATAGCATGACAACACTTTTTCTTCTTTTCTACTCCAGATATATTTTATGACAGAATTAAACGTTCAGTAAAACTTGGGCATGGAGGCAAATTAACTCCCTGATCTTCTCCAACTTTTTATCAATAAGGTAAACATATAAATCTTGGCCACTTCATACCTGCTGCTCTAGTTCTGCTGCTGCAGGGGGAAGGCACTGCAAAGGCTCTGACTTCAGGGAGACTGTCAGGTGCAGATTATGAATGTTAGACTGAATCAGCCTTCTGATTATAGTAGCTTTTTAAAGTTTCATAGAAATGCATTAGTAACCACAACTCTTGCAGGTGAAATATTGTGACATTAACTGGCAGCTCTATTCACACTGAAAGTTATTTATTGCAGTAGTAAAATTTAAAGAAATTACATGATTACATATAACTGAAAAATTATCATACCCCTGTGGTTCTGACTATCTGGTTACATCTTGTGCCTTGAAGTCTCCCAGGTGTATGATTATCTTATAATAATAAATTGTTTGTGTTATTGTTCCAGCACCAGATGTCAAATTGCAAAGGGAGCAATAATGACAAGAAAAAATTATTCCTAGAGAGGGAGTTGCAAGTATATGTATTTGAACTCTTTCTTATATTTATTGAAATATTTAAGATTTGAATTTGCAATATGCATTTGCTTTCAAGTGATTCTGTTGCTCCAAGTGATTTAAAGAGCACAGAATTCAGTTTCCAAGGCCCAATGATCTGATTTTGGTGGTAGTTCCTTCAGTTCCTTCTGATTCCAAATAATTGCTGAACACAGATTAATTTTTTGGGCCCCATTGTTCATTTTAACAAGTTAGTATTACAGATTCCTGTCTTAAAATTTAGCTCAAAGTTTGTAAATCAAAGTTATAGAAAGAAATAAAAGCTGGTTTGATATTTCACATAATGAAAGTTCTAATGTCTTGGAACAAATTAATTTTGGTAAATCATTCTGTTATATGGACATGCATTCTGGAAAATTCTGGCCATAATTTGTACATGAAAATAAAACTTACTTAAAATTAAAAATAAAAGACCCAGCCTTGTTCATAGTTCCCAACATACTTCAGATGTGACGAAGGGTAGATCTTTGCAATAGAAGGTTACAGGTCAGAGAAATGTAACCTTGTTTTTACCCAAACCCAATGTACCATTCCTCTTGTGCAAAGAAAAAGGGTGATTGTTTAAGAATGGAAGGGAATAAACAAATATGTGTAAGAATCTTCTCATTCTACAAGTGGTAGATGGGGATTGCATAGTCTTCAAACTGTGAGAAATAAATGAAAAGGTTTACACTTATGCCCTCTGAATATCTTCATGGAGAAAAGCGACCATAATCATGAGAGTGCCAGACAGTTTCTTGTTGGTGCCAGCAGGTTTTCAGTCTTTGCAATGCAAAATATCTGTGAAAGACAGCAGGAGAGAAATATTTCAAAATGGACATCCTAAATTCAGGCATATTTTCAAAATCTTAATGTGTGCTTCTTCAGGATATTTGTGAAATGGGGAAAGAATGCCAACCTGTCATCTCACAACAAATGAAAATAATTATTTTATGTAACATTCATGTAGTATAATGAAAAGTGCCACAGGTAAAAATGCGAGGAAATCAGTATTTGTGTCCTAAGAGAATGACATGAATATCAGCATTGGACTGCTTACTAGTAACTGACTGTAAACTCAAATGTTGAATGGGTGCTCATTAACTTTCATTGTAAAATATAAATGAAGAAGAATACCCATGAAAAAGTAACACGAAAGGCCTCCATCAGGATCTTCAGTCTGTCCTTGTCCTTCTCAGGACAGTGAAACAGAGACTGAGTTGGCAGAAGACACAGTGAGGCAAGAAAAAGGTCTGTAGAGATATAGCTCTGAATCTTTCTCCTTCCTCTACGTTGTTTATTCTCTGTTACATACTTACTGTGACGGAATTATATTTGCACAGATAATTTAAGTTCTACCATTTAGTAGTTATTGAATTTTTGACTTTGTATTCTCAATAATGCTGTATGTGTGTGCATGCACCATAATATTATAGTGTAAATAGCTGCAATGAAACAAACAACAGTTCATAACCAAAATTTCATAACAATATTCATCATGCTATCTTCATTAAATTCCGAAGCTCTGCAGTCTCCTTCAAAAAAAGGATCTTCACTGTACAGCCTCTCATAATTTCTGGGTCCCAGCCTTCCATTAGGAGAATATCAACTGCTTTATCACAATACTGCTTCATGTTTTGAGAATTTAATGCACTAAGTAGTGAAAGTCCCTTTTACTTTTTGTCATATCAATTCTCAAAGGAACAGACGAAGTGAGACAGCCATGAATATACAGTGCAATGCAAAAAGAAAAGGGGAAAAAATTCCCCTTAAAATAAGATGAAACAAAGATAGGGAAGAGAGAATACTTTTCTTGTTGAGAAACTCTGCCAACAGTGCAAATTTTAAGCATCTTTTTTTCTGCTTCCAAAGCGAAGTCATGACTATGTATCATACTTACAGCCAGTAGCAGCCTTCTCAAATTAACCAAGAACACCTTTTGCTGAATCATGTTGGAAATACGTCAACTTTTTCATTTGAAATGAGTTTAAAGCAATCAGGAATTCTTTGGTCACTATCACAGCTAATTTAATTTTGATATCCTATTCACCCCAGCTTGATTGACTTTCCTTTCTCTTCTCCCTGGTCCTCTGCTCTCTTCTTTTTTAAATTAGACTGTGAACTTCTTGGAACGGAGATCTTATTACATGCTTATTTTATGTTGCCTGACAAAACACATACTGACACTGTAATTTCTAAATAATTGAATTTAAAAAAATCCCCCTAAACCAACCTTCTGGGGTAAATCAGTTATGAAACTGACATTCAGTATCACCTTTGTAAGAAAGTACAGGAGATGTGTGAGATGTACACGATAAAGTTAGAACTAGAGGGAAAGAACAAATTTTCTCTTTCTTCCAGCATTCTGTGCGAACTGTCTAAGAACAGAGACAGGCTTTGATTCACACAGTTATGTTAATGTCTGTGAACTCTTTTTTTCTCTTGATCTTTGTTTCTGGTCTAATCACAGAATTATTTCACTTCACCACCATTAACCCCTCCCCAAAACCTCAGTCCTACAAAGCTGATATTGCTAGGGGCAGACACTCTTACTTATTAAGCAGTTATTAATTTTGTGTTTTCAGGGCAAAGTGTTCCCTCCCTGTATGTTATATGAGGGAATTTTTAACTGCAAGTATCATTCAACACAGAGTAGAAAAGTTTTCATTATTTTCTTTCTTTTGACATGGCAGTTTACCTCATTGTTAAATTTGCTATAGTAATAACCTCTCTTTTTCTTTTTTTTTTTTTTGGTGAGGGAATGAAAGGTCTTGATAAATGTTAACAGTTTACAGTAGGTCAAAGCAACTTTATGCAAAACAGGTGTAACTCTTCTGTTATTTTAAAATAATTAAGTTTGCTGGTGTAAGGCATCTGCACGTTTACAAGACCCCATGTAAATAGGAACAAGTGAATTATTCTACTTCATCCCATTAAATATTCTTCATATACCTATCTATGCCTTATTTTGCCTTTTTTTTTAAATTTGTAATTACCTGGTATTTGGGATGAGTCATTGATGAAATAAAAGAGAAGTTCTGCGTTAAAGATGACGGCATAGATGATGGCATAACTATAAACGATAGTTTTTTAAAACCAAGAATTTGAATATGAATATAGGAGGCACTGGGACATTCAGCAAACATCAGAGTTGAGGAACTGAGGTGCTGTTTTCAAAAAAATTTAGTAGCTAAGAATTGCAAGTGCATATTTAAGAAAATTCAGAGCAATTCCTATTGCTTTTGTGGCAAAAAAAAGGTTCTATTTTTGTATTAAATTAATTTTAAAAACATTACCTTAGTTTACACCTATGCTTGTAAACTTACTTGTACAAAAGCAGAGAGCTTGGTGGCAGCAAGTCATGATGCACGCAGTTCTGTTTCTAGCAGAGTCCCTGGCACACTTTGGCCTGGACTCTGCTGCTCTTCAAGACAATCCATGGGTACCAGTGAGGAGTTAACAATAGTCAGAGACTAGAGTAAGGTTTGAATTGTGGCTCCCTATTTTGAACAAGAGGGGAACTTAGGTGTATGAATGTGTAGAAACAGCCCAGGAATCTTCCTTTAATGTACTTCTTCAGACCAGCAATGGGGTGTGATGGCAGGGCAGTTTTAGGGACATCACTCCGCTAGGGCTAGGATGAATCCCTGCTTTTTAAGAGGAGTGGACAGGAGAGATGCCCAGGCTGACAGATGACCCCGAAACCTGAAAGATTTGTAGAAGGAGTGCAAAAGGGAGATAGTTTTGAGGCTGGTGGTCCTAATAATTGTGTGGCTTCCACTCTTAAGTTCCGCTCATAAACTGGCCTTATAAACAATAGTTTGTGAACCCCTGGTTTATGTGGTCTCCCAATCTAGGATATAGAGGTTAAATACAGCTCTTCTAAAAAGGTGTATGAATAATGTCTTTGCCTGGTCAAAATGAAGTTACTAGAATTATCTGTGTGGTGAAGATGTGTATTGTGCCCATGAGAAGTATGACTCATCCTCTCTCAAACACTCCTTGCCCTGGGACCGCAAAAAACACATCAAGAACTCTGTCTTTATGACTTCAAGAATGTATAGATGGTCCTGGTAAGGCAGCATGGAGTGCAGGGTTTCCACTGTAAACAGAATGAAATGCTCTATTTTATACAAAAAAAAAAAAAAGGGTGTGGAGGATTTACTGTGAGCATTCTTCCTCATCCTTGTATGTCATACAAGTGGGATTACTTTGTTTTTATGAGCTTCCATATTCTTTGGATTTCATGGCATTAAAATGGCTATCTATCTGCTAGAAAACTCATGTCTTTCAGTTCATCAGAAGTCTTCATTCCAAAGAAGAAACCAAACATAATTTTCAATCTATTGATATTTTGTTATCTCAATTATGCCTGCTTTACTTGGTACCATATTGCTCTGTTTGAATGTGCCATATGTCAGTCGCAAAACAGCAATGCAAATTCAAGCAGGAAACATTGCTTTGAGCTGATGTAATAATAATAGTTACGAAATACTGCTTCTAACCATCTTAGAAAGCCATGCTTATTTTGCATCCCAACATCCTCGTAAAGAACTTGGAGAGAATAGTGACACAATATAAAATTAGCTCAGATAATCTTAGTTATGGAGCCCCTACAGTTAAAAGGAATTAACTGAAAAGAGATAGATCATATAACCCAGAACACATCATAGATCATAAAGCACTTTCCAGACACCCCGTAACAAATATTTAGTTTGCAATTAAAGACTAAATATCTGACAATAATGCAGAGGAGAACAGAAAAGATGAAGGTGATATTCAATACCAGAAATGACAATGTGGCCTTAAAACTGTCAAAGATTCAGTCTTAGTTCCATACAAGCAGAGATAATCCATTACTGGCCCTCAAAACTGCATTTAAAAGAGGGTAAACTGGATCCTAGGAAACATGGAGTTAGCTGCTTGTTCCTATCAGGTAGCTCTGTTTCACTACAGCCTCCAGTAACTATGAAATACATACAGCCTTACAGCCTCCTCTTCACATTGTCTCATTAACAAATTTACCTGGATTAAATACTGGAACAGGAAAGGCAAAATATCTAAACAAAATCTGTTAACTGGATGGATATTTTTCTCTCTTGTATCACCTAAAAGAGATTAATTTTGTTATTAGCAGTAGTATCAGAATAGAACAGTGATTGCTAATGACATGAGTGTTTGGGAAAATCATTTTGACATAAATCCTTATGCAAACTCGTGTTTTAAAACTTGGATCACAGCTAAAGTTTGCTTCACACTACTGCATTATGAACAACGTGATGCACAATTGGATGTGAAAACTGAATAAGGATTAAGTGAACCACATAGTAATGCTGCCCTAGGCCTGTGCCTACAAGCTGGCATTAGATGAAAGCTATAGAAATCTGCCTATACCCTTTATAAATGTACCTTTTTCTGGCCCACAATTCAGGTTCCCTCTATATAACCCTAACTTTAGAGATGGAAGACATAAAGCAGCGACTGTAATATATGGAATATGGTAGGTGAACCTAGGCAAATATTAACTTAGGAGTTCTTAACCTCAGGCAACTGTAAGCTGATTCAGCTGTGCTTTGTGCACTGAACTGGGTGAAATGGCTTCTTGTATTTCATGAAGAGATTGCATGTGGGGGATTTCTGTAGCTATTACATGGTTAAGTCATGGTAATATATTTCCGCATGAATCCTTAGAGTTACAGATTTTGAGCATAAATCGAGTAACAACTCTTGGCATCGCAAGTGCTTTCAGATGTTCTAAGAGATTAGAAAATCTGAATGATGTTAGGTATGATCTAAATATTCCCTTACTTTCATGAAAAGGTGACTACAGGTAATATAATGGCTGCAACTCTCTCTGTCTCACTTGCTTTATTCAGGTACCTTTATCCATGTATGAAGAGACTATAAAAGCAGGATAGATACTGCTTAAGTGTAATTTTTATTAGCTTAAATGCACAATGAAAAAACAAGCTTTCTATCTCTCTTTTTTTGGAAGATGAGGTCTGGATTAAGGGTCAGCTCTGTTGGCAAATAAAGTTGTCATTTGACATGGGAACAAATCACTGCTCACCATTGCTTCATGGCAGCTGTCTAGGTGCAGACACTTATCCCAGAGCATAGTTTAGGTAAGTTAAGGTTGGTCACGCCTCCAGAAAGTTTTTCTGACAGAACTACATTAATTTTTTTTCTTTTATTTGTTTCCTGAGCAACGAAGAGTTTATTACATTTGGGGCAAAAAGAAGAAATTGCAACTATTTTCTTAGAGTCATAGGATTATAGAATTGTTTGGGTTGGAAGGACCTGTTATGGGCAGGGACATCTCCCACCAGACCAGGCTGCTCAAGGCTCCATCTAACCTGGCCTCAAACACTTCCACGGAGGGGGCAACCACAACTACCCTGGGCAACCTGTGCAAGTGTCTCACCACCCTCATTGTGAAGAATTTCTTCCTAATGTCTAATCTAAGTCTTATCCCTTCCAGTTTAAAGCCATTCCTCCTCATCCTATCACTACTTGCCCTTCTAAAAAGTCCCTCCCCAGATTTCCTCTAGCCCCTTCAGATACTGGAAGGCTTCTATAACGTCTCCCCGGGGCCTTCTCTTCTCCAGGCTGAAAAGCCCCAACTCTCTCAGCCTGTCCTCATAGCAGAGGTTCTCCAGTTCTCTGATCATCTTCACAGCCCTCCTCTGGACCTGTTCCAATAGTTTCATATCCTTCTTATGGTGGGGATTCCAGAACTGGACACAATACTCCAGGTGGGGTCACATGAGAGAGGAGTAGAAGGGGAGAACCAACTCTCTCGCCCTGCTGGTTGCACTTCTTTTCATTCAGCCCAGGACACGGTTGGCTTTCTGGGTTTGAGTGCACATTACTGGCTCATGTTGAGCACCTCATCAAGCAGCAACCCCAAGTCTTCTCTGCAGGCTTGCTCTCAATCAGTCTGTATTGAAACTGCAGATTGCCCAGACCGAGGTGTAGGACTTTGCTCTCGGCCTTATTGAACCTCATGAGGTTCACACAGTCCTACTTCAGCTTGTCCAGGCCCCTCTGGAAGACATCCTGCCCTTCTGGTGTGAAATTTTCTGAAAAAAAAAGAGTCAGTGTGGAAAAGATTCACATTTTGTTTTGCTACCTTATTGATATATTAAGATGCTTTTCAATTTTACTCATAAAATCACAGGTAGTTCTTTATACTAAATGGCATGTAGCAGGTTTTTAATTACTCTGCAGTAGCTCAGAAGCAGGTCCTCAAATCTAGTCATATGATTTACTGGTGTAATTATCTACTGAACTGCTGTAAAACTGATGCACTTTTCAGGTTTTTTCTTTAAAAAGAGGTAGCACGTCAAAACCAGTTCTTAATCTACACATTCAAAATGGACTAAATCTGACTTCTTTTACTTCAGTGTAGTTTTTACTTGAAAACAAAGTCTCCAGTATTTGCAGTTGTTAATCTCTGCAGTTCTGCCTCAGTTTTTTATGAGTTGTGTTATAAATAAGACTACATATTTTAGTATCAGAAGACCCAATTTTTTAGATGAACCAAATAAAAAATTCCATCCAGGGGAATGTAAGAGTTGTCATTACAGCAACATCTTACCAATCTATTTGCCCATCATTGGATAGTCATCAAAACAGACTTTCATATTTCTTCAAGCACTTAATATCAGAAACTGCAGTGAACTTTCTCCTAGCCATCCCCTGTCTCTTTCTCACCTGTGATACTGTTCACTGGTGTTTTGAACAATTTTTTCCAAAAAAATTTCTTCTAGAAATGACTCTCACACAGGTTTCTGCTAGAAGGCTACTACACCTTCAAGCTCACACTGCTGGGAATTGAACACTGATCTAGAGACAACAAAATTAGTGAGGCTTGGTTTGTCAGTATCTGGGTGTGAGTATGGATTCCTTGGTGTTTTATAACAGCTGAACTCCCAGCAAAATTAATAAGGTCTATCTCCTCTTCATACACTCTTATCCTTTACAGTTTTTCTTTTCCTTACAGATGCTTTCACTTTATGTTACATGAGAAGGAAAATTTAGGATTTAATCAGTAATCCAGTTTGTGTTTAATCTGCTAAGAACATGGGAATGTCAATCAATCAGCTTTCTTGACAGTGAAGTTCAAAACTTTTTGCCTCCTGGAGATCAGCTGCCTGTCCCATAGGTCAGGGTGAGTTTGTTTACCTTTCAGATGATTTGAAGTGACTAGGAAATTCAACAGGATAGATTCAGCTGTTTCCAGCACCCCCATTCTTAGTTCCTTATAGGCTACTTTTGGTCCATCAGTTTTACTTTTGGACCACAGGTAATTCTTGCCATTTCACAAGATGTAAGCACTACCTGAACTAAATATCTGTAGTGTTAATGTAGCTGTTGACAAGGAAGTGGAAATTAGCAGCAGGGTTACTCCAGAACAAGAATTAATACCTGGATGAGTACTGAGGCAGTGATTTTATAAGCAGTGGAGCTGACCTAATGATCTCTACAATGACAAGGTCCTCCCGGATTCCTGCTCTTTCTGCAGAGAATGGTTGTGACATGTGCTTGGATATTTTTTTTAAATAAAGACACCTTAAGTCACCAGTGCAATTTGGGGCGTACGTGTGTTGGTCTCAACTCTCCTAGCTTCATGGAGTCACATGTTTTCTGAGGCCAAACCCTTTGATATATCTACCTCTTGGCTGGGAGTGGTCAACGTGTACAAAAATAATGAAAACAGGACATCTTCTTTTGCCTGTGTTTTGATTACAATGAAACTAACCAAAGTGGTACAGGAAGGGAAAGGAGTTCATGAGCCTGTTAAGATCCTTAATTGTTACTTTAGTTCTATTTTTCTGCAGATGGCATACCCTTTTGGCTTTCAGTTTAATGCTATTTGTATAGTATGGATCCATGCTTTTAATTAACTTCTGTTTAGTAAATAGATGTTCAGAGATGGTTTAGCACTGCAATTAGAAAACTAGGTTTAGGTTTGAGCCCTAGTGTGCTAATTAAAATACTTTTGAGATCTGTTGTTCATGCATTAAAATGTCAAACGATTGACAACGCATAAGTGAAAAATTGATCCAATTATCAAGCTGGTGAAAGTGCGCTGCTTTTTTATTTATTTTTTTTTCAAGAATTAAGATTTATTATGGCCATTAGAAATACAGATGTTTATATGCCTGTTTCTTGGAAATCATTTAACAACTTTGCTGTTCCTTAATGCTGTTCAGCTTGCTATAAAACAGAATTATCAATGACTCCAGCAGCAGAAGAAACTGCTGAACTTCTTTCAACTGAAATTTTAATCTAGAAACAAATGACTGATATTTCCCAGCGGGTGGGGAGCATCAGCAACCACCTACAGCTCTTCTACTGGAACTGAGAAAATCTTACTGAATGCTCCAAATACATAATAAAGATCTGCCATAGGAGTTAAGTGTACCATGGAAGTCTGAAGAGTCAGACAAAAGAAGCAATGAAGAACAGCTGTAAACAATGTCTAGACATGTTTTTAAAGTGAATCAGTGTGAAATGTGTGGTAATCCAGCATGTCCTAAACAAGCTTATCACAGACATGTCATTTTATAGTTAGTTTTTAAAACCTATCAAGATCAAATTTAGAATTGGTTAGGCCTTCTGTAAACATTATGAAAGTGAATGCTCTCTGGGAACCTGGCTGCTCAAATGGTGGAATTTTTTTAATTCCTGTTTCTAACCTATCTGCATTCATGTTCCTGTAGTACCAATTTGTTCCTCTACCATTAAGACTCCTTTTAACTTCACTTTAAATAGTCCCTAACACTTTTATGGAATGCAGTTGTGCCCTATCCCAGCTGTAACTTGGCCAGATTTAACCAGCCAAATTGTTTTTGTCAGTTCCTGTAAGACAGGCTCTTCATCTACAGATCAGCCTGGTAACACTTCTCAGCACTCATTCCAGCTTCATTTAATCTTTCATGGACGTATGTGGTCAGAATTATATGCAGCTTGAGATACTTCATATATGAAAGCTCACTGGTACCTTATAGAATGAAAATAACCTCTTTCTCTACTGCAAATGCCTCATCAGAAACATTCATGGATCACATTTGCCTTTTAAATGACTGCAATACCCTGGTGACGCACAGTCACCCCCTGTGATTAAATAGGTTATGCAAGTCTTTCTGTTCTTCATTCTTTCTAGTTGATTGATTCTCAGTTGAGTTTATAGCAGGATTCTATATTATTTGTTCTCAGGAGCACGACTATGCATTTTATACTATTAAATTTTGTACTACTGAATGTCGTCAGAAATGAATTCCATCTGGTTTTATTTGCTTGAGTTTTATGTTCACATTTAATAAACACTGAACAAACAGCTGAATCTGCCTGACTGCTTTCAAACTGGGATTCTCAATGAGTACTCTTGTGTTTCCCCCTTGCTAATATACATATATATCTATCTCTTAAAAAGCTTGTTTGCTCAGCTAATCAGGGAGTGGCAATAATACAATCCACATCATTGACCCACTCATTAGCCAAGATGCTTTAAAGTTAGCATTTTCTAGAGATGCCAAGACTTGCTGTGAGGTCCAGGCTGGCCACAAGAGTCAATAATAAATTTCTCATTGTCTCTAGTGGAAGTGCGTTTTTTGAATTATGCTATTCTTCTATTTTCAGAATTAACTCTGAGCATTTTTGCTGTATATCAGTCACATAGAACTATGTACTGTCTTGGACAGCAGATGCTGTCCTGGAACATATGTATGGGTTTATACAGCAAATTAATGGTATTGATTGTTTCATTGCCTCAGTGTTTAGAAACAAACCATGCCTCAATGTTTAGAAACAAACCATGCTTTATAGAGTAATTTTTCACTTCACTATTTCTTTGTTACGCATCTTTACAAAACAATAAGGATTTGGCTTAAAAAGTGTGTGAATAAAACCAATTCATTGTTTATTCTGTTATAAATTATATGTTTACTGTAAAGGCTATTTTTGTATTATTCAAATATTTTTGTACAAATATATCCGCATTTGCTGTGACACAACATCATTTTGTGCAGTGTCCAAGTTTTTTATTTTGTACAGTAAAACTAACAAGTATTTCAGATAGGTGGCCATATCTACTCATAGGTAATAATAAGCTTTGGTTGCTGGAGGTTCTAGATTAGTGAATTAATTTCTCCAAAAGCCTGTTCCCAAAGTACCACATACTTTAAACCATGCTACAATGTTCTGCATATCTGTGAAAAGTTTTTTTTTAAAAATTATAAAAATGCAACAAAAATCTCTGGAATTAACAATCCAAACCAATCCAAATCCTAAGTGTCTTTTTCCATCAGTAGTTTCTTTTAACTGTGGAGCGGGAACTTGACATTTGGAATGTATATCTAGTCACACTAATGTATTTTTGTCAATTTCCATAAATACATGAGTAACATATAATCTTTACAGAATCACACTGTGCTCAAAGCACAAGTTTTAGAAATCTTGACTTGAATCCTTGAAGTTTTTCTCCTTATTAGACAGGCTAAACTTCAGAAACTCTCAGTGGTGATCAAACTGTACCTTTCCTCTGCACAAACATATGACAAACCTGTGATTAACGTTAAGCATTTTCTATCCTCTTTGTCCTCAACTGTGTAGGTATGGAAACTGGAAACAAATTCTTGTTTATGTAGGTCCTTAGTGACTTTTCTTCTGCTTTATTTTTGCCTTTTTTTTCCTCCCCTTTTTTACTTTTTGTGTAGAAAGCTTATCTCTCTGGCCCTAATTGGGAAGAGATATTCTGAAACTTTGCTGGGGTAAAGAGTAAACTGAGACGAGGGAAATGGTGGTAGAAGTGCAGGAGAGAAATTTGGACAAGAAAGCAGGAAATGTTTCTTGTAGAAGTAGATGGAGGATGGTATGTGTCTAAAGAAAGAGATTAGGATGGGATGGTGAAGACAAAAAGCTTGGGTGATGCTCTGTTTTATTAGATAAAAACTTTGGGTTTGGATGAGAAATTGTGCATTAGGGTAGGTGGTAGACATGTGGGCAGCAGACATGGAGATCAGTTAAGACTTTGCCCTTCACAGCAGTTCATTGTAAGTGAAAGTAGTTTTCTCTCCCCAGTGGAGGTTTTCTTCTGATTGCAGAGGCAGGATCTGTCTTGAATTCTCCCTTTAGTCTATGACAATGATCCTGGCACAGTTTTATGGAAGATAGACCAGCTAGATAGACCAAGAAGATTCTTTTCTTGGATAAAATATTTGGTGTTTAAATAGATAATTTTTTTTTCTTCTGAAAACTATGAAGCTTCTCTGCAGTGTTAAAATTCATCGTGATTGATTTTAATTGCCGAATAGTTACCTATAGTGTCTATTTGGGAATACGTATTAGAGAGACATTTTTTCAATTGATCTTATTGAGTTCAGGCACCTAACTCAGTAATGTAACCCAAACTAAAGCAGGACTGTGGCAATAAAGGCTGTGTTTACAGAGCTGAATAGATTCTCAGAAGCTCCTGGGGAGCCACATTTTGTACTGATTTATCTCTGGAACAGAACACAAATCTGCAGTCTGTTCAGTTTCCCTTTCCAGCTGAGTTAGATATAGAAAATGAAATATTGTCCACAGTGGAAATCCTCTTTTCCCTTTGTCCGGTTCTAAATTCATAAAGAACACAGTACAAGGAGTTGAATCCTCATCCCAAATGAGTCTTTGACACCAAGCTTTTCACCAAGTTCTAAAAGTATTTGGGTTTGGAGGTTTGGTTTCGGCTCCCCCCCTCAGTAAATTTTATCTAGCTTTTAGTCTTGGATTCTGATTTGTGCAGGTATTATTCAGAGCTTCAACTGAATCAATGAGATATTGCTTTTTAAGCTACAGGCAATATTATATACTAGCAAATACTTCAAAAATCATGTCTGATAATGCCACAAGAAGAAAAAGAAGGAAGAACAGATACTCTCAGTATCCCTACTTTCTCAGAGGCCTAAAATCAGAAGAGAATTTTGTGTTTCATAGAGATCGGTTAATAGTTTATAAAATAGATTTCTGTGAATCAGCTACTGAATTGCCCTATGAAAATGATTAAACAAACAAACAACCCCCCTGCCCCCAAACTCAAGCCTTTTAATTTATGTCAGAAAGATAGGTGCTTAATAATTACTCTTAAGAATCCCAGATAAGTGTGTATGACAGGCAAAGGACATATTCTGCCTCTGAACATTGCATTCCAATCTGCTGAGTGGCAGTAACATCAGCTATCATCTCGCTTGCATTTTATGAAGGTAAATTAATTACAGCAATGTTTAATGGAGCATTCAAAACCTATAGTAACAAGTGCAAAAGAAAAAGTAATGAAGAAGTTTCTACTTCTTTCTTCAGAATTAAACTTTAGGTACTGTTCAGTGAATAAGACATAGGAGGAAAAAATGGAGAGAAAGCAAACCATTGAAGTGGAAGCCTCACAAAATAAATGTTTCTCCGAACACTGTGTAGAGGGTTATGTGAAAAGATACTTGCTCATCTTGTTCCTTGAAGACAGTATGATGATGCATCTACGCAAGAGTTTAAATAAAGGTTGTTCCAACTGTATGAGTTTGGAGAAATACGAGGAGGAAAGTCCAGTTATTTGAAGAGCAGGCTGTTGAGGAGAGAAAGGTAAATCTAAGCAATGGCTTAGATTTCTGAGATTTAACATTGTGTATTACGAAGCCTGCCCATCTTTGGAGGCTTCAGGTCACCATATAATTTTAATATACATTTATGAACTGGGATTTTTTTTTTACAAAGTTTATGTCTATTTCCTTGTTACTCTCATAATTCAATTCTCTGTTGTAATGATCACAATTACTGTACAGGTTCCCATATGTTGCATTACTCAAATGCCCAACCTCATCCCCTCTGTAGTTTCTAAAGTGTTTTGAGAGCCTGCAACCACAGGCAAAGACCTCTGGTCCTAAAACCTGGATCTATGCCTGACTCCTGTATTATGGCAGCTCCAAGTTGTCTCAGTTGCTTGGTGTGATGCTCATCATTGCTTTGAGTCCGTGTAAAACAGCAGCTTTAAGATCATGGATTATCCCCACTAAATCACCAAAGCGAAGTCCACTTTATCCCACTGCAAAGAGCCCAAACCAGTCAGACCAGAAAACTGTTGAGATTCAGCACTCCGTCCTGGCTTGCTTTTTGCCCACCAAAACTGGGACCCTCTTGAGCAACAAGTGTCACTGCTGGTAAATAACATAATTTCACACTGGTTAAATACATGTCCTTCAAGAATACTTTTTTTAACGAAGACTGGTTGTTTTAAAACACACACAGAGGCATCTAAATATGTGCCTGTCTATCTTTTATCTGTCTATCTAGTATTGTTAACATCTTGAATTTCTTCTTTTGAAAGACCATTAGTAATTCCTGGCTAGATTTAGAACCTTAGAACACTTGTCATTCTGTATGCAACTAGAATAATGTTCGGTCTATAGACAGGCAAAACATATATTAAAATGTGCACAACTCTTTGTATTACTCAACCCAAAGCTCAAGCTCTGTTGCTGCAATGTATGTCCACACGAATGCAACGGCCTGTGGTCTTTGGGCGTTATCCTGGTGTGTTACCAGATGTAGAATAGCCAACTAACAAGGCAGATGTCAGGAGAGGGAAATACGAACAGCGAAGATGGATTTTATTTAACATTTCTTCTCCTCTAAGTTAAGCAAGCCTTTATTTGCAGTTTGCCAGCACTCTTCCGTCCACCTGTTTGTCTGTCAACCTGACTGTGGTATTCAAAGTTACTGATTGTCTACAGTGAAAACTAGCTTCTAGTTGGTATAATGGGCAGAAAGTCAGTTTTAAATTCCTATTCAGTTCTTCAGGGAGAAAAATGATTCTGCTGTCCCCTGCCACCACTTTTTCCTAGCACTTGTAGCAGTTTAATCAATGACTCCCTCCTTTTGAATACATAGCTCAACTTGTGTAAGTAGGTGTAAATGCATCCTACATCCCTCTAACACACAATCAGCTAGACCTAGTGTGGAGACCTTGGGGAGACTGAACGACTCTCCAGAACTTAATTGCCATTCACTTTTTGTTTTTACAAAATTTTTCCTAGAAGCAGAGGGGAAAGAAAGCAACCTAGCCAAAGGCAATCTTTTCTTAATAAGCAGAGGATATAAATATAGAACAACCATTTTTATTTTTTCTCTCAGACTTGTTAATTATTCCAATATATGCTTTCATGGAATAACAATGCACCTGATGAGCCAACCTGTGTCATCCTGTTGCTATAGAAATGGCTCAGTATAAGCTTCCTGGCAGTGTAATCAGTTCAGTTCCCTTTAGTGATCAGGAAAAGGGCAAACGAGAGCAATTCTAGTTCTCAATTCTTATTTAAACAATTACAAATTCATAAACACAGATGTGTAGTTGTTCACTAGGACAGTGCAGCATTTGGAGGACAGTTGTTCATTGCCTGCGCGCACTTCTGCTCTACAATGCAGCCCAGGGCAGCCAGTTTTGCCCAGAACTGGTGCCTACAAGTGGGGCCATGAACAGTTGCTTAGTTTTCCAGTGGTCTTGGGTGGTGACTGGTTCCACAGTTCTCCCAATGCCATGGTAAAATAATTGCACCATAGCCTTGCACCAGAGTCTTAATGAAAATTATCCCACTGTATGCATGTTGGCACAGATGCAAAGAGATAGAGAAATAACAGCATCTTATCACTATCCCACTATTTGACTAGACAGCTAAAGCTTTCTGTGTGATTCGGCAAATTTCTGTTCAATGGATGGGATTAGAATATTTTAGTTTCCATTCTTCGGCACTTACCGTTAATATTAGGTTCTTGGTTAATTGAAATGAGCCAAAGTTAAGGCTATAACTTTATCATGTCATTCTGTAGTGGGTTTTGGTTTTTTTTTTTTTGTATTTACACCTCAGCACTTATTTTGTGGACTTTTATGTGTCTTTCGGAGTACTAGTTAAAGTACTGAATTTATTTTCTGTTTTTATAAGTGTATTTGAAAAGAACGTTCAGAGCAGCATACATACAAGAGCAGATGTTTAATGCAGGATAAACTGTGTAAGATTACAAAACTGTTGACACAGTAGAAAACAGTATTATAGAAAACAGTATTGTAAAATAATTGCACATAAGACCCAGTTTTAAGTATAGACACAATCTTAGAAGGTATATAAATTATATTACCAAAATTAATGCTATTATACATGTATTGCATAGATTGTATTGCAACCTAGGAACTATAGAAGATTGCAAGAATTTCACTAAACTCCCATGATTATCTGAGGCAAGCACAGCTAACGACTGGGTAAGGTAAATGCAGGGTAAAGTAAAAAGTTCAGTGGCGATGTATGTAATCTAATCTAGACACTCTTACATAGCAGCGAATGAACAAGGAAGATAACCTTCTAAGTGACTAGTTTGGACTCTATTTATTGATCCTGGTAATGTAGAATGTAGATTTCCCAAAAACTCTAGCTTTCATCTTACAAAAATTTAGATTTCTTTGAGACAGTCTTTGTACCTCTTACTTCTCCTTTCCTTCTTTCTTTGTAGTTAAATGGGAAGATTGAAACCACTATGAAGTGAAGACCAAAAATACTTAAAATAGTATTCTACATTTTTGGGACAGTATCAAGTTTCAATACCAACTTCTTTAAAAAAATCCAACTGTAAGGAATATGTTTAAAAGCTTCTTGTTTGTACAATAGACCAAACTCCATTAGTTTCACAGTAGGAAAATATTTTCAAGTTCACATTTTCGATCTTGAAGTTATTTTTCTGTTTGACAAATGACGTAAGGTCAAAAATAAAGAAGCCCTAGAGAGCATAAAAAGGCTTTTCATTTCAACTTTATTTGAACTGGATTTGGGACAGGATGTATTTCTCACTATGTGCTTTTCCTGCTATGCTCCTTGCACAATACAGGGCTGATCCCAAGTGAGACTCACATGAACTTCTTGAACAGAAATAAAATACTAGATGTGAACCTAAATGGGGGAGGTTGAGAATAAGGTTGTCTCAGTTTCTGCCAGGACTTAGATTCATCCAGCTAATCCTGGAATGTTCAGGTTCCTTCTGGTTTTGGATGATGTGATTAAAAACAAAACAAATCATAATTTTCTCATTGTGTATTTTTTTCCATTTAAATGTAGTATTTCTGAAAAATACTTACTGTTAAGATTGATTACTAGAAGATGGAAACTGTTTGCAACTGAGACACTCTGAATAACACATGAGTTTGCCCTTGGTGAAATATCTGTAGAAATGTGGGAGCTGAAGTGACAAAATTTTATCCTTGATCAAATGCCTTTTTTACCCTGATTTTGTTTTCTATTGGATTGTTGATTATAGAAAAGTAGATTTAATGGTCATCCAACTCCTTAAACTACTACGTGTCTTCCTTCAGTCTGTGGCACCTAACATCTCAGATAATTTGTCGTCTTTAAATAAACCAGTTACAAGAGATCGTCATGGTCTCGTGACAGCTTTAGCTCTGCATAGCCAGTTCTTCACAGCCATGTGAGAAGGAGATAAGCTTCCAGTGCAAGATGATGGATGTTACAGGAACTTAAATCCAAACTGAGCCTGGGAGCTGCAGTTCTTTTTGTGTGAGTATAAATAATTCTGCTGAGTATAAAAGTATCTCGAGGTTTTAATTTAAATAAAAAGCATTAAAATAAACTAAATGGAATACTAGTTTTCTTTTCTGATTTTTACACCATTTAAACTATGAGCAGAGTTTTGAAGGCAGTTATTATTAGGGGATGCATCTACAAAAGCATGCATTAAGATACTTCATATTTTTATGAAAGATAATTTTCACTTGTGATAAATTTTATATCCATTATCATAAATAAAACCTGCATTCTGTTTTCCTCACACAGACCAATTATTTCTCATGATCCTGGAGCTGTTGGCAAAATATTTAATTTGCAATTATCCACTGTAAAAACAATAAATCTGTTCAATGACTGGTCATTTTACCACAGTCTAGGGCCTGAAACCAGTGGGTTGTTTGTTCCATGATGACCACACAGAGCCTGTGTAGACAGATCTGCAGCCACAAATGTTTTCTCTGAGAAAAAATAATGATGAAACAAATCCTGAGAAAGCAAGGTCCCAGAGAACAGATGATTTAAACATTGTTGTGGTAACTTCAAACAGCTGGTGATCAGGTGAGAGTCCACACTTGCTCTGAAGTCAAGCTGAAACTACAATTATTTGCAGAAAGTCCTAAACTATGTGAAAGTCAAGGAAAAAAAGAATTTAATTTTCTACCTTCTGCTTTAAAAGCAACCTACTTACGTTTTTGAAGAGAATAGTTATAGACATGTTTGTGCATAGGACAGAAAGGAAAAATGGTTACAGGTTTGTGAAAGTTACTAAAGTTTAACTACACTTTTGATACTTTTATCTTACAAAGAAATGTGTGTTCCAAATCTTCTTTCTTGAGTGTTGCTCACATTTCTTGAAAGAAGCTGTTCTGCTGGACGGAATGAGGAGAGGAGCTAAGGAAAGACCCAATAATGATTAATAAATGTGAAATTTTAAAAAACAAGCCTTCTAAAATTTTTCTTCCGGAGATGTACTTCTTAAAATCAAAGGCAGACTCTTCTTTGTCTGAAGTATGACATCTGTATCAGAAAGCTGCAGCATTCACCTCATATGTAAGACTTGTGAGGGCTTACTACTTTATCCATGTAGATTGACAAGACAAAAGCAACAAAAATTTTTCAGCTAAACAAAACCTCATGAATGTGATCAGGAGATCCAGATTCAAAGTATGGAACTAATATTTCCTAGTCCAAAGACTGATCATTGGCAACTTAATGACATCCAGTGGCTGATCATCAGCAAGTACCTACCTCCTCCTTGTGGGAATTTGTGTTTTTCCATTCCATACATCTGTGACTCCTGTAGCTGCAAATATGTCTATTATAAATTTAATGGCTTTTTATGTCGGTCATCTACAGATACTGATACTTGATCTTTAATATTTTGCTTTTTATGTTTAGTAACTGTTAATTGCCAAGTAACTCAGAGAGTCCATATAAACTAGCACAATAATTTATGTGTTTACAGTGATCTATCACATAGAAAAGATCTTTTACAAATTAAAATAATTTTTATAATATACAATTCCATCTTGTCATTTGAGCATCCTCCTATGAATTTCATCAGTAGAAAAAACACTAAGTTGTTTAGTACTGGTTGCTGTGACGAACCTGGAGTCAGAAAGAGTGGATTCACCTTCCCCAGTTAAAGCATCTAAAGGCATTTTTTTATTTGAACCAATCATCCAGAAGCCTTTTGAAGGCAATGCAGTGAATACCCTGTGCATGACTACCTCTATTCTGATATATGTCCTAGATAGGCCAGTTGGACCATCTGCTGAAGTTGCCAACCTTACCTTGTTGAGGGTGCCAGGATGGCCAACTTCAAATGCTGAACTCATAGATAGCAAACTGAAATTAATCTTAGCACTGTAGTGCCTTCAAGGCTTACCTTTTGTTAGCATACACAGTGTATTCTACTTGACCTACTGTGACTCAGTAACCTGCTGTTATCTATAGGCACTTGATGACAGGAGAGAGAGGCAATGAATTTTAGCTGCCATATCTGCTTTTCAAATCTATATATGGTGACTACTTACAAAATCCATTGGAGAGGGAGTTGAAGATTTTGACCAACCAGCATTATTAGCAACATTAGTTGCAATCTTTTTCGTGATGACTGACACCTATGAATTGGCACCTGAGTGAATCAACCAATACAATAAGAGGATGATCAACGAGAATGGGAAATTATAATGCTGCAGATTGATGTCTAGAGCTATCTGGGATTTTGAGCTCTACAAACATGAAAGCTATCTGTAGGTTTCCTAATTTTGTATTATTCTACATTTTTTCCAAGTTCAAATTACTGCACCAATATCCAAGACCGTGTAAGGATTTCTGAGCAGATGTAGCAATGTGATTGCTTCAAATGGCAGAGAAATAATATTCAGAAGCTAGTAACTAGCCATGTGGAATAGCAAGCCACCACTTGGTGAATAGTCAATGTCAAATTTAATATATTATTCTTCAGATGTTCCTTTGTTTATGATATTTAAGGCTGCAGATCTAACTTTGCCAAAATATCTGACTGGAATACTGAAAAACCTGATTAACCTTTGATTTTACATAACACAACTTCTACAACAGTATTTTTTTATTTGAAAAAGCTTAAATTACTGACATTTTATCAGGTATAGAAACACCTGCAAACTTCGTTTTGTCAATTTCTTTCAGAGACAGTTTCTCAGCAATTTCTTTTCATAACAGGAAGAAAGGCACGATGACCTTTCTGTTTAAATGTTTGGGACAAAGTCAATTTGTGCTCCATCTCCTGCAAGAGTAATTGAATGATCGCTAACCTGAACCCTAAGTTACATAATTGTAACTAATTATATCACAATTGACCTACAGTTCTGCTTCTCAGTCCTTCCTTATGCCCTTCTCAAACTGGAACCACACTAACAGACAAATGATACCCTGTGCTTTTAAATTCAAAGCCTAAAAAATCAGTTTCAATGATAGTAAAGATAATACAGCAACCTTCAAATGTCAGCTTCTTCCTACCATTTTGGGGATACGTTGTTTCTTTGCTGAAGTTGCATTAACACGAATCATACTCCAGTGTTGGAAAGTAGAAGCAGCCTTTGAAAGCTCCTGACAGGAAAACATGAAAAGAAAGTGTAAGCCATACTCAAGTGGAAAGCTGATGTGAGAAATTCTGACTGGTGCGCAAGCATGACTGATAAGCAGATGAAAGGCAAGAGGAACAATGTCAGTTGGTGCTTAAAATAGCCTGGAGAAAATGGAAGGACAGTAGGATCTTTTAGAACGGGTCAGTGCGTTAATAATATTTCTAAATCAATGTCACAGACTTCTGATGGCAGTACAGCAAAGGATTTAAGTCACAGAAGGTTTTCCTGTTAAGCCAACTTGTGAGTTTCCTCATTATTAATCAAGGCCCACTTTTAAACAAAGGGTAGGCTACTATAGACTAATCCATGTATTTTTCCAGCTTTGACCTCTTTTAGTATGTCTATTCTTAAATAGGAGGCATGCTACAAGCAGTTTAGACCCACTGTTTTCTATCCGCCATTGAATTATTGTAAATCCTTTACACAGATTTTTTTTACAACTCACACAGCATTTTTCATATGCAATGAAAACTCCATAGCACATAAAGCATCGCTGAAAAAGAAAAATATTCAGGATTTTAAAAGGTATTATTCTATATCTTTTTATTTCTTTCAGACTCAAAGACAAGCTATTAGTGTTTGATGAATGATGAGCACTCACAAGGATAACTTATTATTTCATGACTCGCAACACCTCAAAGGATAGCTCTACAGTTTCCACTGTGCTGCCTACAGTACATTTTAAATTAAAGAACAGGACATTTAGATTTTGTAACAAAAATGACATGTTGGCAGGAATTCTCTTCCTCAGGCTATTGTCAGTTTATTGAGTCAATGGGCTTGCTCCTGATTTGCACAGTAATGAAAAAGAATCTGGTCAAGAATTTTTATATATTTGTGATAACTACCTTTCCTGCATGTGAAGGTGTAAAAGTACAGGGTTTGAAATGACCTTGAGGACTTATATTCCTTCCCTTTACACAGAGCTTATGCTGTATCGGAAACATGCCCAAGCACAAAGAAACGTTATATTCCAGATTCTGCACTTCTAAGGAACTGCTCTGAACCAGTGAAACAAGGAGCTGAATCCTTAAAGAGAGCGTGGAAGGGGCAACCCCTGCATGTTTAATTCTGTTATGGGCAGCACTTTCCTGGTGACAGTATGTACAACACCACTGTCCTTCCTCACCTCTTCTGTGATGCCCTGCTGCTCAGAGGCTCCCTAGAGAGACCAGTCTCTACCAAACATACAAGCATGAAAAATATCTTTCTCCTCCTACCGAGGTACATTTTTTTTTAATATGCTTTATTCTGCCATACACCAGCTGACTCCAGGAAGTATCCTCCCTGAGAAAGTTTCTTCCCACAACTCAAAGCTTCAGCCCGGTCTCAGCCCAGTAGCAGTCACAGTCTCCCTCAATTGTTACCTCTTTTCTTTTTTTGCTTCCCTCCTTCCCCGAGTATCAGAGGTGTGTTTTCACTTTTGTGTCTCATTTGGCTCTGCTTCATTTATAAGTCAGTGAGGTTGGTTAAAGAGAAGTAGTTTCGGGCTAAGCAGGAGGGACTTCAGGTTCTTGTGAGACTCTAAGGATAACCTCCAATCACTTACAATATCTTTATCTGTTCTTTTGCAGGGATTGGCCCTACAACTTTTAGGGTTTGTAGATACATTGGTTTTCATGTAGGAAGGATTTTCTATGAAGGAAATTCTGAATCACTCACAAAGAGCTGGGGGTATGGATGCAGAGGAAACAGGTGAACAAATGGTGGAGGAAAGACTATTGGTTCATTCACTGGACCAAAGCATGCAGGATGGTGTCAGAAAAGTTTAGGCAGAGGGTATGATACTCTTATAAATCTGGTGGGAGGCTCTAAAGCCACTGCTCTGAAGACAAACTATTTCAAAATAACCCAGCATATGAGGACAGTTCTAGTTCCTCCTAATTCAAAGAAGAGGCTATTACAGACAACTTTGGACTGTAACTCATGCTTACATAAGCATGTTTCTCCAACAACAAGCTTAGGAAAAGTCAAACATTTCAATAATCTAAAAATTCAGTAGATTTATCTTAATAATATAGGAATGAAACAAATATTTGGAGTTACTAAACATGGTAGGTTGGATGGCTGCATGCTAGGGTCTTTGCAGACTGTTAACCGTAGCTTCACAAAAGAGCTTTGGGCAGTTATGGTACCCAAGAGACTACATTTGGAAGAAAAACACAGAAATTCGGCTTTTTTGGAATAAGTTTGCATTGACGTTCAGCACAGAATGGAACACACTGTAATTTCGCAGAAGCACAGCACTGTGTATTTTATTTCAGGACATTATTTGTATATTTGTAACAATTTAAATATAAAAGCTGTGTATTTTTGGAGGGGGCTTAAAAGCTAGTATTGAGGATTTGGGATTCTGTCAAAAATATTTTGAGACAGTTTTTTGTGCTTTCGTGGTTAATCTTAGGTGCATTTATATTCATATGTAGCTCATTATTTTCCATGTGCATAATATCTCTTGATCAGCAAGACTAGACTTTTATAATTTTGGACAAATACAATGATAGAAAGAAATGTTTATCTTGCTGTTTCTTATTATGTGTTCCATATCTGTAAAATGCTGTATTAAACTACAGTAACACAGATAATAGTAGAAAATGAGCTATCTAGAATGGTTAAATCTCACTTTCTAAATCTGTCCTTTCAGATAAAAAAGTTTATATCTAAGGCGAGAAGCCTAAGACATATTTTATTTTTATAAAATCTATTTTAATACTACATAAATCTCTAATATTTCTTTTCAGTCTCATTAACTTTAATTTTAAATTATTTTAAATGCCTTGTTTACAGATGAAAAGTCTTTATATTTACATTGATTCAATGGGTTTAAAGAATTAATGGAATGTTTCCTTATATTTTATACAATGAAACACTGTGGAAAAATAGTTCACAACTTTCACATTAATCATCTTTATATCTTCCTTAAATGACCGAATTTCCCCAAAAATTTAAAAGATTGTTCCTTATCAGAACCAATGAATAAATTGCATCTAAATTCAGTGCTTCACCTGAACAGCTTATTTATATCTTCTGTTTGAAGATCTGGCTATTTAATTCCCTTTATGTTTAAGTGGTATCTGGTATTAAATAATTTCTGCATGTTGCCGTGCCACGGATAAAGTCCTACAAGTGGACATAAACAGTGTTTTGAAAGATTATGAAAATATACTTATGGTGTTGTGACTTATTATCTTTGATGCAATTTAAAAAAATGCTGTAGAGTCACTGACTTGATCTAGCAATATGATCTGTGTATAGAATGCTGAGCCTGATGGGGACCAAATTTGATCAGATATAGGGGAGTTTTAATAACAGATCTTCTTGGAGAGTTCTACTACAGGGACAGTCATTAGGCGGTCTAAGCTGACAGGCTTAGACATAACACAGTTTTTGAGTGGCGTGCCTTGAATGCATGGCTCTGAGTACGTAGGTACATATACCTGGGTGAGCTAATTATCTGGAAGACAGCTGAAATCGAAGCTTGCTTGACTGAGAATAGCATCTGAAAATTAATATGTGAGAAGTTTACTAATTAAAGGAGACTGATTAAAATTAGGTAAGACACTACTGAAGCATGAATTATTTGTGTCACTATAAATGTACAGACTTAGTGTAGAATTGGCCATTTGATGAAGATAGTTGCTGATAAAAGCCATATATTTTTGGTTGATATTTAAAACTTTAAAAAGTTTCCAACTTGCTGATTCTAGTCCAGGAAATGATGTCATATTACTCCCACAGCCTACGTTATCAGAATTTACAGACACATATTGTGTAACTCTTGCATTGTGCACAAATAAGCAGGACACTGAGAGAACAAAAGAGAAACTCTATGGAGTTAGATTATAAATCCACTTATTTCAGTACCTATTCTCTGAAAAGCCTTCAAGGGTGGATGCAAGGTGAAGAGTAGAAGAATGAGGGAAGAGAACAAGGTACTTTTCTGAGCACCTTTCCTAAATCTATGACTCAGGGATATCTTCAAGGAGTCTTATTGCCTCAGATGGATGAAGATACATATTCTGCAAAGTTTTGGATGAAAATTTATTGATGATTTTTTCCTTCCTTACATTCAAATCTGAGTTTCCTCTCTTTTTATGGAAATGTTGATGATTCTTCTTTAATTAGTTATTCATTTTAATAAGGCACAAAATCTCATTGTTCCATTACGGTGCTCATTCTGAGCTTTACAATGCTGAAATACACTGAACTTAACAACTGCAATGGACTGATACGCATTGCACTAGGACGCATTTTCAGGAGGGTCAATAGGACTCTTCCACTGTCAGCATGCTTCAGCAAGCGAGGGAAAGAAAATAAGGAGAATAAAATTGTTTTGTGGACAATTTTGTTCCTTGAATACATTACTTCTTTCCCTCTGTGTTTATTTTTCTGGATTTTTCCACTGTGTATGTATGTCACAAGTTTTTTATTTAGTATATAATATATCTGTAAGGTACAATGGTGTGCTATTCACCCTAATCCGAGCTTGTGCTGCATGAACTAGCAGCTCTATCAAACTGGGACTCTGCCTGGGTAAGCATATGCTTCTCAGCAGGGTCATTTCTCTAGTGTGGAGTATTTGCCGCTTGGATGTCTCTGCATTTTGTTGTTTTATACATACAGACATCTAACAAATGAGAGAGACCAATCAGAACTTTAAAATAGGCTGCACTGTCTATTCTGTTTTATTTCATTTACTTGCCTCCAGAAGTGAATCTGTACAGAACAAAATAAAAATCCCTCATGCTACAATTCAATTATCTACTTAAAATCACACTTTTAGTCTCAACAGAAGAGAAAGAATTCAGTAGAGTAACAACTACAGTAACTTCTTCTTCCATCTGAGCCACAGAGAAGGGTTTTCAGGTGACAACTAAAGTACCGGTACGTCATGTGTCACCTAATTCAAAGCTCAGTGGGTGTATTTTGGTTTATATCAACTGATCTCATGTTGGACCTCTGACCAGGACCTATGCTCCTGGTATGTTTGAACATTTCAATCTTGAACAACTTCTAACAGCATCAACCCCATGACCTAGAAATAAAAATATACTTTGAAAGAAACTGAGAGCAAGCACAAGAATGAAGAAATCCTACATCTGCAGGGAGACTCATGTGGCATTTTTCTCTTCTGGGATGCAAGTATTTTTACTCCTATGAACCCCCCCAGTATTTACATTGAGTTGAGTAGGTATACATAACTTTCTGATGCATCAAGGCCTATAGAAAAGAAATGATAGAAAGGAAAATGATTAGGAAGATGTTGTTTTGCAGAACGGTTTCCATCTGTCTCTATTTCACTAACCACATGGTTGGACATCAAACAAATTTCTGACTCTTTTTTTGTTCTCTTCATTTGTTTAATATATCAAAGTGTGCTTGCCTGTCTTACCTAGAGTTGCACATTAGACTTTTTAAATAGCAAATCTGTTCCAATAAATCAAGGCTCCTCTAACTTAGCTGGGCAGCAGGCATCCTTGTTTATGGCTTCAGAGGGAATTTGAAAACATCTGTGTCTGATGAATTATCATAAATGCACAGTGACTCTTGCAGCAGGAATAGTTCAGAGGTGCAGATAAATGGTACTAAATAATTAATGAATACCAAAGTAATATCTTTCTTTTATTGCTGGAACTGGAGTAAGCATAGAGAGCAAACCATAAACCAATCTTGCTTTAAAGTTGATTTTTGTGGTTAATAACAACAACAATGACAACAACAACAAAAAGAGTGATAGTAATAGTAATAATAATAATTTTTCATTCAACTGGTTTTCTGTGCTGATTATCAGCTAGAACAGCTCAAGTAACTAAAGGAACTTTTGGTAAGATTCTGCAAAATTCTGGATTGTGTGGTTCCCTGAGTTACCCCAGGTGTCAAATCTGGGTGGCAGAAAGTCCACTGAACATGGTCTGGCAGTTCATATTGGCAGGTGATTGTGCACATAGACCCAGACAAGGAGAGTTAAATTCCTTTGGCATATGGAAGCACTTAAAATTGTTTGATGAAAATTAAATATTCAGATTTTGTTCTTCCAAAATAGGTAACCTCACTGCTGGACTCTGGACAAGAAAGGATATTTTTCCTCAGATGGAAGTGACAAAACAATTGTAAGTCCTTTGCTTTATGATTTTTCAAGACTTAAAGGAGTCTATTTCACTAGCCTTAAAATTTATCCTATTGCAAACTTTTTACTACTGCTGACTTCAGTAAAGGCTACTTACGAAGTATGTGCTGTAGTCTTACAAACCTGTAGGGAAAATCCTTACTTCCATCGAGTGTTCCCATTTTTTCTCAAGGAGCATGTTTTACATTCATGCTCCAGACCGAGCACAAGCTCCTGCTTGTCCCCAGCAGATTGTGCCTTTCTCTGACACAACCTCACCTGTCAATTAGATCCTTTAAGAAACTGTTTTGAAGGAACAGAATTTTTCCCCCATTGAGTACCCCAACATAATAAAACACATATTGCTTCATTGTGAATTTTCAATACTGTCCTCATCAGCTTTGAAGGACTTAGGAAGTGGCAATAAAATGTTATGCTCAAGTGAGATGATGGATTTTGTTAAAAAATATTAATAGGCTTTATTGTTTTTATGAGTACATATGTTGTGGGTCTTGACCTTTCAGGAAGGACATGAGTTGCTATGAAGAATCTATTATGTTCCACAGGCATTAGTCTGAAGGACACTTTCCCTGGGACCTTCGCTAATATTCTTTGGAGCAGTTCCTCCCAAACTACCAGATAGGGATGGAGCCCATAAAACTAATAATTTAAATTGTGCAATCTGCTTTCTGATAATACAGTGACATTAGCAATTTATATAGACTGTTTTTATTTGAAAGTCACACAGAAAAGATCACTGATTGCTCTGCTATTTCTAACATGAAATCCAAGTTTGATCCCCAGCTGTAATGATTGTTAACATGTATGTCTCAGATTTCTTCTCAGCTTTCCTTATTGTCTTTGTCTCTGGCAGGAATCCTAGTACAGGGTAGCTGTCCTAACTGATAAGTGGGATGGTCTAGATTTTATGAATGACCAAGCACACTAAAAAAAGTAGTTAGTACAAGTGGCAGGATGACTGCTTAGGGAAAAGCTCCTGGCTGATTGAAGCAAAATCAGAGAAGAAAATGGACATGGATGGTTGGATTCCTTGCCTTTGCAGAGGATGTGGATTGATGGATTACTAATGGAGTAACAAATCAGCAAAAATATATTCACTTGAACTATTTCTATACTGGCATTATATTTATTTATTTGTTTAAGCACAGTATAGGTTTCAGATGCTCAGACTTTTTATGGTGACTTATTTGGAAAATAAGCTGAACTTTTGCTTATGGATGTCATAACAACATCAATATTAGATGCAATATCATGGATTTGCTTGTGATAAAGGGAACTATAAAAGTCAAAGAAGAAATTTGTCCGTGTTTCTTCCAGAAGTAGCAGTTCACAGCAACTTACAGTGCTTAAAGGAAAGCCAGATTGCAAATACACCAATATAAATTAAAAATTAATCACAACTCCTTAGGCTTGCTAAACAATGGCTACATTGGTCCGCTAAAGAAACCATGGGCTCATCCATATGGACACAATTGTGAGCAATCATCCTTCTGTTTTTATTAGTGGGAATTGATTGTGTAACTATTATAAAATGTTTCAACATCCTGTGCTTATAGTGAAGAAGGACTAAAGTACGATATAATGATGCTCTGATGCATAGTATAGCTGGGGAATACCTGAGAAGGCTAAATTCTTAATGGCTAAGAACATCTTCTGCATTTCATTCACATAGCTACAGTGCAGAGGACAGACAGGAAAGTCAGAGAGAGGACAGAGACTTCTCAAATGAAAAGAGCTCCATATCATCTGCCTGGAAGCGCTATTGTTGTAGATAACAGAAATACTTTTGGCAAAGATTAGGATATTCCCTACTGTGTGTCACTAATTGACTCTGGTGTAACATCTCTTTATGTGACAGAAGTTCACTCACAGCTCCGTCTGTAACAGTGGGAACTATGCTGTGTGAAATATCAGAATGTTTCAGATGTGAGAGGAGCCTTTCATACATGACAAACAGACAGGATTCTTACTCTGATTCAGTGGGCATGGTGGTAGTGGCTTCACTGAAAATACAAGAAAGCATAAATGACTTGAGTGATATGTAACTATAGAAAAGGGAACCCTTGGGAATTATCCAAAGCTCCCCAGAGTTGCTGGAAGTTTTTCCCTTTGCTTTAATGAGTACTGAACCACCCTCTTTTTTTCATACGTGTTTGCCTCTTGCTTCAAATTTCCTTGTCAGAAATGGTCTTTAGGACACTGACTGCAGAAAGTATTCTAGGTGGCACATGACCATACTTACAGACTCACTTCAAAAGAAAAATTAAGCATGTGGAATCCTTAATGTTAAAATGTTGAAACTCTTGATTATCATCAAATATTTTTAAACGCTGTATCATTCACCTCTGTAACTCTCTGATGCCTAGTAAACACCAAAATTCACATGCTATCCGAGCATGATACGGGATTCACGATATGGTTCAGACTGGATCAGTTCAATCATCTACCTTTATTGTGTCATTCAGAACCCAAAACCCTAAAAATAAAAAGGAAGCTGTAAATCAAACAATCCTTGTGATTTTTATTTTCCATTTTCTCATGTTGAAATAAGGCTTATTCAGGATAAGCTGGTGTTTTCATACTTAAATATCAGCAGGTAGTCACTTCAATCAATATTCTGATTTCCAAATAAAAGGATTCTGGCTGTCAAAAATGAGCATGTATTTTTTCAGGCATTGTGGATTATTTATGTCCAGAACTTTTGAACAATTGTTTTGTGCACAGACTCCAGTTTTTGTGTGAAAAGTGGCTCCATATCTTCACTTAAGGGCTCTAGGAGGCACTAGCCATTGAGTTGGAACTTGTACACCTTCAACTTCAGAAACATCTGTCTCTGAGAACATATAGGGAGCAAAGCCCAGTTCTGCTGGACTTAGCTTTCAGTCACCTCAACAACTGATAAACAGCAACCTAGGTCACTGTAACTGACATTATTTGTAATATAACCAAGTCAGAATTTGAGTCACGTGCTCCTTCAGCTGGCCCTGCTTTAAGCTGCTAAATTCTCAAGCTGAAATATTTTTGGGTGAAACCTGGGTTTAAAAACTCAGCCATTGTCAACATTTTGTTCCGTAGAGTGTTTCAGTCACTACTCTCCTTAGGTGACAGTACAGCTCTTGGGATATTTTTTTGCTTCCCATTATAGACTTCCTGGTAGCCTTTGGCCAACGGGACTTAAAAATTCTCACCAATACTGACACTCCACATGTCAAGTGACTAAGTAAGCATTAAAAATATAGTCATAAAGTCTCCAGTGTTTTTTGCTGTTTGATAAGTGAAAATTAACAGAAGTATATCTATCACTGCCTATGCCACAAGATTTGGGAATTGACGCTTTCCTGATTGCTATGAAAGCAGACTACACTAATCAGGGATTTGTCAGTAATCATTAAAATGCAATGTGATGTGATGTCATGCAGTGTAATCTCCAAATTTATTTCCTGCCCATCTTCTTCATGACTAGTATGAAGTTTTCTAATTGTTCACCTCTCCTCCTATCTCCTTTTACTTACCACTTTTTTTTTTCTTTTTTTGAATGCAATCAGAAGTCTATTATTACGGTAATTAGCTGAAGCATCATGAAATAGCGTGTGATGTAATTACTCCATAGCAGACACTGACAGCTTTTATCATGTACTTATGCATCGTTAGCAATACTTACAGCATGTTTCCAGTTTCTCAGAGTATGGGGGATGTGATCTTGCATGGCTATGTTGTCAGGAGATGCTGTACGGATAGTGCAGAGGGGTCATAGCAGCTCCCAGCTCTGGGTCATAAATGAAATCTGGGTATAAAAGCAAGGACAACAACATTCATCACTACATTCTTTCAAGTATTTCTAGTTACAGATGAGTAACCAGCTTAGTAATGACTACTTGAAGAGTAAAAACAAAGGTTTAAACACTGAGAAAGGCATCATTAACTCTAGGACCTGCAAAACCTGGTAGTTCAATAGAGGTGACGTTGTTGCAGCTCCGTTTCTGCTGACTCAGTCAGGAGACTCAGGCTGAACATGTGTTCCCAGTAGGCATGCATGCACATATACACACATGCACATACACTCATGATCAGCCACAAGACTAACACACAAAACCCCCACACTCTCAGAAACACAAACAGCACCAACATCCCCATCCTGTTCTCTCTGGCTGTTGGGAATGAAGACCTATTAGTGGGAAATGCATATTATTTATTTGTTTGTTTTGTTTTATATATACACACATATAAGTACAATGTGGATCCCTCTGGCAACTGAGCTTAGACATACAGTACATCCAGGAGCTGTTCCTGGATCCTGGTTTCCTCCACTGCTGGCACCTGGCATGTGAGATCCGGGGGCACTCAGCTCCACTCAGTTACTGGTGCTCAAAAGTACACGTGCACACCCATGCACCTTGCATCTTTCCAGTAACTGAACTTAGATGTCCATATTCCTTACCCCTGGATCTGAGTAACCAATTGCTTTGCATGCAGAGACACACACATGTAAATGCATCTTATAGGGAGTCCAAGACCACCACCTTAGAGTAGTTGACTCCCAGGCACCGTGGTGTCTCCACTTGCTGGTATGGACCTCATGGTCCCTCCAGTGTCCAATCTGCAGACCACTTTGATCTCTCCAGTATCCATACCAGACCTACGGCTACGTCAGTATGTGGATCCTAAGCCACTTATGCTGCTCACTGGAGAAGTATACTTGATGTTTACTATCAATTATGCACTAATATTCACATTCATACAACATGCACTCTGGTGTCTTTAGTTGCTGACAAGATGGCCTATGTAGAATCATAGAATGGTTTGGGTTGGAAGGGACATTACAGATCATCTAGTTCCAACCCCCTTGCCATGGCCAAGGATACCCTCCCACCAGACCAAGCAGCTCAAGACCCCATCCAACCTGATCTTGAACACTTCCAGGGAAGGGACATCCACAACTTCCCTGGGCGACCTGTTCCAATGTCTCACCACCCTCATCGTGAAGAATTTCTTTCTAATGTTTAATCTAAATCTTCCCCCTTTTGATTTTAAGCCATTCCACTCCCTCCTACCTCTTTGAGAAAGGTGGCTCCCTTTCGATGCCTCTAAGCCTCATACTGTGTAGGCAATCCTATTGTCAAAATTCCCAAACTTGTTGGGGTGACTTCAGCCACAGAGCCATGTATTAATAGGTTGGGCCCGTCTGTTCCATCCAATGCCACTACCTGCAACTGGAAGGAGGAAGAAAAAAAATTGCCTGGGCCCCAGGTTCCCTCTCTTGCCATCCCAAGGCCCTCAAGTCTCTTTTGATTGCCTTTGGGATATGTACTGCAACTTCATCACCTCCCACACGGAAAAGGAATAATGGGTAGCAGTCTGAGGGCCATACCAAACTGGAGAGTTTCCTAGTGATATCCCTGATCCAGACTTCTGGGAGACAGCAGACTTCCCTATGAATAGGGTCTGCTCGACATATTGGCCCCTCTGTTCCCCTCAACAGGGAGTCTCCTATAACTATGACTCACCTTTTCTTCCTATATAACCTATAGTCTGGCCTCCAACTGCTGACACTTAGAACTCCACACTTACACATGCACACAGAACAGTCTCCACACGCACAAATAATAAATAGAATTGGAGTGTGCTAGGAAGACAGCCTGAGTCCTTGTATGTACAGCATAGCCAGAGCGGCAACCTGTTCACTTCTGACCTTTTATTCCCCTGTCCCTCTATTTCCCTGCATTTCTTCCTCCCTAAATCATTACTAATACCTCCTTTTCCTACCTGCAGTTTGCCCTCTAAAATCCCCATCAAATATCTTTTGCAATCCTAAACTACTCTTCCTCTACATCCCATAATGAGCCTCATACCTCAGATAGTGACCCCTTCAGTTTGTAAAGTGATCCAGAGAACCTCATCAGTTGACTCATGATGACAGGCCTTGCCTCCAACCCATGGATCTGATCTCTCTCCTGTGATCACCACAGAACTTACCAGGTTGGGCTGTCCTTCCTTTGATGAGGTTATTTTTATTATTCCACTATGGTTTGGTTTTTTTTTGTGTTTGTGGAGATAAATTTTTAACCACAAGAAAGATTTAAATGATTTAAAAGATTAAAGATTTTTTAATCAGAGACTTTTATTTAATTTAACTAGATAACAAAAATGAAACTACAACCTGTATCTTCAGAACATGCTTATGAGTGTTTCACAGCAGCTGTACTCTTTTCCAGACTTTCAGTCTAAAGCTAGGAAGTGACGCTGTCTGGGAAGAAGCATCCTCACAAGCTGCTGTATATTGTTTGCCTGGGCAGATTAAGGGTATCTTTATGCTTCTGATGTAGTGTGGCCATCAGAAGCCATGATGTTCACTACATCATAACACCCCACAAAGAAAAAATGCAAGCTGCTCAGCTGTCTTTAATTTCTGTATCACTCCTCTGCACTGCTCTTGCAGTAGATGAAACATTTTTTCATGTGGAATTTTTAATAACTAGTCTATTTCAGCATCAAAATGAGCTAGCATAGAGCTGAAAGGAAAAATATTTTACAACCAGTCTGCAGTTAAAATCCTTCATGCATAAATATTCACAGTGAAGAGGATTTATTCTTGCAAGTCTTTTCATAAAACACATGTATAGATATTATCTGTACTGAGGAACATTGCATAATGAGGTGCTGTCACTTTTTTCTATTAAAGTGGTTGTAAACATATAAATAAGAGTTAGAAAGTACGATATCTGTTTTGCTGAGTGACTAACCTGTGTACAGTTCAGGAACGGGACTGCTGAGTTTTAAACCTGCACCTGCTTTTATAAAAAAAAGCAGCGTGGTGATTTATTCTTCGAGAAGCAGGAAAGCATCACTACCTGTGGTGAATAAGTAGGGCTACATATTTTTTCCTACCATATTTGCTAAACATCACTCTATTTCCCAGATACACCACTCATTTCACTGGAGCAAATGTAGGACCGAAACGATACTCATTAGCAAAAGCAGTTATAGGAGCACTGCTTCACAGAATTAGAGTGTAATAAAGCAGGCTGAAAAGAACTTTTCCACGTCATTTAGGCCAGCAACCCTCACAAGGTAGGTGTACTTCTCAGGACCTTATTCAGTCAAGTCTTGAAGCCCCACAAGAATGGCAGCTTTTCTGGGCAACCATTTTCACAGTTCTAGCACTGTCATGTTGATAAATTTTCCTTATGTCTATATGGGTTTTCCTTTGGGGCATCTTGTACCTGTTACTTCTACTTTCACTGCAAATCCCCCAAAAGTGTCTGCCTCTGTCTTCACTATAGTCTTTCACTAGGTATGTGAATATGAACATAAAATTTCCCCCTTAGCCTTTTCTTCCTAAGGCTAAACAAGTCTGAAAATGTTCCAAATCTCATTTCAATTTCAGCAGTGCAACATGGCATATACATGCTTCTTCCTCAAATCTGCAGCTTGTTTCGTGAGAGAGGAAAACTAGGGCTTGACATCAAAACCAAATGCAATAAAACTTGGGGTCTGTAAGAAGCCAGTACAGTACTGAAATCACTGGGCAGCTATGAAAGTATGCAGTGGTTTTATGCAACAGTATTTTTGGAAAAGAATATCATCTCCTCTGAGAGGTTTGCCTGTTGTCTGGGTGTGATAAAAAGTTTGTAAGCCTTGTTCTTCCAGAAGTGGCCTTTTTGCAGACACAGAAAGTTGCCAGCTGTACTTCTTCACTTTGGAGAGAGTGGATTGGATCCAAAGGGCATCCAAGTGCTCAGTGACGACTAGGAAAATGATACTAAATGAACGTCAGAAAGAATGTGCATCACAGGGCAGCAGGCTACCACAGCTTCTATAGCCACAAATCTACAAGATACCAGGAATAGCATCATACTAAACCAGATTTGGATTTCCAATCTGAATTCCAGATTCAAGTACGTATTTATTGGTAGTGGTGGTGGGAGGAAACCCGAGAGCATACATTGCGTGATCTAAGCCTATCCTCATGAAAAGTTTTCTGAATGCTGACACAGAGATGTAGGGGACTGTTCTGACATTCACCTGCTACTTTAAGGGCTTCCTGCTGAAGCTTTCTTCATGGCTCATCCTGAGCCCTACATAGTCCTGAACCATCCATAGTCATTTAACTTATTTGCTCAAAGAAGTGCGGGTATTCAAATTTCACACAGCACTTCACGAAAAAAATAAACATGCTTTGTATATTGCATAATCTGAACCATGATAGTCTGTTCCAATCCAAGGAAAAGTTTAGAACAAGCACACACAGCAAGCAGTGACATTTTGAGATTTATGAAGCTGAAGTTAGCTGCCACTGGTGTGGAAAGAAAAAAAAGCTATGAACATTTTTTCTATGACAAACTGCCCAATGAAATTCAGAAAGTATTTGTTGTTTGTTATTCATTGCTAAGCTATTTAGCATTGGCATTTCTGCAGTAAATACTCTATAATTTGCAACTGGTACATATCTAAAAGGAGGCTTTCACTCAACAAATATTAGGTATTATATTTCATGCTTGGTGACATCTCTTTTTGTGATGTGTGTAATGAGGAAATAAAGGGGCAAATAGGTTGTTCTCTGGGTTCTGTTTGGATACATCTGTTAACTTCTAAACAATCATCCTGTTCTTCCCCAGTTCTGTTCTGCTCACACATTTGCATCCACATATGTGGCAGACTCATTCTTTCTACTTATTTGTTTCTCCATTCAGTTTAGAATTTTGAAAGAATTCTTATTAACTTTGCAGTTATGTCTATACAGACTGTATTGTGGATAGAGAAGGACATCATCTCCTGGAAAAGTGATAATCTTAATAAATTTTAAAACCCAGACCTTGTATATATTAAAAATTAAGCATATTTTATAACACATGTACTGAATCTACAAACTGTACTGGTTTTGTAAACCATATTATGTAACATAGAGTAAAAAGCAGAAACAAGGAAATACATTAGAGTTAAGAAATTATAAGTGATCCAAGCAAAATAGACCTTAATTCTTTTGTTCAAGGTTGAATACAAACCACGATGACCACTAAACAATTTATCACACTCCTTAGTCGCTTTCAGTCATATTCAAATTTTCTAAGGTTTTTCATATTTTGAAGTGAAAGGCCATTAAGACTGAGTTTGGCTTACTTAATAAGGAAAAACTTTTTGTTTTGTCATAAGTTAATCTAACTTTATCATGAGCACACATAGCAGAAACAGGACATAAGAATTTGATATTAAGTCCCTTGTGCTTTTGGCCAGTTACCCTGTATACTGTAGTGTATCTTCCAGTTTCTCAAAACAAATACATACAGTTGTTTTATTTGCGTTTATCAACAATGAGGAACATACAAATTAGTCTTGAAAAGGAGAGATAACAGATGTTGCTTTATAAAAAATGTTGCTTTGTTTTGAGAACTACATTCAGAACTTAAGTTGATCAGGATGAGTTTCATAACTTTCAACGAGCATTGCATGTAGGAGAATCTGATGGGAATGATAGCAAGAGTTTCTTAGATTCAGGGTTTTTAGAGAAAAATATATACTAGATTTTAATAAATCATTAAGTTCATAATTGCTCAGATATAATTTCTACTTTCCTTATTCACAGTTAAACAGAAAAAAATTAACTCTAACCACATTAAAAGTCAAATGTAACTACAAATGCAAAGTATGAAGTACTATTGGAAGTTCAAAACTTAATACGTCCAAAACGAAGATTTTAAAATATGAATTATGTTGTCTTCCCAAGGAGCAGGTGGTTTAGATGCCATGACCTGAAACACAGATAGAAGAGTCTGGAACCCTGATACAAAGTAAAGACAGTGGTATGGGATAAGTTACAACAGCAGCTAATTAATTGATGGAGAGCACTTCAGTCTTAGTAAGCCCAGGTCTAGCCTTGCTTTTCTCTTCGCACTTATAGGGAGATCAAATATGGAAAGTCAAAACCTGAGTAAGGTAAAAGCAGACATACCCAGGCAGTCACATCTGGGAAACCACAACGACAGAAAAGCATTATGAAAGAAATGCGTCTGATTAATGAGGAGAGAGTCAAAGAAAAGAAAAAAGAAACAGTTGACAACTGAAATAGAAATCAGATAAAACAGTTCACAAGGAGAGATCAAAGTACAATGAAAGTTGTAGAGAATGGCAAAATTACATTGTGAAAAAGAAATCCACTGCTCATTTGTCCTCCTGAAGAGAACTGATAGGAAAAGGCGTCCTTTAACAAAAGACAGTAAGAACAGTCTTACTTGGACAGCTGACATGCACTGTAGGTTGAAGTAATATGATTTACAAAACTCAAAGGGATAATATTGACTTACAAAGCAGAAGGTTAAAAGTCACTTAATCAAATTAATAGGCCACCCAGGGTTCAGAGGGAAATGGGAAACACGAAAGCTTGGAGTATTCTCTTACTGATAATGGTTAAAATAAGTGAAAAACAGGCCCTTTTTTTGAGGGGAAAAAAATAGCTTTGTCATTTTAATATTTGTCCTTTTTTGATGTAAAATTGCAGTATCCCTCCTCTTTGTGCGACATATTGCCTACCCAAATATTTGTGTCCCACAATAGCCATTGCTGGATCGGTGCTTCTGCTAAATTCAATAGATGTCTTTCCATTAAAGCCTGAGCTTGGATCAGGAGTACGCTTTTAAAAGCAGTATTGTGATGGGCCTCACATACCCTGCTTTAGCTCTCATTGTAAAACTGCCTTGAAGCACGGTAACTGGATCACTTTTGGATGAATGTAAGCTGGAGAATGCATCCCAGGGGTTCATCTAATGAGCTCCAGCTGCTAATAAGCATCCAGGCCTTGGCACTGGACTAGATGTGGTCTGTAGTGAACCCTCTGAAATACATTTTGCATGGGCATCAGCCCTCAGCACCAACTGTAGTGTTACACAAATCTGCTCTTACTGGGCTACACTATTTACTAATATAAATATAGCTTTAGTGTGCATAGAGACAGGGATATACAGTGGATGATTGTTAGTATTTTAAGTTTTTTATCATGGACACTGAAAGCAAATCAATGGTCTTTTCTGAGGTAGAAGAAAAAAAAGCCTCTTGGGAACTGCTGAATTCAGATGTCTCATTTATTGAAAATAAGTCATACAGAGTGACTGAGAGACACAGATAAATAGCTGAACATGAATAAAATATTTCTTCTCTGTGAAAATTTTAAACTTTATATGTGAATAGATTATTAGGTGATCTTTAACATCAGTGTATTCCAGTCACTGTATTTTGTTTGAGCTTACTGTTGCTGTAATAGTTATTGAACTATTTTAAAAGGGATTGACTGACATCAAGACAATAGTCAGACAAAACAAAGGAAGGGAGAATGATATATGTTCAAGTTAAAGGTTTGTTGGCTGCTCTGTCCATGTTCTTTTACTCACACTAGATTTTTCCTTCCCACAAGTACCGAAAACTGTCAGGGCTTATTCTGACAAATGGCAGCTTTTTCAGTCTTTTAAGCACCAAGGCAATCCTTGCATCAGTTATTGTGTCTCTTGAGCTGTTATGAGAAGCACTCAAAGAAAACTTATGCCTGGGCAAACAGGGTAACAAAACCCTATCTTTCTAGCATTTTCTGTGTGTTTGATTCATGTCTACAATCAAGAAACACTCACTGCTTTTCTAAAGCATGGCTCAATGTTTGTCAGTCTTTGGACTTATTTGTGTCTGATGAAATGTTGGAAAAGACCATTGAGTTTGAAATGCTAACATCTCTGTTTGCAGGGAAGAACCTGACTTCCTGTTTCAGGAAAGCAGTGGTTCCTTGTGGATCATGCTACAGGAGTGTGTAATGTTAAAACTCCTGGAGCACACTCATATCTGTGTCTAGCCTAGCGTAAGCTTTCTGTGGTGAAAAAGTTTCCTAAAAGCCAAAGAAATTCTGTTGTAAGAGCTCCACAATACCCACTCCACACAAGCACAGAGTCTATAACCAAAAAACAAGGCAATGGCCGTGAAATCAACATGTTATGATGATCTGCGGATTGCATACCACTAATCTGAACTTTGTGGACTTCAGTACCCTCACGAATTTTAGTAAACTAATTTGGATCTAAAGTATTTCTGTAGTGACTTTTTTGAACACTCCCATTTACATCCTAGAATTCATGAACAAAACTGAGGCTAAAACCTGCAAATTAAAAGTGGACTAATTAGGATGTAATTCATATTGGCTTTCCTTGAATCCATATAGAAGTGCATTCAAGGAACATAATGAAAAATCAAATGCAAATATTTTGTAACACTGTGGTGGTACAACCAAACACAAAGTGTAAGGGGTTTACTTAAGAATGTGAGCAATGTGATCATTGTAGGAGTAAAATATGAAGCAGAAATGTGAATATTTTGGTATCTACCTGTATCTGTATCTATATATCTGCCTATGTTGATATCAATTTCAGTCCCTGTATGTAAGCGAAAATAAGTATTTGATATGGAAGTAATAGTTATTTCCACTTATTCATAGGAGGTGAAATACACACAGCTATTTGACATTCAATCTTCACCATTATCTATTTCACATTGCAGCTCTTCTATTGATCCTCGTTGCCTCTTAATGCAGATGCAGTCCTAATGGACTTATTCTTTGCTCCAGTTGAGTGATGTGGACACCAGAAGAACATATTAAGTTTCATACAGCTATAAGTAAGTTTTTTGTGATGAAAGTTCAATTAATTCTTCTTCAGAAATTATTCATAGAAAGAAAAAAGGAAAAAACCATAAGTTTAGAGAAGTGCTTAACTGATTGCACTGGGAACAATAGACTAGAGCAAGCATTTAAAAGTTAATATGAATTTCATCAGGAATTTTTCTTCAAAGTCACTTGAGGGCCAGGAAGGTGAATTTGACTTCATTGTTAGAATTAGCTACATTATGAAAGCTAATTGCAAACAGCCTTTCAAAGTTGTTTGCCAAGAGTTCCCAATTCTGCTGTAATCGAATGCCTGGACAGAGACATATTTAAAAAGTAAACAGGTATGTGTCTAGATATATTTCCTCAGAGATGAAATTAAGGCAGTTAAGGTCTTGTAATAGTAATATCAATTACTTCTTAGTGGTACCACCAATGAAGAGGTCTAGTTGAATGCAGGTGGCACAGTGGGATGAGGAGGATTGAGATGTGTCTAAGTATATGGAAATCTGAGTGTTTAAGCTGATACTCATGAAAAAATGTTGTTATGATTAATCACAGCTATGCGAGTGGGTTTAACAGTGCAGAATTTGTCCCTCTTGCTCTCAATGCTTTGTATGAAGGAGAGACTGGTTTTTGGGAAAGACATTTGTAATATTTAATGCACTGACTTCTGGAAGCCTTCAGTTCACCACTAAGGCATGCCAGAAATAAGCATGTGTTGTAAAATCTGTGTGAACTCAGGTTTCTGTTGATGCCCTGTGGTTAGTTACCTTGTGAAAACTTATATATTAAGAGCACAAAACCACTTCCTGCTCTGATGCACTGAGGTATCTTTATTTTTTTTTTCCCCTGAATTATTTCTGTAACTTACTGGAGGCATTGAGAAGGTAAAAAGCTGATGGGTCTCCTGGGGTCAGATCAGACACTTTGTTCTCCCCTGCATGCCTCTACACATGGACTCAGGACTGCTTTTAGCTCATGGGTTCTGTCTCTCACACAAACAGGGACTTCATCAGAAATGGGAAAAGCCTTTCCAAATACCCATGTTATCCTCTGACTAGGAAGTTCTCTTTGATCTGGGGAGTTGTAGGCTGGGGAGGGCATAGAAACTGGGTTTTCTAATTCCTTAAGAAATGCTTCAACAATAGAGTACAAAACAAGAATCAACCAGCAAATGTCATCATTTCTGGTAAACTTAATAACAGGGTTAGGAGTGATTTGCAGGTGCCGACCAATGCACTCCTCTAGAGCTGACGCTTGTTAGCCTTAGGAAAGAGGTAGGTGTGGAGGAGTCATTCATCCTGCCAAGTATCTGTTATCTAATGCAAGCTAGTTCTGTTGGATATTTCCTTTGTTTGTGAGGAGAGAGGCACATCCAGAAACCTTATCACCGAAGACAAGAGTGGTGAATTAATCTCCTCAGATTTGTTGTCTTCTAAAAAACTACAGAGGGAAACAAGGTCCCAACATTCAGGTGAGTATAGTTAGATGAGATGAATCACATCCTGAATTAGTCATGGAATGAAAGGTAAGGAAAAAAAAGGTTATTGCACATGTCCAAAGCCACAACAATTATGTATTATAGAAAGCTAATGCCTAAGACCTTGTTTTTTCCCACAGCATTGCTTTTATTTCTTGCTTAGCCCCAGCTTGAGTATAGTACCCTCATGCCTCCAACAATTGCTTGGTGATGATAGGGCTTTATGTCATGTCCTCTGCTTTACAATGCATCACCAGTATTCATAAGACTACTGGGAGGATGATGTACTCCTGAAATCCCTTACTAAAATGATTTAATTTTTTCTTCAGGAAAGCTCTGCATGTGCCTAAAGTGACTGCTAAACGTTTCCTGTGGAGATCATAGTCGGCAGTCAGTACACCAAAGTGCCACTGCTAACATAAACCAGAAGTGTGTTCACTGCTACTCATTTAGAGAATGGATCCATGTGTGATATAATGCCTGAGTCCTTTAATATCCTTCAGGTTATTTCCAGCATCTATGTTATTGGCTGGATGCAACATAAACAATAATAACTGCCAGTATTTTTCTCTTGTGTTGCAAATTTTTAAACAAAAGAAAGCAAGTCTGCATGCTGAAAAAAAGGTGCTTCAATACATCATCCCTTCTTTGGAACAAAGAAATAATATGTCAGGAAACAAACAGACAAACAAAAACCCTAACAAAACAAGCAACAAAATCCTTATAAATACTGGATCAAGTATAAGAATATGCAAAAATTGACCACATTTGTAGAAAAGACACAGATTTTGTTGGTTTTGCAAAAATGCTTGTCCTTGACCTTGCATTGCCTTTATTTTATTGGTAGTGAAATTTAAAAAACTAGGTTTTAAACAATGTTTTGGAATACTGGAGGAGATCAATTAAATGGCCACTAGAATGTTTTGATAAAAAGAAGATAGATAAAATTTTGTGAAGTAAGTCTGTATAAGCAAAACATGGCAAGTCTGATTTACTTTGGGCTCATTGGCTAACAACCTTCTGCATGATGTCCTGGAGAGAAGACCATGTTCCATTCACATATGGATCAATCGGAGTACTAAAAACCTTTTGTCTGTTTAGTATCAGTTAGGATGATCTTAACAGCACCTGTAGCTAATCAATATATGACATGTTAAGTTGTGCAGCACATGCAGCAATTTCATGGTTACACTCGCAGAGAACATTTTTTTAAAGTCTCATTTTTTACATTTACTTAATGTTATAGTGTATTTCTCTGATTATAATAGAATTTAATAGAAGTTAAATTTTAAAGGAACTTAGTTTTTGTTAGTTCTTAAAAGTAGTATTTCAGTATTTTTAAAACTATATGCATAATTAAAGTAATTCTAATACAGGGGGTTAATAATTTTCAGAGCAATGATTTGTTTTATTCAGTTTAATAAAGAAGTTGCTTCAACATTGTTAAGAAAAAACCCCACATAATTTCTCCAATAATAGAAATATTTTACATTTGCCTTGACTTATCACATATTAGTAACCAGCGATTATAAAGCCATTTGGTTCCTTATAGATATATTTTTATCATTTGTCAGATAGCAATAACAGGATGAACAAATAATGATTATGCTCAGGAAGATGTGGTAATTCCTCATGTTTTGTTGTAAAATACGCATACATGGTAATTGCAAATTATTTTTTTCATTTATGCTTTAAAGGACAAAATGGACCAAGAGCTCAGCAGGTAAAAGTTTTTTCTGATTTTCCTGAGAATTTTAAGGTCTCAAAGTGGAGCTGCTACCTGGTTGGTTCCTTAGTTATCTGGAGCCTGATGCAACCTGTCTTTCTGTCTGTTGCTGAGATACTCTCTCCCAGAACATTCATGGATTTTTGCTGCCGCCACAAAACAGTTAATTTTTGCTGAACCACTGAACCATGCATCAGCTCCCTAATCCATCTCTGGGAGGAGCTGTGAAATGAGCCATAACCAAAATTTAGCCACTTGGCTGCGGCTTAAAGTTCAGTAAAGCATTCATGGTGCTTATAAAATGAATCCATTTTCATATGAATATATTTAAAAATTTGTGTGCACGGATGCATGTGGGGGGTGTGTGTATAAAACTATTATTGTGTTAACAGGAATGAAAAGAAAAAGATTTTACATTCTTAAAATATCTTTAAACTATTGCATTTTATACAGAATTTCTGGGATTCTAAAAATAAATACTATCTTTACACACCTTATAGAGAAATAAATTACAGTACTTTGTGCCTTGCCATTGATCACAGTGTGGCAAAGAATACAAAGTTGTGGACTTCATCCATGATTTGCAATAATAACTACTTACTAAGGACTGTGAAAAGTAAAATCCCAAACAGCTAATATTTAGATGCGTCTTCCTGAGAAAATAGAAAATAAACTCACGTAATCATAAAGATAAATGGAAATTCTTAGAGATATGCTCCTGTGGGGACAAAATTAAGGACAAGGTTTATCATGGCTGGGGTTGATGGGGGAAAATGTAGGTTTCCTAAAGCGTATACTTGATTGACTCAATATTTGATTTAAAAAAAATCAGTAAACAAATCAGTAAACAAAACTGTAGGCGTATAACCTATTACTATCCAAGCACTACACTGAAAATAATATTTATAATTAATTGAAGAAAAAACCCCAAAATTACCATGATAAATTTTATTAATTTTATTTACACTTTCATAATTATTTTGGAAAACATTCTGGACCCTGTATACAAATCCTGTCACTCACAAACAAAATATGGAGGCTGTGGCGATGTCAACAATATTCTCAGAATTTCCATTACAAATATATTTCCCAGAGGTAATTAATGTGTGTATAACAGATATTAATTACAGGGGAAGATTAGTCTGAATCAAGGTACCAGCTCTCTAGTGTAACTTCAAAATGACAACTTTGTCATGGAGAGATCAGCTACCCAGAAATCACGTGTGTTGAATTTGACCAAGTATCATGTCATGAAGTCATCACTTTTGTGGTGTTAGACTTGAAAAAAGATGTCATAGGTAAAGTAATAATTGTTCCTCCTAAATTTTATAATTATTTAGAATTTTTTTTTGTAGCTCTAGGGAATACTTTTAATAAAAGATATTTAGTGTATTACATTTAAAGGTTACAATTTTCAGTCCAGTCTGGTTATTTGATGTACTGTTTTTTGAAGGATCAATGTTTCTACTTTAAACTGTGATTATTTTTACTGTTTAAATCTTTCTGCACTGACAGAGAGCACTGACATCCGTTACTCTTAATGAATGTGGTCACTGTCATTCATTTTTCCTGGCTTTTCTTGCCGTTCAGGGCTCCTGCTTGTCATGGTTTAGCCCAAGCTGGCAGCTATCATGCACCTACTTGTCTACCCTTCCCTCTGCCCTGGTGGGATGGGGAGGAGAATTGGGAAGTAAAACAAACATCCTGGGTTGGGATAAAGACAGCTAATAGGACAACAAAGGAAGAGATAATAACAGTAACAGCAATAACTATAATAAAGAATATACAAAACAAGAGATGTACAACTCAGTACAATTTTTTACTGCCTGATGACTAGTTCCACAGCCTCTCTTGAGCAGTGATCGTGGATCAGAGAGCTCTGCCCCCCTGCCAACTTCCCATTTGTGTACTGAGAACAGTGTTGTATGGTATTGAATATCTCTTTTTGTGTCAGCTGCCTGGCTGTGCTCCTCCCTGCTTCTTGTGCACCTCTACGCTTGTAAAACATGGGAAACTTAAAAAGTCCTTGATTTCTTAGAAACAACTAAAACCATCAGCGTATTATCGACAGTTTTCTCACACTAAATCTAAAACACAGCAACTACTGGAAAGAAAATTAACTCTGTCTCAGCTGAAACTAGAACCCCACGGCACGTTTTACACAGCTCAGTGTTGAAAATTAGACATTTAAAGCAATGCATTTAAAAAACAAAAAAAAACCAAACAAAAACCAAGCAAACAAAAGCAACAAAATCCCCAAACAAATAACATTCAGTAAAATAGGAAAGATGGAGGTAATTTTTTTATTTAATTTTGAATATAATAACCATTCAAACTTCTTTTGCCCTGAGGTCCTTCACTGCAATGTCACATTTGAGCACATTAACTTTCACATGTTGGGCACAGATGAACTGCCTGTGTTTATCTCCAGCACTCTGGCAACTAATATATTCTTCTTGACTTTGTACTTTCTCTGTTCTCATCATACTTCTCCATATATCTGTGTACATATACAAAAACAGTCTCCCATACTCTAAGAAACATTCCTATGTATTAAGCTTGTGCAGATGTGTTCTTTGGCTCCTTCTAGCTGGAGTGTCTCACTCTTCAGTAGATGCAAATATGGCATTTGTGCAGACATTTTAAATGTTCCCATCTGTGTGTACTTACCAGTGAGGGGTTGTATTTTCTCTTATGCTTCAGGCCAAATGTGGGTCCCTGGCTCATGATTACAATCTCTGCTAATACAAATGAATAAAAAAGAAATTATGACTCCATGGTGGAGGCAGCATTAGTAGACTAAGTCAGTAGGAAATATGTGAAGGGCTCTCAGTGAAGAAAGTGGGGCTGTGTCATTAATAAAATTGTTACACAGTTAACATCTGCTGTTAAAAACTTTCTTTTAGTTTTCTGTGAGTTGACAAATCCAAACTTGTTCAATTATTAGCCATGACCAATACCACAGCAAAACACTCTGAATTGTCAATTCCAGTAACTAAACACTTCAGTTCTTTCTCCCTATCCCTAATATTCATCCTGGTGTTATGTCTTTTGATTCAGTTGAAATATCAAGGTGCTCTTCAAGAATTAGAAACTGTGGAAGTGTTAATCCTGTTCACACTCTCTGTAAGATTCTAAAAGTTAAGAGCAGTATGATCTTAACTTCAGCTTAACAGAAGTATAACTGACGGCTGCTATGATTAAAACTGACTGAAGAAGAGCATTATCCAGTCTCAAAAGTGTCACAAAAGAACAGCAGAATACCGAAAGAAGTACAAAGCACTATATATTAACCCATCCTTTAAATATATATATACATATAAATATGAACATTTTTATATATATGTATGCATATACGGTCTGACCATAAATTATGGTGTTTGTTAGTTATGAAGTAAGGGTAGACAAAAAGGATCATTAAAATATGTTCTGCATAAAAATCATAGTATTCCATTGATCACATAGACAGCTAAAAGCGATGAGAGGTCTTAAAGCTGATCATCCAAGATACTCTAAGGTAGCAATATCAACTCTCTTTTTTGCTGAAGGAGAGAGATCAGCACCTGCACAGGACAGTTATCTCACCTCCCTTTGTTGCCTTTTTCAGGATGGAATGAATCACCTTCAGGAACTATCAAAGAGAGCTCCATCAATGATACAAAAAACTCCAATGACTAACTTAGGTGGCTAAAGTTAGGTAGGTGAACTGTTCTCTCTCAAAGGATTGTTGACTTTGATATTTATTTAATTGCACCTCATGTAAAAAATGTTCTAACAAGCCTTGTATTAAAAAGACAACAACTCCCAGAAGTCACTAAGCTATTCATCTGGTTTGAAACCAGACTTGGATCACTACAGAACCATTTGGCATATGAATTGCGACCTTTTCAAATGATAGAAGCAAATGACTCCAAAAAGAACATTAGTGAAGGAATCTGATGTGACTATAATGTACTAGAAGAACAATCCAACACTTTTGTTTTGCTCTTGCTAAGGTTTATTGAATGCTCATGTAACTGAATTAGCTTTATATTTGCATTTTTATTAGGGAAGATGACATTGAAAGCAAAAATCTGTGTTACCCACAAGCACACCATTGAATTATTTGCATCTTACATCTATCGTATGCAACCCATTTAAGACCAGGCTGCAACTTGGTAATATTTCTCTCTCAGTGCAGATGAAAGTCTTGAACAGAGTAATATTTATGTGTAGCTATTGAATGTCTTGTTCAGAAGTTAGAGAGTTTTTTTCATATACAAGCTCACTTCCACTTTCTTGATCTCATTTTTACATTGATGCCCCTCAGTGTGGCTTTTTGCAAGCATTAGCGAGCATACACCCAACATACCATTTTTAAGATGTCAAGCAGATTGTATTATTCATTTGCCCATGAGTCTTTTGATGGTATCTCTGTGTACTTTGTCAGATGAGCTATTTCAGACTTTACTCGTCTCTATTTATAAGGAATCTGACACAGTTCTCATCTGATTCATTTGTACTCAGTGAATTGGCACTTGGAAACAGTGATGTATCCCTCCTCTACCTCCAAAAGTTTGCCTTATGATAGAAGAAAGAAGAAAGGATGAAGAGTCTTGGCAAGATAAATTCTTTTGTGTGTAAGTTCAGATTTGAAAGGAAGAAGTAGTATAGCAGTTTTGGTCCCACTCCTGTGACCCAGCTTGTTCCACCATTCATTGGATAATGACCCTTGTGAAGCCAGCTGGGCTGGCTTTGCTATTCAGGTTAGAGAGTCCAACCCTCTGATCAAGGCAGTCCTTGCCTTACTGTCATGAAGGCAACTGCTGTTCCATTCATGCGTGTTGTACAATGCCTCTTCACAGATCTGTGTCTCCTCTCTGGGATGGCCTCATCCTGTGGGTTCCTCTTCAGGACATTTTCAAAGAAGAGAAAATAATGAAAAATGGATTTTAGAGCAAGACCCAGGTGCAGTGACAAATACCAGGCCAGCTGCAGTTCCTGCCCTGCCCTTCTCTCCATCTGGAGCATGCCTGTTTTTAGAAGGTCTTACTTCTCCCCTTTCCCTTCAATCATACAAAGATGCCATAATGCAATTCAAATTAAATACACAGTTTGAGCTCACAGGGTAGATCATCACTCAAGGTATAGGTAGCATAGATGCTGCATTTTTCCAGTGGGCCATAAGCAGGGATAAATTTCCTTGCTAATGGTTCCAAAACACTTCCAGATCCACATGAAAGCTTATTGCCAGCTGTATTCCTCTACACCTCTTATTGCAGAGAACTCACAGCAAAATGCTCTTCAATGAATAACAAGCACAAGCCATCCAGCACAATCTTTCCCTTCTCAAATCCTCATTTTTTTCAAAACAGCAGGTAAATGGTCTTTGGTATAATTTGTGGGAAAATCCCCAACTCTGTCCCTGCTTCTAAGCAAAGATCTCTTATCTGGGCATCCCCATGAAAGAGTATGAAAAAATATGTATTAGGTTTTCTGCCAAATTACAGAAAATATTGCATTTACTTATTAAACTTGCAGATTGATCAGGAAAAATGAAACTGAAGAATACTTTTGTCTGCACATTTGTACATTTAACAATGCGTGATACTTGATTATTTTTCTGATTGTTCATCAAAGGATGAATTTGCAAAATTCATTATTTTGTAACAGTTTCTCTCTGTGTTATACAAATTAGTGAAATTTGATAAGGTTTTTTTTGTGGAAACTTCAGAAGAAAGAAGGATGTGTGAGTCAGATAAGACAGAACAAAATCAAAGTCTATTCTGGTGGATGAAGAGGATCTTGAGAAGCACTTCACATTTAAGCCATATACAAATGGCAGATGCCTTGCATAAAGAACACATTTAGAATAATCTAATATTTATGAAAATTCATGAATTAAAAGTCATTCACTGTTCACACATTTCAAGTGTAAAATATTGATACACAAAGTTTTCATTAGGACTGTCCTTACATGATTTAGACTTTTAAACATTCAGTTCTTTAGAGATGTTCCATGTCATTTGTGTTGCAGATAAAGGCAAGACTAATTCTTCTTCCTGCTGAAGAGTGAATACAATTATGTCTCTGTTATCTGGAGCAATAAAAATCCCTTGGCAATAAGTTCTAGATCTACTAAATAGGGTCAAGTTGAGTTCTGACATGTGGTCTAAGATCCAAGTAGGCCAAAGAACTTCCTACAGAGCAAGCAGGCCTTGCCATGTACCTCTGCAGGGCAACCTCAAACAAGCTGCTCTGTTTGGAGAGAAAATAGCAGTATCTATGTCCCAGTGTCTTCCTGATCCTAGATGAGTTCCGTATGTCTAACAGGATACAAAGTCCAGTTAAGACTTCCTTACTGTTTAAGACTTCCATCGGTGTTCTTGTTAGCTGGTACTTTATGGAGAGCTAGGTTAGTTCTTTTTCCCTTAGCTTGTCAAATATACTAACACCCTGTTTTCAGGAAACTTGTTGGAACACAGTTTCTCCACCATCTGTTTTGCTGTCAGATTTAGAAATTGAAATCAGGAAGTGACCAGAAGGATCAGAGAGAAGTTAAGTTTTGTATTTTTAGTAAGAGGTTGAGGGGATGGAATCTGGCTGCTGACTTATATATATGCATAAATTGCATATCTGTGTAGAGACTTATAAGTATGTCCTTTACAGAAAATGCGTGGATCTTCTCAGAACTAATACTCTGTAGGCTGCCAAGCTAACACTGCATGCTGAGAAGAGCTAAGCACCCTCTCCAAAGCATGGGCACCTGACTCAAGACTATGGCTGCAGACCTGAACCCATCCACAGCTGAAGATAAATACTCCCTTTCCTGAAATAGTCAATCAGGATTTCTTCCTGTGCTGCAGCAGTGAGGCCTGTGTTTTCATACCAATAGCCTAAGGCTTGAAGTCTGTGTCCATCTCTCACAGATGGAGTTCAAATCTGTCACTTTTATTCTGTGGGCAGCTGAGAAATGCCAAAGAGCAAACCGCATTTGTGTGGGCAGATTGAGCAGGATAGGGGTGGGAGAAGCAGCACCACTCCTGCTGGGGTGGTAAGGTTGTTCAGAAAGAAATGAAACATTTCTGGTGCTAGGAAGGATGCTGAGAGCCTGCAGCACAGTTCTTCAGTCATCCAGAAGACACATGGCTTGGTTTCTTTCTGCTGGAAATGTCTGCTTTGAAGAAGTTTGGGATCTGCATCTTTTTGAGCTTTTGCCTTCCTTAATTAACTATAGTACATGGGAATGCAAAACTACTTTGTGAAGGGCTTGTAATCAGAGACCACCTGGAGTTGAAGAGTTTATCAGGGTCTGCATCTTTTTGTCCTGGCTTTTTTTGACCAGCAAGGTCTTCCAGATGAAGCCTCTGAAAAATATGGCACCCCTCTCTTCCAAGCCACTCGAACACAGCCAGCTGACAGGGACACACTTGTGGTTGCATGCCTGCTCATGTAGCCACTTGTGCTTTTCCCAGGAACAGTGACCTTCTGAGATGCAGGCACTCCTACTGCCCAGAGCCAGAGGGTCCTTTGGTCCTAACACTACCCTGCTAATGAAGCTCAGCTCTTTCACCCCATCTCATTACTGCCTTCTCCAGCAAAGTAGCTTCTTTAGTTTCTCTTATGCTAGATGCTAGGGTTTGGGGACTAAGTCCCCAGTGGGCTAAACCAGCTTTTCTAATGCAACTCAGTACCTGAATAATTTGCCTAAAATTAGATGGAGCAAAAATTTTTTTACATTGGTTTGTCAAAAACTGCCTGTTGTCATCTATGCTTTGCTAGATTCTACTGTATCAGTCATATTGCAGCAAATAAAACAGTTTTCATAATTGTTCATTAGTGGTAATACCTTGACAGAACTAAAAATAAACAGTCATTGTCATGGAAAATTGCATAATTTTCAAGAAAAAATATACAAATATGGGAGTCTTTTTTTCCCCTGTGCAATCACATTGTCTCGCTAACCTTAAAATGCTCTAAATATTTCTCAAAGTGTCTTAAGAATGTATTTAATGCTACCATTCCCTAGAGGTAAGGAACTTACTTTGTTGGTCTTTCCCATAGAGTTTTTAAATAGTTGCTTTTTTTTTTTCATTTCCTAGCAGATCTGCATTTATTTGATACTTGTTGATACTTCACACTTGCTGCATCTTTCTTGGAGAGACTGGGATGTCTTCACTAAGTCCTGCTTAGTTGTGACTTGTGTAATCTGAAAAATACTACATTATTTTTTTCTCTCTCTCCTTTTTGTTCTATGAGTCTTGATTTACCAAGGAAATAATGGTTTTCATTTTGTTGTTTTCAATCCACCTGAACAGATTAGATCTTGCTAATATTTCCGCAGAGTCTCTTATGAAAGCTCACCTCTGACAGTGGAACACATCTCAAAGTAGTTTTTGAGCAAGCTCAAGAGACACATTTGCCTCAAACTTGTGACTGTAGCATGTTATACGGTGGATGTAAGTAGACAAAACATGCACAAAAATTTAAAAAAAAATACAGACAAATGCAGTCAAAACCCAACCACCCTGCCCCACAAAACCCAAACCAACAAACAAACAACTCGCCCCTCAAACAGGCAAAACCTTCACAGAAATATGTATATCAAATCATAGAAAACAACCATGTCCATGTTCAAGCTAGGTTCACCAGAAGGACTTGTTTCTTTGGATTTACTTCTGCAGATTTATCCCTAATTTGGGGAGGTTTTTGCTATTAGATGATGATCTTTTTTTTAAAAAAAATAATTTCTGTTATTATTCTTCATTGCAACATTTAATCACAAAAATCACACTTCAGGCCTAATATGTTATAGTTCCAGCACACCAGAGGTTCATGGTTACTAAAAGATATCAAACCCCTACATTTTCAATATTAAGCTTTAGCTGTAGTTATTGTGTATTGTATATTCATAATAATAAGGAGTCCTATATGCAGTGCTGCAATCTGTTTTGTTAAATAAGGTAGGGACTTCAGGTGTATGAGGTCCAACACACACAGTAAAATGAGACTGTGCTTGTAACTCTTTATTTAACAAAGTAAGAAAAATGAGTATGATAACCTTCAGAATAGTTCGTTTCTGAGTTGACACCCTGCTGCATATGAGCATTCAAAGCAGTTCTATAGACCATTTTCTGAAAGGCTGTTGAGGATCTCTCTTGTTTTTGTTTTCACCAACAAATAATTGGACCATTTGAGCACTGACTTCATCACTGTGATCTCTTCACTGTGAGTCTCGGTCAAAAACTGAAAAGTTTCTGTCATGGATTTCTTCAGTTTCACAAGAAACTTGAGGTTAACTCACTTTTCACTCTTGCACACAGATGTTTTCCTACTGAACACATGAAAATATCTCTGTATGAATACCTGTCCCTTTGTACTGAGTGAAGCGATCAAGTTGAGCCTTGTCTCACTGTAACAGGTTAAAATATGTTCTATAACCACCTCTTTGCCTCTCCCCTCCCACTCTTTGTTCACAAGCTATAGGGATAGTCTCATTTTATTTTGTGTCAGACCTCATATTGCAGAATTATAAAGTATGCTCAGAGCTCATGAGTAATCCATGCTTTGCTTTAAAAATATATTTTTCCGAAGAGGCAAATTTATTGACTGTTGATTTTGGAGACAAATCAATATTTGTAGAGTTTTTGTAAGCTTTCCATTTTCTTGCATGCCTTCCCTTGTTTTTCTGTAAATCTGGGCTTCCTCTTGGAGGAGTTAGGACTCCGATCTCAGAAGGCCAGCTTTCTACTCCTCTGGTCTGGCATACAAGACATGCTGAGCAAAGGTGACACAGGCTGTAATGTGTTTATGCTAATGCTGGGTCCTCAGTTTTCAGATTATGTAAAGCCAGCTGTAAAGCAAAATGACTGCAAAGACGTCTAAAGACAGAACAGAGAAGATAACACTTTGTCACTGACACCCCTATATGCTGATATGTGCCAGCACAAATGGTCTTCTTCAATTACCAAAATTCCTAGATTTATAGTGGTAGAAGAGGCAGATGGAGAAATGAGTGCAACAGAAGGCGACTTCTGAGGATGGGGGAAGCTGTGCTGTGGTAAAACGGCAATTTTACTCTTTTTCTACTATTTTTTTGGAAATATAGAAAGTCTGGGAATATAAAGGAAAAGAGGTTGCTTCTGCTTACTATTTACACAAACAAATGCTTTTTTGCTTTTACTCGCATTCAGATGCTCCTCTTTGCTTCTAAGATCTCACCATCTTAGAGACCATATACTCACATCACTGCTATCAGAGAAGAGTCATGACATGACTGAACAAGGTGACACTATCAGATGAGAAGTTTTTAATGTATATGAACTGTGGCCTGGAGCACAACACTCCTTCCTTACTCTCTCCACTGCAAGTTTCCTACTCCCAAGACTGTCTCATTTTGTTAGATGCACAAGGCTTTACTCTGTAGCACTTCAGAGGGAGGCTGCAGCCTGGTCAGTGGGGCATTAGTGACCTCTCTTCTGCATTCCCCCTGGCCTATGGCATAGGATCCTTCCCTGAGCGTCTTTCCTCACGTAGTCTCCCAATACCCTACACAAGCAGCAAGCATGCTTGGCACCACTTTCTTGACATTTTGCTAGGCAGAGGAAAGGGAGGAAGAAATCACCCTTCTGCAAAGCAGAGCCCAGGCAGATAAGACTGCTCCAGCTGTGGCGAGGGAGCCAGGTCCGGGAGATCAAACAGAAACACAGCTGGGGAAGGTGTCTCAGAGCTGGATCACACAGGACAGGTGGGGTACATGTAGATTGACATAGAAATCTGGGATAATCAAGGGTAAACATGCACTAGCATTTTGTGTGCTGTGACATAGGCTTTCTCTTGCCATATAGCTGATGTATGAGTGTAACATTCAGCAATGCCCTTTATTTTTTTGTGCATAAAGTAGAATAAATTTTTGTTATGAAAACATTTTTATTTTGTAGGTCAGGAGGGAGGACAAACAGAACTTGAGGTCAAAGGGTTAATTCTGACATAATTCCAGGGTCCTAATGCCATTTTTTTTCCCCCATAGTCAGCAGGAGTCCTTTGAACAAAAGCCTTGAGGAGAGCAATAAATCAACTCCAATTGCATTGTCTTCATTTGTGTGGTACTTTTCTTTGTGCTTGCAGGCACAGCTTTCTTGAATAATGTTTTTTTCGTTGCAGTGTCAGGGGAGGAGAAGAAGGATGGATGTGATGAAGGAGATGGAAGGTGCTTCTCAACTCTTCCAAACAAGAGAGCTAAATCAGAACATTTGAAGGTGCTTGATAGTCCTCAGCGAAAAAAAAATAAAAATCAATGTAAGCCCTCTTTCCTACCCATCTTTTAAATAATTAAATAAATTAATGTATCTCACTTAGCCTATGTTATGGCTTTAACGTGGTTTAAATAAGCAGAAAGTTTTAGGTTTATGTCGTGTTCAGTCCTCCATTGTTACACAAGTCCCATTTGTTGATGAAAGCTAGAATTGGGACTTGCACAGACAAGAGGAGTTCCTTCCAACTCTTGTTCATAAGAAGTACATGTAGAGTAAGGAAATCTATCTCATGGCAAAACCTTGGGAGAAAGTTCAAGAGGGGACTCTTCCTCTCAAAGAGAGTTTCTAGGAAAAAGAATGAGAATTAAAATAACTTTTCCTTAAATTAAATTCTTGGGGTATTATTGCTCTTGCAAGGTGAGATAAGCAACTCTCTGTTGACTGTGTGTTGAGCTGAGAGAGATGAAAGCATGAGAACTCATAGGGTATAGAAAGAAAGTCAGTGCCTAAAAGTCATTGTTCATAGGTGCTATGCCCCTAAACTGCATTGTGAGCTTGAGCACATCTCTAAATCGTAATATTTTTGCTGTCTTGTCTAATGGAGTACGCAATGACGTACACAAAATACTTCTGTATATTTCTATGGAAAAGTAACATGTCATAGGAGGTGACTCTCTGGATAGATGGAGGTTTAGGGCTTCAGATCTGTGGTGTAAGATTGCTCAATTACACGCACCATCATGCTAACTTTTTAAAAAGCAGGACACAGCAAAAAAATGTACTTCAGTTTCATTTTAAAATTTTGCTATATTAATTTCAATATATAAGACTAATTTATGATCATTTTACTACTCAGGGGCCATCTGTTTTTAATTCAATACTAGAAATTAAGCACAAAATCTAAATGAGACACAGTTGGTAAAGTAATTCTTGGTTAATTGTTAAGCAGACTTAAACGCACACTTTCAGTGTAACAGTTATCTAAGCTTTGAAAGCCAAAGTTAAATCCTAACTAAATGCAACTTTCTCTCGCAATAGACTCACCAGGGTTTGATCCACAGCAGGCTTATAATCAGAACAGAGATATTATCATCCAACTTTAGTTGAAAATTATAAACTTTATTGGAAAATAAGTAAGTTCAATGAGAACTGCTGTCTAAGGCCTCTCATCTCTCTTTAATTTTAATGTCGGAAGTGTTATAATGCAAACTGATATGGTATCAATTTATTCACAGGATAAATCCAAATTTCTGTATCAATATTACTTGGGATTGTCACAGGATTAAAAAGAAAAAAAAATCCTGAACATTTATTTACTTATAGTGTAAGTAACTAATTTTGACTCTTTCCCTTCTATTACCAGAAAATTAGTTCATTGACTGTATGACAAGTAATAATAACTTCCATCGATAAAAATAATAGAATGGTGGGTTTGTGGGGAGCACTAGAGAAGAACAAATAATATGTGGTTAGTTTAAGGGGAGCAAGTCACATTACCTATATGTAAACATAAATACGGCAGTAGATGAAGGAAATAACTGTTGTCCAAAGAGTAATATTTTCTATATCAGCATTAGTGACTTTCAATAAAATTTTTCAATGAGGTACTTTAAAAATTCCTTTAATAAAGTATTCATTTACTTAGTTTACTGACATACTTTGGCGTGAATTTTCTGAAGCAGCTGAGGAAAACGGTAAGTTTTGCTTTTACTACTGGAGTAACACTGCTGTTTTGATGACTTTTGCAAAGCTTTCCTGAAATCATCATCTATTTTTGATTTATTCTAAGACTGTTTCACTGAAGTAATATTAGGGAAAAAGTCCATGAAGTAAATGTAACAGCTCTCAAAATACTGAATTATCTGCAAACTACACAACAATTTTTCATCGTGTGTTAAAATTGTTTATTCAAGGTTAAAAATTGACTTTTATCTTCCTCTGTTTTCATAGGAAATAAAAATATAACATGTCATTAATGTAAGGTATACATTAGCTAAAGTTCTTCCAGAGTCATTTTTGTCTTGCAAAAATATCCTGACTACCGCAATACTTCACACAGACTACTGTGTATTTACAAATTATATCCACCAGATGGCACAAGGAAACAAATTTCAGTCACGTTTAGCATAATCCGCTTTGTGGTCTTAAAACGCGGGATGGGGATAGAGAAAAATAAAAGGAAAATCTTAGGTATAGGATACTTAGAGTTCATAGGTATTAGAAATAACTCTCATCTTTAAAAAATGGTGAAGGTAGGCATTAGAAACCATTTATTCACAAGTGAAAGCAGAGGAAAATCCTCAGATTTTTTTTTTGTTTTGGGGTGGTTTTGAGATAGCCTGTCAGGTAGTCTATATATAGTAAATGTGTATACTCTGATTCACAGTCAATGGAAAGAGAGTTTACATTTCACCAGGAGAAATGAAATCAGTCTTCTGGAGCCAAAATATTAGCACTGGATTTCATAGAAAAAAAAGCAAAATACATAGGAAAACTCTTTTGACAGGTCTTTCAGCCTTTCCCCTCACTTTAAGTATAAAGTCAAGTAACCTTTGCCCTTAAATCCATGCTTGAAACATTCAAAACTTAGAGACCCCATATCTATCCAGGGATCCTCAACATCATGGGTTTTATTTCTCTATTTGGATAGCTCAGAGATATTTGGTCCTTTTATGCAAAGACCTTAGGATGCTCTCTGTCTCTACCTATATCAGAATAATTATTATTAATTTATTCTTTCTTTCATTCTCATTGGGTTTACAGTTCTCTACCACAGTAAAAGCCCTAGTGCAATAAATCCTTCATGTTTGTGGGTGTGTAAATTCTATCTAGTGATAAGAATTGTGAATACATTTCAACTTCCAGCAGTGAAAACCAGATTTTTTGACTTCTCTTACATAACAAGCTCCTGCTGGTATGTGGAGCGAGGGGAAAAGGATTGGAAACATCAGTAAATAACAAGCAGAATTATTTAAATGCAAATTAAAAGCAGATACACACACGTATACACAGACGTACACAGCTTGTTCTCAAGAGTTCCCTGGGATTACTTATTAGTCTTGAAGTGTCATGACACGTGCTGTTCTTACAGATGTGTCAAGCTATTAGCTGGATGTGGCTGGAGCAGTAGTTGCAACTTCAAATGTATTGTTCCTCTCTGATTACCCTAATTATACAAGCAACAGACTCAGACTATAGTAACTTCATTTGCACTTTAGTCACTGTGTGGTGCCATTGCCCACATGCAATGAGAGATGGTGTCCAACTGCGTCACGGGATCACGATCTGGCTCCCTGACGCCAACCAGATATAAAAGGCACTTCAGTAGGGCTTCTGGCTGCGTCTGTTGTAACCTCATGCTTCCTTCCAAACTTAAGAGCACTAATTTCAAAGCAGCCTTTTCTAAACTCTTTTGAGTCTTACTATTTTCTGATCAAAGCATAGCAGGTAGCACTCTAAGCATTCCCTGAACTGTGAGCAGTTCTCAAATGTCCAATGGAGCCACCAGTGTCTTAGTCACACTACATTGTTCTTCCTAATATCACTGAAAATCAACGAGGTTATTTGTTGAGTTAAGGTAAAGCTCAGAGACTCTTAGATACCACCAGTTAAATACAAGGTAGCATAACCTAGAGTTTAATCAGTTTAAATCCCTGGTGAGTGTGTCCTTTAAGAAAATGGATATAGTGCAACCTTATCTTAGGGGAGTGCTGGGCTAAAGAACAATCTTTTCTTTAGCTGAAAATTGAAATTACAAATGTACGTGGCTTGGAGGTACAAAATGTTCTTGTCAGAAACAATCAAACATAAATCTGAATTTTTACAGATTTTTCTTATCCCTAGATGCACACAGACTATTCCGCTTCACTCCATCTGGCAGCTAAAAACCAAACAGTTAAGATCATTCATTTGTTGGAGACCAGCTGAGTATTGTAATTAGTCTTGCTTGGCACTCAAAAACATTGCATGCATTTGGTCAATTCCAGTTTAGTGAATAGAATTTGCTTAACAATTTTCAACTCTGTTAATCACAGTGCACATACACACACACATGCATATATGCACAGTTTATATATTCCTATACACTTGAAACTAACTGATTTGAGTATTGTTGATAATGTTTCTATTTCAGAAATGCTAACTTTTGGCAGGAATTCTGGTGCAAATACTGCTACTTGGTTTGGAGGATAATGAAATCAGAGCATAAATCTTTCCTTATATTCATCATGTAAAGTAACTTACTTATTAATGCATTGTCCTGGTAGGTCAGTATAGGAATTCAACTCCCTTTCCAAAACTTTCTTTGTCATCCTTCTGGTGGTTAAGAGTGGGTTTGAAATCTTCACAGACTGGCAATTGTTTCCTTTAACATGAGGGAACATTGTTGTTGAACGATTTCAAGCTGCCATTTCTGACCTGTGTTATTCTGACTGTCCTGTTGGGGGAAATATCTGAGTAATACAAAGGACTATATTAGGCTTTTAGAGATCACCCCTGAGGCATTTTGAAATTCTGTGTGTCTGTAGTGGTCCCAACATGTTCCCAGGATACACAGCAGATAGTAAAATAAAATGACCAGAAGCTACCACTGCTCCAAAAAGCACAAACGGAGAAAGAAATTTATTGCTTCATTGTTTTGAAGTGATGAAAAATTCCATCAATCACAAAAATGTAAAGTAAGTAACCCTATTACTTGGAAAGAAAACTAAGAATGGTCTACAGTATTTTAGTATTCCTGCATTTATATGTTTTGAGATTTTTTTGTTCTTCAGTGGAGACAGACTGACACACACCAGTACGTGTGTAATAAAATAATGCCAAGCATTACATGAAAAAATTATGAAATCTATCTTTTTCCAGCCATTTGAGAGCTTCTCAGGCCCAAGACCTAATTACTGTTCAGGTATTTTATAATGGTGGAAGAAAATGGAGCAGTGAGTTCACTGTTTTGAGTAGAGCACGGACTGATGAAATTCCCATCATCTGCTAACTGTGAGTCGCTTAGCAATTATGAAACAGTGTAAAGCCCAAAATAAATTACGGATGTTAACTGCAGGCATTTCTTAACAATACGAAGCATCATGCAAAATTTAGAGATGGGGCATAAAATTATCCTGCATAAACCTCAATTTTTCTCTCCTACCTTGTAACAACAGATGGTACAGAGTCCCTATTTCTTATTCACGGGCTTTTTCACCCCCTCATTCCCACCCCATTTCCCCAACTCAGGAACTCTGTTTCCTATGATTAGCAATACACCAGAGAAAAAACCAGATTCATGGCTGGAGGAGATAATTATTATGACGAGGAAAAGAAGCAGTTGGGTGGCAAGCCCTTTGACTGAATCTCTATGCTAGCTAATGCAACAAGTTTTCAGTTATCTGGCTACATTCCACAAGGTGCATTTCCAGAAAGGACTGTACAATTTGCATTAATGTTATGTGCTTAATAGACCTATCACCATTCTGGACAACATCTAACTGAAGACATAAAGTGTTTCTAATGTTCTTTACGTATCATCAAAGCATGAAGAGACAAAGTTTCTGCAAAGATTTTTACCTATGTGGCTGCAAAATATTTTAGCTGAAAAATAAATGATGTTCTGAACAGCAAGTAGTCTCAACTCTAGCTAATAAACCTGAAATATTTTCAATGACTGTATAGTAACAGAACTTAGTCCGAGCTCTGAGGTTCTGAAAAAAGCATCATTTATTATTAGAGCCTTTACCCTTCTCTAGCATTATTAAACTACAGCTTCATTTTGCATGTCCCTGAGTGATATTTCAGGTAGAGATTAAAGACGTTTTAGCTTTTATTAATTTCTTTCTTTTCTGGGGAAAACCTAGAAGAACTCAGGAGATCTGTATTTTCTCCCAGTTCTGCCATTGTCCTTCTATGTCACCTCGGGCGAGTGCCTGTAGAGAAACCAAACAAATTGTGATGAAGTATGACCTTCTTTACTAAGTGTTTTGAGATCAATGAAACGTTCCATATATTACTATTACTGGAACAGATTTAAAAGGTTAAACCTTTGGTAAATGAGACTGCAGTTTTTGCAACCACAGCTGCAAATAAGGAATCATCAATGACCTAGGTGACTGACCTAGTCCAGTGGGACTTTGAAGGAAACGTGAAGACCTCACAAAGCTAGCAGTTGGCATAAATGTTAAGAATACAGGAGAGTGCTGAAAATGACAGATCTCATTTGCAAGGTGACCAAGAAGACTAAGTGCAAGGAAAGATGATCTGATTTAATTTGGCCAAGTAACAATACATACCCCATCGCAGCACAGCCAGTAACTCAGCCTTAATAAGCAGGGTGGACTCTGTTCCTAAACTGGCAACTCAGGCTTATCTTAATGGGTAGTCAGCTCAGGATAGAGGTGGGGTCACTTCTAACCTCCTGCTCCCGTAATATCTCAGCTCCCACATACAGAAATACACACCTCACTAAGTAGGCCAAGGAAATTCTACATTTTCCCTGTCCTTAAAAGATGATTTTAGAATATGTCCTTCTTTTTTTTGTTATGTAAGTATTTTGGGGGTGTTTTGTGTATATTACCCCAAGCCAAACAAGCAGCTGCACAATCTGTTAATGGGGAGGGGGGGAGGGGAATCTTGTCTGAATTTATTTATTACTCTCTTACAGTTCACTTCCAGAGTATGGTAGCATAAAGGTGATGTAAAAGGATACTTCTCAAATTACCCTGAGAGGAATTTTGGTAACAGCAACCAGCCAATGTGAAGAGATAAAAACAAATACTCAGTGATGTCTGCCTGATGATATTCTGCTTCTACTAGTGAAATGAGAGGTGGAAGGAATTAACCTAGAAAAAGAGGAATGACAGAGGATGAGAAACGAAGCAAAGCTATGAGCACTCAGGCTTAGCTAGTAGCACACATTGGCTGAGAATTAAAAAGGTATGTAGATATTTCAGAAAGCTTGGCACTATAAAATGAATGTCTGTCAGCCATCTCTTTAGGGAGCTGATTTCAAAATGTAGGAGTAAATGTGCAGGTGCCCTACATGCTATATAAGAGAAATAAAATGCCTGGATCATAATTCCCAACAGGAAGCCTAAGAAAGAGAGGTGTGTGTAAAATGTTGTCTTGATGTGGAGGGAGATACTTGTGTAAGATTCAATATCTCTGTGAAACTGGAATTGAGAAATAGGCTTAGGAAGCCTGGGTCTACTTCTGTTAAGGTGACTGGGATAATGGAGGGATTTTGTCCACGTATGTGCTACTAAGCAAAACACTCCAGAACAACAATTTTCCCAGAAGAGTCTGTGGCTTGTCAAAAATTTCTTTTCTGTTTTCTGCAGAAAAAGAAAAAGGTGGTCTCATTTATTTTGACTATTGGAAGACGTACCTTGACCGTCTTAGCCCTGAAACTAAGAAATCTCAGCTTGGTCAAAAGGTGCCAGGGAACATGCAAGCAGTTAACTGGTATGGAAAATTACGTCCAAATGCCCAAGTCTGTATCCCCGACCTGTTTCATTTGTTGGTGTAGGTATATCTAAGAGACTTGGTAAGAAAGCAGGAGAGCTGTTTTTTGGAAATACTTGGCCTGCAGGGATTGAAACTCTGTTCAAAACTCAAGAAAAGGGTGATAGCTCAAAGGTAGTCAGGCTTTCTCATGTCTGGTGCTTGATGCTGCATATAGAACAGTGCAAAATACAGAAGTACACAGAGACAAATGGAGATTAAGGAAAGAGAGGGTCCAGCTTTCTGACTAGACCACTCAGCTGGAAGGCAGATACCCCTCTTTCATCACTGTTCATGTTTTTTTTTTATTATTTAGAAATCTCCTGGTTAAAAACCTTAGAGGAAACAAGTTTTCAGAAACTGAGACCTCAGATTTCCCTGTTGCTCTAGCCGTATTTCAATTCATTCTTGCATGTCTACTTTTATTTTCTGAAAGAAGAGGACCAGCCCCTGAAGAGCGTATTGTGTTTTATGTCTCATTGTGTTTTGTGACTCCTTTTACATTTCCTGCCAGAAACGATAACAAGAGTATGAAGTTAATATGGTACAGAGCATCTTCAGAAATAAATCTGTGATCGTAAGGAATCCAGAAATTAAATCTTTAGCATTTGGAAAGAATTAATATTTTTTTTACAAGGGATTCTCTCTGTATATAGATATTCTGGATCAGATTTTATATAATTTCTCCTAAGAGCGTGCTTTCTCATTTAGCACCCAGTCTAAATCTCGCTATTCCTTTTAGAAATATTTTCATTTAATTCCTTGGTTTTGGTTTAAAATTGAGGGAATTCAGTCAGGCTCACTGAAAACGGGAAAATTTCTGCTTTCATACTCCACATTTTGGAGATTGGCTTTTTTTGGTTGTTGTTGCTTCCAGTGACTTTAGGTCAGTCTCATCTGCTCATGCATTTAAATTAAAGTTTAAAATCTCTGTCTGTTTGATCAAATTTTGGTTTCATAATTTATACAGACCGCACTCTTTTGGAAATGTTTGTTTAATGTAGTTAGCTCTGTTCTATCTGTCACTAATATTTTTATCTGTTTTATTCTACAGTCCTTTAAAATGTGCTATGCATGAAAACAGCTTTATAAATAAAAACTGATAACTCAATATATTTTGTGCAATAAGCCATGATCTTAAAAAAAAGGCTAAAGAAACATAAAAAAGATATATTTATATATTAATGGTAGCATTACATATCTGTCAGTGGTTTGGATGTAGTAGATCCAGTAACTGTTATTCTTTTCTAGGTGCTTTGTATATAGAAGCTGAATTCTGGGTTCAATGGAAGTCTGTAGGAAAACATAGTTTAAAAATCTTGATTTTCTTCCTAAAAGGAAGCAAGGTTAAGTGTTAAGGGAAAACTCTGTGTCAAGTAGGGTCTTTTTAAAATTCTTTCTTGTTTCTTTTTTTTAATTACTTCTGTTACTGCTGCTACTAATCAACTTGCTTCACATCACGCTAAACAGCACAGCTGGAGAATTTGTTCACTGATTGAAAGTATCACATGAGCAGAGAGAGTGGGCACCACTGGGACTACAGTGGAAATGTCTGCAAAGCAATTTCATAGGTATTATAAAAAGGCAACATTTTTTTGCCATCTGGGGAAGCATCAGGAAAGGAAGAAAGAAAAACCCAGTGTGCGAGAGTTATAGAAAGAAAGATGTATCTGTGAAACAAAAGTAAGAAAGGGAGGATCTTTATTTATGCCTGAACAGTCAGCTTAGCCAATTTAGCTCAATACCTGTGGTATCAGCAAGTCCTATCTTAAAGGCAGACCATCATGACCAGAAAATAAAAAAAGACAGAAATGGATGACAAAACTGTTATTTGAAATTGTTACAAACTGTTATAAAACCCATATCAAAATCAAAGTTCCTGCTCTTCTAGAAATAGCATCTGCATTTCATAGGCAATGAATTGTACTAGGAGGCAATAGGCCCGTCTGGCACAGGAGTGACTCATTCTTAAGGCAACGGCATACCGGGCGCAGAGAGAAGAGAAAAAAAAGATAGTATTTTTATTACCTTCTTTTAGACCTCTATGCAGCTTTCTGTACTACTGTTTTGCTGTATTTCTAATGTATCCAATAGTTAATGTTACTTTATAACATCAGCTCCAGCCCAGCTCCACTGCCACAGTCCTTTTCTCTCCATAGAAGCATACACATAGTTATACAAAGTGAGTTCTGCTGCATCTATGAGTTTTGTACATAAGGAAAAGTACTAAAAATAACAAGAAGCAAACCTGAATGGAAGTCTAGGCCAGTTTATGGTGGTTTCTTTCATACAGGAGGCATTAGTAGGACTGTCCATAATTCACATCGCTTGACATTTGCTATTGCAGGTCTCGATTTTAACTTTCTTTTAACTTTGCCAGACTTAGACTGTGAAGGCTGGACTTTCCTTACCAGCTTCTGGGGCCAGAAAGTTTGAGTTTGTTTTTACAATTTTAACGTTAGCTTTTTTTTTTTACAGCTTCTGAGAATGAAAGGAATGGGAGGAGGGGAAGATTTTTGCTGCAGTAAGAAACATTGGTACCTTTTTTAATATGATGATCTGACTCTTGGCACATGAGCTGAAAAGCTGGTCAGGTCCAGTTCTTCTGTCAAGGATAAGCCTTTCACTATTCCTAAGAAAAACTGCCTAAATTTGGCAAATTTACAGGTCGTTGAAAAATTTCTCCCTGCATGTTCTCAACGGTGACTCTGGTGGATATTGATGCTGAAGCTCCCATCTGTGTATGTCTTCACCACAGCTGCGTGGGCTGACCCTGACCAACCTCTCACTGCTGCTTAGGTCTTTTGGGAGGGTGTAGGGGCCTGTACTCAGTGAAAGTGCTGTACTTCTCCTGATGCTTCCCTCCTCAGTAGTAAGAAGAGAGAGATTTGACTCATAAACAGAAAAATGCTGTAAATGGCTGAGATGGCAGCAGGCGTAGATTATAAGAATCTTGGGAATAGCAGGAGTTTAAGAAGGTGTGGGAGATTCAAGGACAATCCACTAGCAACAAGGGATGAAAGATGAGAAATGCAGTTCTTGTGTAGGAGAACAAAAGCCAATGAAGAGCTAAGGAAAAAGTAGGATGCCATGCACTGATGGACAAAGAGGATCACTTCAGGCAAAGGAAGAGGTGTTTTGCTTTAGTCTCAGGTCAACTGTGTAAACATGGGGAGATTGGTATGTGAATTTTTATGAATGCCTTAGACACCTAGATTGGAACAAGGGAGTATACGAGAAGAATGAGGTGAAAAATCTAAATCATGGACTGGATTTGAACTAGGATAGCCTGCAGGAGATAGTGCAGCAGGAATGTAAGAGACTTCGCCCGTCGAAACATATCTGCTTTCTAACACAAAAGAAAAAGCAAGTAATGTTTGTGAATTGTTACCTGAACTATGAGACTTAAGTTATAAGTGAGATATGTATATGAATAATGGTGGTGGGATTGTGTATCAGCCTGTGCCTTGTGCACACTCAGCAATTTGAAAACATTAATTTGCTCTCCAGCCCCCAATCCGTTTTTGTGGATCTGAAACAATGGACCGGAACAAGAAATTAGGCCACCCTGATACCAGGTGGTTTGCTGAATTACTAACCACCTTCACAACAAAGCATTTGACTAATTGTCACAGGAGGTTCTACAGGTATGAATTTTTGGATGATTCTGAATATTTTCCCCAGATTGCTCTTGCTGTGCCTAAATCCAGCTGATGGGCACGTGGATTTAGCAGTGTTAGGTTTATGGTTGGACTCTATCATCTTAAAGGTCCTGTTCAACTTTAACTATTTTGTGATTCTGTGATTTGTGTACTTCAGTGTGCTGATGACTATCCTACATTGACACTGTCAGCCATTGAGACTCTTCCAGACACTTCCTGCTGTAGAATTGTCAAAATTCAAATTCAAACATGGATTAGTTACTCACAGATGTTCAGGTGAAACTATACCTGTGGGTACACTAATAGGATGGAGGGGTTTTGTATGTAGTTCAAGATATCCAGTTCAAGTCGTACTTTTCTGGGAGTGTCCATGCAGGGCATAAGATTTCATGAGAAGATCTGTTCAGTTTCTCATCCAATCCAGCTGAGGGAGCCAGACCTCTTTTGCCATCTAGACAGCAACTGAGACTACTCTTGAAGTGATTTGATCTCCCAGGTTTTCATCACCCTATGGAAAAATCCCAATAATAGTCTTTTTGTCTTGCAAGGACTAAGTATGTGAATGTCTGTGCAAGAGAATAGCTGCAATGATGAATATTCTAGAAATGACCATGAGAAAATGGATATTTTGCATAATCACCAAAATTTAATTATGTGCCATAAACAAGGACAAATGAGATAACATTTAACTTCTTATTTGGTAAACTCTGTCCATCTTGTGAACGGACAGGTTCTGAGGAAAAAAAATAACAGCTGTATCATAGTGTGTTTACACAAGAGACCAAATTAAAACTGCACATGCAATGCTGATGCTGACAGTCATCAGTCTTTGACACATTTTTAGTATTCTTTTACTGTATTTCTGTGTGTGTAAAGAAGCAGTGGGTGGTGAATGGCACATTGAAAAGATCCTGCTAAAAAGCAATGATGATGTACAAGACAACAATAAGATGCAAATGAGAATTTTACACGGTTTAATTGTTAAATAACAAGAAGGTACTCTGTGTATATTATGTCTTTCTCACCTTCTACTACCAACCATCGTTATTCTGATATGAAGTGTCACACAGTTAAATCAGCAAAGCCCCTAAAATCAGTGAAATTCCTAGTATTCCTTCCTTGCTTTTCTAAGATGGCTCAGGTAGTGACGTTTGATGAGCTTGTTTCATGTAGTATATTGTGCATTGCTGAATGTATTCCCATAGCAAGAGGGCTCCTGGTTGATTTAGAGGGGGATGCCTGGTCCATGTCTGCTTGCTGTTCTCTAAGTGTGGCAGAAAGAGGAAGATGTTTTCCTCTTTGGGATCAGTGAGGTATGGTAAGGGGCAGAGTACAGAGAGGGCAACACAGTGAACGAGATGAAATAGGTAGTATGGAAAAGATGCAAACAAACTAGCCAACAAGCTTGGAAGATGATGCACTGCAGAGCCTGGTGGTCCTGAGCAAAGAGAACCATTGAACTCCAAGGCCTCAGCTGAGACAGGATTGCTTTTTGGAGGGCTCAGGTGGGACTGTGCACAGCAAGTCACTGCCCAGTAAAGGACCAGTCCAACAGAGATACAGTGATCCATCTTCCACTCTGTTTTTGGTATTTTGGGAGTGTTTGTTATAAGGAAAAGACCTGACTGGACTCTCTTCAGATCCCTGGCTGACCTGTCCTCCTGTCAGAGTCAATAATAAATAAGTGAATGCTATTGAGGAAATATTGTGAAACTCAATCTGAATCAACAACTTCTGTATCAATCTTCATAATAATATTTTATTATTTTTAATGGCTTTGGTATTTCACCCCTCTTCCTTAAGGGGAGATTGGATGAGGCACTGCGTGCCATGGTTTAGATGATGGTTGGTGTTAGTGTTGGTGTTAGTGTTGGGTTATAGGTTGGACTTGATGATCTCAGAGGTCCTTTCCAACCTGGTGATACTGTGATACTGTGTGATACTGTTATTCAACCGTACAGCTTCACTAATTAAGCAAATTACTTGTTGGACTTGGAAGCCAGAGGTGTATTTCCCAGGAAGAAATAAATCAAAAACCTGCAGACGAAAGATTATTTATATGACATTGAAAGATGCAAGAAAGGACAAACTAATATTTTTATGTACATAAATAGAGCAAGTTTAATGCCTATCTTGCAGTTCAGGTACAAACAAAACCAAACCAAAAAATGTAAGGTCATCAAGGTCTTCCCTCAGTCCAAATGCTCTCCAGGTTTTGTAAGTACAGTTCTGGCCTAACCAAAAGGTCATCTTTTGCTTTTTGCACTTGAAACATGGAAAGCTTGAAGAAAACAAAGAAAATAGGAAAAATGTGGCTCAAGAATAAAACACTTCATCAAATAAATAACGTGTCAGACCTCTGAGTCCACTGACTGTAGAGAATTTTAACAACATTGGCAAGACTAACATTACTTCCACCAGCAGGCAGATTTCTTACAAATATGATCTTTCAGCTATTTCATTAACCTCACACTCCCACACACGAAATTGAAGTTTAAAGGTCATGTTTAATGTGTTCAGTGTTTTCAGATCATTCTAATCTCAGACCTGAAGCTTATTCTTATAGTAATATATTTAATAAATTTCAGTCTTGAATCTTATATTCTTTAAGTATATTTTTATTAGAATATTTAATTTGTTCTAAAGTATTTGCATTTTCTTTTTTAATGGAAATTTTTCCTATTAACTTCTTGGTTTCCTCAAGTGAATAACATTTTTTTTCTAATAGATGAAGTAATTTTAAATCCATCACAGCCAATAGCAGTGACTGTTTCTGTAAGTAATACAGAAATATTTTTAGTACACATAAGTATTCACAATTGAAATATACTATTGTTGGTATTTTTTTTGTTTACATAATCTAACAATATTCTTCTTCTGCCCTTTCAAGTCTACTCAGTGCTTCCCAAATGGATGCCTACTTGATTTATAGTATTCTGGCACCAGAGAATTTAAAGACAGTTTAGTGCCAAATTCCCATTCAAATGAACAAAATTGTTTCCCCCAAACAATAGAAGACCTTAAATTCATGGAATTCCTGATTGTCAGTTCTGTGTTGATATTACTGCAAAAAATAGTCTGCATTATTTGTGTGGATTACTCCTATAGCTCTGTGCTGCAGTTTTCTCTGTTGAGAACAGTATATCTTATTGCCTACTTTTTATTTATCTACATTAATCTCAGGTTGCAGTCTCTTATTTCTTACCTGTACAAGTAAAGGACCAAGATGCTAGTAAGTGGAGTATGAAGTACTCACTTTCAGCTTTGACCTCATTACCTACTTGTTTAAATTAAGGTGGTTTTATTTTTTTATAATGGCTCCACTTCATCATTTTAGTTTTAAATTTTCCAGGATAAGTGGAAAATAAATATCATATGCACCAGTATATGTTTATTTATTCACACTCCTTCTAGTAGGAATGCAGAATAATTCTTAATAAAACCACAGATTTCAAGTAGATGAACTGCAATTAACTCAGCTTATTGCTTTGTAAGATCTTTTGGGAAACTAACTGAAGGGAAAAAAGTACAATCTGGCAACACATTAAAATCATACTGACAAGAGCACAAATTCTTTCTGATTATGGAGTAAATACAAGAAATTCAGCTGAAGTTAGTGATTTAAAATCAATATCTAGGAATAATTCAAACCCAATATATCAGGTCTGAGTTACTCAGGGTACCTTGAGCTCCAAGGAGTGCCTACTGACCAGGCCTACAACTGTAATTACACCATTCATGGCAGCAGTGAACTTTGTTTCAATGAATACTGTCTCTACATTCTTAAGAATGTATGCGCTTTTTCTCATGGAACTGTTTTGGATGCTTCTTTTTGTACCAATAAAATCTGCTGGACACCTTAGTGAAACAACTATTTTTAAGTACATGTGTAAAACTGTCATGTTTCCAGCAATTTCCTACCAAGTTCTCATGAAGGGATACTCTTGTGGGGATCATCTATTCTCAGGTGCCTCCATCTCCGGTTCAATGGGTCTAAAAATGAAGGTGTTAGGTGATCTTCTACCTTTTCATCTCATGCAAAGGTGTGATGGATATAAACACAGGATTACTAAAATTACTGAGAGATTGGGATAATAACAGTAGCAGGAATTTCTTTCTTTCCGGGGTTTTGTCCTACTCAGAGCTGCCTTTAGTGACTACAAACAGCGTTATGCTAGGACATTCATTGATTTTGAGAGCACCCCTCTCATGGTGTCTGCTGCTCAGACCTGGATGAAAACTGCAGTTGTTAGTTCTAAGTGTTGGCACACGTGAAATAATGTAAATAATGGGTCCAAATGAAACAATTGAATTAAATGGAGTTAACACCTGTATGTCTTTTGACTCAAATTTTACTGGCTTACTGCTTCTTTCTTTCCTGCCATTATCATCCACTACTTTACATTTGTATGTAAACCAGTCCAGACACTACATTTGCATGGATTGCATTGCATTTCATAGAAATTATGTTCCTTTTCTTCAGAGCTAGAGCACTTTCACTAGAGACCTGTCTATCATGAAAAAAGGAGAACAAGTTTACGAAATGAACCTGCATATTCTAAGCAGGGGGCTGTAGTTAGCCACAGGGTACGTACACCATAAGTAAGCAGTGACCTACTCCTGCCACTAGGTTGCTATTTAACTATGGGATAGTGCAAGGCAAACCTTTGTCCCGGCCACCATGCAGCTGCTCTGAACAGGTTTGGACGAATAAAATGAAGTGTTACAAACATTGCCTTCAGAATTAAAGGTCTTTTTTGTGCCCCTGTGTGCCAGAATTGTGAGAGTGTGAGAAGGAGCAGTGCAGCAAAAAAAAGGAACACTGGTTTTAGGTTTTACAAACCTGCAAGATTTGGTCTGAAGGAGTCCAGAGCCAGAGCCATTAAGGATGGCAACATTAATGCCATCAATTAGGTCCTAAAAGTCTATACTATAACTGGTAAGGGTTTTTTCCTGCCCTTGTCCCTGCTGGAAGGTAGTTTTAGAACGTCAGTACCAGGGTGTTCAGAAACTCTTGAATTCCTACCCCAAAGTATTAATAATTACTGTATTTGTATTTGTTCTTAAGAGATCTTCACCTTCCTGCTCATCTCTCTTTACACTCCCACACTAGATGCAGACATCAATAAGGCTTTCTCTCAGCCTTTATACTGTTTTAGCATAAGCCAAAGATTTTTCTCTGTGTGTTCTCTTGTATGGCAAACTCTCTGCTTATCCTTTCCTGAGCATTTTCACTTTGAATTTGTGTTCTTTGAGCATCTGGGCTCAAATCTTCCATGAGATTTTGGATCAGAATTCCCTTTTCCCACCTGAATGGCATAATATTTTCTTTTTTTGTTTACTTTAATCAGAATTTGCTGATCATTCGCCAGGGAGTTGTTGCTTTTTTCATGGTACTTAACATCAAGGACTACTAGTCATCTCACAATAAAATCAAAGCAATTTCTGTCTTTATGTACAGGTTACTACTATTTTGTGGATTAAACAGTTGTTACCTGCACAGTGGTACTACTGTGCTTGATGCAGCCCTGCTGATCTTCATAAGCGCTAGGTAATGAGTAGCTCAAATTTTGGGATGAGTTCTATCTAGCTGTGAAGAAAGGAGCCTTGAATGTAGCCCAAGCTTAAATCCTTGGCACAAATGTGGACTAAAAATTTTCCTCCAGTGCAAGGGAAAAAAACCCCTAATTTTAAACCGTAAGAAATTTTTTTCCTTAGGATTTTAACTGTAAATCACAACATACTTTTATAAAGTATTAACTTAATCTTTATAACCTAGTCATTTGAGCAATTATGCATCCGAAGGGCAAGATACTGCTGTTTAAATTTACTTCTTTGTGCTTGGAAGGACCAGTTCTCTGCTACTGAAGACATGAAGACAGTTGAAAACATTGTTCAGAATGCGATGAGATCAAGAACACAGGTCTAAGCTTATTTGCCCCACTTCTTCAGTAATTCACATTGGTGGCAGACAAGAGCAAAACATGAATCAGCAACAGAGATAGTGTGCTTCTCTTTCTATTTTGCATTCTACTTGCAGATGCACTAGAAAGCAGAATGATGGATATGCTCACCATATAATTTTGCATGCATGTATTTGTGTGCATACCCATATACATATGAATTTGAAAATTACTTGAGACTGGTGGGGTTCTACGCAGACGATGAGATAGAAGTCTTTCTCATTTTATCTCACCTGCGAATGAAGTATGCTGTTCCCAAAGGTTGTCTAGGTAACCTTGTCACTTCTAGTAGGCGATGTTTGCCCTGGTTGCTTCCTGCTAAATCCAGCTTTTATGACTCTATACTGTATTTCATTTTCTCCCATTTCTAGAATTTGCTCAGCTAAAATGCTGTACTTATTTTATTCATGGCCTTCACTTAAATAAGTAACCTTTTGTTTCTCTTTGTGTAGAGGTAATGATCGATCATTTTCTTTCTCAAAATAGAGCTTGTTGACTGGTGTTTCTTATCAAATCTGCTGAAAACCTTTTCTAGCATGAAGTGTCTCCAATAGCAAAATGCCCTGCCTAACATCATTAATAAGAGTAACCAAGCTGAAGATATTTGTTTCTTTGCAGGAAGCTTGCCAAATGCAGAAACTTAGAGAAGTAAAAGTGAGGTCAGAGAAAAGTTGTGTAAAGTCCTCCAGAAAGCTGAAAATGAGTAGGTCATATTGAGTTTTGCCCGCTAAGGTGTTTTGTGGGGTCCTTCAGTCCACATCTTTCATACAGCCTCCTTCACAGTCAGATAGACAGGTGGACGCATATTCCATGTTAATGGAGATCTTTCAGGATCAGATCATAAATCTGTGTTTCCTCTCATGCATAAAGAAAATAGCTTCTACATTAACATTGGTTTGGAAAAATAGTAAGATGCTTGTCACTAAGTCCTGATGTCTGCTTCTGGATGGGGAAATTCCTTTATTTCTTGTGCAGAATTACTGATTGATGTTGAAGAGAGGAGGAGGCTAAATAATCTCTATTTATAAGTGACCACTGCACGTCCAGGAGACATATGAGTAGACAGGCAGGGAATAAATATTTAAATGGAAAAGATCTATGGAGAAAGAGTCTAAAAACCCAGATCTTGTCCCCATAGCTTCTCATATTTGACAGCACAGTGTTATTTAGTGACACTTTTCATTTTTGGTTGAAAACAAATATTTTGTACTATACATGTGTTTTAGCAAGGAATTAGATGACAGAATATTTGAGTGCTATTAATTTACACAATTTCAGAAATCTTAAGAAATTTAGTCTCTTTATTCCTCTGCTGTACTACCTGAAAAGTTAAAATAACAACTCTTCCCTTAGACAATCTATTACAGTCCCCCTTCAGGCAAACCCACTTCTGGAGGCACAGAAAAGGACTGTCAGCTTCTGGCCATAAGGTACTAGTTTAAGCCATCCATGTATATTAAAAAATGTTATGGTTGAGCCAAACGAAAGTATTTAGCTTTGAAATCCTGAACAGTATGAATTCCCAGATGGTATTTTCCTAATTGAGCTTGCGATTTCCATCATACTATCCAGGTTACTGCTTCCTGGCTGGAATGATTCAATACAGTCATCCCAGAAGATATGAAATTGTTTGAAAGATGGAAAAAGGTGTATTAGGCACTTTTTGTCCAAATATGGCAGTAACCAATCAGAGTCAGCTGTACTTTGTGCTTTATATAAGCCATATTTTGCACGTTGGATCTGTCAGAGTGAAATCCATGCCGCAGAGTAGAGGCAAATAGTCAGAAGAAGCACAGAGTGGATCTACCTCTCTGGCAGGCACACATTAAAGAACTCTAGTTAACACTTCATTATTTCAAACTGAGTGTACATACCATTTGGTAGATTTGGTGATGTTTATCCATTATTCATAGTCCTCTGATGGAGAGACTGTAACCAAGGCAAGGCCAAGGGAAATGCATGAGATCCAGATCTGGGTTCCGATTCCAGCCAGCTGTGTGCTGGCAGTGTGACCTGGACCTCACTGAATTGTGAGAAACTCCAGCCATTCGACAGTAGTTAGTTTCCTAATGTTAACAAAACAAACAAACAAATCTGTTCTCGTGTAAATGCTGCCAGTAACAGAAGCTAGCAGAAGAGAAATCTGGGACCTAATCAAATAGTTCTTTCCTAATCAAATAGTTTTCAGTTTGTTTGAAGTGTTTGCAGCTGTTAAGTGTAAAATTTTACAGGAGTGGGACATAAGCTTGAAGTAGCAGGACTAATTTGAAAGGCTGGTAAAAAAGTGTTCATCCTGTAAGAGCTGTTGCATGTGGGCATGACTTCTGATTCAATTATTGTTTCCTTATTTACTGAAGAATCAACAATATTCAAAGCTGGATCCAGCAGTAGGACTTTTTGGCTTGTGTCATGTAACTGTGACTACTAGGGCATTTTAATTCTTTTTCTCTTGTTCTACCCCACATCATCTGCACTTGAACATTTTTTAGGTCATCTAACTAAATGATTATGAAAGCTGTAAAGGAGGTGAACAGGCTTTTTATGCCTTACTTGAAATGCTTGCCATTCCCATTTGAAGTCGGATGAAAGAGTATTGCAGATTGATGAGAATCTAGCTCTGTCTAGGATACTGAGTGGAAATAGCTTTGCTAAAAATTTCAGCTAAAAACATGCTTACTTTTGCTAAAATTTGGTCTCTAAGAAAAAAAATTACTGCATTTATAATTTCTTTATAAATATATTGATCCAAAAGAAACATGGTTGTCACTGTTCCAGATATGCTTCCTGGACTAGGTAAAATTAAGACCATTTCCATAAATAAAAATGACACACAAATCATTTCCTGTGATTCATGGATCAACTAACTCAGTCATGTGGATTTATGTAACTATATGGTGTTCACAAATATTCTACAAGATTCTGCAACTTCTAAATCAGCTGCAAACATAACATCGCCAAGTAAGCAGATACCAATGATTTAATTAGGATGTTCCGAAGTCACTGTAGCTTTATGAAAATATCAGATGAATGGGCAATGAAGTCATATCCCCTATAGAAATATGACAAGGAGTACAACAATGTCAAAATCACAGTTCCATTTAATCTTTTTCCATCACTGCATATTACAAAGAAAGCCATAGGTAACCTTGTGAGAAAAGTGTGCCTCAAAACCACTTTTGTCCCCTTCTTTAATTGTAATAATTATAAGTTGAACTGATACAACATTTTAAACATTGTGTAACTCTGGATATTTTTCTTGTTTATAAAAATGACAGCATGACCTGACTGTGATCTATGACCTAGATGTGTTCTTTAGATGTATCTCATTTCCTGATTGAAATCTTAAGCTTTCCATTGCAGAACACAATAAATATGAGTAAAATAATCATGCATTCAAAGTAAATAATGTATTGTAAACATGTGAAAGAAATCGAGGGATTGTTTGAAAACTGTTCCCCCAGACTGTTTATCAAAGAGTTGTAGATTATATTGTAGAGAAATTGGGGAAAAAAACCTTTAAATAACATATTAAACAGAAACTAGGTAAATATAGTTTCAATGGAGCAACTTTAGTATCTCTTCGTAAAATGTTAATGTAGGAATGTAGGTACACTTCTATTGATCAGATGCAAGATCTGGAGAGGTCAAGACACAAGGCTCTTCTCTTTGATATTTGGCTTTTATAACCGCTGGCTCTTCGAGATTCCTGTCTCCTCTGGCAATAAAATATCTGTTTAGTAAAGATGGTAACTGTGTGAAAGGTTTCATTACCATATTACACTGATTTGCAGATTATTTGGCTTCATTATTTAAAGCCATGTTATTGATATTACTAAAATATAAGATAATGTGCAAAACATTTCAATAATATTTTAAAGAGTCCATTTTTTTGGGGGGGGGGGAAGATTGCATTTCTGTCAATCTCCTTGAAAATCTGAAAGGAAGTTCAAGCATGATCTCAGACCAGTTATGATTCTGTCATGAGAGTGCTACATGCCTATCTGCTTAAGCAGGATTTTCCATGGCATGTTGGAATAAAAGTAATGGTCTACTGTAATGTAAATGAAGCATGAACTTTTTGAAAAGATTGATAATCACACCATACAGGCTATATTTTGGAAGTAAAATTTTCTATTCATTTTACTCATCCATCATAGTCTCAGTAAACTCATCTACCAGTAAAGGAAGGATATTACAGGTGCAGTGCATAACCAACTATATGGGCTGATCAAATATCTGGAGCTGAGTTCCAAGGGTTTATCTTCTTGTCTTTATTTGTCCTGTCCTGACTGAAACTCTTTCATTACAAGTACAGGATATCTTTATCTCAGTTATTGTGAGCAATAAATAAAATACATTCATATATCTTTTGGTAAAACTTTTGTTGTAGTGAATTTACAGTCCATTTTCTTTACAGTGCCGATATTGCCATGAGCATGCAGTTCAGATGGACATTAAGAGACTTTCTTTCCATCAGCACGTGCATTTGACCTTGTTCTGGGACAGCCATACCCAGTAGCCTTTCAGGTGGGTTTTTTATTATCTTCCCTACATTTCCATAGGTGAGCCTTATATAGCACTCAACAAGTATATGAGGAAGAATTTTGCTCTTAAATTAGCTCTACAATACCTCAGGTTTAGGAGTGGAGATATTTGCCACTAATCCTGAAATCTATGTTTGCACCATAAATGAACTGAGTGAAAGCACTGGGTTCTGTTCTGTCATGTCTGTTATGATGTTCTGCTGCACACTGATGTGCCCCAAGAAGACTGGTGACAAATCTTTGTAGGTATTTACACTGTGGGGTCTCTGGTTGATTTTGTCACTGCTCTGCAACACAGTCACTTGAGATTTTCCGCACACATTGCTGTTGTTGCTTGAACTAACAATTTGCTGATGGAGCTCAAAAATCAGTCTGCTGAGGGAGGAAAAAGAACTGATGAAAAGCATTGTCACTCTTATCAAACTAGAGATATGGTCAGGAGGAGGCTGTGAGGGGATGTGTTATGTGGCATTCCCTTGTGTTTTATCTGTGATTTCTGGTAACTCCCCACTTGGTGTTGTCATCCTTTTTAGCAATTCATAATGTGTTTGATCCTGTTATACCCTGCATAGCTGTAGGTAGGCTAATTTCAACTGTCTGCTAACAATACCCCACAGGCTGGAGAAGGTTTCTCAGTCTCCAGGCCACATTCTGGAGCTTGGCAACAGCCTAGTTTATCCCACCAAAATCTACTCAGACTCACTAACTCCAGCAAGCATTTTGCAGTCAATCTGCAACAGAATATAACCTTTGAACTACCACTTGGAGTATCCCAATACACATTTTAGTTCTTCTAAATGCAATGTCATTCAGCTAGGAGCAAAACATACTGCTTATGGTAACAGGAGTAGGGTTTGTATCTTAGAAATATGCAAGTCAATAGAAATTAGACATTATGGTAGGAAAATAGCTGACTCTGAAGTGACACTTAGAAAGCTAAAATAATTCCTAAGGAGTATGAAGAAAAAGAGAGAAACATTGCCATGTTTCACAATGCTGCTTTCACATTATCACAATGCTGTGTTAGAGAGGTTGTTTTCATTCCTTAAAATCTGCTGAAAAATTTATTAAAGGAAAAGAACTACAAGAGTTTTGAATGTTGTAAAATATCTTGTTCTGACAAGGTGTTTCTTGTTTATCCAAGAAAAGTTAAGAGATCATAAAAAATATCTATTCAAGGAAAAGATTTTTAACTGCTGACAATAACGAGAGGCCATGCAATCAAAACATCACATGTTAAAGTACTTCATATTCAGAATAGAGAGAAACCTAGAGTATTGAGAAGAAGCACCAAAACTGTGATGAAATCTAAAATTTTTGAAATTAAGAATCAATATTCATGTCTAATAAAGATGCTTAGTTCCAGGCACACAGCTTAAGAATCAGATGATAGAACTATGCACCTGGTGCTAATTAAATAGTCATAATTACTGTATAAAAGATGTGTGGTTCAATAGCAGAAAAGCCACAAAGAGCTGTAGAAAATCCAAAGATGAAAAACACCAGACACTTCTCTCACAAAGGCCATTCTATTCCACTGATCTCCACGAGGCTGTACCTTTAGTTTGCCTTCAGCTAAACAAGCCGGAATATCTTATTAGCTTTGTCCTCTACTCTTTTAAGAGCATGAATGGCCATCAATTTTTTTTCTAACAAACAGCAACACAGTATCAACTTTTCCTATGGAAATGAAGCGCTGGTTCGACTATACAATATCCCACAGTTGATGGAGACAGGGATGATCTGTCAGGATACATAATCATTGACATGCAGTACAATCCTCTAAAAAAAATCAATGTTGTGGCACCATCCATATTTGAAATTACCAATTAAGTGGGAAAAAACCCTGAAGACTGGAAGCACAATATGCATTTCTGTGATTCTGTTTATGGTTCCCTTTACCCTCAATTAAAGAAACAGTAAAAAAGTGAAAATAGAGATCAAATGGATCCACTTTGTTGGGCTATCAACCCAATTATTGTTTCAGAGCATAGACTAAGGCTTGAAGAAGTTTAGAAGGAAAGGGGTGAATAGATGATTGTGTCACCAACACAAGCACGTGTTCCAGTTTTGTTGATATACTGGGCATCATACTCAGGAAGCCCATTAAATACAGATTTATCCTAGGAAGTATTAAAAAACTCCCTGGATTTTCTCACATTAGGCCTATTGCAAGCAAAGATCAGTTTTATACAAACTTTTATACAAACTTTTCAAACCAAACAGCAGGCTATCTAGTATCTCCAAAAAATATTCAATTCAGTACTTCAGTATCTGTAACCCAGGTATTGTACGGTGATTTGGACTGTCATAATGCCGTCAATATTTGATATACTATCTGCATATATAAAACAAGAAGAAAATAAGTTAAAAATTCTGCTAGTTCTTTTTAGATGCATTGCTGTGTGTTCTTAACAAAAATCCCAGTAATTTTGCATTTATTTGTGCTCAACAAACCCCCAAAATATTTCTTATTATTGTCAAATAAATTTCCTTACAAAAGAAGCGTTTATTAAAAAAGCATTTCGGCCGGTAAGACAATTATGTGAAATCAATCAAGGGGCAGAGAAATAGTTGTTTCATTGTTAGAAAACTTCTAAAACATACTTCTTTTTCTGAAAAATGTCAAAAGACTTGTGGTGCGACAGTTACTGGGATGGGATATGCTAGAGGTAGAGCCAGAAATTCTACCAGTGAAAAATAATGCAGGTGTGGAATAAGCATCTAATAAGGTCTGTTAGGAGAGCTTCAGATCTCAGATCTTTTTCTCTGTAGAGAAAGAGAAATCATGGAATTTTCTGGCAAAATTAGTTGAACAACATTTCCAATCTTTAAGTCAAATTTCTTTTTAAACTTGAAATTTCTGAGTAAATTCTAAAATTTTTCAAATTACAGACTGGTTTGTGAAGAGAGGATCAGGTAGCAAGTGTTGGCGAATGATTCAATAAATGGTAAATACTGAAAAAAGCATACAAAAAAAATGCTTCTTGGAAAATTGCTCAGTACTATTTGGTATAGATGTGCCTGGTATGCCCAGCATATGAATGCACAATTTGAGGCTTCAAAGCCTGTCCAGTAGGCAGTGTTTGTAGGGTGTCCTTGGACCGCTACCTCATGGCTCAGTGCCTCTTGTTCTGAACAATTCTACTTTGCAAGGACAACTTAATCTAGTGCCAAATGATACTTATTTTTGCACATCAGTACTGGATAGCTAAAATAAATACTACCTTGCATCGTAAATAATCATACTGAAGTCAATGTTGTTGTCTATGGACTAAGTTAGTACTCATGGCAAAGAATTTCAATTTTGTCATAATAAAATGATTGACTAATGATGAATAGTAACAAAACCCTTGACCTGAAGTCTAGAAGAAGTAAACACTTGTGTTTAACCTGGAAATTATGAAACTGGATCTGGCTTTGATAATTTGAATACTATTTATATTGACATGTTGGAAGAACAACTTACAGGTCTTACTTTCAGGGAAATCTCTGCTGCAGAATCCTAAATAAGACTCCATAATTTTACAGAATCGTATCCAGAGAATGGGGATGACATCTCACAAGGCATAAACGCAAACCAGTCCAATTAATAAGCATATGACCAAAGACAAAAGTCCCTGAAATGGGGACAAAACAGCACTGCTAAATCCGAGACATTTATCAAACTGTCTCACAGAAGTACTGTTAATCTAAATGTGTCCGGTTTAAAGTACTAGTAATATATTTGGCTGTTTCATCACTTCTGAAGTTTGTGCCGTTAGTATTTAATCATCTTAGATTCATCTTCCCTTCCTGCAATATACATCTCAAGGACAATAATGTCCTGCAGTTTTGCCTTTGTGCTTCCTTTTCCCTTTCAGTCTTGACTGGTTAAAAAACATTTTAAAGATACCGAGCACTGCACTCTGTAAGGTTGTAACTTCCAGCTTTGTGAGGAGGTTTTCCACTCAGAAAGGCAGAACTTTTATTAGTTGAATATCATTATGTTTTCATTCTCATGTTTCTTTATTTTTCTTCTGTAGGTCTCTCTGAGCTGGTTCTGGGAGCTACGCCTACTGAAATTACACCAAAAGCTGACCAGATAATACATATTTGATTATTAACTATTTCAGATTCTCTGGGTAGTACCTTTATGCTGATTCTTTGAAAAGTCAGTGCAGATTAAATGAGTCAGCTTGTGTTCTTTTGGAAGAGAAGTGTCTGCATGGGACTTACTGGTGAACTCAGGAAAGAGCATTAGTGTGTAGGAAGAAAAAGAGAAAAGATAAGCAGGTTCTCAGAAAACTCCTGGGAAAATGTACTGAGCCATTATGAAATGTTTGGCACATTGGAACTGAATGCTTGACTGTCTGAAAAGGAAAGCACAAATGAGGAGAGATCAGGGACAGCCTCTTTTTTGTAAGACCCACAAGCTGTGTTGACGCACGTAAATATGTTCGTTTTGAGAATATGCCTAATTCATTTTCAATTCCCTCCTATAGTGAAAATCTTTTTTTTTTTTTTTTGAAAAAGAAAATCCAGAGGGAAACCTAGGAGAATAGAAGTACATTTGGGAATATTTCATCGTGATACTAGGACACCAATGGAAGGAGGACTATGTGGAGGGAAGCAGATAAAATCGTATATAATGATTTAAGACTCCTGATTCAAGGAGAAATGTCAAGCTTTACAAGTTTCAGAATATTGATGTAAAAAAGTAACCTGCTCATCTTCGAGCTATTCTTTTCAGCAGACCATGTAGATGTCATGTAAATAAAGGGCCCGATGTGGATCCAACAAACTAATTTGGCATTTAAAATAGCTTGAGAAACAGCTATTTTTTTTCAGCTAAGAGGTCTCCTTCTCTAAATAAGTTCCTAGAATTGTGGAGAAAGCATACCCAATATCCCATCTTCATATTGTATCATTCAGATGGAAAAGGATTTACAGGGTACTCTCCCACTTGTTGCACCAACTTGTAGTGACTGTTGCCTTCCAATACTATTTAGACAATTTTATTCTGAACACTGATTAAAATGTGTGTTTTACAAATATTATCTGGTACCTGCTTCTTCTACTGAGAAAAACTCATGTTTTGCTTCAGCTTACATTCTAGAGGATGTTTACATCCAGATTTATAAGGGCATTTAGAAATATCTATGACAATTAAGATCTTCTAAATATGCACAGCTGTCAAACTTCTATTGATGAACATCATCAAAAAAGCTACCAAGGAGCTCAGACAATATCACAGCTCTTTCACTGCATTAGATATGTTATTTCTTGTTTTCCACTTTGTATTGAGTGAATTTTCCTTGTTTGGAAGATAAAATTACTGACACTTCTGCCTGGACTCACTGTTTTTAAAGACATCTTCTATGTGTTGCTTAATACACAAGTAGTTTATACATATTGCTTGTTTCCATTTAAGGTAATCAGATCCTTTTCTGAGATCTGGCCTAAGTGCACAGATTATTTGACCCCTCTTGATATCACTAAGCCTGAAGCAAAACTATTTTCCTTTCTGTGTGCAGTCAACAGCAACAAAGTTCCCTAGAGAGCAATTTAATCTCAGAAGCTGCAATCGACCCTTTAGAAGAGCCATTCTCACCTTTGATTAGAAACAGAGTCTGGAGTGACTAGACTTAGTACAGGTACTTAAGGATCTTTAGTTTCTTTATGTATCTCTAGAGAGCTAGGCACCTGTTTTATGTGCTCTGTTGTGAAAATATACAGATGAATATGCTGAATTGTTTTTCTCCACTGTGCCCCATGTACAAGCAACCACCTAAATCTTAGTCTCTTGTCAGCTTGAAATGTTAAGTTTTGGGACCTTTTACTGAAAACACAGATAAGATGATAGTGTTACAAAGCAAAGATAGAGTTTCCTTTGAAAAAGCATGTTTGGTGTCATAGATACAATTATAGATTAATTAATTTTATCTCCTTTCTAATATAAATATAAATTAGTATATAAACAAATTCTTCCTACCTCATAATTTTTATCCATCCAGATGCATACATGCAGTGTATTTGAGAAGACAGATTGGATTACTCTTAATCATGCCCTGTTCATCATGACCATTTAATTGGATGAAATCACTCTCATTCATTCAACAAACTGTCTGAACAGGTGCCCAACAGCTTCAGTGAAATTCACAACTGATTATTGGCCTCTGTCAATATATCAGCAAATATATTTGCCTCTTAATTTTCAGCAGAGTTATAAAAAAATATATATTTTAACTCTTTGCACCATGGCAGTATGTGGTATCAAGCAATGTTTTTGACATATTTTGTACATAATTATTTTCTGAAGTAATCTAACTTTCTGAATGTAGGTGAGGATATGGCTTCTTTTGAGGTGTTCTTGATCCACACTGATGAAAATTTCCATTTTCATTAACATATTTACCCTCTGTTATACCAGAATTACCTTTGGACCCAAATCCTTTGAAGAACACATCTGTGCCTTATTGAAAAGATTTCTTATGTGGTTGTGTTTGAGATCACAGGGGAATCTCACATCTTTAGTTAGTCAGAAGAGTACATTGTATCATTAAGGATCTGTACTAGAATAAGATGGTAATGTCCAGTGGGTACAAAATACCCGTGTTCTTTCTGCAGTTAAACTTTGCAGCCCTTGTCTGACTTTGAACAAAGTGCTTCACATCTTTCCACATTAAAGCGGTTTGTGTACTGTTCTTATCACTATAGGTTTGGAGCAGCTGCCAGTAAGACACTAAAAAAGTAATTATACATCTGTTTCTCATCCTTTGAGGAGTGAGAAGTATGTTAGTGGAGTGTTTGCTTTGCATTTTTTATATTCATGTTTCAATAGGTTTATATTAGAAAGGGTAAAGTCAAGGAACTGCCTTGTGCTTATAGCAAAGTTGTGAAGTTTGCCCCCAAGAGTACATTTCCAAGTCTCAAACTTTCACTGAGCAAGTTGTTTAGCTTGCCAATGAGTTCATCATCACTGTTGTAGAGAGTTTACTTGTACTAAAGAATGTCATCGTGGATGACAGTGGCTTTCAGAGCCTGAGGTAATACTGGGATATAGGATGCTTTAAAGACAAGGATTAGGAGTTTGCATTTAATTCAGAATGAAATGATAATCCAGTATCATTTAATATTGGGAAGGAGAACAATTCTATGGTGTTCATGATTCTCCTAGATTTGTTCCAGTTTGCCACACTGGAAACACAATATGTAACCTTAATTATTAAAAAATCTGTTTTATTTTAAAATGTCTTTGATTTCCAGTACATGAATCAGCTGCCTGTCTTTGACAGACACCGCTGACCCACTACATGTTTGTATTAGAGCAAACCCAGGATACGACCCATGACTAAGTAAAAGGAGTTTTTTTCTCCAACATTTGAAGCTGTTCACTTTTTACTTTTCAGCTGGTGGAGACTGATATTTGAGGAATTCTTTGCTAGACTTCTTTTGAAACTAAGTTTTCTAGAAATGTCTGTCATTCTAGTACAGGTACAGATTTCTGGTCATAAAGTTGTGTCAGAAATTACATTGTCACAGATGAAAATCAAAAAGCAGGAACAGAGGTCTTATCACCTTTGGTCTTTAACACTCTTGATGTGTGTGCATGTGTGGAACAGCAGCTGTTTCCAAAAGAATACATTCTTCTGCAGAAGTTCCTAAGACAGTGCTGTAAGATTTCAGTATGAATAGCCTATATTTTGTGCTACCATATTTCCCCATTAACAACAGGATACTCCATGGGACACCTCAGTGCACAGCATCCAGCTTGTTTTTTCCAGGAGAGGAACCATTCAGTTTTGACCAATAGTATAGATAAGGGCATTGAATTGTACACATAGGGAAGCAATTGCATCTTGAAATAAACAAGACTAGACACAGAAGCACTCACAGATACGTCAGGGGAACATGTAGGAAATACAGAAAGGAACCAAATTATTTCCTTCATTTAGAATTTTCTAAACTCTACAGGTTTTATTCTTAAATATGTTGCAAGTATATTGCACTAGTTTAGTCCTGGTGGGAAATGTCACTGAGAACAGTTTATCTTTCACCAGACTGGGGCAATCGAGAAAGACAACATAAGAATGGTAAAAAGACTTACTTGTGGGTTGCACACTGAGAGGGACTAGGGGAAGGACTTCACAATGGACCAAGGTATGGATGTATATTCACAACCAAAGAAATTTTACACCACCGTATTGGAGGAAATCAGGACTTTTTGGCACAGTATTTGGAACAGTTGTTAATACACTTGTGACCCAAAGGCAATATTTTAAGGTCAGCCATATCAGATGCAATGGAGAGGCTGTGAATGAATGTTTGTTTGAGAGGGAAGCTATCTGTTGATGCTACTGTAGCTGTTCCAATTCTGAAACCTGACTTGAATATAACCCCAGTGAGTCCTTGGTTTGCTCCTCTATGATTCTTTTATGAAGGTTTTACAAGGGCAGAAAACATGTAGAATTGTTGTATTTGTCTAGAATAACTTGGCATTAAGTATAAATCAGAGTGATGACACAAGAAAACTAAAGTTCTTTCCCATCCATCTTCTCTTTTCTTTCTTGCTGTTGTCAGTTCTCTACAGAAGCTCTTGGCAATTGCATAGTAATTAACACCAATATATTCTTATTTCAGGTGGGATCGACCACTACTGTTATTTTCCTTCCTGGCACATCAGATATTGCTGAGGTAACAAACAAATTCTGTCACTGCTTTGCAGATTAGAAAATTTTGTTCATAGCCTTTATGTTGTTAACTTTCCCCCTCTCTGACAACAATTGACTGTCATATAAATTCAATTCTAATACAACAGATTTATATTTTCACAGGTTGGGTCCAGTAAATCTGCAGTGATGGGGGAGTGATTTCAATCTGTTTGTGAAGATTGTTCACTAGAATAAAAAATAAAAGCAACTATATTTTGTCATTAGCTATGTCTTGATGAAGACTACTAGTATTACAGATCAGTGAAAGCCAGGCAAGCAAAATAGCATTTTGGACTTTGTGCTAAGTGTTAAGTGACATCGGCTCCAAAAGATGCACAGGCTCAGTCCTGCTTAGAGCTCTGAGGTGTAGTGACAGCCTGACCCACGTGGCTGCTGCAAGGGACCTTAAGGGACAGGTCACAGAAAAAGAGCAGCCCTACAGCAGGGACTTTGTCTGGTTGGCCCCAGCTATCAGGAATAATTTCCTGAGTGCCCAAAGGATGAGGGAAAGTCAGCGTGAAAGTCTCCAGCTTCCTGCTAGCCAGTGCCTTGTGCATAGCTCTGAAGAGGTAGAATTGATTAACAGTCAACAACCAACATTTCTGCTTAGAAATTGCAGTGAAAACAGTCATTTTGAAATTCCGGTGAGTTGTCTGCCCATGAGTGAAAGCTGGCTTGAACTGCAGTAAACTCAGTCCTACCACTTTTGCAAATCTATCTTTAAAACTCAGACAGTCACTGCAATGGTCTTCTGTGTTGCTTCACACACCACCACTTTTCCCATTAACCAAAAAGACAGATGTTGGAGGGTGACTGTCATCCTTTTCCTTTTATTGAAGATGGTTTCAAGGTTCTGCATAGTGCTACAGTCAGATTTTTCACACTGCTAGCACTTTATTTTTACTTGTAATGCTGTACTTGCCAATAGCTGAGGCAGTAGAGTGAGGTTATAACAGAGCATTTTGACAGCACAAACATATTTGAACTTCTAGAGATGCTTTTTTTTCTTACGGTTGTAATTATTTGCTGTGTTCCTTTCATATTGTTTTCAGCTCCCTAATATCTGATTAAAATATTTTTGCTGAGCTTTTCTATAATTGTCTTTACTTTTCCTCTGTATTTACAATCACAATAATTCTCCCAGACCTTTTACTATTTATTCCCTTTCAACTGATACTATGTCTTTGGAGATATCATCAGCTGTGATAATCATTGTTTTATGTTACTCCCATGCGCAACTTCCATAAACTTTTGAGCTCATGCTTTTTTGTTTTAAGGGGAAATGATAGCACTTGGTCATGATACTTACGTATATTGCTTTCCTTCCATACAAAAATAAATAAAAATAAATTGGGAGATCTCCTTCAGAAACAAAAAGAACTCCTCCTTCTCAAACTCAAATAACCCAAACATTTGTATTCCATACCACTTTTCAACTCTTCTTATATGCAAGAAACACTAAGGCGTATTTTTACCTTTGCAGTTCTTAGGGGTGCCTTATAGCTGCTAACTTTTGTAAAACATTAATCGAGTAAAAATACCTCACTCTTTTCTCAATTTTTCTTCAGTTGCCCCATCTGGTAAGTCCACTGGATAAGTTACTTGGGACTAATGTTCCTCTCCTTTTATCCTAGATCTCCCCTAGTCCCACTGCTTTCTTCTGTGCCATCTAGAAACTTTTATTCAAAGGTTTCTAAAGACCTCTTTCTAAAAGTATCTTGGAGTCACAATTCAAGTCCTTCCTGAGTGGTCTTTAACTTGACCTTAGTTATAGACTCTTAACTACCAAATGTAGATAGCTGATGAATTGTTGAAATCTAGAAGGTGCTGTGAGAATAAGAAAGAGATATTGAAAGAACAACAGAAAAAGCACAGGAAAAAAAAACCCATAAAATAAATTCCATTCTCTGTGGTCAGGAAAATGCATGTGGTTTTATACTCAAGACCATATCAAAAAAGGAAGCCACTCTGTCTGTTTGTGTGGTAGGTGTCTTGTTGGAAGACGTGACCCTTTGCTAGCTCATGGGAAAGGAGGAGACGACAAGCAGATTGAAGGATGCTGTAACAGACATGCATAAATCTTCCAGGAGAGCTCAGCAGTTGTGCCCGAATTTATCAGCAGACACACTGAGTTTTTATGTCTGCAGCAGCCCTCGTCCTGAGGAACTGATAGATTATGCAGAAGTAAATGAAGAGTATAAAGTTAAAGGGCATGATGAGAGTTATGCAGTCTCCAAGCAGGGAACCAGTCTAAATGCTGCAGTAAAATCATCCTCCATGTACATGGGGGCTAGATCAATTCCCAAAAGGAAGCAGACTCTTTGGGGGTCTGATGGTATGAAGGGGGTAATTTGGTTGAAGCTGGATTGGCACCTGCATCTGCCGTCAGAACTGAGATACAACTTTCACATCGGTCTGGGCTGTTCTGAGAGTAAGAAGGGTGAATTAAAGGCTTGTTCATATCTATTTAAATAAGTAGGACTGTCGTTTTTCTCACCTTCTATTGGTCGGCTTCCCTCCTGCTCTTTTTTCCTTTCCATGAGTGATTTAGTTTGCTGAAATAAATCAACATGCTTCTCAAGTCTAGTCCTCCACAGTTAGCATAGCCTTTTCACATCGGTTTAACCCAGAAGGTTTAAGCTAACATTTGCTACATGCTCTCCAGACACTGCAAGCTGCAAATCCACCACAGATTTGCAGTGAGTTTTTTGTTACAGGAAAAAAAGCAGAAGAGAGGAGTTAAGTGCCTGGAGCACATTTTCCTACTATGGGACATATTGAAGCTGGTCTATCTGATTTCATGAACCACTGATCAGCAGTTTTGGAGAGGGTCATGGGGAGGGGCTGTGACTCTCAAAAGAGTCCCATAAGAAGGCACATGCTATAGCTTCATCCTTGAAGCATCACTCCAGCAGGAAATGTTGTAAGCAAGGTTTTCACACAGAACTCAGGCCTCAGAAGCACTAGCTGTGTAGCTCAATGTCATTCGGGAAGAAGAAAACGCCAGCCTCAAAACAGGGACCACAGTAGAAGTATGAGGTGATTCTCTCCACAATCACTATAGGAAAGCAAAGCCCTACATGAATGCAGATAACATCACTTGATGCATCCAAGGAGATTTTCAGTCTGTCATATTCCAGATAAGCATATTATAGGCTGCAAGTTCTTATGTTCAAATGCATAGCAAAACCATTAGAAGTTGCTTTTGTGAGTGTCATGTTACTCAGGCATTTATGATTGACAACAAAAAGAATCTTCAACATAAGCCAAAAAATTTGTACAAAATACACAGAGCATTTGAAAAGACAAATTTTAGTTTCTAGAAGTACTGAGGAACTTGCACTGTCAATCAGATTTAAAAAAATTAGTAAAAAACAAGGCTTAAATTGAGGCCTTTTCCAGTCTTCTAAAAAACCTCGTTCTGATAGTGTTCATGGGTAGAGAACAGAATGTTCTTAGTTTACAGCTTGTATATGGTGATCCTATCTACATATAACAACAAAGAGATAAATTGTGAAAGTCAGAAGTTGGGAGTAAATTTTAACTAAGTGCCAGCACAGGTGACATGTGGTAAAATAGGGGAAAAGAAGAGAAAAACTAGAAGTACAGTTTTATAACCTCATGGTATTGTTTGGTTTGCATAAGATCTTGATTCTCTCACTTCTTTTTTGTCATCAAAAGCCTGTAGCACCACAAGGTGGCAGTAAAAAATTACTTTTTGCATCGACTTTGACACCTGCTTATGTAAACAGTAAATACACCTATTGTCCCAATGTTGTACTTATGCAAATATCAGATCTATCTCATCCATTACAAAAGTGACACACACAGTCAAGTTCTAACATTTGTAGGAAAAAAATGCTACTATTAGTGAAACAATTAAATCATCATAACTCAGGAATTGTGAATTTTAATTTGCAATGTATGCAAAGTTTTTTACATTAGAAAATTCTTTCAATATTTAAAACAATCAGTTTCTCAATGATTTCTCTTCCACCTGGCAATCAAAATCCTTGAAATGAGATATAAGAATTGGAAGATCATCCCCATTCAATTTACCCTATGATACAGAAAAAAAATAAAAACAAAAATGAAAAGGTATTACAATGGATCTACTTCTACCAAATACAGTAGAACTGTGTGCCAAGCAGAGTCTTCTGCTGAGCGAGTTAGTGGTACAATGTGCCTCTATGTGAATAAGAGTGAATATCTCAAATCTTGCCTCCATCAGAGGAAGTCAAGATTCATTCAAAGCATTTGATATAAGATTCAGCTCCTCAGTTATTGGATATAAATGATTGCCCATGTGGAAGGACATGCAAGGGCCACACTGCAGTGATTTTTTGTTGCTGAGATCAGCCAGAATTTCTTCTTGTACCTTTTTTTTGTTGAGTGAACAAGTGTCAACTCATCCATCATTTCATTTTTCCTATGCCTACTCACCCCAAAAGTAGTATGAGGAGGGGTCTGACTTTTCCAAATCCCAGTCTTCAGTGTTCGCTTCAGTTGTAGCTAATCCCTTATAAAGGCTGAGTCAGGGAAAGAATCACACCTCCAGCCATAGATGTGCTTGGTAGCATGCTCAACTAGATACTTCTCATCCTCATATCAAACTAACATAACAGCAGTTTCTCATGCATTGATTACAGTATCCATAACCTAGGCTGTGCCATTTGCTGAATATTACCTCTGGTTTTGCTCAGTGGATCCTTCCACATCTTACAACTACAGAACGTTGTGCTTCCTCTGAGGGTAGAGTAGCATACTAAGAAGTTGCTCCACCCTCCCATCTCTGTTTGTTAGGTAAAATATTCTACGTTTAAAAAAGCTCTACATGTACAACAGCACTAAAAGTGATCATCAGTTGAAATCACCATCTACTTTAAATCTTATTATTTATAGATAGCTATAAAGATTGTATTTCCCAAATACTTTAATAGACAGTCTCATCCTGCTGGCATTGGCATAGAGATTTGTGCTCCCTTCCTGGCATTTAGATCAGGCCTGAGAAGTGCAGATGACTTTGAGTGGTACCGAAGGGCTCTTCTAATCATGTTGGTCTGTGCCTGACAGGCTGCAAAATGAGAGTCAGGTACTTGGCTGCCCTCCCCACAGTGCTGCTGCTAATGAGCTGCAGCTCTTTGCAAGGACCCATACAGTTGGTTCATCAGTAGTTGCTAACAAACTTTATTTCAGGCTTGCTAAGACAGTAGATGGTGCAGACTCTTCAGATCTCCTACAGGATGCAGAGATCAACACCAGGTCCTTTGGGACTTCAAAGCTGAAGACAGAGTTGTTGCAGACGCTGACAGCTCCAGAGCACAAGGACAGATCACAAAGACAACCAGTGCACGAGCCTTTCCAAGGACTGTTTCTGCTTTGATCTAGAGGAATGAGAGAGTTATTTTCTGAAATTAAGGATGACAGAATGGCCTGTAGCATAGTGAAAAAAACCAAATACACCTGAACGTAAAAAAAGCTGTTCAAAAATGTATAACTCTGTAGTGCATTTGGCTGCTACCTTGTTCAGAATATAAATGAAAATAGTATGGAGAAAAGGCTCTCTGTTTTTTTTTTTCTGAAGTTTAAATTGGGGGACGTGGTTGTGTAGTAAGAGAGTAAGTACAAATATTCTCCAAGGAACTACATTTGAAAAATTTTCAAAGACAATCCCAAAATCCACAAGGCCTGAAACAGACGTCTTTACCTCTGGGTTTGAATGACAGGTAGTTAAAGATTAGAATTTGCATGTTCTGAAGCTATTTTCCTCTTAGGATGGTGAGGGGGGTGAGGCTTGAGTTTATTTCCTGAAAATCGCCTGGGTTGCTAACCAGGACATCCCATGAGGTAGACACATGGTAAGGATGGTGTCTAAGAGAGTAAAGAAACACAGGGACCTTCTCAATACAACTCCTCTGCCCCTGACTCGGCCCTTGCAGTGTGTTTCTGCAGGGCTGGTGGAGGAAAATGAAGCTGTACCAGACTGAATGGGTGCAGGAAGGGAGGAAAAAATGTAGAAAGAACTGGTACTTGAGGCCACTGATGTTTTACTACAACTAGATGTCTGTGACAGGGCTACTGGGACAGAACTGGAGGCTCCAAGGTCGATTGCACAAGTGTAGATCTCTACTTTAAACTGGCTTTTGACTGACCTTTCCTCCTAACTTTTCAACTCAGACAGGTGACAGAGTCTTTCATTTTCACGTACGTATTTGTAACAGCATGGATTCATGCTCCTCCAAAGTACAGTCTGCAGCTGTACCACCTACAGTGCCCTGGAAAAACTACTACTACATTTTCACATACAGTCATCCCAGTAGAATTTGTTAATGACTTCCAGTACAACCCCATGAATCCCAGATTACCACTGATGTCTTTGATTCATGAAGGCACCAGCTGAAACAAATAAACAGGATTTGGATTCTGTTATAAAAATGACAACTTCTCCTTTCAGTGGGGTGTGCTGACATAAGTAGCTTTTTATCTTAATAGTCAAGAGTTCTTCCATGTAATATTTATGAAAGGATTTTGTTTAGGCTATTCTGTACTCCCAGATGAGTGGTGCTTGAAAAAAATTAAAAAGTAATTACGTGCAATGTCACCAGGCATTTGGGAATACAATATGTGTTAGAGCAGGCAGAAAACATGACTTAACCCTACAGTAACTATCCTTTCTCTCCTGCATGGATAATATCTTTGCAATAAGAAGACAAATTTGAAATGGAAGATAAATTTAAGGATAAATGAAAGATGTTGGCAATTTATGCATGTTCTATGAAAGGAAATAAAATTTTCAGTGCTAATATCTTCTGGAACACATAATTTGAATAGTGGAAAAAGCTTTTATTGATAGTACTTTTAAAATATAACTCCAGGTGTTTCAAAACTGTTCTTGTCCCCTGACATTGTTAATTAGACTCACAGAAGAAGAAGTATAACTTCTACTTCTTTCATCTTCCTGTAGCACTCTGAAGAAGATCATATGTAAATGTCTGTCGTGTTTTAACTCCAGTAGGTATCTCAGCCCCACACAGCCCTATTTTCACTGCCCTCCAGTGGTACGAGGAGGAGGAGAATTGCAAGAGTAAACCAGAAATCTCATGGGCTGAGATAAAAGCAATTTAATAGGTAAAGAAAACTGCATACTCAAGCAAAGCAAAATAGGGAATTAATTTACTACTTCCCATGGGCAGGCAGGTGCTTTTCCTCCTTCTTTCCCCCACCTTTTACTACTGAGCACATTATATGGTATGGGATATACCTTTGGTCAGTTGGGTCAGCTGTTCCAGCTGTGTCACCTTCTAGTTTCTTGTGCACCCCAAGCCTACTTGCTGGTGGGATAGCACAAGAACCGGAAAAGGCCTTGACTTTGTGTAAGAACCATTCAACAACAGCTAAAACGTGGGTGTGTTATCAACACTGTTTGGCCACAAATCCATAAGATAACACCATGTAAGCTACTATGAAAAAAATTAGTTCTATCCCAGCCAAAACCAGTGGTCAAGAGATATCAGTGTTACCATTGTAGTTAGGGTTATCAAGATTAACATATAAATATAACCACCACAGACCAAAATGACGAGTCAGGAATAACTCCAGCTGTGACTCTTTGTAGACTCTTCCAATTGTGTGACCTTCAACAGTCTTCTTTCATGTTTGTTCATGTGCAGTCCCATAGCTCTCTGGGTCTCTCTGTCAGCAGGACTATCTGATTCTGGTAGCTTCATTAAATAACTGAGAACATAAAATTCTAGCACAGAAGTGGGCACTTTAGCTCATGACCATGCTGCCAAGCTGGCGTGCAGAGTTCCAAGTTCGTACAGTGCCTTTTCCCAGTGTGCTGCATTCTGCTTCTCCTCAGAGGGTAGCATTACACAACGTCTGTTGCAGGAGTGGGGCAAGGAGTGGTATATACATTTTCTGTCCTGGATTTTTACTAGATTCAAAACATGTTTCAGAGCAGTATAGCAACTTTAAATGATGAGGGAACAAATGCTGAAGCCATTTCTGCTCTGAACTGCTCATCTAGACATAGCCTGAAAATACATCAGATCAGATTTTCCATTTCTGTCAGAATGAGAGTGCTATTTCCTGGGCAGTTCATTTTGAGAGCTAATTTTGAGAGTTAATTATTGAACAGACTTTAAGGAGAATGACAAATGACATTTATCCCAGCAAAACACAGGCTAGGTAATTGGTTGCAGAATTGAAAACAAAGAAACAAAGAGAGAAGAAAAGGAAGTTAGAAACAAAACCAGAAACAATCATAAAAACCAAAACCTAACAAAATCAAGGGAGAGGGGAGAAAAAAGAAATAAAATAGATATGAAGAAAAAAGAGAGGATGAAGTGTCTGTCAGTTCTGACCTGAAATGATAGCTCTGTTTCCTGGCTTCCCTTGCAGATATTTTTCCAAGACATCACTCAGATGCTTGGTTGAAGAGACCTTCCAGCAAGAACTCTCCGTTAGAGTGTTAGTGTTGAGAACTGATTGTTTCCTGTGATTAAAATTCTTATATATACCACTGCTCAAAAATAACCTGGGGTGCAGATGGGTAGTTGCCGACACCCCAGTGCTCTCTGTTCCTGATATTCAATTTGGAGAGCTCATTGCATCCCAGTATAAGGTGATTTCATTCCTCTCCTCCTGTCTCAATCAGCAAAGTTATTCTGTTGGTTTTATGTGTCAGCAACAATGCAAAGAAAACACTGTCAAGTTGTGTTCATGATCAGGCAGCCTGGTTCTGACTGATACTTAGTCTCTAATGCAAATGCAGAGAGGCTATTTTTCTCATTAGACTCCATATATCCATCATGCTGGCTAAACTAGCTTATTCTTTGCAGCTCAAACAATTCCTTTAGCTTGTTACACAATTTCAGTAACCACATATTTTGCAACACAAGTGATATCTAAACACCTCATTAATACCACAGTAATCAGCTTGCGCATAGAATTCACCGCCAACAAATGTGATTTATAACTAAATGGACCGGAGAGTGGGAGAACTTAGACTCTATACTATGTTGTTTAAACAACATTCGTATACTCACTGCTTTAAAGGAAATTAAGCAGGCAGTGGTACAATTCAGATACTACAAATATACAACAAATACATCATGAAAGGAATCTCCGTGATATGAAATAGCAATTGTCCTTGAGTGCACTGGTTTAGGCATCACAAGAGAATTGCTACCATTGTCCATGTGTGCCCTTTCCCTCCAGTGTCACATCCATATTCTCTGTTTTTGGTGGTGGGTTTTTTTTTTGGGTTTTTTTTTAATGAAAGTGACACAATGCATTTGAGTTGGGTCCCAGTCTGTCTGACTACCGGGAATCTAGGATCTAGTCATCTTTTGCAGCTTAGCTTATATGGAAGCAGAGGACCAGCTTGTCTGATTACTGCTTGGATTAACTTCTAGGTCTTTTTTGAGATACTTTGTCTGGAGCTATGTTCAGCTGTCACTGAAAGCCTATCATTTAATTTCAGCGACAGTTCTTGTGGCAAGCTATCAAACTATTGTTTAGCAGGTACCTATCAAAAGGGGGGCACATGAAAACTGTCTTCAGAGACCATCTCAAAATCAACTATCATGAAAAGAGTGCCATCCAAACAGTGAAATGCAAGCACAGTTCCAGACATGCTTCAAGCGCAGAGTGTGAGCCAGAATGCAGGAACAACCACAAAATCGTTGAGGAAATGCAAAGTGTAACTTTATTTTCATTACTTTGCCAACTGGAGAATCTCAGAAGCAGCACTCAGGCAGAGGCACACAAGCCAGGATACAGGCACTGCAGAGTTTGATCCATGCTAGAGGATCATCAAATCTCTTGTTTTCACCTGTATTTCAGGGATTCACACTGGTCTAGTTTACCACTGTACGTTGATCTTTCCCACAGTAGGATAAGAATCTCAAGCATGTTCAATACGGTGCCTCATAGTCTATCACATGCCCACGTTATTGAAAAAACAGATGTTCTACTTGTCTAAGACACAAGGCTAAACAACATCTAGTATGATATATGTTTTTTTCTACACCTCACTTGAGCTTGTTGATAATCCTCCTTGCCAATTTTCTGTTATTTTCCCACAGGGAGTATCCAAAGCATGGCACATGAACCTTTTACTAGTAAGGTCATAGTGTGCCATCAGAAGTTCCTAGGTCATCCTCTAGAACCATGCAACATCTTGCAAATCCTTTGTTTGGACAGGAAGGAAGCAAACTTGGAACATACCATGCTCCTGAGACTACTCTTCCAGTGAGGTGTAGACTTAGTTATACAGAAGATCTCTGCATGGTATTTATTTGTCATGATTCTCCATTAGTAACCTGGAAGCAGGTTGCTATGTACCAATACTTCAGCAGGAAGGGGATCGAAATCTTTATTATTTTCTGTGGTAAACAGCACACAGTTAGCAGCCCGCATTGTATTTCATAAATTCAGCAAATAATATACCACATTTCATCTCATAAAGCAAAGGGATAATTTTGAAAAAAAAAACAAACCAACAACCCCCCCAACAATATAGCTTATCCGTTGCCACAATGCAATGAAACTAAAAAGAATTTAATCCGACTGAATAACAAAACAGTTTTTTAGATACAAATAGGAGTATTTTGTGTAATAAATGTGCACAATATTGTAATAAAAAATACGGTGTGTCTTAAATCGTTCCAGTAGAAAAATGTGCCAGTCTGCTATCAATGGACTCTGAATTGCTCCATGCAAAAGAGAAGATGATAATTTATATTACTTGGTAATCATATTTTGCTTAAAAATTGCAGTCCAGGTTTGGGTTCAGTGATCTCAGTGATGCTAGCTTGAGAAGATAGGTTTGGTGTGATAGAAATCCAGTGGACATATATGTTGTGTACTAGGATCTCTCCCAGGATGTGATTCATTACTATTCTCAGACAGATAAATCTAAGACTCTTGTCTGTGATCATCCACAGTGTGAGGGGATCTGCAGAAACCAGCTCCAGCACAGTCTTACATTTGATGATGATGGAGAATTAACCTCCTAATAATGTCTTGCCTGACTGCCTCCATTTGGCTTCTCTGAGGACAGCACAGTCCTTTGACCTATCAGTGGCACAAGTTACGGCACGTGCACTCTTCTAGCTCAGGTATTCAACTATGAGTTTATAGAACTGAAGCGTTACATTATTCCTAGAATTTTGCTCCTGTCCTGTGAAAAGGATGAGCTATGCAGTTCTGAGAAAGGTGACACTATTTTTTCCTCCTAGGGGCCTGCAGTTAAAGTGACATGCAGGTTATGATATCTGTGTTGAGAGGACTGACATGGACAATTTATTCTTATTTGGGAACAGGATTGATTTCTTAGTGACATAAAGTCTGTAGAGGTAAAAATTAAAAAGCTAACAGCAGATCATGGCTATTTCATATTAATATTAGACTAAACCAGTCCCAGGGATTTTGAAGTTATAGATTTATTCGTGTTGTAATAGCAGCAACAGGAGCATGAAGATGAAGTCTCTAACTTGATTTCTTACCAGAGCATGAGTAAGAATGGCAGCAGATCCCAAAGACGCCTGCAGATGCTTTAAACCTGTGTGTGTTGGTAGTAGGCTATCTGAAATCAGTCATCTTTCAAGCATATAAATAGTCAGCAGAGTTTAAGACTGCCACCAAGACGCCGTTAAACACTTCTGCAATAACTATTTATGTACAGGTAAGAACACGTCAAGTTGAATAGTCAGCCAGTGACTTGGAAAAAGAATGGATTATATTCTCATGAAAGACATTTGAATGCTTGAAGGCCAAGGAAACAGAGAAGTACATTGAGAGGAAATGACTGGCAGGGATATGAAAAGAAATATGGATCAAAGGCAGTAGCCCAAATATTTACAGTAAAGTTTCCTCAGCTGTGGTCTGGGCAGCTAGTTCTACATAGCCATAAAATAAAGGAAGATTTTTTTTGAGGCAGAGAAGTAAACAGTTCAATTGATAAGGAAATACGGTGTTGGGTGAAGCGTAGTTTCTTGAGCACAAACATTAATAACTCAGATCTCCAGAGAGATCCTCTTGGGATGTTTTACTCTTTGAACTCTGAAGCTGTATATTTGCCGATAGTGACATGAATCCTTTCAGACAGGGTAGCTAGTGGCTGCTGGAGAAGATCAAGAATTCAGAACTGTTGCCATGACAGGTCTGTATGCATTGATTCTGCTGGACAAGGTGGACACAAGGCTTCCCTCTTCCCTCATCAGAGGTCACTGTGATGTAGCTGGTACTCACAAGCACGAGATTTGGCCTTAGAATCACCCTCAGAGCTACTGGCAGAAAGTAGTAAGACAGTTTACGTTTTTTGCTGAACCACATGAGGAGGACCTCCCTGAAGGGGCACCCAGTCAAATGAAGGTCTTTTTCTTTTGAACCTAACCATGAAGGCTGAGTAATGTACCTTAATATTAAGAGACGACTCACGATTATGATAATTTCACATCCTTGCCTGATAACAATAAGATTTGTTTCTTCCTCAGACTAATAGATAAAGCAACCAGAGATTTCAAGCTGATATTTTCTGATTTCAAAAATGATCTTTTACTGCAAAAGAACAAGCTGAGATTGCACAAATATATTAATAAAAATTTCTAACTGAGTTCTGCATCAGTTAGAAGGACAGCTCTGAAATATTTCCCAAGAAAAAAACTTCTAACAAATTCTTACTTTGGACCCAAATAAAGAACAAGAAAATAAATTTTAAAAGGTGAGATTAGCTTATAGAATGATACCCTTGAGGAAAAAAGTGATTAAATTTACTTCAAATGACAAAATAGGTTCTGCTGGAGAATTTCCGTTGGGCATCAAAGAGTTATTGCCGAGGAGAGAGAAGAGGAAAGCCAAAAAATTAAAATTCAAAGTCAACAATATTTATCTCTACTATTATACACCAAACTGCGTAATAAAATATTTTTTTAAAAAATAGGCTTTTACGGTGTTTCTTAGGAAACTGACTTTTGTACGGTGAATTCTGCCTTAATTCTAGGACAGTTAATAGCAAATAGCATAATTGCAGAGAACAAACCCAGTGATATGCTTAATTCGGGAAAGACAAATTCCTGTTGATGATGGCATCTCAGAAGCATTTTATTTACATTTTAGAACATCTGTCCCTACTGGTATTATGAATTGTTAGCTACTGATTAACCATAACCCTCCACTATTGAAAATCACATTCAGGATTCTGTTTAGGAGAATAGTAGCTCTGTTATTGCTTTCCTTTCATGATTTTCCCATCTCTTTCCCTAATAAATACATTGTCATTGATAATGAGCTCCTGATTTATCAAATTGCACAACAGCCTACACTGTTTAATGCTTACTTTATATGTAGCTGGTCTTTTTAATCTCTTTTAACTCACGAGACTCATTTCCTCACAATTTTTCCTATGATATGGAAATGTGACAGTGTTTCAATTAAGATTTAATTCGACAGGAGACAAAATCTGAAATTATATCCATAGATTCGTTATGCAATTAAGACTAACGGCAACTTAGATTTTACTCCTAGATAATGGAACATTATCTTCTTTATTACAATGTGGTACCTCGGCAAATAGTTTGGGAGAGCAAAGGTACGATTCAGCTGTCCTAGCATAAAGTAATTTGTGCTGAGTTGTTCTTATGTATCCCACTTGGGTTTCAGCTGTAAGGATAGGACTGTGAAGGTCTTCCAAAGTTTCTCCACCAATCTGACTCTCTGCAGTATCCCACTTGAATGCCAGTGGTCATGTGTAGGCAACAGGAAGACCCCCCCAACATACCTAAACATCAGTAACTACATCTAGATGATGACACATGAGCAAGATCGCATCACAGTCTGTACATCTGGTCAAGCCTTCGGAGGTAAGAATCTATTGGGTGTCCATTTCAGGATGACCTGATAAACTAAGTCTAAGTTATGTAAACAACTGTGAAATTAGCAACATCAGTTAGCGACACATCACATAAATATTGTAAACATGCATAAATATTTTTTCACCTTTTTTTCTTTCACAGGGCTTCCTTCCACTGCTTTGTATGTGCCTGGATTTGTCCGCTCTGCCTAGCTTTTCTGAGATTGATTTGTGTGGTGCTAATAGATCATACATAAAGTAAACATCCTTTCAGGAATGAAAAAGATTTAATTATAGAATATTTTCCTGCTCAAAGAAAGAAGAAATTTTTCTTAGGTTAGCCAAGTCAAATTTTGTTTTATAAGACCAAGTTTTCAGCTGGTTCACAGTAAAGACTCCAGGGACACTGTAACATTTATTCATAAGTATTTAATAACTAGTTTGTCTATTTGAAAGTAAATTGCCCTTGGAGTCTACTCTGAAAATCCTCTGAGATTTCCAATCCCATAATGATCAGGTAGATAAATAGTGTAATTTATTTTAAAACGTTCATTCCTCACTTTTTTTTTAAGTTTTCAGTAAGTAAAATGTAATTTGTAGCTCTTTACATAATCATTCTATATGCAAAATTACTTTCTTTTGCACCTTGCTAGTAAATCCTGTTTCCTTTAGTGTCACTGTGGGTCTCATAACTTCTTCTCAAACCAGTTCATCTCTTCTACTTGTCCAGTTGCTACTGAGATGCAAAGACAGTCACATAAAAATCTTTGGAGTGTCATTTGACTTCTGCTTTATTTTCCTATCAATTAAGGTATGTACATAAACCAATGTGCTCCATAATGCCACAAGGGTAGCTGTGATCTACCTTTGTAGGCTAATGCTGTCCTGTGACTGCATCTTCATTCTCAGTTTTTATAGCAAGAATGAAATGCTCATTAACACAGCTATTTATTGCTCTGTTTCTGAAACATAGCTGAAGTTATTTTTTCTTCTTTGTTTTTTCTTAGGGTTACAATCCCATGTTTCGACCGCTGGCTAGGTGCTGGCCTGAGGTTCAGCTAACTGAACAAGATGATCAGTAAAAAACTACCAGTTGTGAGAAATTGCTGGATGTGTTGGATAGCTGTGTGAGAAGCTAAGAAAAGAGAGTGCCATAAGCAGACTGGCTTTCACAGGTGACTAAGGGGGAGTTACAGGAGCTGGCCAGACCTGACAGATAAAAGGAGGGGGGCAGAATCTTCCAAGGCTAAGCAGTGCCTGGATAACTGAAGCAGTGATATGCTGCGGAGCCAAGATTATGCAGGTAACAGTAAATATCAGAAATGTTTAATGTGGGTATGGAGGTAAAAAAACTGAGACCAGTGGCGAAAACATAACTGAGGCAGGTTGTTTCTTTGGGAAGAATCTGAGGCAGAGAAAAGGAGGTACAAGAATGAAAAGGAAGGTCAAGAATTGGGAAAAAGGGCAATAAGGTACACAGAACAGGTGTACCCGGTGCTGTGAAGGGCTTGATCACTGCAGTTGCATGAAGACAACAAATCAAGCTCAGACTGCATCACATGAGAGAAACCTGCTTCCACAATTAGGAGTACGTGGGGGAGAATGGTACATTCCCTGGATAACTGGAGAAAACCCAGGACATGCAGATAGAGCATTCTGGTGTTACCATGTCAGCACTCACTCAAGGTCCAACAACACTGGCAATTACCCACCACTTTATAATATCTTTGTTTGAAAAGGTGCAGAAAAAAAAGAGGATCTATTGATGATATCAGCTGTTTCCAGTTACAGCCAAAACCAAGCAGGTGACACTCCAATTCATAAGGAGTAGCAACAGGAGAGTTTTTCTAATGGTTAGCAACAAGTTCTGGTTTTGCCTGTAGTGGGACTCAGAGTCTTCTGTGCTAAGACTGATTATCTGCTCTCCAACAATATTACGATGAGGGAGTTTGTGGCTTTGAACATATTTAAGAGCAGATCTCTCTGTTCCTTTCTCTGTGAAGACTGTGTGGTTGTGCTCCCAGGCTCCATCCTCCACGATATTAGAAATCTGAGCATTAAATCATCTTTGTTTGAGTGAGGGAGTGGAGGATGGCAATAAAGGAGAGGGGAAATTGAAAACTGAAGCTTACCACAGGGGGCTCTAGGTAAGGTTAAACTCTTATGGCAGGTAAAGAGGTTTTTCTAGAAAGAAGAGATACAGATTTTCCATCCATTCAGTGCTCCCACAGCCAGTAAGAGTGACTAGATGTGGTAGCAGTGCAAAAAAGTGATAACCTCTGCTTGTGGTCATTTATGGTCATAAAGAAATGATAAAATGAACAAAATGCATAGTAGCATATACAGTCAGAAGCTAGGCACTGTAAGCTGTTCTTACAGAAGGCTCATAAAGAATACTCACTAATAGATAGGAAACTTAAATACTACAGAAACTTAACAGTGGTGGAAATCTGGAACTGAGATTTTGAAAAAAAATAGGATAAAGGAGAAATAGTCAACAAGTCTTTTCTCCTCTGCTTTTAAGATGGGAGGAGAGGGATAAACATGAATATTACATCACAGCAATGCAGTATTTTCTGCTCCAATGATGACTAAAAAGGGTGTAGAACAGTGTTTACTATATTTGTGTACTTCTCTATATGAAAATATGGATATCTGGTGTTCTTAAATAACTGATGATCTTTCTGGGATGTTAAGATTAATTAATTAATATAAAGAAACAATAAATAAATTTTAAAGACTGGAAACAAGTCAAGATCGATATTTATTGAAAAAAGAAAAGAACAAATATCATAAATGAAAAAAACACCTTACACTGTCAACACTATTATGTGGCAGATAATTAAATATGTCTGTCTGTGTCCAAAATTGAATTTCTCAACTCAGAGACAGAAGCCTGTTACTTGGGCAGTGCATCTGGTACAGACTAGTTACAAATTTTGACAATGTCTGGACTAAACTAAAGCGGCATGTTCCTAGTGCTTCAGTTAATAAAGAGCTAGGAAACAGAACCACCAGTTATGGGGCTGATCAAACTTTGTGACTAAAGTATTAGACACAGACTATTTAGACCGGTCAAAAATCAGTGGCTTAAGATGCTGTAAAGAGGAAATGCTGAAAAGAAGTGTTCCCAGAAAAAAACAACCTGAGAGAAAAGGAGACCAAGAAAGGAGGTGATGAAGATCCTGGAGGTGGGAAAGATCCTGAGATGGGATAGCACATTGGAGATAAATGCAGCAGGACATCCATGGACCCTGTCCAATAACCCCTGGTAGTGGTAAATTTAAGCAGCAGCACGGTGGGAACTGGCTCGATTTTCTGCCTGACCTTCACGCATCAGCAGTGATCTCCCTGATGGGAAAAGAAGTCAGCATCAAGCAAAATGGTGTGGGAACAAGTGAGTGCAGTGCATGTGTAAAATAATCAAGTACGTTAAAAGCTCTAATCTCGGAGGTTATTAAATGAACTTCAGTATTCAGATCCACTGTGGGCTGTCATTCTGTCCTGCTGTGACAATAACCCAGACTGTTGCATGTCTGTTCCCATGATAACTTGCCCAGGAAAAATATAAAATGACTGATAAGAGGATTCAGATCCTTAAATTGTGACTAGCACCATAATATAATCAATTTATATTAAAACAGTTTATGGAAAATAGATTTTGTCAAACTAATTTGATATCTATTGATAAAAGTTTTAGTGTCAATATAATATAATCCTTCATTGGTTTTTACTTAGTGCTGCCCGACATTTCTGTAAAAATAATGGGATCACACAATCAATGTGGCTTAATTGTAATGTATAAACAGCTGGCTGACAGATAGGACTCCAAATGTCATTGATAATGAAAATTCATCATCACATGGGTGGGTTTCTAGTGGATCTTTGTGGAAATCAGCTCTTTCCCTATGCTGTTTAACTTTTTTTCTGTATCCTCATTAATTCTTATAAAACACAGACTATGTATAGATAGAGGAATATATTTGCAATCTCATCCAGCTCAGATATACAGCAGATCATTGTCCTCTGTACATGTGTTCTTTTTCGCAAATTGACATCTCCTTCTCAGGAATGAGTAACTTGGCTCCTGTGAAAATTATTTCAGGAGAGTCTTCCTCACCCTAGGTCTGTCTACTGTTTGCTCTTGTGATTAAAAGTAGTGACTTATCCTATTAATGGTGCAAATGCTCTTCTGCTATCCTTATTATTCTCTTAGGTATTAATGAAAAGAAGAAAAGCAATTCTAGGGATCAGGTAGCACTGGAGGAAGATGCAGTTTCTACTCTGTGTTTGTAATTTCAGTTTTCATTAAACATTTCAGTTGCAGCTCTGCAAAGCAATAAACACATTGGAGGACTACAACCTGAAGTATATGAAAATCTGAAAATAACACTGAAAAATAATAATTAAAGGAAGTATAAGAGAAGAATATGCTGTTAAAACAAATATAGTGGCCCTTCTGTCACGTTTTTATCCAACATTTTAATATTTTATTTGAAAATGGAAGTTTAGGTACCTAAAATTTAAGCATACATAGCTTTGTCAGGATACATGGCAAGGAACGTTAAACAGGCTATTGCAGATTGTTTGCCCATTCTGGGCATTCAATTTAGCACAGATCCAAAAAAAGAATAAATGGATTTTTTATCTCCTCTAAAGACAGAGAAAATTAATGTTTCTGTACTGGTTTCCAGGTGCCCACCAACTTGCTCTTTCACTTCCCCTTTTCAACAAGTCAGGGGGAAAAAATACAATGAAAAGTTGGTGGGTCAAGATAAGGACAAGGAGATTACTCACCAGTTACCATAAGAGGCAAACCAGACTCAACTGAATGAAATTTAATATGATTTATTGACAGTTAATAAGAGAAATATAATGGAAAATAAGAAGTAAAAAAGAAACCAAACAAACCACCTTCCCTCCACCCCTCTCTTCTTTCCAGGCTCAGTTTTACTTCTGACTTCTCTACCTTCTTCCCCCAGGAAATGCAGGGGATGGGGAACAGGGTTTGCAGTCAGATCATAACATTTTTTCTGCCGCTCTTTCCTCCTCCTGTTCTTTCCCTGCTTCACTGTGAGGTCCCTCCCATGGGATACAGTCCTTCATGAACTGTTCCAAAGTGTTCCATCCCACAGGCTGTGATTCTTCATAAACTGCTTCTGTATGGGTCCTTTCCACAGAGGCAGTCCTTCAGGAGTGGATTGGTCTAGCATGGGTCTGCTGCAGGGCCACAGATCCTTCTCTGGCATGGGTTCTCTGTGGGCTGTGGCTTCCTTCAGGTCACATCCATCTGCTCCAGTGTGGAGTCCTCTACAGGTTGCAACATGGAGCTCCAGAAGCAACTGCCGTCCTGACTGGGAAGGAGAGGGTGGCTCTTGCTGTGTTGTAGGTATGGGCCACACCTGTGCTTGATTCCAGACCTGCCTTTCATCAACAGATACAGAGTTGCTCTCCCAGTGCTTTACAAGGGTATGCACTACAAAACAGGACAGAGATGTCTGAGTTCATGTCACCTAGTAGTTACCTACTTGCTCCTGCACACCACATCTATCCTAAAGAGAAAGTTGTACTCCCTGATGTTAATGTAGAGGAAGCGGGTGGGCACCAAAATGACCAGAAAATCACACGGCATATGTAGGCAACTTGCAAGTGGGCTGTCCTCGTGCACCTGCATGGTGGCATGGGACTGTGCAGTGTAGGCCCACCTACTTGGCCACCACTTGCTCTAGTAGAGCAAATGAATTGTGCAGGCAGGGCATGGGGAAGAGAGCACACCCTACCCTAAATTACTCTGAGAATAGCCATAAATTCCCAGTAGAAGGAAAATTCTGAAAGATAACTCCTGAAAAAAAAAAAAAGCAAACAAAACCAACAAAAACCCCAGAGGCTTTCAAGACATTGAATTGGGAGATATTTTGATAAATTACTTTTATTTTTGTTTCTTCATACTTTAGGTCAAGAGTTTTCAGTGTAATATGAAGTCCTGTGCTGCTCCTTCTCTCTGACAATCTTCTTGCTCTGTGTTTATTTTTAACCTTTTCTCACTTTATAAAAAGCATTACTAATGCCTTTATAAACTTTAGATGTGAGGTCCCTGCAGAAATCAATGTACCTGATTCAATTATCCTAGGCAATTTTTGGATTGTTTTTAATGTGAGATTCTGCAGGTGAAGAAACTATGTTGCTGAAGGTATTTTTAAAAGGGAGATTCTTTGACTTAGGACTTCAATTAGATGTTCTGCTGAGGTAGATGCCCTTCTCCAAGAACTAGAAGGCATAGTTATTGCCCTTAGCAAACAATAATTGTACCAAAATGTATGTACAATATCTACAAGTGAACGAATATTTACAGTAATGTGAATTTAACAGGAACACTTTTTTCTCTGAGGCAATTAAAATATCTCATTTTACTCTAGGTCATGGTTTTGTCCCAGTAGATTAATTGCTCTAGATAGTTTCTTAAGAAAGCGAAAAAAGTTATTGAACAACTGCCAAAAATTTAGAAATGTAGCACTTTCTGAAGGATTAAAAGGTCAAACCTGATTTAGCAGCACATCATTACTTTTATTTCACAAGGGTTTATATTGATTCATTTAGGGATAGGACAAAAATAGACTATAAGAACTGTGGGTATCAAAAGTAAAGTGCATTTCTAAGGGTGCAGGGCCAGATGGTACAAAGTGTAAAGGCTGGTTAACACTCATTTCTATGTCTGAACTTTCCCACACATCACAGCGGAACATTTGCAGTAGGTGATCTTTGCAGCAGAAGAAATTTCAATAATGTTTTAAAGGAAGAATCAAAATGTTTGGTTTCGAATATTCTTTACTCCAAGCTACTTTGTAGATCTTCAGTTTCTCCTCAATTCTGTACAGCTGTGTCTTCCCTTACTAAAGTTACAAGCGAGCCTCTTAAGGGGAATGAAGAGCCCCATGAGGCTCCTCACTCTATTCTATTGATTCTCTTGCAAACGATTTGTTCAATGACCTATTTCTTTTGGAACTATTTTGTGACCAGCCCTGAGTGTGTATCTCCTTGCAGCCTTTGCTCTAGAAGAAAAGATTTTTTTTCTCTTTTTCTATTGATAAACCTATACAACTCAAGTGTATATTTTTCCAAAGTTTAGAATATTGACTTTTTTTTAGTTAGTATTTTTGCCTTATCTAAAATAAAAATCTTATGAAATTTTCACAACACTACTTGAGATTTATTTTATTTATTCTTTTTGCTACCATTGTTACATTGTTACATTGTTACTTACTTACTGATTGAAAATTCCTAATGAAACATTTTTCCTGTAGAACACTAAGCTTTATTTTTTTTTTTATGTGAAACAATCAGTCTTGGAATAATTCCTCTACTGGGAACATAGAAGTCAAACAAGTGTTTTACATTTCCTAGTCTGAGATGACTATTTGATTTTATATCGATACCAATATTTTTATCTTGAGTGAACCTCAGGATACTGTAAGAAGTAAGTAGAGTGCATCATGGGAGAGGTAAACTGACTGGCAGATGTACTGGAGTCATGGTTCAGCTGAAGCAGCACCCTCTATATGGCACGCTAGAAACCCAGGTGAAGAAAGAGATTTTCAGGGGCTCTGCCCATAAATAGTATAGAAAATGTTGGTAATGGAAACATTTTTTGTAAACATCATAACTAACTGCTTAGCTACAATTCTTTAAATTTTAGCATACTTTTTAATTTTATTTATTTATTTATTTTTCAGGCAAAAGAAGATGTCTTGAAGCCAGATCATCTCTTGAGAGAGACTTTTTCATTTTCAATAAAATATTATTATTCAATTAAATATGTAACAAAAGATTGTCTCTTCCCTGAGGAATTCACAGACTGAAAGTAGACAGGTTTGTGGAGAGAGGCCTGATAAGAAGAAATGATGAGGTGGCATTCTATGCTAGGGAAAAAAATTACCTTTTCTTTGTATACATTTATGGAATAAGTACAAAGGAAAAAAGAGATTTATGGCTTAGAATTTGGAAATTGTTACTTGTTTATTGTTCAGGACAGCAATGTAAAATATATGTTTTTTTCAGTGTGATTACAAGAATCAGTATTTTTTTTTGTGAAAGGCCAATTAAGCTGAATGATTTCATTTGCCCTTAGTAATGGCTGTAAAGAACAATAATAAATTTGGCTGAGTTTGCTGTAGTTCACACAGTTTTGTGGGTTTTTTTGTTTTGTTTTCTGTAATTCAATTTGTGACAAATGGTTTTACTTGAAAAGATTGTCTTGTTTGGTTTGATTTGTGTCCAGACTGAGTACATTAGGAAGTGAAGATACTTATCTCTGTGGTTCACATGCTAATTAAACTGACTTTATCAAAGCATACAAATGTCTCCCATTATTTTCTTTTCTCTTACCTTGTTTCAATATATTTCTATAATAAATCAGAAAATCTTTATTCTGCAGGCAGATAGTATTTGAGGAGTGCAAAAGTTGCATCTGTTTTGACAGTTCTTATTTTTTAAGAGACTAGGTTACAAAGACAGGGAAGTATCAGAAAAAAAGCTTTCCTCTGTCAATTTCTTTGCTTTGTACACCGTGAAAAGAAAAGATAAACTGATGGGTTGCTTATTTATAAATTAGAAAGGCAGATTTATATGACAGCTTAAATGAGGTCTAGCAAAATCCAATTTTAAGATCAGGTTTGTACTTTGTGAGAGCATTTTGACTAATCAAACAGAGGTGGCTGTATAATGAATAATTCATGCATATGGTGCCTTTGAAGAAGCAGGCTGTAAATGACTACAGAGGGACTCCATTGACACCATAATTAGCAGCTGGTGTTGGCTGGTTGATGATGTAACTGTTGCTTCGATGTTTATTTATAACTTAGGACCTTCTGGTTAAGTTGTCTACGTGAAATGTTTCCTCTCACCAGTGTCATGAATGCTTTTACATACAAAGGAGAGAGAGCAGCCACTCCTTTTGATAAGCCCAGGCCAGCCCTTTTGCCTCTCACCACCCTTTGTCATCCTGCATCCCTTTTTTCTCTTTTGCTTACCCTGATCTTCTTTCCCACCTCCTGCTAATGCCATCAAGGGAGTTTTCCTTGTTGCTTCTCCCACACATGATGAGTGTGGGGCCCGCTGGGGATATTGGTCCTCTGCTAGGCACAGTTCCTCCCCAAATGTCCCATGAGTGAGTTGATAAAACAGTGCTGTACCTTTAGAGACACATGCCCTGACTGACACAGAGGTGACAGGGCATAACAGAGGCAGTCAGGACCCCTTTTTCCTCACAGGACAGCTTTCTGAGGCTGTGGCAGCATTCATCAGAGATCCAGCAGGTAATGATTAAGTAGCTGCAGAAAACGTAGTAGAAATTAGGACAAACACCATATTCTTCAGACAATTGGATAATCTGATATATTTTTCATTTAAAAATTTCCAAACAGAAAACATTTCCTCATCAGAAAAAAACAAACCAAACAACAATAACAAAGCCCTCTAAAACAGAAAGTCTTTTTCGCCTTCATGCTGACCGTGCTGCATAGAAAAACTGTTCTTCTACTGTTCTGGAAGACCTCGTATGGGACCATTACATTAGTGACTGAAATCTCTGTCCATTACCTCCTGCCCTTGTTGCGGTACATTCTCATCATCTCAATGATGTCCTCTGAGGATGCTGATCAACATCTCTGTGGTGTCAGACAGTTGTGGTATATTTTTTCACTATAAGCGTCCTTGTTTACACCAGCACTAGTAAGCTAGACAGGGCACTGGTCTCCATGATCCAAAGAATGGACTATCCAATTTATATTCAGAATTAAAGAAAGATTAGCAGGAGTCATGTTCCCTAATACAAAGTTAAAAACTTGGGACAGTTACTTTTGCAAATAAAGATGGATAAAAAATATTAAAAAATAATTATTTTCACTTCAACATGTGTGTGTATTATATAACTTAATATACACACAAAAGTATGTTCTGCCTCTGAATTCTCCAGATGCAATTTTTAAGACATCTCCAGGGAATGTAACATTAAGGGTTGTATATATCTGTTTTATATGACTAGAACAAAAATTCAGAGATACCCTTTCTTCTGTGGAAAGCCACACCTAAGCAGGCACATGGCTACAGCACATTGTAAAGATGAGCTCTGTTAGATTAAGAAATCTTGCTGGTATACCTTAAAGTGAAAAAATCTGTGGGCTGGGAAGAATCTCATCGTTCCTTTCAGAATATGGGTTTATGAATGTGTGTCTGTAGGGACAAATGAGTGTGTGTGTTAAGGGACTTAAGGGGTTTTCTTATCCCTGGCTAAGGTGAGGAGGAACAATTACTCCCTACTTCTCCCTGTGTATTTACCCAGTAACATTTCGAGTTAATCAGCCCAAAATAACCTTAATCAAAATTTATCAGCCAAAATTTTGTTACCTCTAACATTTTTTGGGTTTTGGTATTTTTTTTAATGAGCCGCTTCATTGCTAACTTTACTTGTAACTGAAGTGGATAAGCACAATAATTTTAGCTCCTCAGCTTTACTAGAGTCATGGTAATTTAAAAACTAGTAATTTCCTTTCTCTGAATCTCAGAGGTCTTTATACAGCAGTGAATTGCTCATTCGTGCTGTAGCAATTTTATTCAAGGTAGTATCCCGGTCATTATGTACTCAATGATATCTTCTATAGGTGTTTGGATTTGTATTAGTGCTGGTTAGTCTGTGATGTGTGTTAATTTAGAGATGTAAATATTGGCCGGGGTTCAGTATTTTAATTGAATACCATTATGGGACTGAACTCACATTCTCCCAATCCTGAAATGAGAATGCTACCCACAGAGCCACAATAACAAATGGAAGTTTGATAAAGCAGCCTGAGTAGTATCTCTCTATTGGACACATCTGTTTTTTATAGACTAAGACTCAGGTGTGTGTTTATGCTTGGAAAGGAATGTTAGTTGCAAAGAGAGAAGAAAGGAAACCTGTTCCTTTGCCAATCATTCTGGTATTTCTAGAGATTAATGGTTTTGATAATTACAAAACAGGGAGCTAGGTTGTAGCAGGTCCTTGTTCAAGGGTTTTGAAGTGGCAGGAGACGTGCCTTCTGTGTAAACTGTAAACTGCCTTGTGTTGGAGCAATGGAGCACACTTTCTGGACTTTCCATGTCAGTCAGTACTTGCAAATAAGAAGGCAATAAGCCCTCTTCGGTCCCAGAGGAAAGCGGAAAATTTGTATTTCACAGAAACTCACAAGTTACAGAACAGAGTACAACTCTGACTTGCTAGGGCAGTGCTGAAGTGCTATGGACAGTCCCTCTGCTGTATGTGGAAATGTCATGCCTAATAACAAGGGACAGCTACCTCAATACTACACACAATAACACCTCTGGCTAATGACGACTCCAGCAACCTAATTTTTGCTTATCATTTCCTGTTTACGTTCCTTTTCTGATTTAAAAGCCTTTTAGTGATGATTTAAGAAGCTTCCAGTTATGGTTTGTATCATAGACTTGGCTAGAATAGACTAAACTAGAACAGAATAGTTGGAAGGGGCCTAAAATGACCATCTAGGCCAACTGACTGACCACTTCAGGGCTGACCAAAAGCTGACACACGTTATTAAAGGCATTGTCCAAATGTCTGTTAAACACTTAACAGGCTTGGAGCATTGACCACTTCTACCGGAAGCCTGTTCCAGTGTTTGACCACTTTCTCAATAAAGAAATACTTCCTAATATCTAGTCTTAACCTCTCCTGATGCAGCTTTGAACCATTCCTACGTGTACTGCTATGGGATCCCAGAGAGTAGAGATGAGCACCTTTCTCTTCACTTCACCCTCTTAAGAAGATGTAAAGAGCAATGAGGTCACCCCTCAGCCTCCGGTTCTCCAAACTGGACAAACCCAGAGCCCTCACTCACTCCTCATAGGACATTCTTTCCAGCCCTTTCACCAGCTTAATGCCGTCTGCTGGAAGTATTCAAGTATCTTATAATCTTGACAAAGGATCTCAAGGGAGAGTTGGTGGGAGCAGGAAATACACCCTGGCTGCTGAGCAGTAACCTGCATTCTCACAAAGGCTGGGGGATCCAGAGACTGTGGTACAGGCCCTCCCAAGTTGGAAATAACCTTCCTCCAAATCAATAATGCTGCGTCATGACTATTTAAGTAGAGTAGTCCTATTAAGTGGTCATAGAACTAGGTATTATGAAGAGCTGGATGAGTTGATGCCTTTGTTGAAGAGAGTAACTGTGTCACAGGCTCTGCTGGCTGAGACTTTGCTTTCATTTCTTTGTTGACTGAAGTTCAGCAGGTGTCTCTGTGTAGTATGGGAGCATAATACTAGAGAAGACCTGAGTAAAGCTATAGCAGGGACCTGTCATATCTCCTGAGATATTTGAATAGTGAGATATTTGAATAGCGGAGTTACATGCAGCCCTTTGGCTTGCATGAGTCACCGGGCTGTGAAATCAGATAGTATCTGCACAAATGAATACATTCAGATTGCATCCATTTTTACTCATTTTGGAAAGTTGCATATTACCATTCTGTGGGCTCAATGAGTACCTAAATCCAAGACTTAACAATAACACATTTCAAATGTTTGCATATGTATTTTTTTTATGGCACTAGTAGAGGATTATAAAGAGTTTAAGTAAAGTAAAAATAAAGTCCTAAAAATACCAAACCAAAACAAAAAGTAGATTATCTAGCAAGATAATGAGTTTTGTTTTGTGAAGGATACTGTGGCTAACAAAAATGAATAATGTACTCTGGTGGAATTAATTTTATGTTGATAGAAATCAGGACTTCCCAAAATATCTAATGTTTCTCCTTTACAAGAAAATAACAAAATGTAATCTTTCAATTTAAGATTACTTTTTTTACTGTTATTATTATTATCTCTGCCTCAATATTTTAGCAGTTAATGCAAACCAATTTTTTTTTAATTTATCTGATACACTAAAATATCTGTTAAAATGCTTTCCTACTTCTATGAAAAAAATTATAGTAGAAGATAAATAAAGATGCTTTTCTAGATTTAGGAAAACCCTTAAATTATCAAATCTAAATGAACTTTGCAACTGTGGAGATTTAAAGATGATAATCTGGAGATCATAGCTTTTAATAAAGACAAAATTTTATGCAGGGTAAGAGCTAGTATTTCCAATATCTCTACTCTTCACCCTTTCTTTTTTTTTTTTCTCTTTCTTGTTCACTTTTGGACTATCATTTGCCAGAAAAAGTGATTACCAGAGAGAAAATACTTGTTTTCTCCTGAATTTCAAGTTCATGTTACCACAGAGGTCTGGAATGTTAATTACAAAACTCAATTATCTTGAGTTAATATTCTATTAATCACATAGGAAAGAAATGGAGTTGTCAAGGAAAAGTTAAGACTTTAAAAAGAGAAAAGTGGATGGGCAATGGTGATGGGCAGATATGGAGAGTAATCTCTGTTAGCGTATTCCTAGCTGTCCACATGAATTCAAACAACTTTAAGCAGTGAATTTTTTAACATTCCATCCTGCCTCTTGCATTAATGTATTTTTACAGACATTTAGTGATTTCCTGATTGTTTGAAAGGGGGAGAGGTAATCCTATGTGCTTATATTTTAGAAAAAGATTATTTTAACTGTTAAATGGTACTGTCTTTTGCAACAAATTATATATATCTATAAAATTATGTTTACCAGTACCCAAGTAGTTTGATTGTTGCGTTTTGCTTGTATGATATGTCTCACATCATTTAGTTATATTTGGATGTATATTTAAAGCACTGGTCATGCCAAACTATCTTTTTGCTAGTGATATCACTTAATTTATTTCTTCAATCTTTTTCTAACTTGAAGGAGAGAAATTAATTAGGCTTATTATTTTTCTGTCTCTGCTGAGTAACACTGAAAAAATCTGAACTGTTTCTAACATAAATGACTTTGCAAATAATGTTTTTGTTAAGATACTGTCTCTATATTCTATATCTATTTGTAACTTTTATCAGTATTAAGCAATGAAGACACTTCAAAAACTTATTTTTTCCTTTTTTTTTTGAAGAAAACTTAACCATCAAGGAAAATGAAAAATTATTATCCTGGACCTACAGCTTGCAATGGAGGCTGTAAATGAGTTCTGGGGCCATGTGAATAGATGCTATTATGAGACTGAAGGTCATACTTTTAGAGGAAGATTCTGACAAGATAAGGGAAGATGCACATGGTAATATTTTATCCCACCAAGCTTTGAACTGCTGATGAGACAAAATGTACTGTTTTCAAAAACATACCTAATTGATTTAGGAACTTTTTTTTCTGAAGCTAATGGAACCATATTTCAGTGAATGTTGATGAAAACGTGGTTGTGTAGTCTGTTCAGCATTTTTAAAAGTCCTAATTTAAATATTTTGTAAATTCATCTCTACAGTTCTAGAGTCAGAAACTTCAAAAAGTATTGACTGAAGAAGCTCCCCTTCCTTAATTCCAGAACACAATTGTTATTATTGTTTTTAAAATTCCCTAAAATGATTGAATAATAACTATTGTTTTGACATTTTTAACAGCAGTAGTCTTTTAAAAAAACTTATTTACTAAGTTTTTCTGTAGAGATAGATTCTGGTTTTGAAAATAATTTTTAGCACACAGAAAATGGACTTCTGTAAAGCCTTTGATACAGTCCCCCACAATACCTTTCTCTCTAAACTGGAAAAATGCAAATTTGGTGGGTGGGCTGTTCCAGCGGATAGAGAATTTCTTAGATGGTCTCATCCAGAGGGGAGCAGTCAATGGCTCGATATCCACACGGAGATCAGCGATGAGTGGTTTTCCTCAGGGATCTGTACTGATGATACAGACAGTGGGATTGAGTGCACCCTCGGCAAGCATGCAGATGACACCAAGCTGAGTAGTGCAGCTGACACTCCTGAAGGATTGGATCGCATCCAGAAGGACCTGGATAAGCTGGAGAAGTGGGCCCAGGTGAACCTCATGGGGCTCAACAAGGCCAAGTGCAAGGTCCTACATCTGCGTTGAGCCAATCCTCAGTTTCATCAGTACTGCATCCAGCTCTGGAGTCCTTAGCACAGGAAGGGCACAGAGTTGTTCGAGCAGGTCTAGAGGAGTGCCACAAAATGATCTGATGGCTGGAGCACCTCACGTATGAGGACAGGCTGAGAGAGTTGGGTTATTCAACCTGCAGAAGAGAAGGCTGCCAGGAGACTTTATAGAAGCCTTCCAGGGGGAAGGGTCCTGTAGGAAATATTGGGCCAGAAGTTATAGCAAGGCCTCTTGTGACAGGACAAGGAGGAATAGTTTTAATCTAAGGGAGGGCAGATTTAGACTGGATATAAGAAAGAAACATTTTACAATGAGGGTGATGAGCCACTTAAACAGGTTGCCCAGGGAAGTTGCTTTGAGCAAACTGATCTAGTAAACATGTCCCTGCTCCTGCAGGGGGATTTGGACTAGACGATCTATAAATGTTCCTTCCACCCAAAGTATGCTATGATTCTCTGAAAATTGAGCTGATCCCTAGAATTTATCTGTGGTTTTTACCTTCTGTACTTGTCCAGCTCAAATTGTGTGGATGAAGTTTGAGGTTATATGCTTTATATAGTGTAAATCAAAGTAGTTACATATATAAAGTAAGGCTTTTATTCTAATTAATTTCACCTATTAATGTAGATTTTTCTCTTAAAAGTTTTCTTGGGACATACTTACTTTCCTTCCACTTCTGCCTGTGTGGGCATTTCAACTCCTACCTTTCAAAGTCTCTAGGAAAATCAACCCAGACAGTTTGTTATAGCAGGAGTGAGACACATCTTACGTGATGGAGGCTTTTGCTTTCTCAGAGAAGTGGATCTTAGTGGTGAACAAAATATATTTGCAGTTACTGCTGAAACTCATTTATCTGTTAAAATGTATCATTTTGCAGAATAGACCAATATATTTTCAGAGAAGCAACTCTAGTATCTTAGTGTCAGCTCTGACTTTAAGAAGTCAGACCAAAGTCTTCACAATCTAGTCTCAGTCTGCCAAAATCATTCTACTGATGTCGGTGTTAAAATATGTATTGACTTCAGCTGGCCCAGGACTATTCCTCTTACATCCTTTGTATCAACACATCAATAACCTGCTAATGTTAATTAGATGATTTGAATAGGCAGTCATGTCATCGGTAGAGCTGTGGAATTTATTTATTGTTAACTGGGAGTACAATAGCATTTCACCCGATTTTAAAATCATTAAATTGCCTAAAAGTCTTTGAAACAAGGCACATATTTTTTAGCTTCACACCAACCATGATGAGAAATAGGGCAAACATTGAAGCCAAAAATCTCCACTGAAAAAAAAATGTTAAAGGTAAATGTAATTTCTTCTAAAATCATATCATGTCCCCTCTCTTCTGGGTAACCACTCAGCTTGTCCAGCAGTGAAGAAACTTTAAAATGGAAAAAAAAAAAACCAAGAGTTTTATTTCCTGTGAATCTTTGTTTCACGTTTAAATTCCAAGTACACTCACATTCCACTCAAGTACACTCCTCATACCTATTGCACACCCTTTTCTATGTACTCATTTCTCACTTCAGTGCTGTCAGGAGGCAATGCTAATTTACTTCTATTTCTTTGTAATTATTCCTCCTTGATTGATATTACTTATTATCAAAATGTTCAGAATGACTTCTTCCCTCGTTTCAGCTGAGAGACACAATCAGATACAATTGATAGGAGAAATTAGCTCTCTTCTTGATTGACAAAATACTGCAATCCTGAAATTTAAATTTTACTTACCAATTAGAATTCATTCCACAAGAGATAAAAAGTATATTTCTGAGTATATTCAGCTCACAGTAATATTACATACTGAGTTATCTGAGAGTGCTTTAATGAGCGAGAAATAGAGAAGGTAAGGTCATCTAGTTAAGGGCAGACTATATAGACCAGACAGGCGTAAGACCATCACCAAACAGCTTTGCAGAGCCCTTTGCTAGGAGATTGTGGAAGGTATGAAAACAAAAATCCCACAGGAATCACTGTCCCATTGTATTATTTTTCTAAAAGCAAGTAGTAGAAAATTGGCTGAATATAAAAAATATTCAAAACAATGGAATTGTTTCCATTTAGTTCAGATCTCATGTAAATCTTCAGGGTTATTTTGTACATTTTATTTCTTATCCAGCAACTTGTTAGGCAAGACAAAGTACTTCAGTTGTCCTCATTAATCTTTAAGGCTACTTATTCAAATTTTGTGATGTTATCACCAGTTCTCGTGGGATGGTCTCGTATGTTATTAGTCAGAAATGAATGACTGTCATGGGGTCTCTGTCATTTTCTCTGAAGAGAAAAAAGCTATGTCTCCATCTGCCTGGCCACTGATCAGAAATTGGGTTTAGAAGAGCTATTTGAGAATAGTATTATATGAAACATGCTAGCTTTATTATCTATGCTTACCTTACCCTTGATGTGTTGAAAAATTAAATACTCTTCTATAAAGCACATGTTATAGCTCTGAAGATAAAATCACACAATCACAGAAAGACCTGAGTTGGAACGGATTCACAAGGATCATCGAATTCAACTCCTATCCCTGCATAGGACAATTTCAACATTCATGCCATGTGTCTGAGGGCATTGTCCAAATGCTTCTTGACTATTGTTAGGGTTGGCGCCATGACTACTTCTCTGGAGAGCTGTTCCGGTGCTCCACCACCCTCTGAGTGACAAATCTTTTCCTACCATCCAACCTAAACCTCCCCTGATACAACTTTCTGTGGTTCCCTCGGGTCCTATCATTGGTCACAGAGAGAAGAGAGCAGCGAGTGTTCCTTCTCCTCCCCTTGTGAGGAAGCAGTAAGTGCTATGAGGTCCCCCCTCAGTCTCCTCTTCTCCAGGCTGAACCGACCAAGTGACTTCAGCCACTGCTCATACGACTTCTCCTCTAAACCCTTCACCAGCTTTGTGGTCCTTGTCTGGTCGCTCTTCAGTAGCTTGATAGCCTTTCTATACTGCAGTGCCCAAAACTGCACACAATACTTGAAGGGGGGGCTGCACAATGGGGAGTAGAGTGGGACAATCACCTCCCTCAACCGGCTGACAATACTGTGTTTGATGTACCCTGGATACAGTTGGCCCTCTTGACTGCCATGGCACACTGTTGGCTCATGTTCAACTTGCCGTTGACCTGAACCTCCAGATCTCTTTCCATAGGGCTGCTCTCCAGCCTCTCTCTCCCCCATCTGTATGTATGTCCAGGGTTGCCATGTTCTAGGTGCAAAACCTGGCACTTGTCCTTGTTGAACTACATACGGTTAGCAATTGCTCAGCCCTCTAATTTGTGTAGGTCCCTCTGCAGGGCCTCTTCGCCCTCAAAGTGTCAACAGCTCCCTCAAGCTTTGTGTCATCAGCAAACTTGGTTAGTAAACCCTCAAGCCTTGCATTTATGAAGAAATTAAAGAGTACTGGCCCTAAGACGGATTCCAGCAAAACTCCACTAGTGACTGGTCACTAGCACAGTATAACCCCACTCACTATGACCCTTTGAATCTGACCCATCAGCCAATTATTAACCCACTACATTATGTGTCTATCCAGTTGGATGTTGGACGTTTTGTTTAGGAAATACTATGAGAGACAGTATCAAAGGCCTTGCTGAAATCCAGAAAGATTACGTCAACAAGTTTTACCTGGTCAGCTAGATGGGTAAGACTGTCATAGAAGGAAAGTAAGTTTGTCAGGCAGGACCTTCACTTTATAAACCCATGCAGGCTGGGACCAATGACTGTGTTGTCTCTCAGGCCTTAGCTCCCAGAATAATCTTCTCCATAATCTTACTAGGCACTGAAGTCAGATTAACAGACCTGTAGTTATTGGAATCATCCCTGCTGCCCTTCTTGAAGATGGGGACAACATTTGCCAGCTTCCAATCAAGTTGTACCTCTCCAGATTCCCAAGAGGGTTGAAAAATCATTGAGAGAGGTCTTGTTATGATATCAGCTAGCTCTTTAAGTACCCTCAGGCCCTATTGACTTATAGGGATCCTGCTTGAATAACAAATCCTGCACAAGTTCGGGGTTGACTGGAAGTTTATCATTTGCACAGTCTTGGTCCTCTAGCCCAAGGCTCTGGGGCGGGGCAAGCCCACCATACATAGTTGCAGGTAATAGCATAGTTTTGCAAGCAGATAGATGTAGCTTCAGGAATTGAGATACAACTGGAAGAGGGCTGGGAGAAACATATGGCACCAATCACCACGGGGAGGAGACCTGGTCTGTCTTAAATGTTTGGCTGCAGCTTATAACCAGAAACACCTTGCTCTTCCCCACTAGGAAGAATGGCTGTCAGTAAAGATAGACAATGTGAGTTGTGTCCAGTCTGGGCAGACCCACCACATTTGTGTGGTGTATAGTACAAGAAGGATTTTGTCAGCCAGGAATTAAGCGCTATGGAGCAACCAGCACTCAGGAGTGTATACCCATATCTCCTCCTGAGGATCAGGTCTGCAGTGGTGAGTGATAAAGACTATTCCTTCTTTCTTCCCTTTCCTGGACTCCTCTCTGAGGATGTCAAATACCTAAATTCACTTGATAACATTGGTTCAGAGAAACAACCAGCACTTATTTGGATGTTATTTGCCTAGGGACATGGTTTAGTCGTCAACTTGGCAATGTTAGGTTTACAATTGAACTCAATAAACCTAAAGGTCTTTTCCAACCTAAATGGTTCTGTGATTCTATTGTCACTTCCAATTCATCTTGTTATTCGTACAACACCATAGGAGAGTTAAAGCGTTCACATAAAAATCTGTGATGACAAAATTCAAGTCTCTCATGTCCTGGAAAAAAAATAAATCTAAAAGACACCCATTTTTTTCCAGAAGCATCTCATACATACAAACTTATTTGGCCTACTGGTAAGAAAACCCCCAACATTTCTCTTGGAGCAGCACTACAGAGCAGAAGAGAGTGCAGTGAGTAGAAAAATGCTTGAAAGGAAGCCTGATCAATTGCTTTAATTTTTTCCAGCATATGTTTTGAGATCTGAGCGGTAAAGGGGTATTTCTGTGAGTACTTCTATATTAGGAATTTTATCATATGTAGGTAGATGTTCATGGCTGGAAGGGACAATAATAAGGATCTATTTCACTCCCTCTCTAACACAGGCTGTAAAAATACCCCGGTGACTTCTGCATTAAGACTACTGGCTCAGATAAACCTAGAAAATTTCTTTCAGGAAGTTGAATGTTTGTCCTCTTACTGTTTGTGTCCAAGAGCTGAACTTTTTGCACTTGTTTTTCAGGTGATCTATTCAACTTTGCATAGCAATGAGAATATGATTTGCATCAAATAATACAAACATGTGACACCACAGGAATGTATTGTTATTGTCTTGCTATTATTATATTAAGAGATTCCAGCCAATATTGCAATTGTTTTTGTTATGCCAAATACTTTAAAATATTAAAAAATATGCCTCTTAAAGAGTCAAGCTCAGTTGAAAGAATCACGAAAGATTTAGGTTTTTTTCCCTTGTGGTGAAAAAGCTGAGGAAGCAAGTTCATATGGCTTGTCTAGCTGTTGTGACACCCGATCTCAGATCAGAGACGGAATTAAGAACAACAGAATTCTCAGTAAAAATGGTCTCCTGGGTTTAGATCTGATGTTCCTAGAATTTGAAAAATCATCTGTATTGAGGACATAGTAATGCAACCTGTATCATTATGCACAGTTTCTTGTTTACTTTATTGTCTTCCAAAAACCTTTTATCTGAGAACAAATCTACAGTTTGCTCAGCATCACTGAATAAAACATAGAGCTACAGAAACAGACGAGAACATAAGAGAAGGGAGAATAGCTTTCAAGCACAGATGAGTCAGGTACCTTTCAAATTAAAAGAGGGAAAAATAATAGCGTTTTGGACAAAATTTGGGGCACAGACAGGATGCCCTGTTACTAGCAAAAGGTATTCAATTGAGTTAAAATACTTACGATTAGCATAGCTTTTAAGTTATTTTTTATTTATGGAAATGTTACACTATGGTTGCTGTTGTACCTGGTTAAGTGAGAGGCAAGATCTTTGTTAACAGGGTTTAGAAGCAGGGAACTGCTTGTATTTTGTATGAGAGCTACATTGGTTGCAGAGGGCTATGCCTCACTTGGCCGACCCAATATAAGGAATAAGCTGAGCTATAATAGCAAGCACTAGAAAGCCTATTGGTATTAATAAAAGCTGTCAGACTTTATACTTCAAAATACAAACTTGTTGATCCCTGGAGGTTTGGAGACTTTTCTACTCCTAAGTTTCAATTGGACAATAGGTCAGGAAGACTTCATCTGTCTCAGGTGACCTGCAGATGACTGCTGCACTGCTCTCTAGATACCTTCACCATCTTAGCCGTAACCTCCTGTGGCTGCCTGGCTCACCTACCCAGATTTTCTCTGTACAATCATGAACGAGATTGAGGCATGCTTACATCTCACCATGGAGTGGTGCTGTTAGGTCCTATCCTCTCCAATTAGACATAACCTGTGAGATCCATATGAATCAAAAAGTTTTGAGAGGTTAGAAAAGGAGTGTTTAACTTTGTGTATGTGGCAGATAAACCTCTCCAGTTGCTTTCTGGTTGGTTTTGTTCCCACTGCGTATAAGGCCACTCCCTAACTGATATTTTCCCCTTTTATTCCCTCATTGAAGATGTGTGTGTTGAAGCCTGATATCTGGTGTGTATGCGAGGGAAAGCTCTGCTGCACAGCAGAAATCATAAATAACTATCATATATTAGAGGTAAAGCATATTGCTAGTGCAGCTCATAATGTTAATAGTGAGTGCTAATGCCCTGCCCTTTATCTTAATTCGTGTTGCTTTCAATTAGAAGTAAGCCATTCACTTTGGAGTAAAAGAACTGACTCACACCTCTTCCTCAACTTTGAATTATCCTCACAATAAAGTGCTAAATATCCATCTTGACACTTACAGGACCTTTATCACCATCACAGCTGAGTGGCTGGTAGTGAACTGCAGCATTCATTCACCCATCCATTCCATAAATTTTTCATTTCAGATACTAAAGATGTCTTCTGTGATGCATTTCATGACAGCATCTCATGTGCTTTATGAAGGACCAACAAATTTCTCTTATAACCTCTCGTTGTCCTTTGTACTCATTCTTTGGTCTTTTAAGAGGTTTAGGAGATTGATAATGTTGTGGTACTGGGTCTGAGCAACTTATTTACATCCCCTTAGCCTGCTCTTGAGTTATACTTTTCAGTGCAGATGCTGCTTTGATTTAGAGTGGAAGGGTCACAGCCACTAAAAAAAAAAAGGAAATAAGATTTTCTATTTTATGTATGAAATGCAACATGTAATTAATACCTGTTTGTTTTTCTGTGTGTCTGTGCATGACAAACCTATTGAGACAGCAGCTAGACTACTTGGTTTTGAACATTTTATCCTAAAGGGCCTTTAATTTGAACCTGAGTTTCTCTATCTGCTCCAGTTCTGATATTAAGGGTGTTGACTCCATAATCTGCTCCACCTTCGGTCTGACATGGCACGCTGAGGTTCATTTAACATGCATTTCATGAATGTATGAGGGGTCTTTACTTACAGAGATTGCTGTGTATGTACAAAAGGATGTGGGGGAAACGTGAAAATGATTCTGTACAGCAATCCCTTTTTATGCTATATGATGTATAATAAAACACATAGTAAGGACTGTAACATACTTTTATTTGAGAGTAACAAAGAAATGTAGGAGAAAAGCAAAACTGCATACTTCCATCCATATTTTTTATGCTTCTCTAAATGGTCTTTAAATGATTCTCAAGAAAACAGATATTTTTTACTGTGTTAATCACAGGTTTCTTTGTAAAGTCTGTGTGAATTACAGTATTAGTGATTTAAAATTGTCTTTCAATTATATGACAATTACTTGTATGGGACCAGGCCAGACTGATATTATACTGAATCTGAAAGTTATGTTACAGGCTCTTTATGCCTGCAGCCATTTTCTTTTTGTAGAACATAACAAAAACTAAGTGGACCAAGTTGAGGAAAAACATAGAGTATAACGTTTCAAAATACTTTGAAATTGGCAAGTAAGAACAGACAAAACAACAAAGTGTGACGAAAAACTATTCACAGCAAGCTGAGTGAGCAAAATGCTGCCTTTACTGCAGCTGTTCCATTTACATCTGGGACAAGAGGGCAAAAGAAATGCAGTTGATCTAACAGAAAATCTTCCTGTTCAGTAAAAATCTTAAGTGAAAGAAATTCTGTGCAGTCACAAACTGTTGTATTATACTGTACTGTTCACAATTGAAAACAATCCAGCACTGATATGGATCTGGAAGCCTCATCCTTGAACTCTTTCTGCCAAAAAGATGTCTTTGGAAGGTTGAAACAAATAAGAAACTAAATTCTTCACAGCTTGCCAAGATAAGAGGTTCCCAGGAACTGCTGAGTGTTAGATTGCTGTCCTAAACCCCTCAATTTCATGTCTTCTTTTTCTGTACTGCGTATTTATTACAACTGGGTCCATACCTTGGACTCTACTGCATCATGTTGGGTTAAATGTGATGGACGGTCTATATGAAAACCAATCAGTTATTTTGACAGGAGACTCAGAGAAGGTCAAGGCCACCTCATTTCAAAAAACCTGTCTGGTGAGACTTCAGCTGCCACTGGTGAAATGTCTCTAAGGCTTTTACTTTTGACTGGTCTGTCCTTTCATTTTGTTCCAAAACACTCAAGAATCCAGCTAGATAAGCCATTGCAGTGCATTCCTCATGCAATTTATTTGATTGGCATTGTCCAAATTTAGAAGAGGGAAATTGTAACTGAAGGATACTGTCTGTATATTGTTCTGCAATGCCTAACGCAGAGTAATAGAATCATATGAAAAAAGATAATTCAATTTGATCTTCATGCAAAGTACTTTCTCTTTCAGTGGTAAAGCTCTGTTGGCACATAAATATGCTATTGTGAAACACTGCTTCAGGAGCTTATATAATACATGGCTTATACACAGTTGAAGGATTATGATGGGAGTCAGTCTTGAAGGACATTTAACATACTCCTTTTCATTTAAAAGCAGGCAACAACAAGGCTTGAGGTTAAAAGGCAATTTCATTGAAACCAGGTTTATGTTTAATATGCAAACATATTTACTTATTTTGTTTAAAGAATATATTTTTCATCTTCTCCAAAAAGTAAAAAAGCCTTGCATCCTGGGGTACATCAAAACCCAGCCGGTATAGCCAGTTGAAAGAGATGATCATCCCACCGTGTTGGTGCAGCCTCACCCTCAATACTGTGTGCAGTTCTGGGCCCCAGGTCCAGGGCAAGATGCATGGGAATGGTTCAAACTGCATGACGGGAGGTTATGACTGGACATTAGGAAACATTTTCTTATCAAGAGGGTGGTAAAAGACTGATGCAGATTTCCTAGAGACATGGCCAATGTTCCGAGACTGTCAGTGTTTAAGAGGCATTTGGACAACGCCCTTAATAACATGCTATAAGTTTTGGTCACATTGAAGTGATCAGTCAGGTGGACTAGATGATCATTGTATGTCTCTTCCAACTGAAAATATTCTAGTTTATTCTAGCCTGGACTAGTCTAGTCTAGTTTATTGTTTCTTGAGGTTTCCAATCATTTCATTGACCAGGAAGAGACATAATCCGCATTACACTTGTAGAGAACGAGAAAATGAGTAATTTCCAGTTCTGTGTTCTACAGAGACACTAACAACTGGCTTATTCTTTACCTCTGATGAATTTTGATATTTCAAAGTTCCTGAGAAACTATTTAATTCAGTTCAGTACTGCCACCTAAGGTTACATTAATAAATATAAAGAGGATCTATTTTGGTAGTTTTCTAGCATTTCAGGTGATGGGGGGGGGGGGGGGGGGGGTGTTCCAGAGGAGTTCTAAAGTTTGCAACTGTCAAATTATTTTAATTTCTGATATGTCCATGCAGAGCATGTGAAAAAATTGACCAGAGTTTCTTCTGGAAAACTGAACAAAAGCTTCTTCAATGTCAGATTCTAGCTGTAGGACAGAGCAGACCTATTCTCATTGTATTAAAATAGTGCATGTATTTTACTACAGTTTTGCTGATCTTTTCTTTTGAAGGACATGTGCTGGCGGCTCTACATGGTAATTCGAAATAGTCAGAGTTCGTATGTGAAGAATGATGTATTTATTCATTGTTCTGTTGAAACACCCTGAGAAATGATCAGTCAGCATGTTTTGTCACCACAGCTAGTAACTGGGAATGAACCTAATTTTGTAGTTCATAAATCCAATATTCTTAATACAATATTAATTGTAGTCATTATAACAGATCTGTATTGAAGCATTTAAGCAACTTTTCTATATCAAGAAGTTCAAACATAAACTAGGAAAATGATATAAAGTTAACTCCCTAACTTCGTTCTGTCTTTTTAAAATGTATAATTCAAAGAAGTTCTAGACTTTTCTATTTTATTGAAACCGTTAAAGAATGACACAGGCAATGCAATGGTGGCATATACAGCAAGAATGATAGTAGGTATCAACAGACTAATTTAATTAGGAAAATCATATCTAACTTACAAGTTTCTTGTAGGGATAATTGAGTTTTGCCGAGCTAATACCTGTATAAAACACGGGACACTGTGTATGATTGCTTACAATGGTATTCAGGAGTAGACACAAGGTAAGAACAGCTAAAGTATATTTATTCACCTGAAAAGCACTTGAGTGTTTTACAGGACAATATGGCTCTAAAACATTATGTGGGAACTATGAGAGGTTATCATAGCTGACCAGAAGACTAATCTGTACAGTTGGAAGGTAAGGGAGAACTACTTGTAGGTAAGAACCAGGGCTGGACTGAGTTACCTAAACACAGGCTTTGGTGCCATCCAAGTCACCTTCAGGTACTCTGCCTGGCCTTCAGCTTCTTCTTCAGAAGAGCATGGACCACCTGTAGGTGCCTGGTCATATCTTTCGTCCTTATGTATGTGCCTCAGAAGCCCTGGGGCACTTCAGGCAGTCCAGGTGCTTATGCATGGAATGGAGCCCTAAAGACCACTCAGTGCTGTAGTCTTTTTTTAAGAAGACATTTGTAGCAATTCTAACTTTCAAAAAATTTTGTGGGTCATTCATTAAGCATTTGTATTTGATTTTCAGAAAACAAAAAAGCCAAGGCAAATGAGAATTTTGATTTTGATTTTTTTGAAGTAAAGAAGACTTCTATTTTAAAGTAAAAATATAAAGTAATGAAAGAGGCAATTTTCAGGATGTTTCTCACCTGTTTTTCTTTTTCCTATAAAGAAGAGGAGGAGGATCTCTGTGATTTCAAGCCTAAGTTCTGTACACACACACATATACTTTGAGAGAGGATGAAACTTACTTTGAATAAAAAATTGAACAAAACTCAAAATTTTGCTGAGGTTTCCCATTGCTAATTCTGATAGAATTATCAAGCAACGTTGCTGACTGACTTATCTACACACTTAGAGGAGTACAATACTTATCATTTTGAATAATATTTGGTCTGTTTGCAAATAAATAACAAAAAAAATACAAGCTTCTATTTACAATCTTTTGTTTTGTTTTGTTTTCTTATGGTACTGAGAAGCTGATTATAGTTTCTAGACTACTACCTAGTGAAGAGATGCTTCAGAACCAGATTTGTCTTAGGGGGGAAATTCTGATAGTTCTGAACTTATTTTCATTCTTTACTGGAGCAAAGATAACAATAAAAATGTGTGAGGAAAGCAGACTTTAAAATAATTCATAAAGAAATGTATGTGTACAATTTCATTTCAGTTAGATAAAACTAGCTTCAGTTATATGGAATGTTACAGTAAATATCCTATATATATGTGTTTGTGTACTGTGATATGAAGCTTATATTACAATGTATATTGTTAAAATTGAAATTAAATTAAGTTAAATATGGAAATAACTATGAAACATTTTCTTTGACAGGAGAAATATTATTCCCGCTTTTCTGAAAGAAACTCAGAAAGCTGAAATAATTTCATCATTTCTTTGTGGAATATATCTTCACCCTTATTAAAACGAAGTAGTGAAAAAAAAACTCATCAAATTTCTCATCTGTGCAAACATAGAGGGGAATGCACCTCTTAGACCATGATACCTTACCTGCTTCACCAGACAGGACACCGTGAGACTTTAGTCCCTCTTCACAACAGGCCTTTCCTTAAATGCATCCTGTGATTACTTTCGTAGGTCTGTTTTACTACTACCAGTATTTCTTTATATGTATCAAAATCTAGACTTTTTGATTTAAATTTCTTTCTTTTGATAGTATTTGTGGGAGAGCAGACAATAGTTAATATTGTAATTTTTAAGATTTCAAGTAAGATTTTTCTCTGTATTGTAACGAAAGGGAAGACTTCTTGAATGCTTTTAGAAGCTATTAGTGTGTTAAAAAGGCCACATCTGTTAGAACATTCAGCCTTTAAGAAGGATGTAGCCTGATGGTTTGAGATATCTGGGGTTTGTGATTAGGACATTACTATGTGTAATACTGTAAAGAAAGGGTTTTCTCAGAGGCCAGGAAACACATAGGGAAATTGGAGACTGACAAAAATCAAGCTGGGTTACACCTTTCAAGGATATAGAACAAATAGCAAAAGAAAGTAAGACAGATTGCACAGAACAGCAGCATGGTATTGATGGATAGGGATTAAAATACACCTAGGAATTAAGTCTGAATATATACTGTATCTTGGTTTTCAGTTGCCAAGGAGGGAATTTCCGGAAATGCAAATGGTAATGCAATCAAAATGGAAAAAAAATGAAACGGACTTTAATGCTCAATATGTTCATAATTCAGAAAACAAATGACACATGAAACTAGAGGCAACTCTTTACCCAGTCAAATCAGGGGTATCATCATTTAGCATGAAAATAAGCCAAAGAATAAAATTAACAAAAAACACCGGGGAACGTGAAGACCACAGATAAATTTAATGTAGAAATGAATAAAAGTTTTATCTTCATTAGAGAAGTGGGAATCGGTGATGCTCTTTCCATTGGCAGATAATTTGCTTTGCTTTAAGAGGAGTTTACTGGATTGTTCTTTTGACTAAGATGGCAGAGGAATAAACCTGATGACCTGCAAAGACTATACCAATACCACTATATACACTCATTTCTTTTGCCAAAAGATTCCCAACATCCTGTAACTGTTTATTTTTTACTATATGCCATTCCTACACTAGTTTCAATGCTAACATGCCCTCTCCAGGTATAGACTCTTCCATTAAGCAATTAGAGTCCCATAATCTTTCCTTGTAAGTCATTCCAAATCTTGTATAATTTTCACTGTATGACTTTGAAGATTTTCTGTGGAGCACTTCCTGAAGTTCTAATACAAGCCAGCTTATGCCTTTTAATACCTTATACGTTTAGGAACGTTGGAGTTCAGTTTCTGGGATCAGTATTATCAGAATGTTAAAGTGAAAGTATTTCACACCAAAGACTCCTTGTAAATTTGGTTCCCATACTCCTCCTATTGTTTACCCATCTTATCTTGTCTTTATCCTGATAGATATGCTCTATTTCCCTATGAACTTAAAAAAGCCTTGAAAAGTCAGTGGTAAACCATCTGTCCAGCTGGCCGATGCATTACAAGTGTAACTTGGTAAGAGCTGTGGTATCCTTGTCGCTGTTGCCTATGGCTCACTGCATGCTCAGGAAAAACAGGGGTTACTTTTAAAATATACTTTGCCTGGCCTGTCTCAGGGTGGGGTGAAAGGTGCCCTATAAAGAGTCTGTTTCTCTCCTTTAACTATAAAAGGACCCTGCAACGGTTAGATCAGAAGCAGAGAGCTCAAGATGCAGATTTAAATCTCACCCCACTGCCTATTAGACTCCAGGCTTGGCTAGAGTTAAGGGAAGCAAAACAAGTGTTTTAAAAAACAACGTATTAGGCACGACCCTGTATCTTTTTGTGTGCCTGATCTTCACAGTGGAAGAGACAGGAGGAGCTTTTGTTTGAAATAAAGTGATAAACTCCAGTAGTTGTGAAAAATGCTGCAAATACTCTTTGTGTTCTGTTTTTCTTGAGGGGGACGGGTTTGGAGTTTATGGTGGGTTTTGCTTGACGTTTGAAAAAACATCTGCCTCGTCCCTCTATGCGTCTCTTCAGTGAGGCAGTTCAAGGCAGAGGAACTTCTGGTTCTTGCACTCAAAATTCAGCCATCGGACTGCAAGCAACAACAGGACTCTTCCCTTACAGATGTTGGAGAAGCGGAAATGTGGGTGATATTAAGCTTAGAGAAAGGGAAATAATTGTTTACTCAGCCCCCAGAAGGAAAGACATTCTAAGTTTACTTTGAATTTCATTGTTAATAGAACTTCATTTTGATGCATCATCTTTCTGGGTATGTGCATTGGGTGTATAAATGCATTTGTGCTATACCATCATATGTGAGGTTATATTTCTTGATAAAATCCCTTTTATACACAGATTAGAAATTATTAGTTTATCACCTTATGTGCTGTTTTTAAGAGATGTTTCTGACTGGTATACAAAATAGGGAAGAGATTTTAAGATCATGTGAGTGCCAAAGCCTAGGGCCCTGCAATAACAAGCTGCAGTTGAGATGTTCGTTTTCTGCAATTGTAAAACAAAATATTCTATTTAACTTCCAGAAAGAAATTATTTTCTTTGTATTACTCACTAGAGCAACCAAGCAAAACGACCTTAAAGATAAGACAGTTGAAAAAAAAATGGCAAGGTATAATATTTCCACTGATCCTATTAATTTTTTTTCATGCTTTTGAGATATTAATGTTTCATCTAATGTTTCAATTTTTTTTTGGGTTGGTTTTTTTCTCTCTCTCTACTTTTGGAAAATAATTTCCTTCAGGTTTTAACTTTCAGGGCTACTTACCTTCCATAACAGAGAAAAAGATTTCTGGGAACAGATTTCAGACAAGCAAGTGGGCAACAGAGAGATGTAACCCTTTTCCCCACACAAAGATGCTGCAAATGGATTATGTGGACAGACGCATCTGCACATCCCATTTCCATCCCCATATTTATTTGGGTCTCAGAACCAGCACTGAAGCATACTTTATTCTCTGCAAAGTGTTGTCAAGTTTTATAGATAAGACTAGTGATATAAGTTTAACAACTCAAATATGAATTTACTGGTCAAGAAATAAAAAACAATCAAACTTGAGCCCACATTATCTGTCACCTCTGTCTTTCCCTCCAGCTGCTTCCTGGCTTACTAGCCTTAGATGAGTATTTGCTTACTAAGTCGTCTATCGCTCCTAGGAAAAAAAGAAAATGTGTCTCCAAAGTGAAAAAAAGATGTAAAAAATTCACCAATCTAGGTTCTAAATGATACATTCTTGAGTGATGATTTTTTAACATTTTAGCATATAAACCATATCATTGTCTTCATAATATTCAATCTTTCACCCACATATCACGGTACTAGTTCTTTGAGTATTATCTGGAAGGTTAATATTTGCCCAAGTCATTATCTTCAAGTAGGACTACTCATATACTGGCCCAGGAATGAAAGAAATAACCTTCAGTACCTCTTCAACTCTGTATTCTCCACAGCATCAGAGAAGTCTACGTGAACTTTGACTGTTTGCAACTTATTCTATAGCTAGGGAGCAGCTCTGTGGAGGAGATCCTGGCGGCCCTGGTGGGCAGAAAGCTGGGCGTAGACAAGCACGAGCCCTGGCAGCAATGAAGGCCAAGAATGCCCTGGGCTGTGTCAGTAGGATCACAGGCACAAGTTCAAGGAAAGTGATTATTTTACTCAGCAACTGTTAAACCACATCTAGAGCACTGTGTCCCCTTTGGGGCTCCCCAGCATGGGAAAGGCACTGATAAACTGAAGTGAGTCCAGGGGAGGACCACCACAATGGTTGAGGCTGAAACATGTGACAAGCAGAGGCACTGGGACTTATTCACCTAGGGAGGGAATGGTTTTGAGGGGACCTCACAGAAACCCCCAGCACCTACAAGTAGTTTATCTAGGAGATGGAGCCAGGCTCTTCCCAACAGTGTGTGTCTGAATGCTGAGGCAATGGGCATAAGGTGAAACTGCAGAGGTTCAGACTGGACAGAAGAAATGTTTCCCCTTGAGGACAACCAAGCACTGGAGCAAACTACCCAGAGGGGTTGTGCAGTCTCTGTCCCTGAAGGTTTGAAGCCCATACTCTGGGTACAGCCCTGAGCAATCTATTCTGAAATCTGCAGTGAGCATGGCATTGGGCTAGAGCTCTCCTGAGGCCTCTTGCAACACAAATTAGCCTGTCATCTTATGACACTATATAGCTGGGTTACTTGTGCTATAATACAACCTTCAATTAATATCATTCAGACAATAACAGCAAAATAACCCTCTGCAAATGCAAGTTTCCCATACAGATCTACAAGGACATTCTTACAGGTTAATTCAAGGCTTGTTCTGCTATTAAGAAATGAAAGCTAGTGCTGACACAGTATTTTATGAAAGTTCTTGTAACAGAACTTCAATAGTCTTAGAGTTTCACATCTATAGCTTATGTCTAGAGTCACATGATAGGCTTCATAAAAATATATCTCAATTTTTACCAACAAGAAAATTGGCTGGTTGACCCTATTCACTGTGTTGGAACCAGCTAAAGGTTGAAGGCTACATATTGCTTCTGGCTACCTACTTTCATCAGCTGAATCTCACCATCGTGGTCAGATGCTTTTTGTGTTTTGACCTCCAAAAAATATTGCACTTGGAGAAGGTGGATGAGGAGACGATTACTAAAACAGCTTCAAAATATTGGCTTGTCGCTCTAAGTTAAAATAACTTAATAATCTGAATTGGACTTTGAATCTTTCCAGTTATTTTTATTCTGTTAGCCACATAAATATTTGACAGGTAATATTCTAAGTTTCCTCTGGCCCGTACAACTAAATACAGATTCTACTTCCCTGTGCCAGGAAAATGGCTTATCCCTCAGGGTAAAATAATTCGTAAAGGAGAACACGCATTGTTTTTCTTGTTGCTGTTCCTTGAAGGTTATACTTTCAAACTACCTAACATTGCTTTCACCAGGGAGCCTCATAGAAAGTCTGTCTTGGCATTATATTGAATTAACTTAATCTCTAGCCACCTTAATCCTTTTCTTTTATTTGCTTGGCTTTATCTCCTCTCCTCATTGGGCCATAATGACTCCCAGTAGAAGCAGGACTGAATCTTTAGTATCACTTCCTCTAGATGTTCTCTGCTGGATGTCCTGAACTTTATTTTATTCCAGAAAATATTCTAGGAGTACATTTGTTTTTGCTAAACAAATGGGAAGTTCATTGAAAAAAAAAATTCAAGAGTTTATAGTGGAATTTTTCCAAGACAACACTAGCAGGAATAAGGGAAGCTCAGTCTATAGTTTCCTTAAACTTGAACATTTCCTAGTATAGTAACATCGATATCAGGATATGCTAGTTGACGTGTTGTGTGTGTGCAGGCAAATGTGTTATGATACAGCAGGTACAGAGAAACCCCTAAGCATCTCCTCCTTCTTATGTCTCCTGAAGCTTGTGCATTCTCTCTCCTCATTATTTTTTGTCTTCTTACAGGAATATATTTCTTACTTTACTTTCCACTGATTCTTCTAACTTTTGAGACTTTAATCCACTTTCTGCTCTCCTGTTCTCCTCCATACCAAACTCATTTTCTGTGTTCTTGGGAAGATGAGGCAACCTGAAAATGGTATTTCTTAAAAGTATAGCTATTTCTGTATTTGTACATGTACATGTAGGAGTGTGTGGACAGGAAAGGGTAAAGAAAAGTAACTAATTAGGGGAGCTTCTTTAGCTGAACAAAGCAATTAAGTACATGTTAAAATCTTACCAGTTTCAGTAGCTTTTAGGAATAAGCATGTGCGTATGTACTTTGCTAAATAAATATAGTACTAAGAGCTAGGCACAAACTTAAGTATCCAATAAACTGGGAAGGAAGAGAGAGGAAACGGCACATTACTAGCCTATCCTTTATGGTTCTCTCCTGTTCCATACTACTGCTGTTAGCAGTGAAGGGGAGTGACAACAGCGGCAGCTGCCACCTTTGGAACTTTGAAAACAGATAATAAATAGTTTGGCAAGCCAAAAGTCTAAAGGTAACTGGTATCAGACCTGACTTGTACCTGTTTTAAGGGGCATGGTTTAGTGGATGTTGGGTGCGGTTGGACTCGGTGATCTCAGAGGTCTTTTCCAACTGGAGGATTCTAGGATTCTACGGTTCTATGATTCTGTTAAATGAGATCACTTAATAACTTTGCTTTGAGATGAGTGTTGATGATCACAGCCCTAATGGGTGATAATGGTTTGGGAAAAATCCAATATAATTGTCAAACATTACAAACACTGAAATCATGATGCCCTGTACAGAAACAAAATCATTTTAGAATCTAAAGCTGGTAGTCTGGCATCCAAGTGCTGATGCTGATGCCTGGAAACAAGCTGGAGATCTTGATTTATAATGTCCTAGTTTGGAAACTTGCTGATGGGTTAATATTGTTTGTCAGGATGAGTTAATGAAATGACTCTCCTGGGTGGTAGTCAGTTCAGATTACCACAGAGACCAGCTGGATACTTGCTGCCCATTGATAGAGGAAGCATACATTTCTCCCTTCAGGCATGCTTTATACCTTTTAGTACGTCATTTCGGTGATCAAAACAAAGAAACCAGGCTATACAACCATTTTAAATGGTACCTACTAATAATTTCTGGATGAAAAATTATTTTGCTGACGCTGAAACTCAGAAAAGCCTGCAATGTTTTTAGAGGGCTCGATATTGGGCTTGCTTCTGCCAGATTTTCTCACCTGGACATGGAAGCAAGGGCTGTGTAACAGATGAGGACATCTGCAGAAAGCACAGCAGTTTGCAGTTGAAGAGAGATCTCTGGATTGAGGCACTGATGTTTCTATGCTCAGCCTGTGTTAAGGCCCTCCCAGACCCTTCTTTATAAAGTTTGGGGAGATATTAAAATGCTTGAATTGGACAGTAAATCCAGCCCTGTACCTCTTGGGAGGATTTTCTCCCTAACCCTCAGCCAAAGTAGAGAGACACTTTCCAGAGAAAACAGTTGGTGAACTAGCTCCTGTGTGGCAGAACTAGGATCTTTTCCTGGCAACTGCCTCTCTTTTTGACAGGAGGCAGGATAGAGAGATTAGGGAGAAGAATGGACTGTTCCAACCTACCATAGAGCTGGCAGTTATGCTGGGAAGAGGCTGATGATGTCACTTGTCCAAATCTGCCCTTGCCAGGCCCCTGGTCCAGAGAGCAGCTGTGTGCAGCACTTGTGTTATTGGTTTCCATGTACACCTTCGGGAAGCAGACCTGAAGACAGCAGTGAAAAAAATAGAAAGAAGGTCAAAATTCTAAGGCCATGTTCATAGACAAGCTTTAACTAAGCAATTTTCCTGAAGGGTTATAAACTGTAACAACACACAAGAAAACCTTTATTTGATGAAAATGAAGTGTTAAATAGAAATGAGTACTAGAAATCGGCTCAGTTCCTGCTGGCTTCCAAACATGATGATGTTTCATACCTTACAGGGGGCTCTGTCCTGCAACAGAGCAACAATTATGTTCAATATCTCTCTATGTATAGATGCACGCACAGAACAATCTGAAGGAAAGGGTCTGCTTCAATGCTTTTACCACTTTGGTACAAAAATTTCCAGGTTTTAAAAAAGACAGTTTTTACATATATTGCTCCTTGAGAAGATTGGTTTTAATTTAAATAGCTTTCATTTCCAAAATCAAATTAGTTTATATTTAAAGAATGAAACATTGAAGAAAGAAGTAAAAGAGATAAATAAAATATTTTATTGAGTCTATATGATGTTTTTTGTTCATTATCAATAAGCTGCAATTTTTAGGATGTTGTTGTTTTATACCAATAAGACCAAAACTCTAGAAAATAGAGTTGAGGAAAGCCACTAAGAAATTTCTATGCATCTACAGAAAGCAGAAATAATACATGTTAGATTTAGTTATGTATCCTCTAATGAAACAAAAAGATTGATTATAAAATTTTATTTGAATGGAAGGAAAAAATCCATCTCTAAATTAAAATTGTCATGCAGGCAAGAAAAAGAAATGCAACAAATGGCTTTTGCTAGCATCACCTAAACCAAGGAGATGGAAAATAAGAACCCTGAAAAGGAAAAAATAATCCAGTCTTCTACATTTGCCAAAAATATTTTAGAAGTATCTATTACCTGACTGATTAAACAAAATCAGATCTGATTTTTTCTATAAATTACATCAAAGGCATCTAGAGAATCAGAATATTTACCCCCGCTTATATTTGTCTACATGAAAATAAACAAATGAAATAAATAAATGCATAAGCATAACTAATTAAAAAGACTTTGAAGAAAAGAAAAACTTCTGCAATTTTTTTTACTCTCTTCTGTCTTCTGCACTCTACAGATTTGCTTTGCAGAGTCCTATTCCATTGTGGATAAAAAAACCTGAATAAATAGTACAACCAGCAGTGAGAGAAGGTTATTAAACCAGTAAATGAAGAAACAACACAAAGAATAAGGACACCTTGCAAACAGAATTCCCTGCCTCTGGAGAGGAAATACGGCAGGGCTGTTTGGCTTAGGGGATATGCATATTGCAGAACACATGCTCAAACATAAAAGGCAAATGACTTCAGTAATGAAAACTCCCACAAAAAGAAAGTAAGAGGATCAAATATCACGTGTACCTTCTAAAAAGCTTGCAAAGATGTTGGTGTTACAACATGTGTAGCTATCTTTGAACAAGTCATTTCAGGTCTGTGTGCTTCAAGACATAGTATCTGCAAATAACTTCTCATTAGCTTCTAATAAAATGGGAGGGAGAGGTGCTGGCAGGAGGAAGGAGAAGGGCTGATGAAGGTATGTGCAAAAAGCAAAAGTTTAATTACCACACAAATACACTTACGGAGGCTGCTATTCAAAAGGTACAGGGGCAGCATTAACTCATTTTTTCACTCTTTATAAGCTGGAAGGAAGAAAATGAGGTGTTGTCTCCTACCACCAAAGAAATCTGTGAAATGATAGGTCAGGCTGTGTAAGGAAAAGTATAAACAATTTGTTCTTTTGAGTTTATAGCTGCTGTGAATTATTTTTCCTATTTAGAAAGGATCTGGGGTTTTGGCTAAACGAAAGTTTTCCTAAAAGTCATTTGTTTTCTACAAAACATAATGCTGAAATAGACATACTGCTGTGAAAACCTTGGAGACCTGCACATCGGGGTCTTGTTTTCTTTTGTCGTGAGGCTTCCATGATGAAGTCTCAAGAAGTAGCTCATAAATTGTATTTGTGAGCATGTGGGAGGTATGTGTGTAGTAGTAGTACTCAGGCTAACCATCTAATTACAACGGAATTTTTTTTTTCAAAGGTAGCATTCTGTTTAGTCTTTCTGTAAAACTCACAGAGACAACACTTAGAAATGGTATCAGATGACTGTGTACTTTTAATTTCTCATAATAGTAGGCATGAATTTTCACAAATATATTAACAGAAGACTGTTAGAAAGAAAAGAAACCTGAACCTGTAAGTGCACCAATTCATGCATTCAATAGAAATATTAATTCACCTTTAAATAAATGTTTGGAATTAGAAAATGTTTTCCCTTGGAGTTGTCCCCATGGCTGGTCACAAGAGATGTGGAAGCATATTCTTCTGGGAGGAGCTCAGAAAACACCAAGGCACAAAAAGACCTTAGTTTGATCTCTGTGGATTTTACTTGATCCTTTGAAAAGTCAAAGTGGTGCCAAAAAGAAATTTCAAATGATCAAGGCAACCCCCTCTTCATCTTAAGAAGGAATGGGAGATTTCAGCTTAATCTAAGAGACAGTGAGGTGGAAATCCATTGGAACACTAAGACAGTCAATTTGTATTATTTCTGATGGTTGTTCCAGTCCATCAGTGCTATAATTTTAAGCCCAAAACCTTATATTTAGTCTATTACTCTCAAGTCTCACCTTGCCATATTGCTGAATAATCTAGCAAAAAATGGGATATTCCTAGTAGTGAGGGACCTTCCAACCGCTCTACTGAGACAGTCTAAGAAGAGCACAACTCCCTACTGTGCTGGTCTGTGTTGCTCACGGCATGCTGGCGTATAAACAGGCTGGTTTGCAATGTTTAGGCCACCTCAAAAAGGACAAAGTGTAGCCACAGGAGAAAAACAAGATCTCTGCTGTCCCTGAGTGCTGGGGCAATTGGTGGTTGCTGAACCACAGAAAAAAATATGATGCATATCTCCTCAAATCTACCTTACAGCTTTGAAATATTTCACATATTTTCCTTTCTTTTATAGGAGTATTCTTTAAGTTGAAGTATTCCTCTTTCTCCTTTATATGCCCACTAAGTCTTTCTCAAGTTCTTTACATCTTTTCTTGATTTTATGCTCTGAATGAGAGCATAATGAATGAGATGGAGGACATACACACCTTCCTAATGCTGAAAATCCAGCATGCAGGAATATTCTGTATTTTTAAAGCTGGTAACACTTCAGTTATGACCCATCCCATTGTATTATTGCAAATATATTAAAATATTTTGCAGTGATGAGAATATTTTTATTTTTGAAGCGCAGTTCAAATGATGTAACGTGTCTCATTGGTAATAGGAGGGTGTAAAAAGCACACCAAACGGTTTGGGAACGAAGCAGAAAAAAATCCCTATCATTTTATGCTTACGAAATAGAACAGAACATGGTGCAAATACACTGCAAAAGAATAAACCATTACAGTTTTGTGAGAGGGGGGCACAAGTGGCTATGCTTTATAAAGAGACAACTGTGAAATTCTCTAAAGCCTGTTTCGATTTTCAGAAAGACTGCCACATATTTATCTGGGCTAACTTCTGGAGTAGAAACTAAATACAATATTTTAAGGTAAACTGGGGCAACTTTTTCTGCCATTACTAACATTGTGTTCTAAGTCTGAATTTAGACATCCCTTGGGCATTTAAGGAGTGACATTTGCTAGTTCCAAATCAATTCTCACCAAGAGCTCCTTGGCTTATATACTGGAATCCATACTTTGAATCTCAGAGGAATCATTGAGAACTTAAATAGGGGGAGAGGGAAAAAGGGACCAGTGGAGAGACTCAGAAGTCCAGTGGGGAAACAGCTTCTTTTCCCCATCCACTATGCATTACTGGACTGCAAGAGAAATAAAGAAACCAAAGGAGACCTGAGAGGAAGCTTAAAATTAAGCAAGGTATGATTTCTTGCAAGGTTTTATTTAGTGAATGTTGCCTTCCGATTGTCTGATAAAAAAGTGAATCAAAACTCCTCTACTGGAAATACTATGAGAGGAATGGGTACATCTGGTTATTTCTAGACAGAATCACAAGAGGAAAGCGTAGAAGCAGCAGGTGGAAGATCTGAAATGGCGCAGTTGACCCAACACTCCTTTTGGGGCACGTTCAAGGACAGGCCCTGTCCCCACTTCCAGGAGTTCCTTATCACCAGACCAAGACCTTCCTTCACCATGAAGTGAGAAGATAAAAACTTTGCAAAAGTAAAGAGATATGTAGAAAGCAGGATCAGAATAGGTACTGAAGTTTGCCTTCTTCTGTGTGATGAGGATTCAAAGGCTTCATGGCCAATACCAGTTTCCATTTAAAAAAAAATAATTCTGGAATCCGTTTACAGTCTCATGTATCACAATCACCAGTGGAAAAAAAGGTCACTGGTCTAATTCTTCATTCAGACACAGGGAATATTAAAATGTAAGAGGCAATATCAGATATCATATACAAAAATTAGTATATAACTATCTTCATATATTTTCCTACAGAGGAAATTACTTCGTCTGCACTTCCACTTTAAGAAATTACAGTGGACATTGTTCCTATGGTTACTGGGAGGTAGTATTTACAGAGACAGCTGATTTCTATAAAAGGAGCAAAAAAATCACTGCAACTGGAATTGTCTGCTTTGTTAAAAGTCACTTTGCACTATATTTTTTTATCTGTTAAGAGAATGCTGAAGATTTTTCATCTAATCAGGTACAATGTGACTAATTAAACACTTTAGATGAGTAATACAGTGTAATTAATTTTGTCAGCATTTATCATTTTGCACCCCACTCCCCTCTTTCCTCCAAAGGTTTGAGATTTAGGATGTCAAAAAACATCAAGAAGATTTTAGAACAGCAAAGGACAGAATGATCTTAAGTATGGTCAGAAGAGAATAGCTAAAATTAAAATCCACTATGTGTTGCTGTCTGTAGTACTATCACCTGATCTAGATCTCAGACGCAGTTGGAAAATTGACTTACTGTAACCCACATTTGCTGACCACATTTTTTTCTTTTTTTTAATTTTTCCTTTTCCTCCATGTATGAGCTAAAAGTAAATATAGTATATTTTACACTGGAAAGATGTTGCTCTTTCAAAAACTAAAACAAATTAATCTTCAATATAATTCTAGCGGTTTAAGCAAGGACAGTTTAAAAATTAGTGAAAAAATTTACCTGTCTGAGAGGAAAATATTTTGTCAGGCTGGCTGATATAATCTGTCTCAGCAAGCCAGGTCAGGAATAAACTTCAACTTAAAAGTTTTAAAGTGCTTAAAATCTTGTTTATAGTGTAAAAAATAATTGACACTGAAATGAAAAGATTTTTTTTTTATTTTACTGATAACTGTTGCACTGTCCTCATGGCAATTCTGTTTCAAAGATGTTAACACTGATAAAAGAAAACCTTTGTTCTGGGTTTAGGATAGGAGTAACCCAAGAGTCAAGCTGGAGCAAACATTATCTTTTATGTACTTTGTGTGGGATCACAGAGAAAAGCATCTTGAGGATCATGAAGTTTGATTCTTGTTAGACAATATAAAGCACAAAGAATATTGCCTATTTATTTCTACATCATATCTGTAAATTTTATTGGAGTTGCAATTTATATTTTAGATTCATATTTGGTTTTGATTTGGAAAAAAACCCACAAGATTAATAAAAAAGTATCTTTTAAAATTATTTTGTTTTTTCTTTATGTCACTGATCCTTTTTCTGTAGTTTTTTTTCCATTCTGTTTTACCTTTTTTTCACTCTGCTGTCCTCCTCACCCCCACTGGATTATTCTTTTTATTCAGTATTCTTTTTATTCTGCCTAGCAGGGGAAAACAACAATGAGGCAATACAAAGCAAATCGATCCTCAACACACTGAATAGCCAAAATATTCAAGAACAAAACATCAAAATTATGATATTTGAGTAGGTTTTAAACCTACTTAAAAGTTACTTTGGCTGCTCTTATAGCTCTGAATTGCTGATGATCTTAAAATTAATTTATTTGCCTAACAAGCAGACTGACGATAGCTGAACACTCTGCTTGTCCCTGAGTGTCCAAGGCTGGCTATTTTTGTGAGCGTAGTGACTGCATTTTGCTTTAGCTGGATTTACACCATTACTTTACATATTCTGAGCAGTTATTTTTACTCCATCTGTGGATTTACAGTGTTATTCAAAACAGACATCTAGGTGACATTTACTGTGAATATTAACCATGGGTATCTAGTAAAATATTTAAACCATGATGAGCCAAATGTCATCTCTAACTAACTCATACAATCTCAAAAAACATGAGTGTCAGAGAATAGCAGCATTCATCAGTACAACAAAGCTCACTCCCCAGGGTCTCAAAGCTGACAAGAAAAAAAGTCTACACAGAACCCACATGGCAACAAACTTATGCAAATACACTTATTAAGACTCGGGATTTCAAAGAAATTCGCTTGAACTCTCTTACAAATTTCCGGGCTTTTTTTTTTCTTTTGATCTGAAGGAACTACCTTTCAGAAAATGTCTTGGGGCAGGTCTGACAGCAAAAACATTGTCTATTAAAGAACAGGCAGGATCATTTTTACTTTGGAGAACACTGAAATTATTACTGGGGCAGATTCTATCATCTTCCTTTTATTTCCTTGGGACTATTCAGAAGGAAATTTGTACTGCAGAGGAATTGTAAGAACCACAAAATACTAACAGATATTGCCAGCAGTTCTTACCTTAATTTATTCTTATAGAATCATAGAATGGTTTGAGTTGGAAGGGACCTTGAAGATCATCTATTTCTACCTGCCCTGCCATGGGCAGAGACACCTTCCACTAGTTCAGCTTGCTCAAAGTGCCATCCAACCTGACCTTGAACACCTCCAGGGATGGGTCATCCACAACTTCTCTGGGCAACCTGTGCCAGGGCCTCAGCACCCCAACAGTAAAATATTTCTTCCTAATTTCTAAACTAAATCTCTCTTCTTTCATCTTAAAAGCATTACCCCCATTTTATCACTACAGTCCCTGATGACGAGCCTGTCCTCAGTTTTCTTCTAGGTCCCCTTTAAGATTGCTATAAGACCTCCCAGCAATGTTCTCTTCTCTAGGCTGAACAACACCAACTGTCTCAGCTTGTCCTCATTTGGGAGGTGTTTCAGCCCTCTGATCATCCATACAGCCCTCCTTTGGACTTGCTCCAACAGATCTGTGTATTTCCGGTGTTAAGGACTCCAGAACTGGACACAGTACTCCAGGTGATGTCTCAAAAGAGCAGAGCAGAAGGAGAGAATCACCTCCCTTGACCTGCTACTTCCACTGCTTTGGATTCAGCACAGGATATGGTGGGCTTTCTGGACTGCAAATGCACATAGCCAGCTCATGTTGAGCCCCTCACCCACCAGCACCCCCAAGTCCTGCTCTTCAGGGTTGCTTTCAGTTCATTCTCCACCCAACCTGTAATTGTTCTTGGGATTGCCTTGGCCCAGTTGCAGGACCTTCCCTCTTATAGAGAATTACTGAGTTAACTCTTCAACTAGTGTAAAATGGAATAGTTCCTTCCACTGGTTTTGGTGAAAAATTATTACAAAATATATCAATTTTAGGCATGTCTCAGAGAGGAAACTTGAAGAGTAAAATATTGAAGAATACAAAATCTCTTTTTATGTTAATGACAGAGGTAGAAACATTTGCCAAAGCAGAAAAGAGAGACACCAAGGTTTAAAACATGCCTTATGTATAGCATTTATTCCACAGTAATAAGGATACCAGTATCTCACACTTCCCATAGACTTTCACTAAGTATGATACCGTGGAAGAGAAAGGAAGTGCAGAATTGTCATAACTGAATATTTGGCATTCAGCAGAGAAAAATGGTGTGAGGACTCCCAAACTCAATACAAATCCTCCCAATGAAGAATGACAAGAACATGACATCATTCAAAATTCACTCTTTATAAGCACACAGCCTGCATTAGAATGAATTCAAAAAGGAACTTTGAAGAGACCAGTAAAATTTCAAATGCTTAAATGAAAGCTCAGCCTTAGCTTAGTGAGGTTTTACGTCAAAGCTTCTGATAAGGTAGACCCTGGGTGTAAATTCTTTTCAGCATATGAAGATACTGTACATTGAGAAAAGGCAAACTGCTCTCCGCCATGTATTTTCACAAGAATCATGCTTCCTAAAGGTCATTTGTTATCTTTTCATGCACTCTGGGAAACATGAAGAGGGGATGAACAAAACCAAACCCCAAACCCTGACAGCGTTGAAAATGCTTCAAACTCAAGACTAGTTCTTGCACTTCTTCACCTGCTATCCATTAATATTTAATCTGCACATGGATAAAATGTCAGCTGAGCTGTCCAGAAACATCTGGATGTTATGATACCTAACAAATCTAATAGGCACAGCTAATGAGCCCAAAGACAGGGAATGTGTTATGTGTTTGCTGTTACAGCCTTCACCCAATGAATACAAATAGGCTTTCGTTGATCTTTTGTCCTACTAAAATGTAATCCAGTTTATTGAACTGGTGAATTGCATTAACCATTTTGACACTATTTCCTTATAAATCTAACATGGTGTCCTTGTTCTGTTCTTCGTCTGTGCATAACAGTAACCAAAAAGGACAAAATCCCACAGCAGAGAGGGGTTCCAAACCACTGAGTGATGTTGATTTAAATGTGAAGCGCTTTTTGAACACCACGTATCAGCAGAAAAGGGCTGGGGAGGAAGCTGGAGGAATGAATTATAAAGGACATATTTCATTGCATGGACATGCAAAGGACATGCATTGTAGAGTTAGAGCACAAGTAAATGAAAGTTTGTAAGTAGAACAAGGGAAAGGCTTATATGTCTGAAAGATTGCCTACTTTTCAGTAGTACAGTGGTTTATCATATATTTACAAGCCTCACTTCAAAAGTTGAAAAGAGTTTTGCTACAACAACAGCAAGTTAGCAACTGGTTTTTATTGAGAGATTATTTTTCATAGAATCATGGAATGCTCTGTGTTGGAAGGGACCCACAAGGATCATTGAGCCCAACTCCAGTCTCTGCACAGGACAATCCCAACACTCATACCATGTTTGAGGGCATTGTCCAAATGCTTCTTGAATATTGCCACGTTTTATGCCATGATTGCTTCCATGGGGAGTCTGTTCCAGTGCTCCACCACCCTCTAAGTGAAGAAACTTTTCTTAATATTTGGCATGTCTTCCTGCCATTCCCTTGGGTCCTATCATTGGTCACCAATTAGAAGACGTCAGCACCTGCTCCTCCTCCTTCCTTTTGAAGGAAATAGTAAACTGAGATGATGTGCATTTTAAAACATCTTAAAAATATTTAATAAGGTGGCAGTTATGAACTGGCAATAAAAAATTGTAAAAGTTGGGGTTACATATTTAACATGGTCTCCACTGGTTTTATGCAAGTGACTGAAAGGGTTGAAAACGTAGTTGTGTCTAAGGGACAAAATATGAACTTCTAACTATGTCTAATTTCTTCATTCAGGTCAACAGGGTCACATATTTTCTGAAATGCAAGATTAACTGTGTTTGTGATGTCATTACTCATTACTGCATGTACGTCAATATAAACACAAAATAAATAATTCTGCCACCTGGATTTATAATAGCCATAGACAATATCTAGATTTTTTTTAAATTCACATCTTATGAATCTAAAAATGTAGACATAAAAATATTTCTGATGATAAACAATTAAAACATTTCAGAGGCAGATTTTAATCCACCTACTGTTCTTGCTCTCATGCTGACCTGTGAAACTCCCTTTCATTTTGAGAACATATGTTTATTTCCAGATACCACCAGCAAAATGGACAGGGTAACTGCAAGATACAGAATTCTTGTATAGCATCTCTGAAGTAGGTATGTGCACCCCAGGAATCTTTCTGAAAACGCAAAAAATATCTCCACAGCTCATCCTGAACACCTGAGTCCAACTCAGTCCCTTCACCAGTAAACACACTTTCTTCAGTCTTCTGTGTAATATCTTTTCCACAGTCATTGTTTTTGCAGCTCTGCAGGTTTACAGTTTCAAGTATCACAAGGTTGGAAAGGACCTCTGAGATCATCAAGTCAAACCTATAACCCAACACTAACACCAACGCATCATCTAAACCATGGCACTCAGTGCCTCATTCAGTCTCCCCTTAAACACCTCCAGGATCGACCACCTCCCTGGGCAGCGCATTCCAATGGCCAACCACCCTTTCAGTGAAGAACTCTAGTTCTGTCACTGGTCACCTGACAGAAGAGACCAACCCCTGCCTGACTACAACCTTTTAGGTAGTTGTAGAGAGGTTATTCAGCGAGGATATGTTTTCCATTATTTCCTCAGCTTACCATTCACACGCACACTCTGTTTACATGAGCCTCTCAAAGACTGTCAGACTGTGATTAAGAGCAAGGTACGAACAAAAGATTTAGCAAGGAACTAGTAGACAAGAAATGAATCCATAAACTTAACTAGGCTTATCCAAGAGACTGTTTTCAGCGATGAATGGAAAATGTTGACGGTTTGTTTCCACTACAAATATAGTAAATGTTTATGGAAAAAAATTTGCCTTTACTCCATTTTCTTGTCCAATATGTTAAAAGAAATAAGAAACAGGACAGGAAAAGCAGAAACAGCTACCTATTTCTTTGCTTTGGGGTTTTCAAGGTCTAGGAAAAAAGGTATGATTTATGTTAAAACCAAAATCCCTGTCAAAACACAGTTTTGTTAAAAAAAATTCACCTGATTCTAGCATCATTGCAGTTTTCCATACAAACATTAGTATGGATGGTTGAAATAACATTACAATTTTGCCCCTATAAGTACCAAATAGAGCCTTCCAAGTGTGCAGACAGAATCAAAGAAAGATAAACAGAAACTTTCTTTATTTTGTAATTGGATTTACATTTATTTAATGTTACAGGATATCCTAAGTACTATAAAGGACAAATTGTGCAAGTTATGGTACAGCAACAAAAGAGATAGACCCATGCATCAGAGAGGGAACACAAACAACGGACACAGGACGTGAATGAACAGCAGACTGCTGTGATAAGGAAAAGAACATGGCTCAGAGGAAAAGCAGAAATCACTGCCTGCATTTAACATAACCTGAGAAGAGGAATCTGTAAATAGAGTAGAAGCAAATATCCTCATAATCTGTTTTTGACAACAGAAAAATAACTTCACTATGAGTCATCAGTTCTGAAACCAATTAGACTTTGGGTATTGTGATGGATATTGATGTCTCTGACAACATGGGGACTGATGTATAGGCAAAATATTAAGGGCTTATAAAAAAAATTAGAATAACGAATGCTTAAAATATGAAAAGAAATTAAATAAGAAATCTGCAATAACTCTCCAAATACTAGAATCTTTGGGTGATCACGTCTTTCTTTATGATTAGTTGTGAAAATTTTAGTCTCTGAAAGATTAAATAAATACTGCACTAGTAAAATTTTTCAAAAGGTGAAGAACAAGTGAGGAAAGGATTGTTAATTGTTGATGAGGTTTGTGGGTCAATACATTTACTCTGGATCTTCATTTTTTAACTCTGCATAAGCAATATAAAGAGAAGATTAAATATTTTCATTTTCTTTCCCCCCCAAATCGGTATGGGATATTAACTATTCTAAGGAATTTTATAAAGAAAAGGAAGATACTAGGTATTTACTACGCCCATATTTCTATCAGTGTACTACCTATGTAAAGGAAATAAACTTGAGCCCAGTGTTTAACATTGAACAATTTGGTGTGACTGGAATACATTTTGCCCTCCAAAAACATAGGAATAACAAACATGTTCCTGTTAGAGATGGCTTCGGAGTCAACAAGAAATGACAGCAAAAGAGCCCATCTTCTGTCAACATTACCCTCGCCAGATTCAAACAGTCCCCTAATGAAGCTCACATCTCGATAGTGGCTGTTGTGGCTCAAAATGAAGGACAAGAAATTCATGTTACAATATATAGTGCAAAAATTGTTGACGGGAGAAGAGTATGCCAACATATAAAAGTTCACGTCCATGCTGCCTTTATTAGATAAGCATTTTCCCTTTTCAGCATTGTAAATCATAACCAAGGAAGGCTCTTTTACCTGGCAGGATAAGTCAAGGTAGGGAAAAGTTGTTCTCTCTTCTTATTTCACAGCACAGCAGCATCTTGAATAAGTGGGATGTAATAGGAGAATCAGGCCTTTTGGTTGCAAGTTGTAGGGTTTTTTAAAGAACCAACCTCCACAAGTATTATTAAGAATATAAGAATATTAAACCACTGCAGAACAATGCTTTTTAAAACCTTTCTAAAATAAAAGCTTACATCTATACTTAAGTCTGGGTATTTCTATTTCCTTTTCAGAATGATCTGAGTAGTATTGCAAATAGTACATATTTATCTTCTCTGCAATATTTGGTAGTTGAAAATTAACTTTGGGATATTTCAAAGATGCAATGTCATCTTCAGACATTTAAATAACAGTGTTTACAACACCTTCTCTTTGCTTGTTATTCTTAGGTCTTTTTTTTCTTCTTTTATTTGTGTGTTGTTTGCTTGACACAAAATGTCCTCATAACACCAAAAAATACACCTTAAACAGGATAATATGCATCACTTTTTCATCACTTTCCCTGCTTGCCATTTGCTGTTTTGAATGCAAAACTCTTGTTAATTTCTGCTGTGTAACATATGGATAATTTCTTTCTATTTACATTGCATTTTCTATTGCAATAATTAGATAACACTGCCAGATAGCGTTGCCACTCATCCCTTAAAATGCAAGAATGTTCTTTGCATGCTTAATGTGGCATGGATGTTCTGTGCAGCATAGCTGATGAGCTCTTTGATCAGATTTTAAATGTATAAATACTGTCACATTACTTCAAGGCTTAATTACATCTTTTAAAAAGTTCTATAGTTTCTAATTAAAGTTACCTTTCAGTTTAGGATGATTCCTGCTTATATACTTCCATGCCGTTCCCACTATATTTACACCCTGCCTAATCAATGAAATGCTGCTGGCTACTCCACAGTACCCTGGAATCTGAAATAGACCAGATGTCGTATTCCGTCTGACCACCATCACTGGGGGCAAACATCAAGGCTGCTGCTGGAAGAGGTCTGGGTGAACAGGTTTTAACAGGGAGGTGTGAATAACGAGGTGACTCTTGGGACCATGTGGAAGCTACAGATGAATTACAACTGGACTCACCCCATTCATGATTTTATATGGACCCCGGTAATTGTGTACCAACCTAGCACTGGTCTCTTGGCCTTGGCATAGACACAGCAAGACCAAGCGTAGCTCATGATGTGTGCATAGATCAAAGGCCACCAGGAGGTCAGTTTGGCTCAACACAGTCTTCAGACAACTACCATGCCCCGCCACCAACATACCAGAGCAGCGCTGGAGGATCAGTATCCTCATCCGAGCAACTTGCATCCTCAGCAGTGACGTACAGCTGCTCATCACCAGATGGACAACCACCCTTCTCCTGCAGGTTCTCCAAAGTATCTCCTCCCCAATTTTGCTGATATAGCTTACCCATGCCAGCTGACTATAATCCTCAGATAAGCACTTATATTTTCTTAACTAGTATGAAAATCTTAATAAATTATCCAGATGTAAATACTATGTATCTTTTTATTCCTACTTATGTTACTTTTAATTTGTCTCCATGCCTACAGACACCACCCTGTTCTTCTGGAAAGAGGTGGGTTTTTAAAATTCTGGCCATAGTTTTCGTAACGTTAATGACTGAGCTTTACTTTTCAGCTCTAAAACTTTTTATTCTAAGATTTTTTTATTTTCATTTCCCCATTGCAATTTGTCTGGCTTCACTTGTAAGGCAGCAATTTCATGGACCAAAGCCTTCCACTGGGGGTAACAGAATACATGTAACAATTTCATATTGAGTTTCCATCATGTTGTACCAGTTGCCACATATGAATGAATTAAGGTTTGCAACACCCCTGCGAGGCAGGGACATATTGATTTTCCTTTATTATAGATTGGAAAACAAAGAGTTTAAGCAACAAAGTCTCAGTCAATCACAAAGCCAATAGCAGAAATAAATTTTCAAAAACCTGACTTTTGTTAGTTGTTGTAGGTCTGTTCTCCTACCTTCAAGATGAAGTTATTTTTCAGATAAAAAATACAAGGGACAATAATATTAATATCAGATGGCTCGCAAAAGTGTAGGACCAAATGTACATGTGGATAACATTTTAAGGTGGTTTCTATAATCTAGGTGTTTTGAAGAATGCAATACTGTTGACAAATTTGTTATACAATCATTTTACAAGATCTTGAGTGAAAATTTTGAAATATTTACCACTGACCTCTATTAGCTGATGGGTTTTGTGATATTGAGTAGATCAAACTGTTGAGTTTTCAAAGTAGCAATTATTTCTGAAGTTTTCCCTTCCATATTTCATTTTTTTCCCTAGAAAGAAAGGCCTAGTAACCCTGAGCTACAGTTAAGAACACTGTTGATCTACCCACATCTCACAGAACTAAAGAGTGATAAGTTGTTTCTAATAATAGCAAGATTACCCCTATTTTTGGCAGTAAAAAAGCTAGTTGTATCTGTAGCAGAGCATATAACTCAAGTCAATGCTAAAAGTATTTCAATAAAATATTTGAAAGTTAATTTCAGTCATTGAGATCCTCAAGTTCCAAAGTCATTATTTTTTTTCACTTAATATAACCCTTTGTGACTACTTCTTGACAATTCCTCCTGGAACCATTTTCTAGGAAGTATTATAAAATACAGATGAAATGCGGGAAGTATTTCTGGTTTTTTAAACTCCTTGGTTTTCCTCTTAGCAGTTAATTACATTCTGCCTGAAAATCAGCAGCTGAAAAAAATGGTGATTCTGTAGTAGGTTTACACATGTCCTTATATCAGGATTTTACTGAAATGCTGTGCCGATATGGACTATATTTAAACAGCTAGTGTTCAAATAAATCCTTGATATTCAAATGTTGTATGCAGAATTCTACAAAATCAAATTGAATTCTATCTAATCTTTGCATACAAGCCTGTGTTGAACTACTACAGGAAGATACATTTTTATAATAAAAGAGATTAATAGAGACAAGAGTGAGAACAACAATTTGCATCTATCCACTGAGGAATTCATGATCCTTGTAGCACTAAGTTTAATGTTTTAACTACAAACACTTTCACCACAGGGACCAGCATAATGAAAAAAGCAGAGGAAAACATAAAGCAGAAAATAAGAGGCTGAGAGAAATTAGTCAAATACAGTTTCTTAATTTTTTTGAATAAGTAAGCTACAGAAGAGCAGCTTTCTTTTATTAGTGAATCAGCATAGAGAAACAAAATGAAAACTGTAGAATATTTGAAATATAAATGATTAATTAAATATATCTGGTTTGACTGTTCTTTCTACAATGAAATAAACCAATACTAGATATATATGGACCTACCTGCCATGGTGAGACCACCACTCAAACAGAACTAGAGCTATATGTTTTCATGATAACATCACAATACTAAGTATGGACCCCTGTAGCACATAGAACAGCATCAGGTATTGCCATATCCACAAGGTGAAGTGGTATCCATTTGGTGTGTCTTTTATTCAGAAGATAAAACCATCTAAAATACAGCATCAGTTCTACAAAGTGTGAAGAGTTCCTTCTATGCTGGAAGCTCAAATAATTTAACAGTATAAGACAAAATCACCTATCAAAATGCCCCTGGAAAAAGGTCCTGCACAATAAGATTTCTCTCTGCAATAAATCACAAAAGTATGGCCGTTGTTGCTGAGCCTATTGGGAAATTAATGAGAAATGGGTCACTGAGCTAAGTACTTGCTATAAGCAGATACTTATTAACAAGGTAGTACTTCAAACCATCCCATGTTCTATTATCACACAATGCTACTATGAGCAACTACATGCAATGAACATCATTAAGCTTTCAAAACCAATCTCTTCAAAGAAGCCAAATCCTAAAATTAAATCCACTTTTGAGGCCTTAGTATAACCTCATTGTCACTGTCTCTTCTTAGATTATTTTTCAGCTGCATGATTGTTATCATCTTTTGGTTTCCACCAGAACTCTCCTCTGTTCAGTCCATAAGAGGGTTAATACTTAGTTCAGAGTCTGGGATTTTTTTATAGTGCCTGATCCAAGCCCATTCCTGAATTAAAATTTTTCATTTCTGTTTTGGCAGTGTTATGGTGCTCACCAGTATGCTATTTGCAGTCACTGACACCACGTTCACTCAGCAACACTTTACATTGCTGTCAGTTGTTGATAGCAGAGATCAGATCTGGCTCAGGCTCCTTCTGAGTGTAGACTAATTTATCTGGTTCACAGTGCTGTTGCACAACAGTTGCTTTAGAGATCAGTGATAATTCTTGAGAGGCAATGCCAGGCACTCTAATTTCCTGTCAACAGTGGCATCATCTGCCTTTTTCTGCTTCCCTGTGTACTAGCAATGGTTTGCATCAGCAGTTTTGCCTCCCTCAGAGAGGTGGGGAAAAAGCATCCTTAAAATTGTAGAGAAAAGCAGAATCCATGCCACAAGCTCCCTGACACCTTCCCCTCCCCTTCCCTGGAAGAGATGATGTCTCATATTCACTTTTCCACGCTCTTCAAACAGTATATCCCTCCTCCTTTGCTTGAGGTCAGTACTTCACTTCCTCTGTGCCTCCCAGTCTTCTCTATTCAAAGCAATATGACTGGCTGCAAAGTGTTTCCATGTTTCTCACCTAGAGAAGCACCATATTAGAAAAGGGTTCACAAAGTTCAAAATACAAAATCAGAGAAAAGGAAGGGTAAAAAGAATTAATTTGTAGAGGGGATTGTTTCCTGACCATCACAAAGGCATCACTGAATATCCCTTCCTGTCATTTCTGTGTTATGCTTGAAAGGGATGTGATGGGGATCAGGCTACCTTTGAAGACCTTAACCTGCAACGTGACGCTCTCCATTGCCAGACCACCAGTCCTGCCTCCTATGTAAGCCATGGGCACAGTAGTGAGACCCTTCTTCTGCTTTCATTTTATTCCTTCCACCATTCTTCTCCGGGTAACACCTAGTTACTTCTGCCTCTATTTTTGTGAACCCAAAGGTGCTGGGAGAGATGGCATGGAATATGAAACACGTGGAAGAAGTCACTACCTGTGAAAAAGGCAGAGTCTGGAGCTCACTCCTCAGGACATGTAAGTTTTTCAATAAAATGAAAGACTGAACATAGTTCTTCTTTCCCTACTAAAGACTGATCACTTCTGTAAGTGACTTGCGTCTTCTACCACTTATCAACTTGCGCAACAACTGAGCAGAGAATATGCAGAGATCTATCTTCCCTTGCCTTTCCAGCCACTTCCCCACATTAAGTCCATTGCAGGTAGTGGTGATTCTGAAGATGCTGAAAGAAATGCTGTCTTTGATTGAAGCTTATTCTTCTTTCTGTCAGAGTTCCAATGAAAATAACTGTGAATACAAACAAGGATATTTGCCTTTTGAAAATATTCTGCTTTTGTTCATATGATTTACTCACTTGCTAACCTCACATGCAAGAAACATATACTGAAAGTCAACACAAAACCTGGAGTATTTTATGAGCCTCAAAATTATGAGAAATCCACTTTTTCTAGAATGAGAATATGAAAATTTTCACAGAATTCTATCAGAAATGCTCACATAGTTTTATCAGACCTTCACATTAAGGTTTAAGGGTGATTTTAGCATGGCACAGAATTGAATTCTGGAGAACCTCAAATGTAATTATTTGTGAATTTCTACCATATATACTGTGAAATAGACATAAGAATATTTAGGTCCCTGGAGAACTGGCATAAGTTTTTCCACTGACTTAGGTAGAGTTAAGTTTTCAGTCAAGAGGTATTAAGGTCAGTTTCTTAATTTTTTTCTTTCCTTTTTTTCTCCAATTTGATTAACTGTAATTTAATCTAGCACAAATCAGAAATACCTGCTGTATGGAATAAAATTATTATTGCGATTTCCATTCCTTACTTCCAAAACTCTTCGGTCTTTTTCCTTAATAAATTAAAATGGGATTCTGGAGGGATAAATCTGTTTTATCCTGGCCCTAAGAAACAGATTCATATTGAGACAATCTAATAGATTTGTGTTTCACCAAACTCCACTGTAACTCCAGAGTTTTCAAAAAGTAAAAAAATAAAGTAAGAAAAAGGTTTCTGAATCTCTCTTTGTAAAGTATATACGTACTTCAGGTGATAGATTACAATTGACAGACTCACAGGGTAAGAGTTTGTCATCTAGATTCTCTTCAAAAATATGTATGAGTTGATGTGAAATACGCTGTGAGAGGAATTGAAGACTTCTCCTCTCCATGTGGGACTAATCTTTCAGTCTGGAAAAATAGTTTTCTAAAGCGAAAATGGATAGGTTCTCAGATTTACAGTTATTTATAAAAAGGCTTTTTACATTCTGGGGTTTTGCAGTTTTCTGAAGACAACTGGGAGAGCTGTAAGTTTTGAGTCTGAGTCACTTCAAAATACATTTTTGCACGTTTGTATTAAATATCTTAAAACACTGACAGATGCATAAGAATATCTACATATATGCTTATTTTACTTAGTTCATTGCTTTTAACAAAAAGTCTTGCCTTTTGGAGCTATCACTATGTGGTATGTAACCAAGTATTCCACTGTCCTTGCATTATATGATTATCCCTGTTTTATTTATACAGCATTCGTCTTCTGTGTAAAGTGTACAAAACATAAGACTAAAATCATCTTTTCAGTCAAATATGAGCCACACTTGCAGTATTCTTTAGCATTATTAAATGGTAGTAGATAAACTGCTGTCACGTTGCCTTATCTTCCATAGGACAAATTTTGGATCACAATTTGTCCTTCAATATTTGCATGCACTTAAAATATTCATCTACCAAAGAGACAGCACAAACTATTTGAGAATGAAGCACTTTTCTTCTGAATGGGATTTTGACTCGCAATGCATTTAACTGCAAATAAAATGAAATATGAATCTTTACCCATTACTCATGGGGGGATAAATTCTAGATACATGCACACATGCTGGGTAAATGGCATTCATTTCCTACGAGAGCATGTGGCTTGTGAATTTCTTAAATGTTTAGATTCTCAGTCTGGAAAGCATCAATTCATCATCTAGTCAGACAATTTCTCTGTTGCTAGCCCTGGAATTTCATCCAGTTACCCCAGTGCTGAGTTTAGTAATTTGGATTTATGCTGCATTGCAAAGAGAGTTGCTACAACTGTATCTGTTCTTGACCCACTTGGAAGAAAAACTGTCAGTTCCCATGAGTGGTTTTGTCCAGCCATTCATCATCTTCACTGCTAAAAGCATATGCATTTCTAAACTCTTAACTGTGTTTCTGCAATATAGTGCTCCTTTTCTTCCCCAATGTAAGTGTAATTATTTCTAATTCTTGTAATATACATACGGAACATTTGATGACTTTCAATATCTTATACAGGTTGACAAATTCAAATTTTAGTCTAGTCAACAGGATTTATGAACTTAAATTTAGTTCATAACACTATTCAATGCATGCATTGGTAAGAATTTTGCCAGAAAATGATCTTCCTAATTATCAATAAAGATACTTAATACTGTTTTATTTGTCGTTATCTGAAGGAGTTTAGTACCAAAATCATGTACTATCTCAAGAATATAAAAACAGAGCAGATATTCCCAAAACAAAATTCTGCCTTCAAAAAAAAAAAGACTTTTGAATTCTAAACTCTACACTCCCTCCTTTTCCGAGCAGCAAAATTTAAAAAATTAGGAATGCATCCTGAACAGTAATTTAGGCATTGTTTTCAGCCTCCAGCCTAAGCATTTCTTCTAACCTTCTCTACTTCACAAAGCTCGTATCCTGAGATTTGGAAACTTGTTGGCAGTGGTCCATCCTCTGTCATGGGGCCTTGTGATTCAGTCAAAACTGGATATTTAGACACTGAGTACATTTCACTTCTTCTAGTTGGGAAAAGAATAAAATCAAACAAATAGAAAAGCAGATACAGAAGTAATTTGATGGGTTTAAATTATGCCATACATTTAGGAAAAATAGACTCTTCTAAGCTAACTCCAGTAGCTATGTTGTCAACAGGGAGGGGTTTTTTTGTTATAGCACATGCAGCTTAACACTTTTTCAGCTAGTCCAGATATCCAAATAAAAATCCGACATTCAGAGACACCATGTAGAATTCTGACACTCCCCAGACACCCAGGGTCTGGAATCTGGTGAATAGACTATAATGAGACATAAATATAGTATTTCTAACCCTGACATTTGATATTTCACGTATGAGAAAACAGTATGCTCATTGAACCATCAAAGAGACTAAAACTTGGCAAATATAAACAGCACTTCTTAGGAATTATTAGAAAGGTTTTGTTAGTATTTACACTGAGAAAAGAGGTAAATTAGATTTTCGCAACATATTCAACTTGAGAAAGTTATTAGCATCTTCTAAATTTTTGGACTACTATGTTGAGCAGAATAAGGATAGCTTTCACTGCTTCAGAATTTGAACCCCATGTCAGGAATTACATAACAGTAATGAAATTGCTTTTATAAATTGCAGGAGTGGGTTGCAGCTCCTTGTGGCCTATGTCATCCTTTGCGAACCAAAAGGCATGTATCATGGTTTTAACTCCAGCCAGCAACCAGGATCATGCAGTAGCTCTCTCACTCCTCCCCACCACCTGCCCTGGATTAGAGATGAGAATAAATTTAAAAGGAAAACTTGTGCGTTGAGAAAAAGTCAGTTTAATAAGACAACAAAGGAAGAGAGAATAATGATGATGATGACAACAACAACTATAATAATAATAGCAAGGGATATAATAATAAAGCAAGGGATGTTCAATGAGTTCTTGATTCCCAATGACCATTACCCAGCCCGTCCTCAAGCAATGATCCCCAAGAAGTGAATCCTGGCCTCCAGAGAACTTCCTATTTGTATACTGAGCATGACATTGTATGCTATTGAGTATCTCCTTGGCTAGCTTTGGTCAGCCACCTGGCTATGTTCCCTCCAATCTTCTTCACCTGCACACTTGTGAAACATGGGAAACTGAAAAAGTCCATGATTTCTTAATGTATTATCAACATTCTTGTCATTCTAATTCTAAACCATGGCTGCTGCTGGGAAAAAAATTAAGTCTGTCCCAGACAAGTATAAGAATTAACTGGCAACACCTAAAACAATATGTGTTATCAAGACTATTCTCATACTAAATCCAAATCACAGCAGCTACTAGGAAGAAAATTAACTCTATCCCAGCTGAAACCAGGATTTCATGCTATACAATGGATCTTCATACCCAGCGTTTCATAAAGGAGGTCACATACTGCAAACAAATAGCTGTCATACAGAGAAACTGTCAATACAAATGCCACAATCTTTACAAAATATAGTACGTTATGGTCTTGTACATTACAGTACTGTATTAGTAACATCTTAGTTGCCTTAGCAGTTAGAGCAGGATTAAATTTTTTGTGGGGGTGAAAAAAATCAAAACATTTTCATCTGAGTTTTTATGTTTTGGAGGCACATGAGGGCTAAGAAGCACCTGACTAGAAACTTCCCTTATAGAAATACTCACAATTAACACATTGATTTTTGAGTAATACCTTATAAAAACTGATAAGAAACCAAACAGTGAACTAGAATGTTGTTAAAACATATGGACAGGTATATGACATTGTAAGTCATTTAGTGATTAAACAAGCATCATTTCTAGCCATATTTATGAGGTTGGGATACACCCCACCATGAAAATTATTCTCACTGCATAGAGCTAAAAGTTCCTTGGGTGTGTGAACAGAGGTGTTCAAAAAAGCAGTAGTAAAAACCTGCATATATACTGGTCACTAGGCTGCACTTCTTCATGCCTCTGCAGAAGCTGAATATTTTTAAATTGTAAACTTATACCCACCATTTTCAGTGGTCTTCTGCCTACCTATTGTCAAAAGTGATTGATTTACTGTAGGAAATATAGATCAAGACACAGATACTGTTCAGGATCTCAAACCTGATACATCCATTTCATTCTGATTTCTCCTTTCGTATATAACACTGCTTTTATGATATGAAGTGTTATTTATGATTTTCTGTTTGAAATATATACGTAGAATGAAAACAAACTCAACCCAAAAATATTTCAAAGGAATGAGTCCTGACAAAAACCCCTGAAATATTATGTTATTTTTATCTGACATGATCATCATATGATTGATCATAAACAAGACAACCAAGAAACTTTAGTTCCAGTGTTGGCGATCTTTAATTTTTTTAATTTTCCTGGTGCAGATTTTTCTGTCTTTCTTTCTCTGTACGAATAACAGGTTTTAAATTAAAATATTAAAAAAAAATACTGTTCAAATAAAGAGTTTGACTGACTGTATTTACCAAATATTAAAATCTGTTGGTGTCATGCTGAAAATAGATTATTGAACTGATCATATAATGTTACTTCAATATTATTGTTAATGATTACATCATATTAGCACCCATAGGGTGACTGGTACTTCCCAAGCATATTGGGACAAATATCCTGTCAGGAAGATTGACAGATAAAAATAATGAACAAAAACTTGGTACACTGGCAGGATATTGAGCGTAAAGGTTAGAAGAGATCATCAAACTTCTTAGGAACTTCTTCTCATTCCCTTTCTGTAACCTACTATTATCTCTGAGTTCCTGCCTTAATCTCATCTACAAACAGATTGCAAAATTCAATGATTTTACAACCATGATGAAGCTGAAATTCACTGTCTGGTGAAGATCTACTATGGTTCACCCAGTCACGAATGTCAGGAAAGCAAGACACTTCTTGGTGAAGACTAGGATAGCCATCAGATACACATAGGAAAACTGGTAAATGGAGGGAATGTAAATTCTCCAGATATTTATTTAGAAAAATGTATTTAAGGAGTCACACTAATGGTAAATTCCCAAACTGAAGCAACTAGGTAGTTACTTGTTCTGGAACTGGAACTATAAAGTACTTTATTTAATGTCCTTGGGTAGTAGAATAAAGCATACAGCTTTTTTATTTTGCGAATCACTCCGTGCAGTGAAGGGTTGCAAACACTTTGAAAGACAGGATTAGAATTTTGACAAATTGGGCAAGTGGCCTGGAAAAATGAATCTAATTCAATGAAGATAAATGTGAAGTTTTATACTAGGTAGGAATAGTCATCTGTACAAAAAGTGAATGGGTATCATCTGTCTAGGAATTGGGAGGTGCAGTGGATGACAGAAGCACATCTGAAAAAATCATGCTTTTGTAAAAAAACCCCTATAAATATCACATTGGTATGGATAAATATTTGTACTTTAAAATGCAACACGATCCTCTTATTTGAATCTGATAAAAATGCAGTGGAAGAACTCTGCAGCACAAGATCCAATTGGAGTGAAACAACAAGTACAAGAATGGTCAGAAAACTGAAAAACGTGATTCCTGATGAAAATCTGAAGGACCTAAGTTATCTAGCTTTGAGTATAGAATGACAACAGACTTTAAATGCATGGAAGGTTAGATTCAAAGATTATGACGATTCACATCAGCTAGAATAAGAAGCAATAGGCTTAATTCGGTGATTTGGGATTAAGAAATGCATTATAGCAGGCAGAATAGTTAATTGTAAATTGCTACCTGGAGAAGATTGGGTGAGTTTGTTGTTTTTTGGGTTTGGGTGCTTTTTTTTGGTTGGTTGGTTTTGATTTTTTTTTTCTCCTTGAATAATGTCTAGAACAAGTCAGGTGACCTACTAAGGCCTAGACAGAGTTAGACTGCTCTGGTCTTTCAGCAGGTGAGATGACCTCTTGACTTTTCTATTTTTCTGTCTTGGCAGAATCACAGAATAGTTTAGGTTGGAAAAGACCTTTAAGATCATCAAGTCCAACCATAAACCTAACACTGCTAGGTCCACCACTAAACCATGTCCCTAAGTGCCATGTCTACATGTCTTCTAAACAACTCCAGGGATGGTGAATCAATCACTTTCCTGGGCAGCCTGTATCAGTGTTTGACAACCCATTCAGTGAAGTAATGTTTTCTAATATCCAGCTTAAACCTCCCCTGGCACAGCTTGATACTATTTCCTCTTGTCCAATCACTTAGGAGAAGAGACCAACACCCACCTCACTACAACCTCCTTTCAGGTATTTGTAGTATAACGTCTCCCCTCAGCCTCCTGTTCTCTAGACTAAATAGCCTCAGTTCTCACAGCTGCTCCAGAACATTCACCAGCTTTGCTCCTTTTCTTTGGAGGTGTTCTAGCACCTCAAGGTCTTTCTTGTAGTGAGGGACCCAAAACTGAACACAGTATTCAAGGTTCCGCCTCACCAGTGTCAAGTACAGGGGAATGATCACTTCCCTAGTCCTGCTGCCCATATTATTTCTGCTACAAGCCAGGATGCTTTTGGCTTTCTTGACCATGTGGGCACACTCATATTCAGTCGACACCCCTAGGTGTTTTTCTGCAAGGCAACTTTCCAATCATTTGTCCCCATTGTATGGGGTTGCTGTGGTAAGTACAGGACCTAACACTTAGCCTTATTGAACCCCATACTTTTGGCATTGGCCCATTGGTCCGGCCTGTCCAGATCCCTCTGAAGAACCTTCCTTCCCTTAAGTATGCCAATGTTCCTGCCGTGTCACCTGCAAACTTACTGAGGGAGCACTCAATCCCATTGTCCAGATCATTGATGAAGATATTAAACAGAACCAGCCCCAGCGCTTAGCTCTGAGGAACAGCACTTCTGATCAACTGCCAACTGAATTCAACTGCATTCACCACAGCTCTTTTGCCCAGCCATCCAACTGCTTTTTTACTCAGAGAAGAATACACCCATACAAGCCATGAGTCAATCTAATCACACGTCCTATACTTCTGTATCAGAACTGGTTGTAGAATGTATTGATAGAGTTTGTGCTATTTCCCAGGTTCTGAAGTGAAGACAGGCCAGTTGGGCCAGAAGAGCAAAAGCACAGCACAGCTCTGGCTTCCACCCTAGTGGTAGCTGCAGACCAATAGGAAAGTGTGTACGGGAAAACTGGTCAGAAAATTGTGCCAAATGTACAGATGGGTTTGTTTCCTCTGGGAAGGAAACCTGGAACTATTAGGAGTCTTAAATCTTTTATAAAAATCCCTATTTTTTCCCTATGACTAGATAGTAGTTATACAGGCTTCTATATATCTGTCTCTTTAGATCAATAGGAAAAATATTTGTGTGTGGTGGGAGGAGGAGTGTAGATGTGAGTTTGTTTTCTCAGACATAGGAATAATGAGCAACAGGACATTTCCATGTCAGGGGAAGACACAATTCCCCATTTGTGTTTTCTTACATGAACAGTTTGCAGGAAAATTACTTAACAAAAAGATTAACTCTTTCCCTCACCTTATTAATCTATTCCTATTTTCACTTGCAAGTTCCAAGCAGAAACTTTTTCTATAAAGGATGCCACTGGTAAGGAATTTTCCAATAAGGAGCTTTTTCACTGAAAAATGAAAATCCACCAAAAAAAACTCTGAAATGACTTAGCATAAAATCTCAGCAACCACAAATTTACTTCAGGTCCATGATTAATATCTGCAGGGTTTTTTTTAAGTCAGAGAGACATAGAGACAGGAAAGACAACAGACAGGATATTTGTAATTTGGCATGTTGTTTCTATGACAGATCACTGTGGTGTGTTGATCCCTCAAAGGCCCCAGGTGCAACTCCTGGACCACTCAGTATGACATCTGGATCTCTTAGAGCAACATACATGTTGTACATATGTGTTTTTAATTCATAATTCAAAATAGTAGAAAATCTGATTTTTTTTGATGTTGTATTAATCATGTTCTCACACGTTATATTTCTCTAGGCTCTCTCTTATCTACCTTTCTTTATATTTTGGTTCAATGGTTTATCTTGTGTTTAATTAACCTCATTTTCATCTCTCTTAATACTGAAGCCCCAAATGACCAGAGGCCCTCTCCTGTTCTGATTTAAGTACATAGCAGCACTCATGTCAACTTCGGTGGTGCAGAATCAAATCTCTTATGTCTCCAGAGCACCAGTTACGCTTTGATCCATATTGTACTACTAATACCTTATTTTTTTTTAAGAAATTTTAAATGTAAACTAACACACATGCATAGTCGTAAGTTGGTCTTTGAAACTGAGTTCTTATATGTCACAGCTGAGTGGAATAATAAACATGATGAAAAATAAATGAATTGTCTCATTGTAGCTATAAGATTGAAAGTATACAGAATAATGGTTACTATTTGTATGACAGAAACCCCACACACTTATTCCTACTTCATATCATTAACTGATCTGAAAAAAAAAGGCATTTTTTCATTCTGTAAATAAAATGAGAAAAGGAAGCTAAAAGACTGAAGGAAAAGGCAGGTAATTTACATCCCAGCTTTTCAATGATACAAAATATTCAAGTGTTTTTGTAAAACTAGAGTTTTAACAGCTACATTTAGCAGTGAAAATATATGAGGATATTTGAAATCTCAAACCAGAGACAGATTTAAAGAGGTTTGATTGGTTTGACTCACTGAGGCCCTGCATTCAAAGGATAAGCTTGGATTGCCACATGTGTTATTTACTGAGAAATAGCGAGGGTTACAGCTCTGTGCATGGTCAATGCACCTGAGATATGGAAGCCTGGAAGATAATTGTCTATACAGAAGCTGGTTGCTCTGGACTCTTTCGAGCATTAGATACTTATTTCCTTAATAAGCATCTAATGCTAAGAAAGACACAAAAGAGAGGTCAGAGGTGTTTCTGGAGCTATTTGTCTTCCTTGACTATGAAGTTAGTTTTGGTTGCCTAATGAGATAAGGAAACACTGAGAGCTCAAGTGCCTGGAAACTAACTCCATCTCATTGCTTTGCCTGCTTGCCCTAGGCCAAGGCAGGCAAACTCTTTACAGTTATGCCACCTTCTGGTCCTCCCTTCCTTTGGCACCTTTGCACTTGGCCTTACCAGTTGGGTATCTCACATTTTTATATCCAGCATAAGACATGAATTTTGATGTCAGTCTTTTCCTCTTTCACTGTGAAAATTGCCTCCCATGCATTCACAACATTATATTTTGGTGTCTTCTCTGCTTTGTAACCAGCAATACCAGTAGCAACCACAGGTGATTATGAGGCTGCAGAGCAGTAAAGAGGCTGCAGAATGCAACACCATTGGGGAGTACACATTTGTCAGGGACTGGTGCTTGGAAAATTTCCACTAATAAATACATTTGCACCCAACGGACTTTGTGCTGCAATTGCTGATCCCATGCAAGATGCATAGGCATAGGCATGGTTGGACTGATACGCATATTTACATGAAAGAATATTCAGCTTAGAGGTGTTTAGGTCTTCCTACTATCACTGAGGTTTTCTTAAACATGTATTTTATTTTTAAACATAAGAACATGTTTTGTTGGTTGCATTAAATACAAAAGCATACAGCCATATCGTATTGTTGAGCAGAGTCACTTTTCAAGAAAATGCTTCAAAAAAAATCAACAGCTGATTGACTAGTTAATTAGGACAGGACAGAGGCAAGGTACCTCCTGGCTCCAAGAAAACTCACAAAAACCTGATTTTCTTCAGAAAATAAATTTTTCAAAGTCACAATTGGGCTATGTGCTGGACAATACCAATAAATCTATTTCAGACTTGTGTTTCTGACACAACAGATCACATTTGTCTGCTTTTCTCTCAGCTCTTTCTCTTTATCTCTTGGCTAGGAACTGTATGGGAGATAATATGACCTTCCTCTTGTCCCCCATATGTAAAGTTTTTTCTCTCCTTTCATAATCACTCTTTATACACAAGTTACAATAAATGTCAGGAGCTGATGAGCAATAAAACTATTTGTTCTTTTCCAGCTCTTGTGTATGTCAGCCAACAGAAAAAAAGACATCTTACAGTAAGATGCTTTACAGACAGATATTTTTATACAATGTTTTGTGAAACAGTGAGTGACAGTGCTGCTCATATTATCTCTTTCCAGAGTGAAACCAAAAAACAACCAAGGAACATGGCTTTTGAAGTACAGAAATGAAGCAGTGCCATACAGCAAGTCATGTCCATCCTACCCCTTTTGGACAGGACTTCCAGAGCTGTCAGCCACTCATGTCTCCTTAAAAGCTTCACCTTACTAGTATACAATGTTCTTCCCATTTCAAAGATTAGTTTTTAAATAGCTGTTTATTTAAAATAAGAGAATTTGGTAAATGTCTTATTGCGTTCTACTTCAAGACAGAATAGCTTCTCACTCTCATCTCCCTCCCCTTAAAAGAAAACAAGATTTAATTTTTACTAATGCTACATAGTCTTTTTTAATATAAGTGCTTAAATTGTTTTTCTTTCATAAGCTTATTCTATCACACTTTCAATCTAAGAGAACTTATAACAGTTTATATAGAGTTAATGAATGGGTCTTTTAATAAATTTTTAATCAGTCGTTAAAAATCACTGGAAGGTTGTTAGGTTACTTATCACTCCAGTTTATAGCTTTGAAGTGGTGGGCTTATAGCTGCCTACAGCAAGTATTGTTCATGCCTGTAAATACTAATTAGTTATTAACCCCTTCTTATGACCGTGCAGTTGGTACAAAATTCTCCTTCATTTTTTTCCACATCACACTCTACATATGGAGTTCTTGGGCTAGTGAAGTCGGTTGAGGACCAAAGGTTACCTCCTAGCTCCAAGGAACCCACATTTTTGTTATTGTCTGCAGTAAACATAAGATTTTTGCCACAAAGTTTTTCCTCTAAAAATGAGGTTTGTGTATGACGATTGGAACATACCCGGACTTGGTGGAGGGGCAGGGAATGGAAGTTGTTCACAGCTTTGCTTTCTAGGGCTTTACTGACAGCCTGTTGACATTTCTAAAATATTCCCTATGTAACTTCCTTTCCCACTTCCCACCTGTCACTTGATTCATGGAAACTAAAAATAAAATAGAAAGTTATTCAGAGAGTATGTTGAGTCCTTCTTGTACAATGTTCATGAAATTTGTAAGGCTTCAAAATCAACTGGCTCAAGGAATGGTAAACTGCTCAGAGCACAATTTCAGTGCAACCACTGGAAAGGCTTTCTAGAATAAGCCTTTACACCTACACCTCCCCTTCCACTTTACTGGATCAGTGGTGATGGATAGGATATTTTAAACAGAATGAGCAAACTTTTCAGACGAAAGAAAAATCAACATTAGAAAACAAATCCAAAAGCAATAATCCTCTCCAGTTTAGTTTGATGAAGTAGACTTCCTTTTACTTTCCTCAGACACAACAGTGGATAATACAGCACTTACACAATGTGATACAACAGTTTCTATATGTTTGTGTTAAACTTTTGTTCTTCTGTTCTTTACTTACGAATGTGTAAATAGGTATACTTAGTTGTTCTGTAATGGGCAGACTAATGTGGTGCAGATCTGCCTTATTTTTTTAAATTTGAATATTATTTCTCCCTCCTCCCCATCCAGTCCTCCAAAGATTCCAGTCCTACTTTGTTATGTAAACTGTGTCTTGGAAGTTACTGAGGTATATCAAAGTCCTCATTATGTAACAGAGGGCCAGTTGTGGGTGGAGGGGGCTGAGTGAATAACAGAGAAGCTGCAATGTAAAAGAAGGAGTAAGGGCCAAAGATATTGAACAACTTGCCTGTAAGAATAACGGAAATAAAGGGAATAATGGGGATGAAGGATGAAGACCATTGATTCTGGTCTACCCTATACATGGAACTCACCAGGGAGGTCAAGTAGTCCAGTAGCAAGGAGAGATCTCCCATCTTAAAAGTAGAGCTGTTTTTAAAATCAAGGTTCAGTTCATAACTGTAGAGCTGAAAAAGAGTGGAAGAAAGGCTTTCTTCCTTAAATATCCTGGGTAAAAATCTGTGTACATGGAGACATGAAAGATATGTATCTGGGGGTTTTTTAAGATGAGATTTTTTCTTTCACTTTTTCTCCCCGTAGGACAAAACTTTTTGTAATACCTTAACTTTGAAAGTATAAATTAGAAAGGGAGTTTTGGCTGCCAAATTACCTTTGCGCAATATACACAAGCAACACACACCTTTCTGTAGCACACAAAGCATAAACAGCTGGAGGACAAAAGCTGCCAATCTTAGAAGTCCCCAGATCCAGCAGTCTGACACCACAAGGTCTGCCACTGTAGTAGCTTCATCACTTATAAATGTCTAATCTCATCCTCAGAGCCAGGAGCTGAGAGCAATCCCCACCTGAACCCAGGGAATTTGAAAGCATGTAGGATCCTGTAACTGAAACCACTGTCAAACAAACAGCATCCTGCTACTTGATGAACATTTACTGTCCTAATTTACTTTATTCTACCCATATCATCCTTGTGAAACACAGAGCATTTGAAGGTGCTACAGTAAATGAAGCTTGACTCTAGGTCTTTGTTTTTAATTTCCTGCTATTTTTGCTGTATATGTTTACAATAATTGTGGAATACAAATAGCAGTATTTGAAAAATCATATTGATAAATTAATTTAGGAGTTCACGATGGAACTGCTAATATTTGCTAAACATGTCGTAAAATATTGTCATGTCTAAACAGTTTTAATTTGATCACAAAATATTCTGGGATGTAGCAAGTTCCCAAATTGACATATACTGTGAAACAGATTAGTATATAAATGGAATACATGAATTCTAATATGGCTTAAATTTAAATGTAAATGAGCTATTAATAAGGCATTCAGACACACTATGAAGGAAAACTATGCCAAAGAAATCTTGATCAAGCAGCAGTCTATCCGATTTTTAGTCCAGCACTTTGTAGCTAATTATAAAACACTGAAGAAAATAGAACTACTACTTTCTGGAAATAAGAATATAGTAGCTGAGATAAAGTCATGTAGAAAGGTCATGATAACTCAATTTCTATGTATTCTGGGGGCATAACTTTTTTTTGAGAGTATGGGCAGAGCCACATCTCCATTATCCTCGGTTCATGTCTCAAGTTCATTTTTAATATCACCTAGCTGACATCTGACACAACATTGATTTTATAATCTTCATTTCACTTCTGTCTGTAAGTCTGTCAGGAATCATGTCCAAAAGACTGCCAGAGTTCTCAATGATTCTTCTGCCAAAACTTGTTCATGATCCATCTGCATTTCAGCTTCATTGCTGTAGTTCCCAATCTGTTTAATCCTAACTACCTGAAAGACAGCATACCTTTAGCACATCCGCACATAGAAATAAGACTTTCTCCTCCAACTTCATTAATTTCATGTATACTTTTGCATTTCTTTCCATGTTCCACCTATTATTGTGAGAAATCAAGTCTGTGAAACTCAGTCTGTTTCAGTAGAACTGTCTATTAAAAACACCTCTCTATCCAGCTCCCTCCTTATTGCTGCTCCAGAGTTACCTGGGAGCTTTGCTGCTGGTGTTTTGTATGACACACAGTCTCCCCTGATTCAGGCTTGAACCATGAAGTTCTGGCTCCAGGTACCTATACTTATTCCCTTTCCATACTAATGGGAAAATATATATTCGTTTTTTTGCCACTGTGGCCATGAAGGGACAAACAGGACTTCCAGCAATGCTGTCTGAGGAAGGTTCTACTCAAAACAAATGGGGCTGTTGAAAGAGGTAGGTTCAAGGGCAAGGGGAAGAAAACAAGGCCTGATTTGAAAATACCCAGAAAATATTTTAACTGCAAATATTTTTTCACCTTTGAAATCAAAATTCTGTCTTCAGAATATTGGCTGCCAGAACAAAGCAGTACCTTTGTAAACTGATACTCACCACCTGCACAGCAGTTTTATACAGTTCTCAGATGACCTAGGTGTAGCATTTAGATGGAAGGATCATACATGCAGGGATATTCCATAGTCACTTGTCGACTGCTTAACAGTAGCATAATTAGTAATGAACTTTTCAAAAAAATTTACTTGCAACAAAATGAGCAGAGGGCTATCTCCTTATTCTAGTCTCCACTTAACACTTGTCATGGACAAAATGAAGAACTTTCACACTGCGCACAGCCTCATAACTTAGATCTTCTTGTCTCTTACACATGGAAGAGTCACAGACTTTTTTGCATTTCTTTTTCTTTCTAAATCTCAAACGGTTTTTCCTCACTTATATTAGTACTTTAAACTCTCCACCGTATTTTTTTCTGTCTGTGTCCTAATGTTTGAATTTGGCACATTTAGTTTAAAAGTTTGCTAATCTGCGCACCTTTTTCTTTTTCTTTTCCAAGAGAGATATAAATGTGATTTTTTTTGTCCCTGACTGCTGTAGTTTAACCCAGGTAGGCAACAAAGCCCAACACATCCTGTTGTTTGGTCCCCTGTGGTGGGATGGGAGGAGAATTAGAAAAGCAAAATTGAGGAGAAACTTGTGGGTTGAGTTAAAGACAATTTAATAGGTAAAGCAAAAGCTATGCATGTAAGCAAAGCAAAACAAGGAATTCGGTCACTGCTTCCCATGAACAGACAGAAGTTCAGCCATCTCCAGGAAATCAGGGCTCCACTACACCTATAGGCTACCTGAGAAGACAAATGCTGTAACTCTGAATGTCCCTCCTTCCTCTTCCTTTTCCCAGCTTTTGTTGCCAAATACATTTAGGTTCATTCAACATGGCAGGATTACATAGTGATGCCATTTATATGATCACAAGAGAAATGTGGGTTTCAGATTGCAGAAAGTTGAGACAAAACTAGAAACACTTGAAAAATTATGATCTGCAATCCTTAGGACAGCAGCATTGGATGACTGAATTGATGACCTGGAAAACAAGTTCAAATTAAGAAACTCTAGGTTATAAGAATATTGGAGGCAAAGCAACAAAAGAAAAAAATATTTTATGATGTATCATAAAAACGAGGAGACAGTGATTCTGTACTCTTTCTAGAGGGTGCAGCAGTGTGTTGTAACCGTGAGAAAACTAATAAGGTAATAGTTTTCCAATGTTTACAAAATGTGTATTTGTTGGAATGAGGCATCATGTTTCTAAAGTTTCATATAAATTTGAGTCTAATTTTCAGGGTTCCATACTTTTATTGAGATTGCATTTTTTCTCTATCAACATCAGAAATCCGTGAAAGCATTTATGATAATTAAAAAAGGAATGAAAAATCTATGATCCTAGAAGAGACATTGCTCTCTCTTACCAGCCTGGGAGTCTATTATGGCAGACAAATGCATCATGACTTCTTCTATGTCATATACAAATGTCATTGGATTTCTGGAAAAAGTACAGTGTAAGAAACTGAATGGAAGAGCCCTGCTGTATATTATATAGTAAACTTTATCCCCAAATTGGCTCACATTTATTGCATTGACATCATTCTAATTTTACCATAACCCCAGAAAAAGACATCATGTTCTGACCCACTGGGATCCTGCCCAGTCCAATAGTCATGTACATCTTGAAAATGCTGTTCTGATTTTAGCAACTATTATTGTGAGCTGCTTTGCACAGTACTTTGAGCTTTCTCCTGGTGTTAGTACCTTCTGTATTTTTCCTGAACTGCTACCTTTAAGGTGTCTCTCATCTTTTATTATCATGTCAGATTAGGCTTCAAATACCACAGGCAGTTTTGGATCATAATAATTGTAATTCTAGTTGTTGGATGTAAAAAATGGCTGGATTTTTCAGATATTAGGTGGTTTGTTTTAAAGATTTACATTAATATTGGAAACTGACTCTTTTTCCCTATGGATGAATTCATAACAACAAAATGTTGCATGAGTTGAAAACTAAATAACTGTTAATGTGTGAAATACTGTCCATGTGACACTTTATCTACATTTCTCTTAATTTGATACTCTACTGGGTTTAAATAAAGGAACTATTGATAGAGTTGTTGTGATGTTCTGGGCCATTTTAAAATGTTTGGGGTTTTTTTAGATTTTTGACAAAGTTAGTTGTGGTCTGTGAATGTTTTCTTATACCCTAAAAATGCAAATTTACGTCACAGAATAAACTGACTGCTCATGGTTTGATTACCTTAAATAGCCTATGTGGAAAAACTTGGAGAATATGGCAGTGGTTTCTACATGATTCATTAGAAGAATAAGGTACTGTATTCCTTAGAAGAACATGTCACTTGTGCAAAAAAAAGTTGTTGGTGGCAAAACTGTATACAGCTGCAGCAATGGTAATGGAGTTAGTGCTGCAAGCGTACAATAAAATCCAATCTGAAATTGCAAAGCATTTCATATCCAGGGTTATATCATATAAAATCTGTATAGGAAAAAAAAGAAGCCAAACCAAGGCAGGATACCCACATAAAAAGCAAACTCCCTGTATTAAAATTGTTACTGGATATAGTCTTCTGTACAAATCAGGCTCATATGGTAGGTTCCCAGTGTTTGTTCTGTTAGATGGCTTTGCTCTGAAATTTCTATGAGGGCTAGTGATTTTCTTCACAGAGACAAATAACAAATACCAGAAGGTATACCCTGCTGCCGATATTGTAGACTGGGGGAATGAGACTGAGGCAGTCCTCAGCAAGTCTGAACAGCTGGAGTTTGACTCTGAGTGTTCTATAGAAGGATGTTTCTTTCACAGTTCTAAGCATTGGGTTACCATGTGCACAAGCAAAGTAAAATCAGTGCTTCACTACAAATTACATATGGGTGATAATGATATGAATGAATCATGTAAGAAAGAAAAGCCTAAGAAAGTAAACAGCAACCGGTGATTTTATATTTTAGTGCTTTTTTATTTTCCTTCTTGCCAATGCAGTACTGCGATTAAACTTCCTTTTCTATTCTTATTCTTATTGTTCTTTTTTTTTTAAATAATATAAAGTGAATTTAATTCTCCTGCAGGGATGCAAAGAAGTTATACAAGCTGGTAATATCAGGTTTAGAAAGCTCGTGTCTAGGTCCTTCATCTATTCTGGTGGTCTGTTTACAGGGAATACATATTCAGACTTTCTACTAAGGAGTGATCTATGGCAGTTCCATGAAAAAAGCAGCTAAAAGTGGCTTGGGAGAAGGGAAAGCATAAGAAAGAGGAAGTCTTCAATGGTTGTGAAGTGGCAGAAAAGGAGAGAAAGGAAACCGAAAGATCATTCATTGAAAAGTCTCATTTAGCAGTGGAGTTCCCTCGTGATGGGCTGCTGCCTGACTAAAGTTCTCAAATAATAGAGAAATTCTCCAGTAATCCAATCCATCTTCATGACGCTACCAGAAGACTAGACTCATGTCTCTTAAATGGGGGTCTGAAAGCCTCCGAAGAAGCTCTTGACTAAGGAAGCAGCCGGTTATCCCCACGGCTCAGCGTATCTTCCCTCCTTCCTTAGCTTGTGGTCTTTGAAGCCTTCCTCCTCTCTGACTCAGTCCTCCAGTATTTAATACACCTTATATCCCTTCTGTAAGCGTAATGTGAATGATTTTAATTCTTCTTTCCCCTCTGCATCTTTCATGATCACTATCAGAGTTTTTTTCATGGTCAAGGTGTCCCCCTCTTTCATCAGTAATCCCTGTCATTCCAGCTGTTATGGACCTGAACAGAAGAGAAGCAACCCCCACTGCCGAGCAGCCCTAGAGTCACATCCTCAGGGTTATGGTCACTAGTAAGCTTTCAACCTGCCATCAACAAAAGCTAATGTGCTTTTTGAGGTGGTGCTGGGATAGTAGGGTGGGATCAGATGTGTTATAAAGCTATAGATAAAACAAGCAGCATTCAGACCAATGCCCACTTTCTTCTGATCCAGACCAGGATGAAGCTCAGAGATCCAAAAGGAACAATAGAGGGAAAATAATCAAAACCTAGTCATAAGTACTGATGTGGCAAAACTGTTGACAAAAGCAAGCAAAAATGACATGAGACAAAAGACAAGAAGAATCTAACCTGTCACAAACTGGAGATACCTGAATATTACCAAAACTAGTCTTGCTCTATCTGGCATGAGTATGAAGAGGCACCCATCAGCGGCCACAGAAAGGCCAAACTGGACACAACAACCTGACCAAGAAGGGAACCACACAAGGCCCATAGACTAGAGCTAGAAAATTTAAAGCTAGTTTTGGTGTACCCATGCTACTGCCTTTATCATATGGGTCTCAATGATAAATGAAAGTACACTGGCATGAATCTAGTCAAATGCAGTGCATTGAATGCAGAAGGACTTGTGAATGCAAAATACGCTTCTGATTTTGAAGCTTATTTCTAATGTGGTAGACACCCTAAAAATAAAATTTTTCATCAGGTTGTAAAAGCTCTACTTTTCTCACTATTGCAGACATTTTCCAAGTAATGGAGAGAGATCAATAGTTGAAAGAAGCATTCAATCTATATCTACATTTGAACTCTAAATATATTTGAACTCTAAATATATATCCCTTCCTGTGCATTCCTTTGGAAAACATCTTCGGTACATGGGCTGAAAAATTACTATCAACCCTTAACATGTCCCCTGGTTGTCTGCCTCCAGAATTCACAGGTTCTGAAGAATGCACAGATTCTGAAGGAAACTATCCTGGCAGTAAACCGAGTGTTGTATGCCATCTGACCTGTTGTGATATGTGTATGCAGAGAGAACAAGGGCAAAATATTGATCTGAGCATATCAAATCCCCTTTACCCAGTCCCAGTCCAACACTGGTTACTTGGGTTTGCTATAATTTATAAAGTATACTCCTATCATGCACTAATCTCAGACCCGTGCTTTGCCTGGACAAAACACAAACATGAGACTGAAAATATTGTCACCAATGCTAAGTGAATTTTGTGTCTACAGTAATATGAATGGAAAATCAGTGCTTTATATTTTACCCACATTTCCTGCAGCAAATGGAATCCCATTACTCTCAGTTCAGTGAGTACCATTTTTTAGATTCTTGAACAGGCAGGTCTTTTATTTCGAGTTTTCTTCCTGTAAGCAATGCAATACAACTCATTTGTGTTAAGCAAAATTTTCTTCACTTAACCAAAGTCTTTGTGTCTGCTATCTATTCCTTTAACTGTCTTTGTCTCTTTGCAGTTAAATGTGTCTTTTATAAATGTTTTCTTTAAGGAAAACAAGTCTAAACCTATTTCTCCAGGGTATTTACCTGCAGTGACTGATAACTTGATGTCTTACTGTATCTAATACCTACACTTGGCATAGTTAGGCAACTGAACTTCTTAAAACAGGAAGACTTCACTACAGAAACAACACATTGCATTTTTTTCTTACAGATTCTGCCAGTGGAGGCCTTTGCCAGTCCTCATCCTCCTTTTTTCAGCTCTTTTTAGTGGAAATTCTTTTCAACCTGAATATTGATAAGGTTCAATGCTTGAAAGGACTTGGGGAGATGCCTAAAACTACAGAAATAGAATAGAAATACATGTGAGATACTCCCACTTCTCCGATGCAGAAATCTTTCCTCTTCTCTGCGATAGCAAGGGAATGGATGTACCCACCTCTTATCAGAAGGTGTCAGTGTTGCTCCTGGCCTTCCCTGTGCAGCTGGGCTGAACAAACAAAAGCCCATGGGTCATTCATGAAGTTTACTTTTGCTCTATTAAAGTGTCTTTCAATACACGTACATATGACTGCAATATTTCAGAAAATACTAATTGGCCTCCAGGAGGTGCATAATGTAACTGTTTCTGATTGGTAGAACAAGTAGGGGCTGCTGCTGGTGGGGGTGAAAGGCTGTCTTTACAGTGTTGACTATGCTGACATTTAAACTGCCAGAGCATTAAAAGACTTTAAGTCTAGTTCATCTATCTTTTATTTGTCAAATAGTAACTGTGCACATATGCATTTTTTAATTTCTACCGGCTGCCCAAAAACAAATTGTGAAAGTATGCCAAGATGCATTCAAACCCCAGACTTCTGCTCCTTATGTTCTTGTCTAAATCTTTCCGCTCCTGAGAACGGGAAGAAAATAGATTAAAATACCATTCCAAAACCTACACAGTACATAAAATGCAGGGCAATGAAATCCAACCTGTTTCCCAGCTGCATGGTGTAAAGGGGCCTCTGAGGAGGTGAGATGTAAATGTCTGGGAACACAGTAACACTTCATTTAAATCTCCCAACAGTAAAGCAGTTATGCTATCAGTTGTTTTCATACCTTTGTTCTTGTGGGGGAGGTTATATTTATATCTCTTATACTTTTTCAAGTCGACCCACTGTCCCCACGTAAAGTAAATAAATTTTTAAAAATCATATTATCAAGGCAAATTGCATATAGGATTTGGATGGAGTTGCTGTGAACACCATCCTTAAATTAGCTGTTATGTTTGACTGGGATTTTTAGTGATTACATAAGACATTAAAATAAATCCTTTTATTCACTAATGTCGAATAATACATTTGCACTGAATTAATTGGTTAAGGAAACAAATGAAGCAGAAGGAGTTTGTTATATAGACATTTCGGTTTTGGATAGCTTCTTCTCTTCCAAGACTTGATCAGTTTATTCCAAAACATAAGAGAATTTTCAGTGAATTTCATGTTAAACATTGGGATGTTCTTATCATGATTTGCATGTTTCGCATTAAAAGCCTTATTCTATTGCCACTGGAGTAAATAGCAAACTTCCCATTAGCTTCAGCAATTGTAAAGTGAAACCCAAAAGTTTCTACTACACTAGATTAATACAAGTATTTTGATGGTTTTGACCTCCTCAGGTAAATAACTGCCTAAGAATACTGTCGTGTACACACCAACTATATGAAAAAAATTTTAGACAAATGATAGTAGTTTTTATTTTGTTCTCTGTCTCTTGAAGCAACTAGCATCTGGTGCACCATATACTCTGTTAATTGAATTTAGCCAAGAGCATTATGCAATGCATAAAAGATTCAGTGTCTCTGGACCAAGGTCTACATTTGGTATAGTACATCTGAGTAACTGTAGCCCACTTGCTCTGTAGCCTTCTCTGTAATATTCCCTATCTTCCCATGGTTCAGCTCAGGTCTAGTATGCCCCAGCTGTATAACCTTGGCTGAGGCTGTTGAAAAAATGTTGAAGTTATACAGAAGAACTGTGAAATGGTCTGTGGAACAGAGCCATGTGAGATAAGAAATGTAAAATTGAAGAGGAAAGATTGTTGAGATAGGGCTAGGTCGTAGTTAAAGGTTTCAAGTTGAAACACATGAACATGAAAATTAGAAAATATTACAAAGGCTGTAATATGGCAAGTCAGCCAAACTGTGAATCAGCTCTAGGGAACAGCAAGGACTAACCCTTCAACTCCTGAGAAAACTCTTCCTGGCCTCCAGAGAGCTCATGCTGAGCATACTAATTCTAGTTTAGTAGTAACTCCCTAATCCTATCTCTGCTGGGTGTAGAGTTTATTAATAATGAACATATTACTATTAATAATCATTAATTAATAAAAATATAAATTTATAATTAGTAATAAGCAACAATTAATAAAAGTATAAAGCAATAATTAATAAAAGTATAAAGCAATTATTAAAGGATATTTATTGTGATTAATTAATTAATGCTTATTATATGCAATTATTAAACACATTAACAATTGCTTTATATGTCTGTCTCTGACTATACCTTGCACGAACCTTGCCTTCAAGCCATCTAGTCTGCATGCTGCTGTCAAGGGTGAGACTAGCTATCACAGGTCAGCAGGGTTTCTTTGCATCTGACACCAGAGCTGTCCACAAGACAATACCTACATGTTTGCATTAAAACAACTATTGCTCAAGCGCAAAGTATCATACAGTTCCTGCTCCAGGCTCAGCACTTTATTTTGATTTATTAGACAATATTGAATTGTTAAGATTTTGTTTCCTTAAAAATGCAAGGATCCCTGGGCAATCAAATGAGGATAATAAAGGTATGCTCTGTTTGAATAATTTGCTGAGGCAAATTCTTGGGCAATAGCCTTAAATAACTTCTGTTATTTATTTGAATAGCATTGTTATTTTTGTCATCCTAATCATAACAAATAACTCTAAACAATCTATTTTTTACTTAACATCTGTGTAAAGGGGTGCTTCCCATACTACCTGCATGTTAACTGGTTAGAGTCTTACCATGCTGGGGATGCTATTCTTACATAATTACCACCCTCAGTAGATGGCATTTCAGTGAATTATATTAGTTCATTAGTTATGACTTAAAATAGATATTCATGAAGTATTGAAAATGAAAGTACCCTAAATGTCTAGCAACTTGCACTTCCCATTTTGGTGGATTCTTCTATTTTCCTGTTAAAATGATGAATATTATATAAAAGAGGTATCATCTTACTATGACTTAAGGACCATATAAGTAGGCTGACAGTAGACTAATTTTTGCAGAGTCTTCTTGTTTTAGCTCTACTGAACTGCAGTTGCAAAGGACAAGTAGGACAATACCTTGTCTAGAAATTCAGGTGTCTGATGTGTTTGAAATTGACAATATCTTTGAAAATTTAATCAGTATAACTCAGGACAGATAGACACCACTAGAAAGGATGAGTTCAGTAACACATTTGTGCAAGAAAATATTTCCTCTCAATTCACAGCCTTGAGATTTTTATTAAAAAATCCAAACAAAAATATTAAAAATACAAAACCAAAACAACATCATCAAAACCCAAACTAGGAAAAGCAGTGAAAAATAAGTTTTGAAGAAAGCTAGAATGCTGCTGACTTTTTTTCTTGGGATACTGTTTATTACTGCAGTGGAAAAATGCTTGAGAGAAAAAAAATTAAAACAAGTCATGACTTCCTCCCCTGAGTTCCCACGCTCTCACTACTGAGCAGATCTATAATTGCACTTTATTGAACGTGTGGTCAGGCTAATCAGGAATAAAAGAGTCCTGAATGAGACCTTGCCCTTTGCAAACTAGTCTACAAATAGTTTTAGTGCAGTTTTCTAATATATGCAGGGAGAGGAAAAGTAAAGGAGAACTATTCTAAGATGATTTGGTCTTAATATGCATTAACTACCAGCATAAATACTTGAGGGAGGAAATGTTCTCTTTTCTGAAACAACATTTCTACTTAATCAGCAATGAGAAGCCAAAAGAAAAGGTAGAGAGAAGATAAGGAAGAAAGGAAAATGGAAAAGAAAGAGAACTTCTGTTCTCATATTGCCCTGATACTCTGAGCTTCCCAATGTTCCAAAGTGGTTAAGTAATGCTGTCAACCATGGGGATACTTAAGTATTCTGGGAGGCCCATCGCAGCAAAGTGTTCTGGGTGTCATGCATACCAAAGAGAGATGACATCAGAATTTGAGAGAGTATGTGTTAAAGTACACAAAAAAGAACAAGGAAAATGACACAAAATAGAGAAGAAGTGAAAAGAGGATTCTGGTAAGGAAAAAAACCCCACACAATTCTACAGGATAATTTTCGTAACTCCCATCACTCAAGTTCTTCCCTCAAAAGCTGAAATTTTAAGCTGTAAAAGATAAGATTTTAACCATCTATATTAATTTTAAAAAAAAACAGTTAAAATGGAATAGAAAGATTTTCTGAGATTTTTAAATTACATTTCTGCCTTTCTAAATTGGAACTAGCTTCAGTTGAATTCTTTTTCTCTCTTTCATACAAGTATTTCAAAACTCTAAATATTATTGAGAACTTCAATTAAACATGATAACAGATTTATTTAGAAGCCACAGTAAAAGCAAAATAAGTGCTTCCCTCTACCCAAGCAGTTTAATGACCTTCTGTGTTCTCTCTCATGGATACATATGGTACCCTACTCACAATACCTGGTTGTAAATGTAGGAGATTGGCAGCTGTAAAGATTATGAACATTTTTTCAGTTCACTAATTTTGTGAAAACCAGCAATGTGGAAATTCAATGGTGCCCTAAATGCAGTCACAGATACAGAGGAACATTTCGGAATATATAAGGTATAACAGTCACGGTTCTGGAGCTCTTTTTCTGGAAAATAATTCTTACTGTTTGACAGAGTGAGGATTAAGGAATTCTTGTAGGCTCTTTAGACATTTGTAGGTCTCAGAATTTACAATGTATGGGTACATTCTACCAATATGCAACTGCATAACCTATGTAATTATATTTATTATTATTTATATATAAATTTTTTAACTTCCTTTGTAGCCACATGGTAAAGTATTTTTTTTTACTTTATTACCTTTTCAAAGAACATCTCCTCTCTCTACGGGTTCATGGACAAACATCCTTTTTAGAGATAGGTTCATTACAATTTTAATTATATTCTAATTGTATGATACTTCCTCTCATTTTTTTCCTTAACTGCTACGTTTCCCATTTTCTCTTGACCTGGCCTTAAATCCACTATAATTATTTATATAATGGTACATTGAATTAAAGTATCTACCAAGGTACAAGATAAGAGAATGTGTGTGTGTGACATATTCAAAGGAGTAATCTTGGTTGTAATAGTGCATTACAAATAACTATTTCAAGCACTATTGAAAAAGTGTATTTTTATTCTGGGCAATATCTTGCAGTCATAAAATAGACTGCGTGTCTTCACATGTACGCTCACTTGCACTCAGCATGTCTGCAGGGAAGGATGTTTACTTTACACGCACAATCACAACAGTTTCATCTCCCAGAGACCACTTACACACATACATTTGAACAAGGAAATTTGACTCTTAAAGATGGTAAAATATACCATATGAATTCAAGCTTATGATACAGTAAGATACAACGCCTTTAAAAAATAACGGTGGTATTTTACCATGTTCTTTTTCATTATCTGGAGGGGCTTTGTACCTGAGAAAGATGGTGCACATTTCAAGTATGTCTTCTTTAATCTTACAAATAAACATTCCTATACCTTCCTTGTTGTTTCTTATGTTTTCTATTATTTTGACCCCTTGAATGCAAAAATACATGCTTCCCTTCCATGAATCATGCTTAGACTCTGTGGCGTGTGTAATTTTAATCTGAAAGTACGCAGCCTGAAATTTGTTGTCTGAGCAGGTCCCCCATTCCTGCTGCTGTTTATGAAACATATTGCCATTGGAATTCAGTAATTTGCGTGAGACCAGAATTTCCTTGCTAGACGAACACTTCTTCCCTGGGATAAGACTTGAAAAGTTGACTGATTTTGCAGTATTTAAGAATTGGAATTAATGGTTTTCAAAGTCAGCATTGTGTCAATCCCAGATGAATATTTCTCCTGCAGAAAAAAAAATCCCCATGAATCATGTGCTACTCTGGAAAGCTGTCAACTCCCATTCAACATCAACAAGGACTTGGGTGACCTTTGATTAGCCTTATGTTACCCTCCAGCTGAATAAGTTAGTAGCTATTAAAGCTGAAACACACTTCTTACCTTCTATTATAAAGGAGTATTTAGTATTTATTCAGCTGTGGAGAGCTTCAGAAACTAGTGTAAAAGGCATTCAAGCTATAATAATCTTCTCACTTATGAAAATGTCCTTTCATCTGATTACTTCTGGCTGTCGTAAAAACAAAGCATTTATTTAATTATAACATTTAAAATAAAGATTCCGTTGACTTTACTGCATTTCTCAAGTTGCCTTTCATTCAGCAATTCAGAAAATGCTTAAAACACTATTAGTAGGGAGTTTAGAAGTGTAGAGGAGTATGCACTGAGGGCAGAAATTTCATTTTGGGTGCATACTGTTTTCTCAGTTTTCAGTATGCATTCCTGCAATATGTCCCCCATAACGACCTCTTCCTTTCAACCTGCAAAGGCCCTTCAGTGAGAATCAACGTGCAAAGCACTAAATGGAGGGTAAGAAAGGAATGTGTAGAACAAGTAATGAAGGCTAATGTTCCGATGTTTCTCTCTTAGGATAAATCACTGACACTGTCTTCTTCCTGAGAAGAATAATGGGTGGCAAAAATGTGTGCAAAACCAGAGTTAGAGCTGGAGTTAGACCATAGGCATTAGGGTGTCTGTCCAAGGCCACATGAAGAGTCTGTGACCAACAGCAGCCGATACCTAGGGAGCAGTATGAAGCAGCGTAAGCATATAGGAAGAGGTATTTTCCCTGAGCAGTGGAAATGGTCCAGCTTGCAGCAATCTGTGGCTGTGGGACATCCTGTGAGCATGGTGCCAGTGATGTCTCAGATAAGACATTCTTGAGGCACACAGATGAAATTCAGGTACTTTTTCTCACCACTGGTCAGCATATCCTTTTCTTTTGCCACTGGCCACGTAGCTTTTCTTCCTCAAGTCAGGGTGACATGCCATCTGGTCCTCCTCCCTCTTTTTCCCAAACTTCTGGATCTCCTTCTACTTTGAGCAGAGCTGGCAAGTAACATTTACCCTATGTATGTTGGGAATCCACTCTGTACTACATTCTTGTAGCAGTTCCTCCACAGAAATTTGATGTCTAAAACCTGACCACTTGCCACAGCAGCCACTGTGCAAAAGAAGTGTATAGAACAGAACACAGTAATTTAAGTTGGAAAAGACCTTTAAGATCATTGAGTCAAACCGTAAACTTAACACTCCTGTCAGTAGTGATTGTGTAGATTCAGAATATTCTAACTTAGATACTGAGTAGGTTTGGACACAACTGAAATCAATAAACGATGCTTCCTTAATGTTCCCCAAATATTTTGCTAGAAAGGTCAACAACTTGAGTGGCTACATACCCTGCTTGCACTAGATCTCTACTGAAATATGAAAATGGGGTTGAAGTGCTGTTTATTTTTACTTTTAGAAGTTGCTTCATTCAGGAAGCCCAGAATACACTTTTCAGATCTGACATCATGCAATACATGACCTAAATGCACGAGTCCAGCCTTAAGGCTTTGAATGTAGTAAATTCAGGCTCAGCTCTGAAAATTTACTGACTTGCATCACCTGCCTCCCAGATAAATGCTCTGGACATAACTACTCTAACTCATTCCAGCTAAAGCTATTCTGTTTTGTAGGAGTTCATAAAATACTTATTGTGCCAGATAGAAATCATGAACATAGCATTTTATGGTTAAGATGACCACTGGAGAAAAAGTAAGCAGGCCCCTGTTGTACCAATTACAGGTATGACCAGTGAAGACGGAGAATCCTCGCTCAGTTTTTTTGCTGCTACTCAGTATTTTCACTAAGTGATTTGACTGCTCTGCTCAACTTTTTTTTATATTTTCCTGACTACAGTTCAGTTGTCACTTGGAAGATTTATCTGAGCATCTACATGTCACTATCGAGGACACAGGTTTCTGGTATATTATATTCTCCCTTCTGATTCAACTGAAGCTGGACTGTAGCAAATGATGCCTGTACTCTTCACATTGAACTTCCCCTCATATACCAGAAGGACTTAATACTTCCTACTCTATTAATGCTTATTTGATCTTCAGAGCTCTCAGATATGTATTGGCTTTAAGGTTAGAAGTAAAAAACCAATTTGCTTCTGCTGCTGTAAATTTCCTATTTTTGTGTTGATGTTAGACTGAGTTTGCAATGTAGATACACCTCCTGCCTCTACTGTTATTTTCTTCATAAGATAATACTAAGGAAATACTCTAATGTGCCTTTTGAGATGGAGAATTGAAAGGTCTGTCTTAGAATCCTTCATATTAACTTATCAGTTACCCTTTGAAAAGTTGTTTGACTTTTGTAGTTTCAAAAGTAATTGATCAGTGATTCATTTCTGTAATTAAGGTTTGAATAGAAGTGATGTGATGTATGTTTCTTGTGTTACTCTGTTTTGAAAAGCAGTACTAACCAGCTCTGCTTCATATGAAATTCCATATTGAACTCTCTGTTTTCTGATTTCTAAGTCCTGCAGAGAGTTTTGTTGAGCCCAGTTCCTCAATGTATAGCCAGGGCCCGCTCCTGACTCCAGGTCCGCCTTCCAGACCTGCTCAGTCAGAGAGAGAAGGATCCTTTGACGTCTGTGCAGCAGATTGGAGACTGAAAAATCTCCCAGGGTAAATTCAAACAGCGTTTATTTTGGGCACAGACAAAACAACAAATCAGTATTTATTTTGGACATGTCCAAAACAGCAAATAAATATTTTGGGCAATCAATATTTTGGTGCACTCCAAGTTGCAGCTTCCCAAAAGTTGCAGAAACAGATCCCAATCTGTTTGGGTCACAATCTGATACCCTCACTGCAGCTGCAGAAAACAACACGACTCAGATCCGATCTGATGCACAGTAGTACCGTGGAAAAAAAAAAGAAGAAAGTAAAGAAGAGAGAGAGGAATAAGAGTAGTGGGAGTGGGAGGTGGAAGAGGAAAATAGTCACCACTTCATGAGTCTCTGGAAAACATGGTTTTATGGAGCACATGATCCTGCAGTTCTTTTGCAGCTCATCTTCTCAGGCAGGTTCCATTGGGTGATGGGCACCTGCAGCTGCCTTCTTGGTGGGCTTCCATTTACAGTACAAGTCCATATCCCCCCCACTAGCATGAAGAGTGGTATTACAGTGAAAGTCCTTGAACTCGTGCATGCTTCTTTGGGAAGGTTCTGGAATTGGGTTTGGGGGCTCCAGGTTCACTGACAGTTCAACAGACTCTTGCCAGAATAACCTCTGCCTGAACCCTTTGGGTCAGCATGCACAGTCAGTGGCAAGGGGCAGTACCTGCTGCTGCACCCCTTCCCCCTCTTCTGCAGGAGCACAGTCAGCCCAGCAGGAGCCACAGCACTCAAGAAGGTGTTAAGGACAACAATACAAGTAGAGTTAGAAAATGTTTAAGACAATACAAGTAGAATCAGTAGATGTTTAAAACAACAATAGAAGTAGAGTCAGCCTCTACACCTTATACAAAAATTTTCTGAAGACAGCAGGTTATAACTCTGCATAGAGGTGATTTTAAAGCTGGTAATAAAACTCTAAAAGGGAAAAGAGACATTGATTATCATTACCCAACAAACTCTCTAACATGAAAGAAGGAAGGGGAGAATACTGCCAAAGGTCCTTCTTCGTGACATCCAGATGGCATAGGGCACTTCAGCCTTGAATCTAGTCTGTTGGAAGTTTTGCACTACTATCTTCTTTTGTTCTTCACAGTCATGCTTAAAATGACCTTCACTTCTCCAGAGCATTGTGTTGCTGTTGGGTTCTCTGATAGTTTTGTATTTTTAATGAATAGGAGAAGTCTTGTATTCTTCAGGCTGTACTGGAAAATTCTGTTGGTTTCATTAGGAGAGTGATGCCAGGTGCTTTTTGGCACATCTGTTGTGAGTTTGTTTTCTCTTGTTTGCAATTTTCAACTTTTAATTTCTACCTGTACTTCATATACCAAAGTTTGTACAATACAAATGTCAAACTGTTTGAGTTCACAAGTCAGGATGTGAAGTCCAAGTTGGATCTTGTGAAGACTTATGTGAACTATTCTGTCTCATAGTTTGTGGTGTCTCTACTGTCAATTTTCCATATTGTGTTCTGAAATTCACCTGTGGAGTTTTAGCCACTTTGGGAAATTATATATATATATACATATATTATATATTATATATAGACATCTACAATCCAGATATCTTCATCTAAGCCAGCCCCATTAGACTATTGTCTTAGTTAAAGAAGAGAAACAGGAACTTTTAAGCCCCCACTAATCTGATTTACTTTAGAGGACTTGTAGCAGATGGGGTGAACTGCACTTTACAAGTGCTTATTTCTCTATATTGTCTAGAGGAGGAACTAGGTAAGATTAGGTTAGATTAATCCCAGTGTTTATTACTTTTCCCTGCTCCTGCCATGAAAGAAGCAACTCCCACCAAACCTTTGAGAAAACTACGATTATCTCTTCTTCCAGGTTTTTTCTGCTATTTCATGCTCCTTTCCTTCTCCACCTTCCAATATTTTACTGGAATTAGCATTCAAGAAATTGTTCTCCCTGGGATCCTCTGTATTTCCTTGAGGCATGATATTCCTTCTGCAGTTCAGCATGTTTTGCTCCCTTTCTGCTGAAACCCAGTTGTGATTGCTGTAACTTCAAACACATTGCCTCTAAGTGCTGCTATTTTTTTCTTCAGTTCCAATCTCTAGTTCGTATTTCTATGCCTTTCTCACTGGCTAATCTGCCCCTCAGTTCAAAATAGAATTTCATAGAGTACAGTTCTGGCTTTAGATTTGCACTGTTCATTTTCTTCTCCAGTTTCAATTTATTCCTCAAATTTATATGTATTTTGGCAGGGAAGGGCTGTAACAGCTGCTGTTACTTGCTTCCCTACATGATCTTGAGTCTTAGACAGAGGATCTGAATTTCACGTTCATGCAAATATGGTTTATCCATTTTTTTTACTGTGATATCTTAAGAGTTCTGTGTTTTTCTGGGTTGGAATAAGAACAACAAGTTAAAAAGCATGATATGCCAACAATATCCATGCCATGAAATTCTTTCCATGTCTTTATATGTTCTTTTGACACGACACTAGAGTGTCACAAATCCCTGTGACAACTTTCACAAAGAGTAAGTGGTTGGTGTTCAGTTAATTGCTCTCTGAATGCAAAATATTTTTATCCTGCTCTCCTCATTGAAGAAATGACTGACTGAAAAATTATATTGAGGAATATGATGCCTTGATTCCTACCTGAATACTGCGTTAAAGTATGATCTCATGAACATCACTGGCCCTAAGAGTTTATTTTATTGCTGCCTGAGGAGCTGAGATTCTTTTTCTGTAAACAATTTTATCTGTAACAACTCCCTTTGACGTTAAGGGTTTCAGATTTATAGTTTTCTTTTGTTATTTTCTATGACCTCTTTGATGGGGCTTAGTTGCTTTTTCAAAGACATCAAGTTCAGTGTTGGCAGCCATGAAGTAGATGAATAAGACAGGCTTGGGAGGATTGTGAGGGTCCTATCCCATATCTGTAGGAGGCAGAGGATGAGGTAAGACAGGTAAGGAGTCAATGGAGGTGCTTCCTGCCAGGCTGATTATGGGAGGTTAGGGAATTCCAACTAGAAAAAAAAAGAAGGACATTGTAATGGAAACAGATCACTTTGGTTGACTAGTAATACTTGTGATAGCAGAAAATTGTTTAATCACAGTCAGACTGTGGATTGATCACAGTTCTGATCTCTGCTTTTTTAGAAAAACCTTGCTTCCTCAAGCCAATAATTAACTTGTATTTATTTTTTCTTGTTGCTGAAATTAAAATCCAAATCATTGGCTAACAGAGACCAACATTCTCCAGTAGCTTTTATGTAGTATGAAGAATCGTAAAATTCTCTGTTATTCATGTTAGTTGAACAATCTATCTCAACCAGTTCTGGAGCGAGCTATATCATGGCTATACTTTACAGCAGAGCTCTCAGATATGTGAGAACAAAGTTAAGTTAGTCCAAACAGATGAGAAATCAAACTTGCATTGGCAAAGCGTTGGCAAACATTAAGAGACAAACCCCTGAATATTAACCGTACTTCAGGAGGAAACATAAGGCTATGAATCCAGAGTATTAAAGGAAGTCATTAATATATTTGGATGCTGAAATTGAAATGTCAGAAATGATAACATCTAAAGTTGATGTCCTACTGCTTTCCTCCATCACCTTCCCACCTCCTTTACCCACACTGAAATGAGACCATTCCAGAAGTTAAAAAGGTAACAAAGATGATAAGTATCCCACTGCTCATTGTGCAAATATATGTAGGCAACCTCTGGCAGCAATGCCATCCCTTTTCAGCCTGTTTTACTCTAACTTCCATTTTACTCCACTTCCATTTATTGAAGTTTAGAACAAAGAACAGTCATTATAACTGTTTATCTCAACTTCTCTAAAACTCTGGGTTTTTTTTGTATGTGAGCAACTTCCCCAAGTTTGCCTGAACAGTAAAGTAACCCTTCAGTGCTACACAGTAAAAGCCATATTCTAGTATGGAATATATTTTGGCTTGCTACTGTGACATGTCTTAGAACAATTGGGAGCAGTTGACTGTATATCATTAAACAGCCATCTAGTCATAAAACGTTGAATTGCCAATGTACACTTAATGGAAACCAGTAACTTAAGGCAAAGGACCCTTAATCAGCATCATACCCCTTCTTGCTCACCCTCCCACATAGTGTCCGCTACCCTTTATCAGTAGTTCAGGGAAAAGGGGGTATGTAGCCTTTCTTTGCCCACAGACATCTGTGGTTTTTTTGGTCTTATGGAGGGCAAGCTGTTCCTGAGCTGACCTACAAATGAATTTATCTTCTGATTTTATTTGACCAAAATTCTTCAGTTTTTCCATTGGACCAGCAGAAAAGTAATCAATCCTTTCAGGTCTACTTTGCATATTTGTTCCCTGCCAGTCTGTCAGGGAAAGGTAAGGGAAAAAGCTGAAAACATACGGCAACAGCTGGATAGGAAAACTGCAGGCTTAGGGAGAGAAGTTGGCAGTATTAACATTCTTAATATTACACAAAACTTCTCAGGAGTTTCTAATGGCATGTTAGCCTACCACTGATTGGCTAATTTTCTTTAGTTTCTCTCCTCTCACTTTTCCTTTCCTGCCCTATTATCCCTGTTCTATTGTTATTTTCTTTTTTCTTTCTTTTCTTTTTGTTCCTTTATCTGTCTTAGTTTCTCAAGGTGTTTTGTTTGTTTATTTGCTTTTAAGTTTATGAGGTCCTGGAGCACAAGTAAGAAGTTCTCTCATGTGCAGAGCATTTAATGTACTGCTGGCAAACCTGATCCATAACAGTGATGAGAGCTGGTGAGAACACTTTGATCATTTCATGTCAGGAAAGCCTTTTTGCTCAAAACAAAGAATGCTCTATATACTTAATTCTAATGGGTTTTCCCATAGTTATGTTCCTGAGGTGTGGGATGAAGTCTTCAGTAAAAGACTGAGTCAGAAATCTCATCTTTCTTATCTAAAAATATACATTTAACACAGCTCTACTTTGTGGTTATTGTTATTAAAAAAGAGTTTGCAAATAACCTTTTTCACAGAAATAAAAAACTTCAAATTTTCTCAAAATTTACATTTTCCCATCAGATCTCGAAAACATCTTTAAGTAAACAAATTAGTGTCTTTGATAATTTTGACCTGCCTTTAATATTTTTTTCTGGCTTTTCTACTACTATCTAATATTCTGCTTATAATGTACTTTTCAGACCTCATATGTTTTAAGAAACTAATGAGACCTCTTCAAATAGTTCTTTTAAATGATTCACATTTTCCCTCACATTGGCTTTGCTATATTCTGGAGGAGGAAAGAGGCCTTTTGGTTTCTTACTTGAAATCTTGGATCCTTTGAACTCAATAACATGGCTATGCTCAGTTTCAGTACAGCCACGGCTTTACCCTTTATCTCTCTTTCTCCTCTTCTCAGGAAAGTGGTGATCATTCCTATTTACCCATGGCTATTTACTGCCTGATCAAAGATCTTTCCACAGCCGAAGTAGAGGCCATTCTACACAATCACACATACAGGAGATACTCAGCATACCGCGACAACATTAAATTATCATTTCCGCTGTAGTGTATAAGGCATGTAATGCCAAGGACCTGGAAGTACAGGGGCTGTATGCAGTGCTTCAGAGTACATCACAATTCACTCTCAAGAGTTACAGAAGTCTGAACAGAGCCTTAGCTGCGTATTTATCCTAGTAGTCCAGTTTGTTCCCCTTGAGAGAAGTGCAATATTAGATCTCAGTTAGGAGGTTTCCTTATTCACCGGAATCCACTTCATTTACATGCATAAAATATAGGCAATCATCACAGTATCACAGTATCACAATATCATAAGGTTGGAAAGGACCTCCGAGATCATCGAGTCCAACTTATAACCCAACACTAACACCAACATCTAAACCATGACACTCAGTGCCTCATCCAGTCTCCCCTTAAACACCTCCAGGGTCGGCAACTCCACCACCTCCCTGGGCAGCGCATTCCAATGACCAATCACCCTTTCAGTGAAGAACTTTTTCCTAACATCAAGTCTAAACTTTCCCTGATGAAGCTTGAGTCCATGCCCTCTAGTTCTGTCGCTGGTCACCTGAGAGAAGAAACCAACCCCTGCCCGACTACAACCTCCTTTTATGTAGTTGTAGAGAGCAATGAGGTCTCCCCTGAGCTTCTCTTCTTTAGACTAAACAGCCCCAACTCCCTCAGTCGCTCCTCATAGGGCTTATACTCCAGCCCCTTCACCATCTTCGTTGCCCTCCTCTGGACACACTCCAGCATCCTGACATCTTTCCCAAAGTGAGTGGCCCAGAACTGCACACAATATTCAAGATGAGGCCTGACCAGTGCCAAGTACAGGGGGATGACAGCTTCTCTGGTCCTGCTCGCTACACTATTCCTGATGCAGGCCAGAATGCCATGGGCCTTCTTGGCCACCTGGGCACACTGCTGGCTCATATTGAGCTTCCTGTCAACCAGCAGTCCCAGGTCGTTTTCTGCCTGACTACTCTCCAGCCACTCTGTCCCCAGTCTATAGCTATGCATGGGATTGTTGTGTCCAAAATGAAGTACCCGACATTTGGACTTATTAAACATCATCCCATTAGAATCGGCCCATCTCTCCAGTCTGTCCAGGTCCCTCTGTAGGGCCATCCTACCCTCTAGCAGATCAACCCTTCCTCCCAGCTTGGTATCATCTGCAAACTTGCTGATGATGGACTCAATCCCCTCATCCAGATCATCAATAAAGGTATTAAACAGGATGGGACCCAATACCGATCCCTGGGGGACACCACTGGTGACCGGCCGCCAACTGGATGAGACACCATTCACCACCACTCTTTGAGCTCGGCCATCCAGCCAATTCCTAACCCAGCACAGAGTGCTCCCATCTAAGCCATGGGCTGCCAGCTTCTCTAGGAGTCTACTGTGGGAGACAGTGTCAAAGGCCTTGCTGAACTCCAGGTATACCACATCCACAGCCTTCCTCTCATCCACCAGGCGAGTCACATGGTCATAAAAGGAGATCAGGTTGGTCAGGCAGGACCTGCCCCTCCTAAACCCATGCTGGCTGGGCCTGATCTCTTGGACGTTCTGCAGGTGCCGCATGATTGCACTCAGTATTATCTGCTCCATGATTTTACCTGGGACTGCGGTCAGGCTGAAAAGTCTGTAATTACCTGGATCATCATTACGGCCCTTCTTGTGGATGGGCGTCACATTGGCCAACTTCCAATCTTCTGGGACCTCTCCAGTGAGCCAGGATTGTTGAAAGATGATGGAGAGCAGCTTAGCAAGCTCATCCGCCAGCTCTCTCATCACCCTAGGATGGATCCCATCCGGCCCCATAGACTTATGAGGGTCCAAGTGGCTCAGCAGGTCTCTAACTTCCTCTTCATGGATTGCAGGAGGGCCATATTGCACCTTGCCCCCATCAACCACTTCGGAGGACCAACTGTCTAGCGAACAGACTTCCTTACTCTTGAAAACTGAGGCAAAGAAGGCATTAAGTACCTCAGCCTTCTCTGTATCTTTGGTTACTATATTTCCCTCCATATCCAACAAGGAGTGGAGGTCGCTGCCGCCCTTCTTTCTACCATTGATATATTTATAAAAGCTGTTCTTATTGTCCTTAACAGAAGTGGCTGATTTAAGCTCCAGCTGGGCTTTTGCTTCCCTGATTTTTTTTCTACGTGACTTAACATCTTTGAACATGACGTGGCTTACATCCCCTTCTTTCCAACGGCGATACATCCTCTTCTTCTTACTTAGCTCCTTCAGAAGCTCCTTAATCATCCAGGCCGGCCATCTGCCCCTATGACTCTTCTTACAACACATGGGGACAGCCCGCTCCTGCACCTTCAAGATTTCATTCTTGAAGTGCATCCAGCCTTCCTGGACCCCCTTGCCACTAAGAACTATTTCCCAGGGTACTTTCCTGACCAGTTCCTTAAATAATCCGAAATCTGCCTGCCGAAAGTCCAGCATCGATGTCCTGTTCCTGGCTTTTCTTGTTACATTGTTTACAGAAAACTCAATTATCTCATGATCACTACACCCCAGACAGCCTCCGACCACAACATCACCCACCAGCCTTTCTTTATTTGTAAACAGCAGGTCAAGGAAAGCCTCACCCCTGGTGGGCTCACTCACCAGCTGTGACAGAAAGCAGTCCTCAATACACTCTAAGAACCTCCTGGACTGCCTCCTCTCGGCAGTGTTAAGTTCCCAGCAGATATCCGGAAGATTAAAGTCTCCTAAAAGAACAAGGGCAGCCGATCTAGAGGCAGCCTCCAGCTGTATAAACAATAGAAGATCCACCTCCTCATCCTGGTCGGGCTGTCTGTAACATACTCCAACCAGGAGGTCAGACCTGACTGCCCCTCTGACCCTTACCCATAGGCGCTCAATCTGGTCATCACCAATCTCAACTTCAACGGCATCCAGGGTTTCCTTAGTATAGAGGGCTACCCCTCCACCCCTCCTCTTGCGCCTGTCTCTCCTGAAGCCTGTAGCCTTCCATGGCAGCACTCCAGTTATGAGAGTCATTCCACCACGTTTCCGTGATAGCAACTATGTCATAGCTCTCCCACTGAACCAGGACTTCCAGCTCCTCCTGTTTGTTCCCCATACTGTGTGCGTTTATGTACATGCACTTCAGTTGGGTTACTGATGACACCCTTTGTGATGGCTCATTCTCCACAGGAACGTCTTTGGTGAGCCTACTAACTCCCCCCTCCCCCTTCATACCTAGTTTAAAACCCTCTCTACAAGACCTGCCAGCTCCTGGGCTAGAATCCTCTTACCCTTTGTACAAATTTGTTACAAATTTTAATTCACAAAATGTTTGCAATGCACTTTGGGATGCTGACATAGAAGGTAAAATCTATACTGATATAAAGAACGAGTGATTATGAAAACATAAACCAAAGAAATTATGCATGCAAACTTCCATGAAGCTGTTTAATACAGTACTTAATAGAGTTTCATTCTTTATGCCTGTATTCGAGCTATGTAGCTTCCTATGACATCATTTAGCTCACCTGCACGCCTACCATTTTACTCTACGCATTAAATGCACATGGACTTAAAATAAACCTCTCATTGACCCACTGTAAATCCAGAAAGTTCAAAACCACATTGAAATGTTCGGCTCTTTGAAAAAAAACTAACAAATAAATAAGCAAAAAAATAAAGTTGTGTGGTTTGCAGACTGTGTTCAGTCTGAAAGAGCTGCTCATTTGCCCTCAGCATTCCTATGTAGCCCTGCATTGCCCTTTGGCCAGCGATCAGAAAAAACGGATTCTACTTACTTCTGCTTCAGTGCATCTGTTCCAAGTTCTGCCACGAACAGAAAATTAGTAGTCTTGAAATAATTTAAAAAAAAAATATTAAAAAGTGGAACAGGTGTTCAGGTCACTACTTTCATTGTAAATATTGGTGCTGAAAATTTCCTCCTGGCTCCTCTTTGACAATAAAAGTTAACCAGTGTTTTACCAGGCTGTTACACTTTCTCTGACTGATGTTTAAATCATTAAATGAACACATGGTGATTTATTTCCCTGTGTTCATTTTTTTCAAAAGATATTAGGTAGGTTTTTTGAAAGCTGAAATTAGTTATTTGCTTAAATAAATAATTAATGTTATTTAAAGGTGAATGGCAAAGCTATTTTAATTAGCTATGACTCAATAGAAGCAAACCTGCATAGACTTGGATGTTAAAAATAGACCCACCATATGCTCATGTTATGCTTAATATTTCGCAAGGATACAAAATTAGATTAAGATTAAGCCTTCCTTAGATGCTTAGTTTAAATCCTGTCTGAAAAAACTTGCATCCCTGGACAACCAGTGAGGGATCTTCTTAACTTCCCATGTTAACCAGTCAAATTTCCTGCACAAAGTGGACTTGTTCACAGACCTGAGGTAGAAAATCTTCCTTTGGGAGCTCCTTGTCTCCTTTAGGTATTTTGGGAGCAGTATCTCTTTAGAGAGATCAAGGGCATTTAAAACAGTGCCCAAGAGCTCACAGGATGAAGAAGAAATTTCTGATACAGTCTTCTCAGCCTTTTCTGAAAAGAGCTATTAAACAAAGAGAAAAGAGTGATGCTGCATTTTCAATACTGGCCTAACGGATTAGACCACTTGGCTAGAAATGGGAATCCATCCATCCTAGAAATGGGGGTATCCCCTCACAGTGATGAACAAGCATCTGCCAACATCCAGAAGGCAGCTCTAGCCTCCAGGCTGGGTACGTGTTCTCACAGACAAAATGCACTGCAAACAACATGATCCTTATGAGGCCAGTGAAGGAACAGGTATAAACAAACCTCAATCCAACGTGGTAACTAGACCACTTTTTTTGGGCACAGGGAGCAACCAAGTGTTGTGACAGTTATTCCTAGCACTTTCCCATCTTTATTTTGCAGACAGTTGTGTGTTAAGACAAAATTTATTTGTAGGCCAGTATTCTTTTACTTCCTTCTATGTCAACAACCTCTCCTCCTGAATCCAGGAAAGTTTTAACTTCAGAAAGGGTTAAGCTGTGGGTATAATGTAAGTCATCTCAAGCTTGGATCATAGCAGAGTTTTAATAGACTTATAAGGAACTGCATGACCAGTTCAAGCTCCTGAGGCTCAAGTTTACCTGAAGATCTCTGAGATGAGAATGCAAATACTCAACAAATGCAGGTGGTGGGAGTTACAGGGCTGGAAAATGGGCATCCTTGATTGCCTGCAAGAACTTACTCATTTTTAGGGTCCTAAATCCTAGTTTTAGCCGAACTGTAAATCAACTCAGTGAATAAAATAAATGAGAAGCATCTCACATGAAGTAATGCACTACTGGGTGGAGGTCATAAAGGTTATTTGATTTATCACTTCAAGGTAAGCTAGTTTTTCCCAAAAGCATTGCAGTTGGGTTAGCTTGGTCCACTATCCTCACTGAAGAATCTCTTTGCACAGAAACATCACTTTTGTTTGTAGAATTTTATTGCATGGATTTAGGGCAAAACAACTTTACACAAAGTCATACTGGGATGTATTTTTAAAATAAGATCCTGTGTCAAAGTAAAAGTCATTTATGATCTTCACTGTGAATCATGGATTTTAAAAATGACAGGTGCTGCTGTCCACTTTGTCAGCCTGAAGTTATACAGCAAATTCACTGTTACACTCAGTATTGCAGCTCAAATTCTGGCTACAGCAAGATATAGCCCTGAGGTACAAAGTAGGAAATTTTACCCATATTCTGCTCTGTGGGAAGACTGAACTTTGTCTTTATGGAACTGTTGGCAAAACTCCTAAAGCAAGGCCCAGTAAGACACAGAGCTGCACTGCCTATTGCTGAGCTGCTCTGCTATCTTAATTTATTCTCTGAAACCAGAACCCAAACAAGGAACACCAGAAAGTCAGTGCAAGAGAAGCAATATCAAACTGGGAGAAAAGAAGAAGAAATAAAATAAAATCTCAAAAAAAAGCATTAAATCCTCAATCTTAAAGATAATTACCTGCTTGTCTCCAGACGGAAGGGAAGTGTAGCACATCATGTAAAACTCACTTCTCTCAAACAAGAAGCTTTATGTTTCTGAGACTAATTTTGTTGACCAATTAGCAAGATTCAGGTTACATCCTTGTTTTCCTTAATTTGAGGAATGACCTGAAACTGTTGCTTCCCCATGCTATTTTAGCCATTAGATTCAGGGATACTCATATTGCTAAGTAAAATAATATTTAAATGTAACAAGTGATAATTAATTAAATAGAAAAGAGAGCTATTGAAATAAGAATAATCAGTTATGGCTGGATTTTAGTCTTTGTTTGAAGCCTGCTGTGGTAATGCCTAAATCCGTACACTAAACTATCCGGGTGTACTGCGGAGAGGAGAGTGCACATCAGTGCAATAATAAAGAAAACATTAAGTTTGAAGTTCTAACTAGGTTTGCATTACAATCAAGTGAGTACTGCCATAGCTTGTGTAGTACATAATACGCTGAGTGACAGAAACAGAGTTCCTGTTAGGAAAGGGTCAACAGTTAAGCACCAAAGGGTTTTAGACATGTTCAGGATTATGTGGTAACTGACAATGTATACATTTTTACTTATTGACTTGGTTATCTTGGCTATTTATGATCCTTATTCTTTGAAATATAAGAGAAACAAATTTCATAACAGAGAAAAGTGTGACTCTTTTCTTCTAACAATGCGCAAGATTATGCCAAAATTTACAGCTGTGGAGGTTCTCTTCTGCCAGTTCCCATTACAGTTTTATCATTAGCCTTGTCTTTTTCCCTTACCATGTTATCCTTTGATGATAGCTTTTGTCTTCTCGGATTAATTTCTTTTTGGTACTAATTGCACACAGTTCTTTTTGGTCTGCCAAAGTAGTCTGTGGGATTGAAAAGAAGCAAGAGCAACATTGGCATTACAAAAATTATGGCCTCGGACAACTGTGTCCCATCTGTAAATTTACCTTAAAACTACCCTTTCTCCTGTTTGAGACCTGAATTCTTACTAAGTGTTGTAAATCTCTTTCCTCTGACATTCAGGAACTTTCTGGTTCTGAAACAATATTTATTCCAGGGCAGATTATAGCTGTCCTTTTCTGTTAAATCTTAAATATGGATGACTTCACATTTTATCATCTTGATTTATTCACTACCAATGAAAACTCAGCATAATTAAAAAAAAAGTTTCTTATTTTCCACATGCATATTCATTAGCAGGTGGAAAGGATCATACACAATCACAGTGCTTACTGAGGCAATTTGCCTGCATCTGCCCACTGTTTAATGTTTCAGGTCACCTGTCCTTTAGAATTATTTTTGTCACTGCTGTAGCACAGAACACCCTGCTTACCCAAATATCATCCATAAATGTGATGAAAAAATGGCTTCTCCAGAGCAATGATGAGACCAAAGGAAGGAAATTATTTGATAAAACACTGTTAAAATCTATGCTTGATATCAGAGGATTACTCAGGGCAAATGACTGTCAGTGATGTTGTCGTGCCTGATCTACACCACATTTGGCAATACCAGAGGCAACTGTGCCATCTGTATTTCCAGATGGGAATATGAAGCAGGAATAAGAGACACCAGGAAGAAAATCTAAGTTGCTGGACAGCTGAAAGGGTGTAGTGGGTAAGAATTATAAAAAATTGCTAAGGTAGCTGAAATCATCTCTCCCCAGGGAAGAAAGGAGAGAGAAAAGGGCCATTTGACTGTTTAGTATAGAATAGGATCTTTTATGTCAAATTGCTTTAGGGCAATTATTTAAAGGCAAGGCATATTCAGATCTTTACAAGGAGACTTCACAGATTCTGCTATGTTGCATATGCATTTGTGGTGCCTCTAATTCATTCTTCCTGTGTATTTTGTTGGACTTAAGTCCACTGGTTTGAGTGGAGGTACAGTGGCATAGAACCAGAAGAACACAGGACTTGATGGTGGCAGAAAGGTTATATATCATGCACACTGTACCACATCAGCCTGTGTGTGTGCCATTCTGGTACTCTGATGCTGAACTGTAATTATAGAACACATTTTCTCTAATGATTTTCAGGACTTCCACTGAGGTGAGAATCTATCATTCACAATAAAAGTAAGCACTAAAAGTCACAGAGGAAAAACACAACCTTTATTGTTCGTTCATTCAGAAGTGATTTCCTGCATTCTTTATAATGGGGAAAATGTACTTTCTCAGTTTTAATGGGAGCAAATTTACTAGACTATTTACAACACACCTGTTAAGTTGCTGTGCCAAGAGATCTTTTGGAACAAGGAATTTTTTCAGAGTTACATATTAATTCCCTGTTTTTTCTCTCTGAACTTCTTTGATTTACAATACAGATTTTTATCACAATTACATTTCTAATAATTTTTTATGTGGGCAGGATGACATCACCATGTTTTTGATTGAACTACCACAATATAATAGTTGTTATCCCACCTTATTTCGTGCTTCAGGGAGCCATTAGATTTAATGGAGCAGTAATCCTGACATACACAAGTCAGGCTGGAAATCAGTTTCTTGTAATTTGATTAGCAGCGTATTCTGGGTTGGAAGATTCTCTGACAATTTGCGTATTTATACATACACTTTCACTATGATTTAAATTCTGATTGTTTGTATTTACAGAGTTGGCTAGAGACTTCCTAATGAGTTGTGTACTGTTTTTACTCAGTTTTACTGTTTACTGTTAATATTGTTTGTACTTACTTCCGTGGAATCCAAGGCCATTGTTGAGTTGGTAGAATGCCATAGATCAAAGAGAGGTAGAAACAGACGGAACACGTGACTCAAAACTGACCAAAAGAGTATTCTATTCCACATATATTATACTTGGTATAAAACTGAGAGATCATGAGGGTCAACTTTCTTCTTTGATGGCTGATGTCTAATAAGGACCTCATCTGCCTTTTTGCCCCTGATCCCAGACCTGTGTGTTCCTAAATCCAGTTCCCCAGTACAGTTCCCATCTGACACTAAGTTCAGCCCAGGAGACCTTTCCCTGTGCCTGCTCGGCAGCATCAGTAGTGAAGTATAGTCACCACGGGGTTCAATTTTGTACATTTGTATATGTTTTATTATTTTCTTATTAAGATTATTTTTATTGTTGTTGTTGGTTTTATTATTATTATCATTTAATTAACACTGTTTTAGTTTTAGTTTCCAACCCTCAAGCTTCTTTCTCATTTCCCTTTCTCTGTTGGGGAGGGGAGATTGCTCAGGTTTAGTTGCCAATCAAGCCAGGAGGAGCTAAAGCATGACACTGCCTTTGATGTTCTTATAAATGGCATTTTGAATTCATGTAGATTCCCAAGAATCGTTATGTCTTCATATAATTTTCTGCTTGGTACTTACCTGTTTCAAAAGAAAGTCTCTCGTCCCCTTAAGGTGAAAGCACTACTGCAAAGCCAATAAGAAAGAATCACTGAAATAAAAATCTCTCTTAGCTTGTTTTTCACTGAGAAGTGCACCTGTGCAGAGGGCTGACTTATTTGCAAGGGATTCATTAGAATATTAACCACTTGACCTATATGATACAGCCACTACTCAAGATGGCAACTGGTTGACCCAAAAATATCCAAGAGAATTACAAATGGAGCTAGGGCACAGTTTTATGGTGAGTGACCTTGGTTTGCAAAACACTTTGCAGTATTAGCTAATGCATTATGCTTATTGTTTTGCTAAAAACTGGAGTCAGCAGAGGCTGATGACATTTTGTGTGACTGCAATAGTCATAAAGGATAAACCATGAAATACAATGTTGCAGCCTTTTCTAATATGCAGCAGGTCTTGATTAGAACTGTCTGAACAAGTTCCCAAAACAGATGAAACCAGACAAGAGATGAAGATTGCCCCAAAGGAGCAAACCCAGTAATTTCAGTTTTCACTTTATATATTTTGGCAAAAGGCAAAGGCCTGAATATGGACTGAAATACATTAATGTTGAGAGCTGAATATATGTGGAGAGAGAGTTTCTTTCTCAGCAAGCTAGCCTTGTAGGCTAGATTGTAGGCCAGAATCTCCCAGTAACCAGAATCTCCCAGCAACCAGAATCTCCCAGCTGAATTATTTTGTTATGAGCAGAAAAACTGCCTGTCTTACACAGCTCTGTGTAAAATTATCATAGCTGGTGACTCACTGTTACGCAGGTGGTTTTGTTTAATTCCTGCCCTCCTTTCAGTGTTATTCAATTTAGATTTTTAAATACCTTTGAGAACATTATTTTAGAGACTGACTTACATTTTTATTTGGTTCTATAAAGCTTTGTAAAATATTTGTGATAAGAAGAGGTACTGCTACCAAAGGAGATGACATTGCTGTGGCAGTACAGCTTCTTCCAACCTAATAGTGGACAGCTACTACAATTTGTCCTGGAGAAGGCATTTCACTGAATGCTCTACAAGGTGCAGTCCTTGCGTATCAGAACTGCATCAATGGGTTCACCTGCTACCTGTGGGGAAGCTGAGCAATGACCAAGGAAAGAGGTGGGGAGAGGACCTCAGGAGGAGCTGGGGCCCTGTGTAGCATCACTCTACCTACACTAACTCCATTGCTTTGGTGTCCAAGTTGCAGTTCAGCCTTGGACAGCCATTGAAAGCCTAGAGAGAAAAGACTGAGAGTATTCTATTAGGTTTTTAAATGTGTGAGGTTAAGACTCGACAATTTACAGCCTTCACAGAGAAAGTGGAAGGCTATTTACAAGGTGCATTAGAGGTTAAGCTTTAACTTGAAATTTTATTGTGTAGGGTCATTAATCTATCTATGTTTTGGAGAAAGAACATGACTTTTAAAAGTCTTGAATGTGCACTCCACAGCCCCCATAGCACATGAGAGTGTATATACGCAGAAGAAATAGAATTAGATGAGAAGGAGGGAACTGGATGGAATATGTGCTTCATGGTTTACTGGAAAGTGTTTCACTTACCAATAACTCCATTGCCTAGTGTCTGTCCAGCTCACCACATATCAAAGAAAAAATTTTTATGACAAGACCAAAATTATTCAGACCACAGTGACACCCAGAGTAATCACAATTACAGTTCATCACTGCCTGGTAAAACCAGGAATGCTTCCACAAGTGAGTTTTGGCTCTAGCACATCTAGTAGTGATTTTCATATTATATTTGCTCAGTATTTTTACCAACAACAGATTTTATTATGGGATTTTATCTGAATAAACACTTTAAGCAAACCATAGCACCTTTTACCCCTAATAAGAAGCATAAAGCTGTCTCAGTGTCTTCCTAAAAGTGTCGCTTATTTGTTAGAACCTGGTACAATGTTTCTACTTCATCATGTAGTTCCCTCTCTCCCCATTAACAGCAGCATCCTAGCCTGTCACAATATGTTTAAATCACAGGTTTGCCTCTCTCAAAGAAAATAAAAAAGTCTGCTGGAGATAAATAGAATGGTTATCTGCTTTGATGTGAATGTACCTAATTTGAGATTTATTTCTAAAAATACATAAACATAAAATTTACACATAATATTCTGTTTTTTGACTCTGAGACAATGATTTCTAGCTTTCTCCTGAAGAAAGAGCCCCTTTTTCTCTGCCCTTTCCTTGTCTTCCTCTGAAAATCAGCTTCTAGAAAATGTTATTCTGTGTACTTTAATGGTTGATGCAATCAAGGAAATGCTTAGAAGTTGTAATTGAACTCACTCAGTCAAGGTTCTGAATTCCGAACTCTCATCTAAATGTCAAGTTCTGTCACAGCGAAAAGGCTGCGTCTGTGCTGTTTTCTCGTTTGATCTGCCCACAATGGGTAATTGTAATTCTGTCCTGGTGGGCTTACTAAAAATGTCTTTGAGAAAACCTCCTCCTCTGGTACATTGACAGATAAGAGAATATTCCGCATTCTTTGTACAGGGAACTGCTTGCCACTCTGACAGAGAGAATGAACTCCAGGCTCCCCAAAACAGTTTTTGATTGTTTAGCTGGTCATTGCTCTGGATTCATTTTTTGAGCTATCAATATCTTGTCCCTGTCATTTTCAGCACACATCTACTGAAAGTATGTTGTTCAAAAAGCAAAGAATTTCTAAGAGGAATAAAAAATGTTTTTGCTATCTCTTCGCTGTGACTCGACAATCCTCTCAGAAGCCTTAAGTAGTGTTCTTCCTTTCAATTCAAGATTCTTTGTGTAGAAGAGACTCAATGGGCTGCATCCAAAATATGATTATTGGCCTAAACTGGGAACTAACTCCCTAAATCCCAAACAGTAATCCTGAATACAAGAGCCCAATGTCCAAAATGCTCTGGGGGAATTTATGTTCCCTATGTGTCTTTTTTTCCAATATTTAATTTCCCTGACACTAGTCAGTGATGTGCCAAGGTACACTTTTATCTTAAAGAGTCAGAAAGAGCAGCACTATGTTAAATTAGTTTTCATTTGCCAGTCATCCTAAGGCATAGTTTGCTGAGGGACAGATTCTTTCAGAGATTGTCAGCATAGCAGAGCAAATCTGTGATCCTTACAAAATTAAGTGGGAGCTGACTCTTCAAAAGAGAAAAATAAAATGATGTCTGAGGAATAATGTCTTACAGCAGAGTGGCTGTAAGACTTTGTTTTATTTTACTATTTGATGAGGGGCTGAGCACCTCCTCAGTCCCTTCCAAAGCTGTCCTAACAAAAAGCCTTGAGGTTAACCTCTGCTGTGCAACTATACGACTGTGGGTGCACTTTGGGTTGAAGGAGGAGAAGCACTAGTCATCACACACTGAAAAAAGATGAGAAAAGCCTTTCTCTTGCTGATCAGGATACCTCTGCCAGACAGGCAAGCTGAGTTCCTGATCCTGGTCACAGGAATGTATTCTTTTTCTGGTCATATAATTAAAAAGAATTAAAAATTAAAAATAAAGATATGAAAACCCACCCAAAAGTAAATACTGAGACACTCAGTCCTTGTATGTGAAGGGATAGAACACTGTGCTTCTAGGTCTCAAAGGGAAAGACATTTGGGAAAAGAGTTTTGAAAGGAGTTTAAGATGTTCCTTTAGGGGAGGTTTCAAAGCTACAAATACCTGTGAGAGTGTGGTGTCTCTAAAAGGTTGTAAGCATCTGTATTTAGGCCCTATGCCTGGTACATCCTATTAAAAAGCTTTAAACATCACCTCACATTTAACTTTCTCTTTCCCAAGTGCATGGGGTTGTCTGAGCTTCTTTCAAGTGCCTGGATTTACCCAAGTATAATGAAAAACAAGATACTGAAACCATTCCACTCTGGAGCCAGTCGTTTTCAAGCTGGAAATTGTAATGCTCAACATCATAGTGTCTAAACTCAGTGCTCAACTTGCTTTTATTTTAGTTAGCATGTGGTCTGACTCATAGGTCTGTAAGATGAGCTGGTTCTGAATAGAATTTTCAGATTGACAATGACATTACTGACGCAAGATATTCCATTTTAGAATAGCATATGTGTGGGGAAAGTACTGTATGAGAAGCCTATTTTTATATGAAAAACAACTTTTCTATCTATCTTTTCTTGAAACTAAAAAAAATCCGATCACTTAAAAAGCTGTATTTGCGTGTTTTATCATAACAGAGAGATCTGAATTAACTTCATGGTTTTGCTTTACTTTTTTTTTTCCTTATAGAAAAGAAAAAAAAATGGTCATCTAGGTTTCTTGATAAGTATTTCTTCCACACCTGGAATTTTGGCTCCAAAATTCCTTAAAAATGGTTTCTGCAGACTTAATATTGAACTGAATGATATGTTGCTTAGAATTCTTGTTAATGTTCAGCCTTGGTATCTTAAGTGTGTTCATAATGTCAGCAAGTCAAATGAAAGAAATCTGACTGTATTTTAGCTCTTACATTTGTTAGAAGAAGACAGACTCAGCCTTCCAGAGACAGCTCATTAAAATGCATTAAATTACCCTTGGTTTGAAACAGTCTCACTTTGGGAGCAGGGATAGAAGTCCTTGCTGTCAAGTCTCCATAACTTTAATTTCCTATCATGGGTAGGTAAAGCAAATTATACCCCTGCTCATGTAATTTTTCTGCTTTCTCAGGGAACAAAGGAAGAGTTCAAATGCCTGCCTACCTAAAAATGATCACAATGGATCATTAGGGTCGCCCACCTACAGGGGCACTTCTAAACGTTCAGGCAAAATAGAAAATTGTATAATGAGTGTAAATCTCTGTCAGACCTGGACAGATTCAGGACAGAAGGTGGGTTCAACCACTGTCCGTATTTAGATGATGCTTACGAGGATCAGACCCCAGCCAAAATCCTGAGGTAGACTACACATTTAGTCTAACGTCTTTGAAAAGCTCTGATGTGTTATTAGACTCTGAGATTAGAACTGATATGAATTACACAGCAAAGGAATAAGAATCTGCAGCTAGAAGCAATTCACAACAAATAGGTAGCAGCTATTCTGTATCACATTTGATGCCCTAAAATAGAAATGAAATATGATCCAGAAGGTGATAAGTGGACAAACACAATTGATTCATAGGAAGAGTAGGAGGGAGATGAGTTAGAACATTGCTATTGACTTTGTTGTGTTATGCCAGGGAATGGAAGCTGAATGAAATATGTTTGGCTTGAATCTGAACTGTCAGTCTCAACACTTTGATTAAAAATAAACCTTGTTGCATTATGACATGCAGCGTTCTCCCTCTGCTATTCCCAAAGAAAAAAGCATTTTAGGTATAATTTCAGATATAATTATACTATATGTATATAGACCTGGTAAATTACTTGTTACAGAGGAGCTGATATATGTTATTACAGAGAAAGAAATAAAAGATTTTGTTCCCGCAAACATGGATTATCTAGTATCAGATATGAAACTTACTAATGACAAATTGCTAAATAATTTCTGGGATCAGATATCACTTGTAATTTGTAAGTTTCAGAATTTCCTACTAACCAATAAACCACAGAAGTGTCTGATTCCTACATTGAAGTACTGTAGCAGCACAGAAAGAATATTGCTTTCTCAATTCAAAGACATAAAGGTAATTAATTGGTGTAAAAATATGTATTTTTAAGAAAGTGGGTTTCCTCAAAAGACTAAGTGCTATTGAACTGTTGCCAGGATAATTTATTTCTATCATGTAGATAATACATTCCTATCTGTTAGATTTTCACTGAAGACACCATAAATTATCACCTTAGAGTTATGATGTTTAATTAGGTGAACATCAGTATTAATAACCAGCTGTGACTGTCATCTACACTTGATTTGGTTTAATACCATATACCATATTGCACTGGAAAATGTATGTATACAGTTGAAAAGGTAGGAAGGAAAGCAATGGGACTTTGAAGAAAATACACTGGAAACATCATCTAATTGCTAATTAGACTCCCCAAAAATCCAGTATCTGCAATGTGCTTTTAACAACAGAAAGGAATGACTCATTCTAGCACACATATTTTTGCTTAACAGTGCAATTATATTTTCAGTTAAGGGGGAAATTGTTTATTTTCCCCTTTCTTCTCAGACTGAGATGGAACACTCTGAATGTTATTCAAATGACTTTTTTTATTCTTGATATTGATCAGCCTGATCTAACATTTTGATAATATTTAAGTTCAGTATAAGGGTTCAATTATTCTAGGTGGCTGGAGATGTATTTCATTGTTTTCACTAGGCATTGAGAGAGTAAATCATAGCTGGCCATACACTAAACTCCTCAGAACAGTTCCATTCAGGTGACCAGTGACAGAACTAGAGAGCATGGACTCAAGCTTCGTCAGGAAAAGTTTAGACTTGATGTTAGGAAAAATTTCTTTACTGAAAGAGTGATTGGTCATTGGAATGCGCTGCCCAGGGAGGTGGTGGAGTCGCCGACCCTGGAGGTGTTTAAGGGGAGACTGGATGAGGCACTGACTGCCATGGTTTAGATGATGGTGTTAGTGTTGGTGTTAGTGTTGGGATATAGGTTGGACTCGATGATCTCGGAGGTCCTTTCCAACCTTATGATACTGTGATACTGTGATACTGTGATTTGTTGTTGCATTTGTAGGGAAGACACCGGAGAAAACTGGAGCAAGAGTTGGTTGAACAACAACAACAAAATTCAAAGTAATTAAAATGGTCATGAAGATTTCTTCTGGATAAAACTTCTTAGTACTACAAGAAGTCTGCACTGTGTTCTCGAAACCCTTGCAGTGACATTATGGATTACTTGAGCTTCTCAGATACAGTACTGAAAGGGTCTCCACACTGACACATTATAAATATAGGAAGCAGCAGAGTCAGAAGAAGGGTCAACAGAGTTATATTTACAAAGACACAGAGATCTAAGGACTCCAAACCCTTGGTATGGTTGGGTAGCAGTTTCTGCTACAGCACAGACTGCCTGTAGTCCAGCTGCTAACTCTAATCCTGGGTGTGATGCTGATTTCTGCAGTCTCACAAACTTCTCTTCCACTCCTGAGATACAAACTTGTCGTCATCCTTGGGCTGATTGAGGATTTCACAAAATGCTACACACTTTTTCAGAATGAGTAGGATAAAGAGCTACTGACAAATGAGGTGCCTAAAGAGAGTTGTAAGTGCAAGTGAGTTACTTAGGTGCAACTTAAGAGCCTCCACGCTTTTCACTCAAATGATCTTCAACCATTCACAGTGGTTTTAGTGTACCTGAACAAGTTCTACAGCTGCTGCAGGACTGCAGTTTGCCAGGGATTTCCTGTCAAAATCTGGAACACATTTGCAAATTAGTTGTTGTTTCGGTTAATTGGTGTGTGGACTTGATACTATAGGTTGCCCAAAACAAAAGAAATATACATCTCCAAGCGTAGTGATTTTTCTCAAAATGGATATAATTTTTGAGGAGTGAGTTTTTGTTTTCTTTGTTTGGGGTTTCTTTTGGTGGTGAGCAGGGTAGGGATGTAACACAATACAAGAGGTAAGTATTGCTCGTATTACACAATAATTATGGTTCTTGGTAGTAAAAGTACTTAAACCTGTTTTTATTTTCTTAACAGTAAAGCCCAGAACAGTGTATATGGCTTATTCAAAGAGGAACAGTAGTCTGACTCAATCAAAAAGAGTGAGAGAACTGTTCACTTAGGAAGGGCTCTCTAATGATCTTCTAAAAATGTCAGAGCAACGTCACCTCCGGCAGGTTTCTCAGGGCTGTGTTCAGACAGGTTTTGAGTATCTTCAAGGATGAAGACTTAACAACCTCAGTCTGTACAAGTTCATGGACAGGAAAAACACAAGTGTTTTCTTATGTTCAGAAGGAATCTCCTGTGTTTCAGTTAGTGCCCATTACCTCCTGTTCTGCCACTGGGCACCATTGAGAAGAACCTGGCTCTGTCTTCCTTACTTAGTCCCTCTAGCTGTTTGTACACATTGATAAGATCCTCTAGGCCTTCTCTTCTCCTGGCCAAAGAGTCCCAGCTATCTCAGTCTTTCCTTGTATCAGATGCTCCATGCGTTAATCATCTTTGTGACTCTTCCCTGTACCTGCCCCAGTATCTCTATACCCTTTTTGTACTGGGGAGCCCTGGAATGGACTCAGAACTCTAGACATGTCTCACCAGGGATGACTAGAAGGGAAGGATCTCATCCCTTGATCCACTGGTGACACTCTTCCTGGTATAGCCTAGGTTGCTGTTGGCCTTCTTTACTGTGAGAATGCATTGCTGGCTTAGCGTCCACCAAGACCTCCAGGTCTTTTGCTCACAAAGTTCGTTTCCAGTCAGTCACCCTCCAGTGTTCACTGGTGCATGAGCTTATTCCTCTCCAGGTTTGTGTTTCCCATTGACGAACTTCATGAGATTCCATTCCATCAAGGTTCATCTGAATAGCAGGACAGCCATCTGGCCTATCAGCCACTGCCATCCCCTAGTCTGTCCTATCATCCAGATGACTAATATAGGTGTTAAAATGTATTCATCACAGTATTGAACCCTGGGGTACACCACCAGTGACCAGCTGGACTTTGTGCTGTTGATCACAACCTTTCAAAGCCTGCAGTTATTTTCAGCCCTCTTACTGCCCATTTATTTTGTCTGTAACCCACCAGATTGTCAGTAAGAATGCCACAGGAAACAGTGTCCAGTGTCGAAATCATTGCTGAATTCAAGATAAATATCCATTGCTCACAAGCCTCACCTTAAAGGTTGAGTCAAAATAGCAAATGAGGAAATTCTCCTGATATGGGGTATATAGAGCACGCCTTGAGATTGTGCCTGGGCAACAGAGTTGCAGCCTGGTCCTTTGCCCAAGCCAGGAGAATAATCAGTCCAGGACTGAATACCTCTGAGGAGACACTACTGAGGGTCACATTTCACAGGTACAAGACTATGGCTGCTCTTCCAGTCTCCAAAAAATGGAAATCCTTACTTTGGCAAGTCCAATGATGTGGAGAGAGAGAAAATGGTAACACGTCTCTGAAAGGATGCATCAACTGGGATTTAGCAGGGCTTGTCAATCTGATACTTCTTTGGTGTTTGGGGATTCAGTTTAAACATTTTCCCCTCCCTGTTTCTCAGGGAAACTGTGAGAATTTTATGCTTCGAAGAACAAGACAGTTAAGCCACTTCTACTAGAATTACTGTAGAATAGAGGGCAGGTTGGGTGCGCCCAGTATTTGATGTGGCATAAGACCTCCACAACTTTTAGCACGGCCTTGAGCACTGGGAGTGCTGGAATCAAATGCAGGACATGGAGTTCACTAAGGGGCTATAGCCTATAATCAGTCTGAGTTAGGTGTTTCAGCCCTGGGAAATCCTGCTGTTGATCCCTGTTTATGGCAGAGCCGCAAATTAAGTAACTGTTTGTAGAAGAGTATGGAAAAGGAAAAAAATTACATAATAAGAGGAGCATTGAGCACCTCAGCGCATTGGAGAAACACTAAGGAAGAAAAGCAGAAAAATGTTAAAGGAGAACAAACACGTCTGTCATCTTTGTGGTTAGTTTGTTACATGCTGAGTGTATTTATATGTAATACTCATATCACCAAAAGTAACCACTGCTTGGTAGTGCCATGCTGTGAAACATGCCCTCAAGCCAAGTGACACCCTGGAAAACGATGTTACAGCATCAGTGTATCAATGACTTTATTGCTCCACAGTATCCTTTTCAGCAGCCTGTGCTTCTGGAAGCAAAACAAGACACTGCTTTCTTGCCAAGAGTGATCTTGTAAAAATCTATCAGTGTAGTTACAGGCTGGCAAATAATTCCCATTCTCAGGTGGGTAATTACCACCTTGCATCTTAAGATCTTTTCTTCTCTACCCTGCAAGTACTCACAGTTCTCTGCAAGTAAATAGATATTCTTCTCTGTATTTAAAAGCATGGATGACTGGCTAATAGTGTTGAAGTGTATACCATGCTTGAATCAACAAACAAGGGTAGATCTACTGCTTCTTGAGGGAAGAGTAACATATGTTTGCTGTCTAGCTATAGTCACAGTCGATTAAATCATTTGCTGATGTAGAATAGATAGCACGATATAAGCACTAAAGCTCCTTAGGGCTGTTTTTTCGTAGTCATGTAGAGTACAATATCATCTATTGCATTAAACCGTGAGATGTATGAAAACCTTACAGTGTGCTTTCTGCCCTTAATTTTGTGTATACGATCATCATAGAAGGCATCCATTTTCTTCAAGTAAAGGGAAAAAAAAATGAAGAAACACAAAACAATAATCCACTCTCGACACCCCTCATCTTTGAGCCTGTTTTCATAAGAGAAATCTGGCCTTTTAAAACTCAACTTAATATATTTTAATTGTCATAAGTATCTAGAATTAAAGTGGTTTTGCATTAAATATTTCCATTTTACCTAATAAACATTTTAAGATTAAAGCAAGAAAACACTTTTGCAGCACTTTTATTTTTGCTGTACAGGTTATACTATTGTCAGTCAACTCAAAATCGTTCTTACAGCCCTTACTGAAAAGCTATAAAAAAGCATTAAACCTTGAGAACTTACACATCCCCAGGTGGGTGCTTAAAGGCTGTTCCCTCAAAGATTTGCAATTAAACTAACTTGTACCTCATTTAACCAGGTAGGTGACAAAAGCACAGGTCATGCAATGTTGTACTGATGCGTGTTCCCAGAACTGACTGAGGAGAGAACAATGTGGTTGCATCCCAGGGACAAAGTTAGTGAGACATGAAAGAGAAAAGGAGCTTGATGGATTTATTTGGAAAGTGTTTGTAAGTGTACTCATACATGATAAAGGATTGAAAAAGTCAACATGGCACTGAAACAGAGGCCAAATAAAACAGCTGATGCTGAAGTCTGTTGGAGGAAGGATTATTCTCGTAATAAAATGTGGAAAAGAAACCCAAGTCATTCATTCGTGACTGAATGAGGGAGTAAACTAAGGCAGCAGCTGGATCCAATTATACTTCATCTTTAACTGTGACCATATCTTCTGAGCTATGTAGGTCTCTCAGACAGAGTTTATTTGCTGCATTTCCCCTTCAGTTCGTTCTGGTACTCCAACACAGGAGAAGGACCTTGTCAGCCCAGCTTGCTGTTTCACACTTGACAAGCTCTGGATAGAGTGATAGGAAGATGTCAGCGTGCCAGGGCTGTAGGCTGGTATCTGGCATAGGTCCACCAGACATACATTAGGAAGGCCTGCTGCTTATTGCCAGATGCAGAGCAACTCAGGCTCTCAGGCAGACATCTCACAATATCATGCATAGCCAATCGGCCAAGTGATTTTGGACCACTGTAGTTGGCTGAGGTGAACAAGTGCTTCCCAACAACATACTTGTTCTGGTACATCCCTGAGGAACAGCATACACTTGTCAGCTATTCACCCTTCAGCAGGCAGCCACTGTTCCTGGATGCTTCCTCCAGTTTTCAGGGGGCTCTTGGATGCCTGGGAAGCTACTTGTAACTCAGAGAGAGTGTCATAAGCAGATGTTGTAGCTTGCATAGCAGAAATAGAACAATTTTTCCCCTCTCTCTGAGATCTGAGGGCACCCTTAGGGGCAAGATACTGCTCAAAAGTGGGTGCTCATTCTTGACATAGGGTATCAGAAATAAATATCTCACATCCTCATGTTTGACAACTCATTACTCTTGCCCTGAATCTGGAGATTTATGAGCTTTTGGACTCTATCATCAAAATTGCTTGTAGGGCTAAAGCCATAGCAACACCCTAGTGATCCCTATGAAAGGTCCTGACAATGGGGAGAGTATGAGACAGAGGGAATTCACAAAAATGTGGAGGAAAGAGATGAGGGTAAAAAGTTACTCAAAGTGTGGATATCCAGGTTTTTGTGTCTCTTTACAATGAGTGTGAATAGCTCCGGACAATTTTCTGGCAGCAGATACAAACACCACAGCTGGAAGTCAGTTCAAGACTAAAACGTGTAAATTGAAGTTTTATTGTGAACTAATTTTCTAAGATCTCATTATAGGCAGTGGAGATGCAGCCAATACAGTCTGTGAAGGCTAGGGAGCAGTTTTCTCTCTCTCAAGCTGAGATGTATCTAGGTGTAATGTGCTGTACTGACTAGATCTTTTTTGCCTATAGTGGGAACCCAGGAGCTCACTCAAGGTAGGTACTGTTACACCCTTGAACACAAGTGTGTTCAGCGGGGAAACTCTTTCCCATGTCTTAGGTTCAGAGGAGAGCTGAAGTGGAGGGGCATTGGCATGCGGGGTGGTCAAAGGGTTAGTGCAACAATGAAATGGAGAGAGTTTTCCAAAGGACTGTGGTGGCAAAGCTCTCCACACTGTGGTGAGTTGTTCAGTGTGTCACTGCATTCAGTGTTCAAATACACACATACACACACACGAGTATATTGTCTCTATGGAGCCATATGTGTATTCCCATTAAATAATGCAACCTGTGTAGATAATAACTTATGAATATTCAAACTCACTTTTGAAAACTAGTCTACAGAATATGGCAAGAGATGAGTCCAGAGTGTATATTTATGACTGAAAATATATTTATGAGTGAAAGTGGAGGTTTGTAATTCAAACACTGTCAGATATTTTAACTGTGGTTTTACCAAGCAATGCCTGGAACCGAGATCTGAAGCCCATGTAAAGCAATGGAAAGCTTCCCATAGACTTCAGTGGGTCTCCAATGTGACTTGCAATGCGTGTGTGTTAAATATCTCTTTCTCTCTGTTGTTCTGAATCAGTCAAAGTCTACAATACCAGATTCCTTTTAACTGCTAGACCTGGAGGAGCAAACTGTTTTTAGCGTGGCATGCAGGGAGTGATATAAACAGTTTATATTAACACTAAGGGGCAAAAAGTGTGTAATTCCATATATGTTACAAAAACTTTCCCTCATAAAAAGTACTGCATTACACATAAAAAATGTTCTTGCTGTTTTCAGTTCCTAGATATTTATTGGACACTTCTATCACCAGCCATTTCTTTGTGCGGAATGGTCTTGTATCTGTTTTGGGGAATATTATATTGACACATAAATTTTTTCCAAAGTATGCAAGAACCGTACTTTAAATATGAGGCCTATTCAAATGATAGTCTATAGATTTAAATCTTCAGCTTTCTCTATGTTGTGAAAATGAATCATACATTTTCCTCTTTATTCTATAATGCAAGTGTTTAATTGTTTCAGCAGAACTGATAGGCGAATAAAGACAACACATTTTAGGTAGTTCTTTCCAGAACGAACAAAAGAAATCTAAATAGAATTTCAGATGGAAAATTGTACACATAAATTCATGAGCTTTCCCTTTGACATAAAATCTTTTACCATATTTTTTTAACAACACTGGCCGTGATGCTACATTTTTCTTTTGTCCTCAGACAACAAAATGCTAACAGTTTGTAGAAGAGTGAATAGGAGTTTTATAAAAATACATATGAATATTTTTTTCCTTTAGTATGTGGAGTATCCAGAGTACTCCGCTTTTTGATTAGAAGTATTTCCCGCTTTCTTTTATGACTTCTGGTATGTCATTGAATTACTGCGTGGTCAACAGGCTATTCATTACTAACAAAAAAGAAGTATACAAACTGTTGAAATGGAACTATCTAGTGCATTTGGAGGCTAATATACTGTAAATGTTCTCAGCACAACTCTATGATGAACAGGGCTGATGTATTTTCATCCTGTTCTTCTGCACGAAATCCAACAAGTAGTAGGTCACAACGAAGATCTGAACTCTTTCAGTTCAAGTAATATTAGTCAGGACATTCATCCACATTCATTGTCTCTGTCAATGGGAAGAGGATACTTCACTATCTGAGATCATTTTAACAGTCACTTCTGACATGCCTACTGTGCGCAGGCAACATTTCTTCAACCTCAAGCTGACAGGCATTCATAGAGAGAGGCTTCTGTGATTCTTTTTTCTCTATAGTAGCAACTATAGGTTTTGGTTTGGGGTTGGATTTTTTTTATTATTATTTCTAAATGGTAGAGTACAACTCTGTACAAACTGCTCTGTCTATGTTAATGCATATTTTATAGGTTCCAAATGAGCAATTTTTCTTAAAATAGATCATCAAAACCAGAAATTTTGCTGGACTTTCTTCATTCTTTGGAATTTCTTTCTTATACACTAAATAGAAAATCCTATTTATGGTACATCTTTGTCCAGTGGGAAGTAAGTAGCAGATTTTTATACATGACGTTCTAAAATGAGTAATCTCCAATAAGCCCTAAACTGAAAAATCCTTACCTAAACATGCTTAGGCTCCTGATATGTTCAGTTTGGACTAACCTAAACTTCTGCACTAATCAAAAAGAAGCATCCATATATCCCTGGATGAAGGGAGGGTTTATCGCGTCCCTGCGGGGAACCCAACACCAGAGCAAATGGCCCTGAGAAGTGATGACACTGCAGCTTACTGTTCCCCAGAACACCAGCCTCCATTGCAGGATGATTGTTGCTGCCACACTGCAGGGAAGACATGGGAGAAACCACAACTCGATCTCAGACATGCTCATCAGGACTAGGCAAATATCCAAAAGAAGGATATGCCCAGTTAAACAACTGTAAGGGATCTGCACTTGGGCAGGGAGCTTGAGAACAGTCTGTGTTGTCTATTTGTGATACATGAATGTGGTTAGAAACTATCCTCATCCTTGCCCTAAGCTTTTTCTCATGCAAACAATGAAATAAAAGTTCCCTGTGAATTACTCTGTGTTGGAGCTTCCTCAAGACAGTCCCCTGCTGCTTTTCAGTTTCCGCTTTGTCAGTTCGTACCAGAATCATTTCCCCTCTAATGCCTCCTTGAGACCTCTTACCCTGCCTACACGCAAGATCAGCTGATAAGAAAATATGCTAAATATTTCTGAAGCACATTAAGCACATTGAATGGTATGTTTTTTTGGGGAGGACTGCTTATAAGCCTCCCTGTTACAATTTATTTCAGAAATTTATTATTTTTAATTTGCTCTCAAACAAGCCCAGATGACCATTTTCTTGTCTGTTATTTGCCACAGTCTACTGAGGACTACTTCAATAAAATGCCAAAATACTCACAGTGTTCATTCTGTTCACAGTCTTGAACTATGTCACATTAGCTGAATGTTTGAGCATATGTTCACATCCTCTTGAATCACAGTTATTTAAATAACATCTCTAATTTCAATAAGTCTTTTCTACTACCCTTAAAAATCACTGAAATTTAAAATACTGACATGGGGGTCATCTATAGTCCTACCATGACTCCTCTCTAATCATTGAAACTACCTGAGGGATGAATGTGGGTCAAGGTCTTTTCTTCACATCATTTTCTCTAATAGGACTATTACTTCTGTATATGCATGATATTAGAAATATTGCAGAATTAATAGTTTCTGAAATAGCTGCAGTTCTTTCACAGAAGAAATGCCCTGGAACTCCACCTTTACCAACATATTATGTATAGTTAACTAGCCATTGCTTCTAGTTGTCTGACAACTTAATCAAGTAAATCATTCATTGCTGTGTTTTTCTGAGACTCATAAAAGATAATGGACAGAAAAATGGAAAAGATGTTTGATTTCATTTAGCTTCTAGTTTATTGCCTACTTCATAAGAGAATGTAAATTAGAAGCCAGTCTCAGGGCTACCATATTTCTCATAACTCGGTCAGCCACAAGTTGCTGATGTGGTTGCAATTCTCTACTTTGCCTTGCACAGACATTTCACCAAGCAGTGTGAATCAAACAAGCATCACAAAGATCAGCCGAAGTAAACTACACTGCTAGGAGTTTGAAACAGTCAGAATGTCTTGAGCAAAAAGAAGAGGTTATTTCCTTTGTATGATGGAAATGAGTAAATACAAACACGCATTAAAGATTTGCTTACAGTACATGTAGTTCTTGTTAAGTATAATCTTGAGTAACATTATATCAGCCAACCAAATCAACACAGCCTGAGTACTAGAGTTAAAACCTGAACTTAGAAAATTAATAGACTCATAGATCACTTAAGTTATTTAGTTGGAAGGAGATATTGTGGAAACCTAAGACCAATTAACATTCATACAGAATTTTGAGCTTTAACACCAGTTATAATGAAGCAGTTTCTTTCCACAGCGGAATACAGTTATAAGTATTTTGATTAGGTACTCGGAACAGGAGTGATTCTGGGACTGGCAGAAACATGTGGGCTCTCTACTGCAAAGTTCAGTAGGGACTGGCAATCAGCTTTCTTCTGCTTTTCCCTTTCTGCCCTTGTTTTCAATGTTCTACCTGACTTGCAACCACTCTCAAAGGTCCCTGCCTTTATTAAGGCTGAATAAACCTCCTTTAGTGAATCCACTCCTTTTAGAGCTACTTCTTGTAAATTACCTGGGGATAATTCAAGGAGTTTGAAACCTTTTGTCTAGCCTATGCATCAAGAAAACTGCTCGCTAAAGTGATCTACATTAGTTTTTTATTTCAAAATCAAACTCAGTCAAAATGCACTAGTATCAAACAACAATTTCTTAACAAAATCCAAACAAATTAAGGTTTAAACATGTATTATTTACACTTCAATGTTTGCAGGCTGAGGGTCTTACTGTGTTATTTGCCAAGTAATGAGCTATTTCAAACTACAGAAAAAATGTGTTGCATTGATATATCTTGCAAATAAAAATGCTGATTTCCATTCTTATTGTCATAAGAGTACATCAAATATCAATTTTAAGAAAGGATGCAACTCCACAGAGAATTGCTTTTTTTCCTCTGATAATATAGATTTTTTTAGTGCTGAAAAAAATACGGTGTCATCTCCCCTGAATTATAAACAAGTGCTTTGGGTTGCTGGTCGCTAAGCACAGATGACTCAGAATTCTTGGACTTTTCAGAAAACCACGTTTTAATTTTTCTACCTCACCAGAACTTCACATCATATACCACTTGAACTTATACTAGCTTTAGACATGTCAGGTAAGAGAGGGATTTAAAGTTATATCTTTCTATTATGAAATCCAAAGCTTTGTGTTAAAGGCTGTTAAATGTCGCCTGCTTTTGAAGTTCATTCAGCTATGGTTTTGGTAAGTTTAAACACAGCTAATGTAAATTCAAAAGAACTTAGAGTATGGATTTGGAGTCTCCTGAACATTATTTAGTTACGAGTCTTCATATTCAAGGAAGTTCAGAGTTACTTTTCTTTTAGTATCTGAATTAAACCACTGGATTATCCCCGAGTCCTGCCTGACTTCTAGGGTCTGACCACAGAAAAAATATTGGTTCTTACTACTCAGTCATCTCCCTTTTCTCAAATCTGTAGGGTTTTTGGCTTTCCTTTGTTTTGCCTACGATCCTATATAATGCATTTTTGTACCTGGCTGTAGTTTTTCCAGAAAAGGTCAGGAATGCCTCTTGGATTATCCTATTTGCTTCCTCTTCAGCTCCGTTCTTTCCATCTTCATGTGTTCCTTCTTCAGATAATATCTTTAGAATCACTGATTCTCTCCAGGTGATCATAAAACATTTTGTCAGGCCTCATTTCACAGATGCATTCTCACCTTGACAGTTTGTCCTATTCTTAAGCAAACTCCCCTTGTATACAAGCGCTGTCTTCCATGGTAATGAGGAAAAGCTTTCTAGAAATAAAAAACCTGTGTTAGGAAAACTTTAGTTCAAATGTTTGACTTTGCAGATTCTGTTCAGTTTTCCCTCAAGCTAGTAAAAAGAGGGGCAGGGTGGTATTCAGGCAAAATAGTGAGCTCCCTTTCTGAAGTGTGACCATTGCTTCTTGCTCAGGGCAGGGTGGGGGTGGGGGATTATCATCAACATTTCTGTTAAACTGACATTTCTCTTCCTTTCTAGGGACACTCTCCTTTGTCTCTCTACCCCAAAACCAAGTATCAATTGCACAATCAGATCCATGTTAGTCACTGACCTGGATTTTATCTTATGCTATCAAAAATAGCATTCACCATAAAAAGTCTAGGCAACTCTATGAAATTCTACTTTCCTTCTGAAATACACATATGTTTTCTTCACCCTTTCTCTTCTTAGCCAGGTCTTTTGCATCCTTTTCTGAAGGATTTGTCACCAAAAGATTAGAATTGTCAGTTCGACATATAAGAAGACAGGAAGTCCTTTGCCTGTACCTGTGTCTACAGATACCCACACATAGAGGTTTTTATGTTTTTGTTTCCATAGTAATAATCCAAAGAGGCATTATTGTTGGAATGACCACTGTCTTTTTTTATTTTGATAAAGTGAACCTGTAAGATGCTGTGGTAATTGCTTGCATAGCTCCAAATGAAAACAGTGTCTTTGAACAGGAAGGATGGTATACTCTCTTTGGAATAATAATATAAAAATAAAAGAGCTACTCAAATGCACTACCTTTCAAATGAGCCTGGCTGGCCTTTTTATCTGAATAAATAACCCTAAATTACTGGGCACTACAGATTCAGGACTGGAAAGCTATTGTTCATAAGACATCTTAAAATTAAAGAAAAATAAGCCCTCCACCTCTGTGGAAGGCTCAGAGGCTTTATGAGGTGATAAAGGAAGACTACAGAAAGGAATGTCAACAGGTCATGAGAGCAAGCAGGATTATCTTCTGAGATGTGCTCTTTAAACTGTGATAACACTTAACTTCTCACAAGCAGGTGTGATGCTTGACACTTCTTCTCACACAAAGCTTGGCTCTGGTTCACCCACAGGCACATGGTACTAATAGATTTCAGCAGCTTCTGCAGAACAGCATTGTACAGGGGCGAAAAGGAGCTAAATTATGCAGCTAAGAAAAGCCACACATTTTGAAATGGAAATGGCATTACTTGCAAATAGTTTTTTTGCTGCCCCTCCCTGCTCTGTAAATTGACATCTCACGATGAAAAATTTTAAAGTTTATGCCAAAGAAAAAGTATTGACCTTCAAGTTAATGCTATTAAAACTGTAATTTGATTCAAATGAATGGAGTTGAAAAGAATCTCTGCATAAAGTGCAATACTGTATTAATTAACTGTGCATTAATGTGCAGAAGCAGAAGGTCAGAGGCATTAATGTCTTTGCAGGAAAAGACTGACCAAAGTCACAAATCCTTAAAATGCTAAATGATTTTAAACCTCTGATTTTATGCAAAAGTCAGACACTTTTTGTACCAATCTGTTTCAACAAATAAGCAAAATCCAAGCACTTCAAATCATGTCACATCAAGTAAACATAAATCATGCTTTAGTCTATCAATTTTGACTTGTGTCATTGGCAATAATCCCTCAATTTTTTCCTCCCTTTTTTGGGTTTTTGTGGTGTAGTCAGTACTGTATGAGGTGCAATATTAAGGTTATCATTGGAAGAAGATGGGCAAAATGTTTTTTAAGGTAGCAAGGTAAACTACAACTGAGGGGAGTAGCAGGAAAGCAAACATGTTATTTTATGCTCTTCTGTAAAATAATATTTATCTGGAGGAAAAAAACCAATGGTCTCCTTATGTGTGTATTGTTATTTTTGCCCCTTTCCTTTCCTTTCCTTTCCTTTCCTTTCCTTTCCTTTCCTTTCCTTTCCTTTCCTTTCCTTTCCTTTCCTTTCCTTTCCTTTCCTTTCCTTTCCTTTCCTTTCCTTTCCTTTCCTTTCCTTTCCTTTCCTTTCCTTTCCTTTCCTTTCCTTTCCTTTCCTTTCCTTTCCTTTCCTTTCCTTTCCTTTCCTTTCCTTTCCTTTCCTTTCCTTTCCTTTCCTTTCCTTTCCTTTCCTTTCCTTTCCTTTCCTTTCCTTTCCTTCCCTTCCCTTCCTTTCCTTTCCTCTCCTCCCTTCCCTTCCCTTCCCTTCCCTTCCCTTCCCTTCCCTTCCCTTCCCTTCCCTTCCCTTCCCTTCCCTTCCCTTCCCTTCCCTTCCCTTCCCTTCCCTTCCCTTCCCTTCCCTTCCCTTCCCTTCCCTTCCCTTCCCTTCCCTTCCCTTCCCTTCCCTTCCCTTCCCTTCCCTTCCCTTCCCTTCCCTTCCCTTCCCTTCCCTTCCCTTCCCTTCTTCCTACTTCAATTAAAATTAGTACAATTAAGCTCAAATTAAATACTTCAGTCTTCACGACTGTATTCTCTTGGTTTCTCTTTCATTCTACTACTGCCATAATAGGCTAGTTTCAGGCTAAAGCTACGTTCTTTCCTGAATGGCATGGTGATTTTATTTGACTAAAAGAAGGGGCAAAGTACCTGTTACACTCTTTTAAATATCTGTTACAGTGATTGATTACTAAGGATGTAAGCTTATGCTTAATTTTGATTCAAAACTTTTCTCGTTTTGGGTTCTAGCCATTCACGCTTATTATATTGCTGTCCATTGTAGTATTTTTCAGTCTACAAGAACATATGAGCACATAAAAAAATGGCTATATCTTTAAGAACTAAAGCAGAATCAGTTCTTTTAGATGGTCACTCTAGAGATTTATATGTCCTGCTCCTAAGATAATAATAATCTCGTGTTTTCTTGGCCTATGTTGCTGAGCTGTTTCCATAGCTTCCTAGTTTATTAAATTTATTCTGTATATTAGTATTACGTAATATTATAGTCACAAGCATCCTTTTCCACAAACTTTGTTCATCTTTGTGTAACCACAAGGCTGAAAGCAGTTGAGACCTAGAGCTCTTGTCATTCCTATTCATGTCAGCTATTTCCTAGCTGTCTTATGATTTCAGAATAATAATGAGCAGCATTTACTACCTAGATTTCTGTACAAAAGCCTTAATAACAGAGACTTTGGCTAGGTAAAACGATGTTTTTCTGTTCATTTTCAACTTTGAAGGAAAGGAAATAGTATAAATTCCTATTGTGCATTTCTGAATAGCTCAATTCAGTACAGTCCAAAATCTGTCATGCTGCAACTTGTGCAAAATCCCCTTTAAAAACAAGCATACCTGAACATTCCACAGTATTCTACCAAATTTGTACGTAGATCATCTCCTCCTTGCCCTTACTTATTTTTTAAAAGTCCAAATATTATATTAGCTGTGCAGAATACATTATTTTTCTGTATGTGGGCTGCGTCGGCATTTCATTGTGTTAGTTTTTTTTTTTAATTGATAGGTCCCTATTTACAAAGTGAAGGAGGATCTGTCACCTTGGTATCCATGGGAAGGGAGAACCTCTCCACCTCAAGTCTTATTCTCCTGTTGGATCTCAAGATAGAGGAAACTCTCCTGCTTCCCGTGAGTCTCTCTTTGCAAGGTTTCACCCTGACCCGTACCTCTGGTTTAAATTTTATGAGTCAAATCTGGGCTTTCAGTGCATCAATAAGCAAGACTGAACCAATAACATGAACCAAAATGTGTTTAGTTCTATTCTTTGTAATTTATAAGGCAAAGAGGAAGCTAACATCAGGATCAGGACTCCAAATTACCAGTAATTTAGTTTCTATTCTGTTCTGATGGTAGTTGCAATTCTGTTTTTATTTTCATGTTGAGGGTTTACAGCCAAGTTACAATTGATTGAATCCTAGATTGTTAGTAAAAAATCTATTCGTAAATGATTGTTAAATTTCCAATAGGTGTTTTAGATTTCTGCTTGGAATTTCATGTATGTTATAGAAACAGTGGATTCATAGGAGATAAAAGCACTATTGATACATAGAGTGGTAATGACTCTAGTAAAATAAAAAAGTGTCTGTGAACTGTGGGTGATAAAGGTGCTAAAAAGCAGATTTACTAAAATTTAGAGGAAGAACTGCAAGCAGTGTTATACCTATGGTGGTATTTTTTCAGAGAATTAAGAATGTGTAGCAGAAAGTTCTTTAGACCCCCAAGATCTGCTATGCACACTTGTTTCACTCTTCAGTCCTGCATAAAATAAGGTTATATTTCACTCTGCAAATAATTCACAATCAGCAGACTCCTCAGTTAATACCTCTAGTCAGCGCACAAAATGACAGTCAGTCAAAGGTGAGTATCTATGGGGCAGAGGGGAAGTGAGGGCAGGAGACAGAATATGCAACTAATTTATTATTCAAAGAATGTCAGTCTCACAATATTTAGCCCTAATTCTGGTTTTGATACCATGTGATTTTTAAAGGATTTTTTCCAGGGAATTAAAATGTTCCCTTGCTTCTTGCCAAGTGAAGATGCTCATTTAGTAAGGATTTCTTCACTTAAATGTTATCTCCTATTTTCTTCTTCACCTGTTCCATGTGAAATTTATTAGACTGCGTGAGTGACTGGTGTCACCTGAATAACTGATGCAATCTACAAAATAGTGCTTCATGGCCCAGGCTTAAAAAGTTACTAAGTCTTCATATACAGTAGACAACAAGCAAATTAAAGCTTTGACCAAACCAAGCTCCTGACACTGCAGAAAAAAGTTAAGCACTAGCTATTTGTAGTTAATTCTGTTAAGTCAAGCTTTGTTTTGACTAAAAATTGCATACTAATCGTGTTTGTTATTTTTTTGGCATTACTTAAAATCCTCTAGAGTATTTAATTAGATGTGTAATTATACACAGGACTAATTAGCAATGGCTCATTTGTGCCTCATGGCAATACTTTCAAAAGACACCATTACCCATAACTGGGGCCAAATTTTCAAGAGCGCCGTGCTCTGACACAGATGTAGATAACTGCAGCAACAAACAACAAAAGGAGAGCAATGGAGATCAGAAGGCAGTGGAGGAAGAGAAAAAAGTGGAAGAAAGCACACGAGATTCACACAAAGTAGAATGCATATTATCGTATGAGAGCAGTCTAAAAATATTTTCTATCAATAAACAGAATTTGAATTATAGTAAGTGAAGTTGAAATTACTTACTTCTTTACTCTTTTCCCAATGTATGGATATAAAATATCAGACTTTAAACATTTTAAAATTAACACGGAAAATTGAAACATATATGCAAATATAAATATATATATGTGCAGATTTGGACAAGAATTTTAATTTGCATATTTAGCACTGAAACTTATCCTTCCAATGTGTGCCCACAAACCTCGCCCACAAGCCATTCCCACAAACTCAGTTTATTTATGAATAGAAAAACTATATAGGAAGAGAGAATGAAGTATTTTTGCAACTGAATACAGTAAGTAGATTTAGAGTCCTTGAAACAATCACATTTAAGATGGAGAAAGTGAGTTAAGTACGCAGTAGGGAAAGTTTAAAAAAATGTTAAAAATATATTTTAAGAATCTTCAGTATGGTGCCTGAAAACATTTGGGAACAATTTTTAAGGTCCTAAAATACTCTCAGCTTGAAAGCTAAACTAAAAAATTAAAATAATCAAAAGATTTTGCTAATAGAATGAAGTGTCATCTGACAGAGAACCAAATATCTATTTTAATTATTATTGACTAACTGAATGGATTGAGAGTAGCTCTGAAGAGGAGGACTTGGTGCTGATGGATGAGAAGCTCAGCTTGAGTAGGCAATGTGCTCTTAAAGCCCAGAAAGCCAACAATATCTTAGGTTACATCAAAGAACTTTGATGAGCAAGATGAGGGAGGTGATTTTGCCCCTCTACTTTGCTCTTGCGAGACCTCACCTGGAGTACTGCGTTCAGCTCTCAAGTCTTCAGAAGAGGAAAGACACAGACCTGCTGGAGCAAGTCCAAAGGAGAGCCATGAAGATGGTCAGAGGGCTGGAGCACTTCTCCAAGTAAGGCAGGCCGAGAGAGTTGAGCTTTTTGAGCCCAGAGAAGAGAAGGGTCCAAGGAAACATTATAGCAGCCTTCTAGTACTTAATGGAGGCCTAGAAGAAAGGTGGAGTGGCTTTTTACGAAGGACATGTAGTGATAGGATCAGGGGCAATAGTTTTTAGGTGAAAAGGGGTAGATTTATATCAGGTATTAGGAAGGAATTTTTTACTGTGAGGGTAGTGAGGCACTAGAAACAGGATGTCCAAAGAAGTCATGGAAGCCCCATCCCTGGAGGTGTTCAAGGCTAGGTTACATGAAGCTTTGAGCAACCTGGTCTAGTGGGAGGGAGGAAGGTTGTATCTAGATGATAATTAAGGTGCCTTCCAAGCCAAGCCATTCTATTACGCTATCATTCTATGACTCCACTTATCAAGCTAGAATTAGAACCTAATTTTAAATAAGATTTTTTAAGAACGTTAGAACATAATCCTTGCATTGATATGCTATTTAGTGCATAATTGTAGTACTCAGCAGCTGAAAAAAAATTAGACTAGTCCTTATGGTTTTGTTTAGTTCATTGGAATTTTTTAGTAAGTTTTCTTCCTAAAACAATAATATTAGCATAAATGAGTTCCATCTTGCTTATAATTTATCAGTCATTGTTTATAATAAATATCAATCTTCCCGTTCCAGTCAAGTCCTTTCAGATTCACAAGGAAAAGACTAACTAGGTTAACCGTTGCTTCTTCATAGAAGAAAATATGAAACCTCTTTAATATTATTAGACTTAAAAATCTACATGTGAAGAAATGGTAGTTGGTGATCAAGAAACGAATGAATATTTGCTGAGTTATCCCAGGAAATCTGTTTAGAATTAATGATTAAGGTAAACTGTGTACTAATAGTTAACATACTGATAAAGACTCGTCCAAAACACATTAAGAAAATTTTTGCATACCCTTCTATGCAAAAATTCTTATTATAACTAAGTTAAGGCATTTTATAACAGAGATCTGGTTTATTCATGGAGCACTACTCCATTTATTCAGGCTCGTCATTGTGTCCAGCATCACCACAGATTCAATAAAACACAATATAGAATCCCCAGGAGGTAACTACCCTAATGGTGTTCAGTACAAAGCGACAGGCTGATACTTGTTTGGTTTTGTACTGCTAGAATACAGTGCAGAATGGTGAAATTGCTGTAACACTGGCAGAGCGAGAAAAAAATGTTCACTATTTGGTCTGGTCAATAATGTAACAAACAGAGGAATGAGGCAACAGGTATCTCAGTGTGCTTTAGCTGTTGAAAATTCAAGTTGACCTGTGTTAAAGAAAAAGTAAGGTACTGGGGTATCGCCAGTTACTCTACAAAACCTAGTATAGATCCCTGAAATTGAGTGTTAAAAGGAAGATATCCTGTGAATAGATTTTAAACTCATGCGCTTTTTTATGGTTTCTTCTATACAGTGGAATATTATACATGAGACAATGAGACTAAAAAAATGGTCCAGGTGAACTTGCCACTCTCATTTTTGTCTTTTAGACGTTATAGGTAGGAATCAATTTGTCTAACTTTAGATTTATACAATGTAGACATCTAATCAAGCTAGGCTCAGTGAAGAGAAAAAAACGCATTTAGGGAGCACTTAATCTGTTTTAGACTTTAGGATGAGATGAATGATACACAAAAAGCGCTTTATTTTTCTTCATTGATTACAAAAGGGAGAGACTGCTTAGATGTGGACACCTACATTGTGGACATGTGCATTTGATTAGATGAATTTCACTCTATCTTTTATAAGGAAGAGGAAGACAACAACAAAACCTTTCTTGTCTTGTTTCACTGTATGAAGCACTATATTATTAAGGAAATAGTCTTTTAGTAAAAAAACTTTGACATTATATTTCGATGTAAATTAAGCTTCAACAAAAACAGTGCCATACTGCACTTGCACTAATATATTGAAGAGTGATTATGAGGACATACCACATTTTATAGCAAGGACTTTGCTTTAATTGAATTACTAAAAAAACCCAGTAATAGTGCCTTCTCTGGCCATGTTTTTCTTCGATAGAGAATTGCACAAGAAATCTTTCGGCCACAATACAATCTGGTACAGGTGGGAAGAACAGCTTTTTTCATCACTAGGATGGAATCCCGGGTCATTGTCAGCACTATACAGCCACCTAAGTGCTTCTCTAATAAAAATGACAGAGCATTGCAGTTGTGTCTCCACTGTTCTTATTTACTGTTTGTATTAACAGTGACACCACTATTTGCAATGTTAGCATAAGGATTGTATCAGATCATATTTCTGTAAATTCTCTGTTCTGAATCGTATCGTTCAAAAAACTGTTCAGCCTGATCAGGGGTCCACAGTCCTGGCCAGAAATTGTGTTATGAGTTTCTCAGGTGCAATAAAATTCACCCAAGGTAGTTAGCTAAAAAAATACAACTTCTGTATTTTTAAAGTTCCTGAACCTCAGTTTTGTGGAAGAATATTCTGGGGAAGTAGCAGCACACAAGCTCTGTGCTTGTGGTTTGTAGGTCCCTGATGTTGACTTGTGTCAAAAATAAGGTAAAAAGGAGGAGGATTTCTAGATGCCTAGAACCTAGGCAATCCAGGGTGTCTCAGAGGGCTTCGCATACCAGCAGTTTCACATGCCTCCACTGGTCATTTCTACTGGGACTGTGTGCAAAAGGAGATTAGGGCTGCTTGTGCCAACTCTGTGAAGTGCAAAAGGAATATCTCAGGGACATGCAAAAAAGGAATTTCTCAGGGAGTTGTTTTGTGTCCTCATATGAGAGGCAAGACATCAGAGCACGGGAATTTGGCTTGAAATTTTTAAAGTGCCTATAAATAAAATCTGAACATTTTTTTTTTGTTGTTGTTGTTGTAAACTGGTATTGGATTTGAACCACAAAACTCATCCAGACTTTGAATCATCCATGCTTCTATCAATTTCAAGTTATGCTACCAGGTCAGAGTATTTGATGAAGTGCTTTGAGTTAATTAAAAGTGATGAGAAAGAGATATTTTTTTGCCTCTCAGAATGTTGTTCTCTCTTGCAGCCAACCAAACTCTAAATGCTTGACCATGTTATTCAACATCCTAAAACCTATCAATTAGCTTGAAAGAAATGCCTTCTTTTCACTACAATAATTCAAGATTCTTGGACATATGATGTCTCCTTCTGTTATTTAATTTGATCTTGATAAAAGTCAAACAATTACAGCTTTTTTTATCCAGAAAAACGTAGCCAAAAAAATGTGATATTTGTGGAATGGTACACCAATATCATCAGATTATCAAAGACAAATATTTGCAACAAAATTTTCAGCTGGAGCTGGTTTGAAGGCTTTTAGCTTACACTTCCAATTTACAAGAAGCTTGACTGTTTTTCTTTACTAGAGTGCTCTACAATTCATTGGCTTTGCAAATATATTTGTCGGTTGCTTAGGGCTGAATGGAGTTTTCCTTCACAAACAGGGCTAGAACACAGCCTTGATATCAAGGCCCTTTGCCTTGATAACGAAGTCTGGAGTTAATAGGGTATCTACTTCCTGATTCAAGGGATTGTGATTGACCTGGATTAGACTAACTTACTGGATTTCGTTTCCAACTACAAATACTCTTCATGAACTATATCTGTGAAATTTCATGTGTGGATGTTTTTAAAACAAAAGCGTCTGCTGCTGTCATGTCTTAGTGATACTATAAAAACAATTACTATGGGTTAACTTGTTTTGACTTAGCTTTCTAGTTCTCATTTATGCCCTTAATTTTCTTGGTGCAGTACCCATTTAAATCATTAGGTATCACTAGTATGACGCAGAACTTCATGGCTTTTGAAGGATTTGTTAGTCATTTTAAATTACACCCAGATGAGGGATTCTTCTGAATGATTGATTTCACAACATTTCAACTTGCAGTATAAAAAAAAAATACCCAAAGACAATGTTCTGACTGTCCTCAATTAATCTCCAAATCCTTCAATGGGGTTGACCTAAATTACAAAGTCACTTGCTTGCTACATGGTTGTGATATCCTATGGCTATAACAATGCAATTGTTAATCTTAAAAGTGAAGTTTATGTACAGAAAACCAGAAACTGGGCCATGATTTTAGAACTTCCTTCTGTGATAGATCAGAATGACCTCAACCTTCACAACACTGTTAAATTATAAATCCATTTTCTATCCTAACTTTACAGAAATAATATCATAAGAACATTCTATAAATCACATTTTGAGAATAGAACATTTAGAAAAAGGTGCAGATTTTTTCTTTTGTGTATTCAATAGTTTAATATTCAATTTATGGTGTGATCTAATATAATATAATACATCAAGATATAAATTTTGGCCTGAGGAATGTGGATTTTGGACAGTGTAGAATTAATTACATAATTAAACTGAATGTTGTTTATATTTTGGTAGGAAATCAGGGAAGCACCATCTCTGAAGAAATGCTGTAGTTTTACTCAGTTCTTCAGTGGACTTCTCTATTTAGGGCTTCGTATCCATAACAGAGCAAAAATATTAAAAATACACCATTTGTTGTTTTATGATACAATAGAGATGTACATAACATTTGCAGTGTGTTACCATCTAAAAGTATAAATTGTTTTGGGAAGATCTGGTTTGTTTCACAAAGACTGCATGCCCAAATATATATCTGTCTTCAGTAAATTCTGTTTGGCATATTGCATCTGCATGTTCACTGCAACTGCTTTGTACTCCTGCTCTGAAACTTTTCCATGTTACCACTTGTGACTATGAAAGAGTTATTTAGCACCAAAAAATTCCTGTGTCGTTGTGCAGAAAAACAGTAAGGATCCTGCTGTCTGCCTTCCTGAAGCCAAAGGAGAGATCCTACAGAAGACAATTTTTTTCCCTGAAATGATATCAGGAATATTAAGAGAATGCATAATTCTTGATTTGCACAAAAAGCTTGCTTCAGCACACGAGGTTACAGCAGACATCTTGGTCTGATACCTTGCAGATTCAGCCTTGGTAAGACAGGTGGGAAATCTCAGATAGAACACTGAGTGAGGCCAGCAGGTAGAGGCTTGGCAGCTGGGTATGAGAGCCCACAGCGGCTGCTGTGGTGCTGCGACAGCAGTGTGTGGAACTTACCAAAGAGGCAGATGTAGATCCTCTGAGAAGACATACCCCAGCTTGGCATCTGCGCACTGTACTCTCAGAAGGGAAAAAGGAATACTGTTTTATGATGGGTTAGAGGTTTTTCATGACATATTCCTTCAGATATATCAGGGGAATTCCTTGTGCAAGGGTCAGGGTGCCAGCTGATGCTTCGTTAGTGAGATGGAGAATAGCTCCTGAAAAGGATTGCTGATTAAACTCGGATGCATCTCAAAATCTCTGGGAAAAGCAGATCTAGCCAGCAGAAAAAGAAAGGTCTGAGAACTGTGGAGGATTTAAGGGAACAGTGGCTCTATTGTCATGTAATACTGAATCACTAGAATAAACTTTGATTTTCATCATATTTACAATGCACTGATTGTATGGAATCTATGAGTGCAACAATAAGTTATGCCTTCACCATGATTATAGCATATCTTGTATAAGTGACTAAATGAGAAGCGAAAATTGCTGTGGCATGGGGATTTGTATTATAATAGGCATTTTAGCATAATGCTATGGTGATGCTTCAGTTTTCCCTCATATCCACATCTCTAGAACCTCCTGCCAAAGGACTCTGAGTTAATACCGCCACTAGAAGAGGATAGCATTGACAAGACAGGAGTAAAATAGATGCAAAAAGAGAGAAGCCCTTAGTTCCTCAAAGGAGGCAAAAGGAAAATAGAGAAACAGCTTAGTGACATTAAAATTTAGGATTTTATATGTACAAAAGATGTGTAGAAAGGAGAAACATTAGAAGCGGATTGGATTTTCAGTATCAGAGTTCTCACAGACTCATCTCCTCTCAGTAAACATTTTCTTTACTTGTTACCATTTGTTTGCAAGCCAGCAAGGCATTTAAACAGTCAAAATAATGAATGTAAATACAATCCTTCTCCAAAGAGTTTCCACTAGAAAAGACAGACTTCTGCTCTGCTCCATATAGATGGAAGGAGAGTCTGTGGTACCGAAATTTGGGAATATTTATGTGCTGCACGATGGAGTTATTAGTGTCATAATGAACATCTACATGCAATTAAGGAGATGATTAATGTTTTGTGCAGCATCTTGCACTTCTTGCACTACAGGCATTCTTGCAGCTAGTGAGGATGGCTGCCAAGCCCAAAATATCAATTGTGTTTGAATGAAAATGAATTTGATTTCAGTCTTTTGTCACTCTTTCCTTTAAAAAGAATGTCACAATTCCAGATGAGCACTCTAATGACTGAGCCCTAGCAGGAGGAAAGAGAAGGGGAAGGGAAGGGAAGGGAAGGGAAGGGAAGGGAAGGGAAGGGAAGGGAAGGGAAGGGAAGGGAAGGGAAGGGAAGGGAAGGGAAGGGAAGGGAAGGGAAGGGAAGGGAAGGGAAGGGAAGGGAAGGGAAGGGAAGGGAAGGGAAGGGAAGGGAAGGGAAGGGAAGGGAAGGGAAGGGAAGGGAAGGGAAGGGAAGGGAAGGGAAGGGAAGGGAAGGGAAGGGAAGGGAAGGGAAGGGAAGGGAAGGGAAGGGAAGGGAAGGGAAGGGGTCCTATGTTGTTGCAGATACCTGAGAGATATGCCCTGATACCTGTACAGGTGACTGGCAGATACAAGGTAGGAAATTGGGGGCACACCACTCTCTAACATGGAAGCTGGAATAGGTCAAGTGGTGTCCTGTCTTTAGAGGGTGTCTGCTGACTGGCAGGAGCAGTGTTGTTTGTAATAAGAATCTTTCCATCTGGAACTTTTGCAGTTTTAAAACAATTGATCTAGAAAGTAAGAAATAGTGATGCTTTTAGGCCAGTGACTGGTTAGTCACTTGAGACACAAGCTTCCTGGATTTCAGGCACTGCTGGATGCAGATTTACCAGAAATGGGACATTGAAAAGGGAGGGAGAAAAACAACACAGTGTTTACTCTTCTCAGGAAAGAGGAAACCTGGGTTCCTGATATGCTGGAGTCTGGTCACAGATGTGGTGTGACAAAATGAGAAAAATAAACAAAGGAAATGCTAAAGGCATTGGAAAGACTAAAGGCTATGGAAAAGCGAGAATTGTGGTGTATATGAAACCTACAAGAGGTTTTTTTAATCATAAATTTGTATCTTATTATTTTTCTTTCAATTCTGTTTGCCCTGGTCTTGGAAGAAAGATGATCATATGCATGTTTGAGTTCATCCACATATGCTAAGAAACCAAAGGCAGATCTTGTTTTCAGTGTTTGCAGATTAACAGAGACATTTCTCAGATCTCTTTCTTTGACTTTGTACTGAAATGAGAAGTATGTGGGTACAATTAATCCTAGCTACAGCCATATAGCTAGCAGCGGTCACTTGAGCATAGCTGATCAACTGCTTCAAAGCCTTGTATCGTGTCTTCCCTCATGAAAGCTGGCTATTGACAATAGTAATAGCTGGCAGGATTTGGCTGTTCAGAATCACTGGCACCTCACCAAGAAACGAAAAGTCTATTCAGAATGGATTTGGATGTATTGTAAATGAAGCAGAATATATCATGCTTTAAAGTCAAGGACAATTGTCAGCTCTGCAGAGGGGCTAGATGAGGCAAGAATGACTTACACAATCGCTCGAAATTGTAAACATTCACAGCTAATAAGAAAAGAGACCCAGCAGCAATGAAATGTGAGATTAGCCAGCCAGCAATTATCCCAGTAGTAATACGGTATATGTTTCTTCTTTACTGCTCTTGTGTGGATTACAAATGGATTCTAATGCAGATCTGGATAAGCCTGGGAACATTGTACTTAGCTTAGGAGCCAGCAGGAAAATCTATAGAGGCTTCAAGTCTCACCGAGGCCCTTGCTCACCCTTATAGACAGGAAAAAATAACAAAAAAGAAAATTAAAACTTAAGAAGGAAGAAATCCCCGTTGAGCTCAGTTATTAAGTGGACCAGATCCTACACTTCTGTGTCCACACTTAAATGATTTAACAGCCTGCTTCTCTTCCATTGTCTTTACTGTATCTATATAATTAATCAAAAAAATGAAATCTTACCTCCCCTGACAGAGTATTCACCAGAATGAAAGTTCAATGGAAAAAAAAAATTATGTAATTAATTCTTCTTTGTGTGTATCTGTGATCTTTACCTAAAATCTTTCATTTCTCTCTGAAATTTTTGTTACTGGGGGAGCAAAAGGCTATCTAGCATAGTCTGAAGTTACTGTCTTCACCTTTTCCTGTGTTTTGTCCTCAAAATGCTCTAAAGGTCACTGCAATTCAAGCACCATGTCAATTTATTTTTGTTCTGTCTATCGTTACTGGCGAAGAAGTGTTTCCCTTTTCATTCAGATTACCTCTTTCCAAAGAACAATTTATCTCCCTTCCAAGCTGGAAAAAAGATACAATTTCATTGATCAACTTTGGAAAATATGAAAAGACTCTTTTTAAGAATGTATAAAGGTAAAAATGTTTGGTTTGGGGAATTTTAATCCCAGTATTGACAAGTCAAAAAATTTTGATATAAAAGTCATCATCTTGCATTGCAAAATGCATCTTTTTTTTCTTCTGAGGAATGGCTAAACAATTTTTATTTTTATTTTCTCCCTGTGTCTTTAGAGTATAAAGGCAGTGGAATTTTGAGCGGGTTTGCATTTGGCTGCAAATATTTTGACAATTTTCTGGTATAGTAGATGGTAGAAATTACAGCATCTAAATCTGTAATCGATGAAAAATGCTGAAAACACACACCAAAATGTGCAAAAGTCAACAGATGTAGAATACAGATGGAAAGCAATTGGTGCACTGCCTAACACTGTGTACCTATAATTGAGAAGATATTTTGTCTTTATTTCCTTCTTTTCCTCTTAACAAGATAGTTTTTCCATCTTTGTAAATCACACATAACCAAATGTGCCACAAGGCCCCTTGCAGGTGAGTGCTAATCCGCTTCCCTGGGGCTCAGAGTGGGGAGCTGGGGCCTGCCTCGGGCTGTGTGGCAGTTACCTGTAGCCCTCTGTGCTGCTGTGGAATGCCCCGACAGAGCCAAGGCGCTGCCACAGCTGCTGTGCCCTTTTTTTCCTCAATGCATTTCATTGCTTAGCATATCTGAGTAACCTACCACAATTTTCAGTCTTGCATTAATACATCAGCCCACAAAGAGAGGCAACCGAGGTTTCCTAAGACTTGGATATTAGCTGTTATAGTGAAAGATACTACCACACATGGAGCTAAACCAGAGCAATGTGTCTGTCTTTTCTTACTTATATATATATGTGATTAACACTTTTCAGCCATTTAGAAACCTTGTTCCTTGCCACTCTGACACAGACTAAAAATTAGTTAATTTGTCAGTATTTATTAAATTGCCTAGGAGGCACCTGTCTGGAAAGCTTGATAGCAATAAGGGGCTGACTGAAGGCTCTGATTTTCTTGACCAGAAGAGAGAATAATAATCTGCTCTCACTTGCAAAGCCTTTCTTAGAAATGTTATACAACCATGAGAGTTAGACTAGCTTAAATTCTGGATTCTAGCTACATACCTTCATGCTCTAACACTGGTTATCAAAAATGTTTATCTTTTGCTGTCAAAATAACAATAATAATACTCATAATACAAAAAATAGCTCTGGTGACCTTCAGTTCTCTTATTAAAGGAATGTTGCATATTTTGTAATTTAGAACTGTGGGAGAAGAAGCACTTCACTGTGAGATATAAGCTAAAAACAAAAATAAAAAATATGAGGAAGGCACTGAAGAATATTCAGGAAGCACAACACTCCTGACACTCAGTTGACAATTTAGGACCCAAATTTCTATATTCTGCAGCCAGATCGCTCCAGTCTTGGCTGTTTGCTTTCCTTTCAAACTGATGGTTAGTGAATTATTAAATGTAGAATGATTTCATTTGTTCTCTGACTACCTGTACTTTTCTTTGCACCTGGATAGAGAGGCTCATAAGTTCTAATATTTATTTTTTCTGTGACTCAAAATCAGCATTTCTAGACAAAAAAAAAGAAAATAGGTTCATAAAGTAATCTCTGAAATCTAATTGCCAGTGTCAGTTGTAATGAGAATGTCCCCATTAGTGTCCAAGAACAGAATGGGGAAGAGGTTCTTAAGCAGTTGAATTGTATTGACATAAGAAGCCACAGAAAACACAGACTAATTAGCTCAGTGGTATTGCTGTTATGTGTTACAGTGCTATCTTATAATTTAGGCAGTTGAGTCTCTAAAAGATACTTGGGCATTTGCTATTTTGTTTCTTGTAGATTTGGAGTCAATGGGATGACCACTGAATTACTGAAAACAGCATTTATTCAATACTGATGCTTATGAAAATCTCATCTTTAAAGCACTGTGGAAGTAATTGGGTAACATTTTGGCATGGGCTGGGGAAGGGAAACTAAATTGCTTTTTAACTACACCTAATGTGCTGTAATGGACTAGATTTGATTAGAATCTCTAAGGAATTACTGACCAGAACAAGAGACCATTTGACTTTTAAGAAAACAGGTATTTGCAGAAAAATAGATGTAAAGAAATCAAACCCAAAGTAACATCTTCAACTCTTCAAGAGAGACATCTCAGTACCTAAGGAACCCTAAACTTCTACAAGAAAATGTTTGTTGCACAATGTAACCTTTCCACCAACATCCAGTACAGAACAGGGATGAAACTTATGATTTATAAGACATAAGGACACCGCTTTCTGTGTTTTCAGGTAGTAAAGCTGTTACGATCAGCATCTGCCACACCACAACACCTGGAATTATGGTCAGGATACATACTTTTGCTTTGCAGTCGAAACTGTAGCATCTCTGAATGATTTCATAGGGTCTATATATTAACTTTTTTTCAATCTTCTAGTAGTACAAATTTTTCTGTGATTTAGACCAAAGCAAAATAGGGCCTCAAAAATCACATTACTGTCCTCTTGTAACCAGAATTAGAGCATCTGATTTTTTTTAATTGGTTTCTTCATTCATTTGGATGTTTTTGTACAATTATTAGAGACAATACATTTTTATTTAAGCTGGTTTGATTTTCTTTAAAATGATTGCCAACTTGAGCACAAGATGATATATAAATTCCAAAAACCCTTTCAAAAATTTTATGCTGTGCCATTTACCATATCCACCACCTCCAGTTCTCATCAGCCCTGGAATGAGCTATTCCAGGGTTTGGGCAAAGCACATCTGTCGTATTACGGATGTGCCGTTTTCTGCAAAATTGTCTTTCAACCAGTACCTGGTTAAGCTACCAAAGTTTGGCTTGAACATAAAAAATCCTCCACTTTACATTTATACCCTCTCAATTTACACAGTACAAATACAGTTTCTCTTGTTGAAAAGCAGTCCTATTTAAATAAAATAACAAATTGTCAGAGCAAGGAGAAACACGTTAGTTGTTTTCCCTCTGGACTTCTCACTTCCTACCAGCCACTCATCCTCATTTATTCTTGGCAATTCTGTGATAGCTAAGATTTAAGTCAAAGATAAACAATTTGTAGCCTCTTCCATTTCATGTCTTGATCCACCATGCCCTCAGTTTACTTTTCTTCTTTCCATTTACTGAGAATATTACACTTTACACTTTTGGGGTTTAAATAAAGGAAATGAAGATTCAATAAGAAGCCAGCTCCCTACACTAGCTAGTTGATCTTTATTGCTTGGTCATTTCTTTATTTCTCCACCGTGGCTTAGTCTATTTCTCATTATAAATAAATGCCCAACTGAATGAAAATGTTAAAATAGCAGTGGAGAAAGCCCAAAGAAAATGGTGTCAATGCTATTGGAATATAAGGCAAAACCTTTAACTTTTTATATTTGGTGATATTAGAAGGCATGAAGGTGAGTGTACTAATTCTTCTCAGGTTTCCCATTGTAATAAAATAACAAACAATATCTTCAAGTTTTTTGTACCTTCATTGTAGCTATTTTGAGTAGAATAATTCTTAACTGAGATCTAGAAAACCTGACTGTCATAGGTTACCTGTAGTGCACAATCCTGCCATAGTCTATCACTGTGCACATCTTTGTCACTTATTCTAATAGGGACACACATGAATTACTCCAGTCTGGTTGCGGAATTCTCTTTGAGCAGGTTCAAAGTGGGATTTTTATGCACAGGGTGGCATGTACTGGTTACTTTCAGAAAGCAATAATAATACACAGTTTCTGCTGAATGAAACATTTTCATATTGTCTGTGTCTGAACACTTCTATTAAAAGCTTATATGCATTCTGTACAATAAAAGTTGTTTACGGGCTAGTCTCATCTAACAAATCTCTAAATGTTTGTACAAAGTTGTGCTTACCATAGAGGCTAGGGTTTTTTTCAGTTCTTTAAGATGTCATATTACTCATTAACCTATGATGTGTTTGCATTCTTTCTGCACACTGCCTACATAACACATTTTAATTACATTATATACATCCTGTCTTTTGTTCTCATTTTGACTACTTCTTCATTTAGTGATTATGGAAATGGTTCTGTTACAGACATATTACTAACACCACCAAAAAGCAGAATTCAATTTATTTTTCTCATGTTTTGAACTAATTACCTTCCTTCTTTTCCATCTGTAGACTCATTCAGTCTCACTGAAGTGTTCTCACCCATGTTGCAGCAAGACTGCATAAAAACAAACTCAAAGGAAAATGGTATTTCTCAAAATTCAGTTCAAGTTTATTTGCTGGAACCTTGGACAAAATAGTTAAAAGGATTTCAATATTAATGTTTAAGCTACAAACTGAGTCAGATCTTTTCTTTTTGATGTTTCATATCCTTTTCCCATTTCTTTTTAAATGGTTAGTGGTTTGCAGTGGTTGAGACCATTACTCGGTAGTATCTGCGACCACTACTCAATGGTAGTATATGATATTGTGTCATCATTCTGACAAGGCATTTAACATGTCTCCTCACTAATCATCTTTCACCTTTCAAATATTTCATTACTGCATTTTTTATTTATTGTATGAGGTTTTTTTCACCAAATAAAGGACAATACTTGGTCATTTCATAGAATCATAAAATAGTTTGGCTTGGAAAGAACCTTAAAGATCATTTAGTTCCAACCCTCCTGTCATGGGCAGGGACACCTCCGACTTCTCCCACAGCTTAGAGCAGAGGCAGTATTTTCATCTCTCATTCTAATGTGAAATGTGTCATATGACCAGTGGAATCAATAAAAATAGTCAATGCATGAATTGAAAATCAAGTTGTTGCAGATAAGAAAATGGATTCCCACAAGATGCACACTCATACAACCAATGGTATTTATTGAGGTAATACATTTCAAAATGCATTGTATTGAGAGCAGGACATTAAAAAAAGGAGTCACATATTGATCCATAAAAATGAATTTTGTTTTAAATGGTTCTGGATTTCAATATTAATTTCTTCCTCTATATTCCCTGATATGTCAAAGAGACAAACTCAGCTGTGCTTATACTATGCCCAGCCTGTTGGTATGTTTACCCTTAAAATTCATGACAATGCCTACAAATTTTAAAGGATTGTAGCCTAAGATCTTCTCTATCATTTCACAATCCCATGTAATAGACCTGCAAGGCTACATAACGAACAAAGCTCCATTCCAGAAAATGTTTCTAGAAGCTCTAAGAACAGATCTTATCTGCCTTGAATTTTTAGCCAGAATTGAAGGACAGAAAGAACTGTCAGATTATCTAGCTTGATTTCTGTCAAAAGCATTATATTTCCCCCAAGGGTGAAGCTGCAGTACCATATACTTTTGAGAGACTACAAAATCGTTTTTTGATGTGGCCTCAGTTATATTTTCTATATATATATCTACCTTGGATTAGAAACCTAAAGTATGGTGACAGACATACCTATTCTGGCAACTCTGAAACCAGTGATTGTGATGCATCTCACATAATACTTCGAAGTGAATTTGGATGACTGCAGGAAGTTTGTGCAATTGTCAGCTCCATCACAGGATAGAGATGATAATGGAGAACAGGTGAGATTAATGAATGAATCCCTGGCTGCAGAACAAAGTTGAAACAAAAGCAAACTCCCTGCCAGGCTAACCCAGGGAAATTCCTTTTCTGGATCACAGTCTGTGTTTTCATCTGAGCATTTGAATCAGATAATGTTACATATTATGTTAGCTTCTGTTCATATCTTCAAAGTACAGTACATCCACCTGTGTGGTTACTCTCCTTGAAGATACTAGAATGAAATAACAGAAATATTTACCTAGCTCTATATTCTTAGGAAAATAATGCATCTTCCCACATAGAAGAATCTATCTGAATCCCTAAATAAGGACCGTGGAAGAGGTAGGAGCTTGCTATTGAACTGTAGTTCCTTTCAAGTCCTACAAAACAACACAAACATTCGTGACCAACCCTGCAGGTGCTATGGTTATAAGGAACTGGTTTGCCTTATAGTTTGATGCAGACCTGGGACTTGTCCCAGATTTGACTAAAGAATATCTTTAAATGGATTAGTCTTGTTTAAGTACATCAGATTGTGTTAAGTCTTATTACATGTCCTAACAAATTATTCCATGCTTGCCTGAGACATGTACCTCAAAACAAATATTAGTGTTACAGGGTTTTTAAAATTTTGACTTACATTGACAAAAGCTGCTAAGTCTTAGTCTAGAAGTTCTACATGCACTGATTTTCAGTTATCTTTCTGATACACAACAACAAATTCTGTCAAATTTACCTTTTTTTTGATAAGATAAATAATTCATCATGCTTCCTGTGTTGCATGGGACTGCTTTACAAATGTTGTCACATTTTGAAGCTGGATTTCCATATTATCCTTGAAGTATGAAACCCCAGCTCATTTGAATATTAAGAATATTGTTTCTAGTTACCAGCCCACTAGCTCCTGTGCTTGTCTGGAAATGTATCTCAAACTATTTTACGTTTGTCAATGAGATAACAAAACACTTTCTAAGCATCTGTGGGGTAAGACCTACTTCCCTAGGATCTCCAAGATTGACTAATTCTTTCTTATTTATCAAGGAAATCAGGATAATTGGAACCCCTAGCAACTCTGAACAATAAGCACGGCAGGGTCACCTCCAAGTAGAGACCTTTAGATGCCTACACTGTATAGCTTTTTAGGAAGGCGACAGGAACATGGACACAGTGTTGCACACCTCTTTTCCTGTTTACTTGAAAAAAGTAGTTTTCAAAATATGTCAGTTTTCTTGCTTGAAAACAGTAACATCCTTTGCCTTAACATTGCTGTGGAGCTCCATTGATGGTAGCCTCATTAGAACTTGCCTCAAATAAAACCAGATCACTGCACTGAGACATAGAATTACCATAGACAAAGACCTAGCAAATTAATGTAATACCTCTGTGTTGTCACATGGTCTAGGTAAACAATTATATCCCCTTGAAATTTTACCTTTTAGCCTTTGCAGTGTAGAGAATAGTCTTCCACTGGCAGAAAGCCGACCTGCATGCCCATATAGTTTTTCTTTTTTCCAGCTCTTATCTACCAGTTCAGTCTTTGCAGTAGTTTGTGGGTGGCTGTAAGATCTGTTTAACATTGATGATTCATCTTTAGCTTTTCTTAATATTAATGAATAATATACTTGATTCAGTTTTACTCAGTCACTGTGATGTAAGTGCCTGATAAAATACCATCTCTACTTTCTAGTGTTTGACATTTCAGTTTCACTAGGGTTTACCCCACAAGAAAATGCCTTTCAAAGATTGAATTTCTGAGTGCAGAGGGACATCTCCAAAGATCTGGCAGTGATAATAACTATCCATTATCTTTATTGCAGTTGCACTACAGAATGAAAAAGAATATTCACATCTTTAATTGCATTGTCATCTATGTTACATAGTGTAATGGTTGTTTTGAATAATTACTTGTACCACTGGCTTGTCACTACAGCAACATATTCCAAGAATAAAGGAGTGCTGAAAGTTTGAAATGAGTACAGTCTCCAAATGAGAAGATGTGAAATCCAGAGCAGGACATTTCAACCCATTTCAGATTTCTCTGGGTCTCTAAAAGATTACCAATGACGATCCAGACCTCTTTACAAATTTCTCAGATTTTTGCAGATATAAGTAGATAGCAAAATTATTTTCCTTATTGTTTCTCATAGGCCTTTTAGATTTGGTCTAGAGTGGGCCTGATTGGTCAAACCACACTTTGAAGGATCCTAAAGGACAAAGTAGCCTGTCATCTGTCATAGGAATCTCTAGATCCCATATACAACAGTACACACACTTACTTACAGCAGTGAAATGAATTCCCTAGAAAGATAACATTCTTGGATATTAGATGGTAGGAAAGACTAATGATTAATCATAAATATTAAAGAGATCTTATACCTACTTGGTACAGGGAAACTAACTAGGCTCTCAGAGCAGTGTAGTTACCTTCAAACTGCACTCTGCTGAAGTTAATTAGCCTGGCCAACTTTTCTGCACAGCTAATTAGCCGTCACTATAGTTATACACTTTGTTTGAGGCCAATACCTCCATATTATATGGATTTGTCATCTCTTATTCAGGATATTACCTGTTTAACATGACCCAAATGCATCCCTACTCTCCATTAGTGATCATACTACTCAGGACATCTGCTTTTCTCACACCATACAGAATGAATAAATGTAGATACAGTATGTCAGTGTGCTAAAGCCACATGGCTGAATCCTAAAATCAGATAATTTTTTCAACATTACCATGTATATGCTCACTTGTAGGCCAAGTTTCATCATGAATCTTAATATTGAGAGGCTGTGCTGAAACATGGATAATCATCTGTCTCTTTAACTAACAGAATAAATCTGTATTTATTTTAAAATACATTGTAGCTGTAGCTGTTAATTTTCTCTATAGATGGCTAATTCCTTTGTGAACTTAATCAATCCCTTCCATACAATGATTTGAAGTGGCCATAAGTCCTGTGAGTTAAAGACAGCTCTTGTAAAAGGAATTGTATTTATGCATTTGAACAAACTTTCACTTTTATGCCTGTTTCATGCATTACAAGAAAGACTAAGTGGAATCTACTTTGACTGTTTTTCCCCTTCTCTTCTTGCAGAGATATATATACTCCAGTAGTGTTTCTGTCCCTTGTGACTTTAAAAATGATACCTGTGCTATTCCCTTCGCTCCCAACATAAGAAGGATATCCCCAACATACAAAGTATATGGAACTGTGGGAGTGGGTCCAGAGGAGGGCTACGAAGATGATCAAAGGGCTGAAGCTCCTCTGCTATCAGGACAGGCTGAAAGAGAAGTCTCCGGGGGCACAACACCTGAAGGGGACTACAGGAAAGGTGGGGAGGGACTTTTTAGAAGGGCATGGTAGTGATAGGATGAGGGGGAATGGCTTTAAACTGGAACGGGGAGGTTTAGATTAGACATTAGGAAGAAATTCCTCACAATGAGGGTGGTGACATACTGGCACAGGCTGCCCAGGAAAGTTGTGGATGCCCCATCCCTGGAGGTGTTCAAGGTCAGGTTGGATGGGGCCTTGAGCAGCCTGGTCTGGTGGGTGGCATTTTTGCCCATGACAGGGGGTTTGGAACTGGATGATCTTTAAGGTGCCTTCCAATCCAAACAATTCTATTATTCTATGATTTTTTATTTTATGTGTTATAGGATCATGTGAAAAACTTCAGGTTTATAGATTCTGGTTGTAGGGGAAAAAACCTTCATAAACAGGACTTAGGTGTAGTCTAAATAAAACCAGTCCCTCTCTCTCCTGTAATCACCTCAGTAAATGTTATGGTTTTTCATTCAGTGTTATGACATTGCTCCCGGGAATGGAGGGAGAATGGTGCCTTCATGTATACTAAACAAACCAGGTCTCTTCATGCCTGTGGTATGAAGGAGTTTATTTGGTTTTCTCTCCTTTTGGTTATCCCTGTCTGAACACATTCTGTTTGTGCTATAACCACTGTTTATCCAGTGCTCTGAAAAAATGGCTGATGTGAAGATAGTATCACATTGCCAATTTATCTCTGGGTTATAGCATTTTAATATATATATAAAATCAGTGTCTTGTCATCACTTTATATTTTACTGAGATACTGGTTATACAAGTGTTGTTAGACCTATTCATACAATTTAGCAGATGACATTTTGGACAACAATGAGATGTTAGGATTCTAGCTAGTTGAGGCTTATGGAAGGTTTTCAATGTGAATTTTTACATGATTCTACTTAAACTCCTTTTTTTAATTGATTAAGGACCCATTGACTTTAACGAACATAACTCACAGAATTCAGGTCATGAATTTGCATTTTCTGAGATAAGGTCTCAAAGTACAGGACAACAGCAAATTAGAAGGAAATGTTTAGCCTTTTTTATCTTCCTCAGCTGTTTTCTACAACTGATTCACTCTATAGATCCACAAAAACTATGAGCTTAGTGTTAACTTCTGTAGTATATCAAAAGAGAATCTTCAAGACACAAAACAAACCAAAAGAGAACTTTCAAGACTACAAAACAAAGATAGGCTAAATTCTCAAAGCAAAATGTGATTATGAACATGATCTTAAGTCCTTATTCAAAACCTATGGAAATCTTCAGAAAAACTCACTCAGCTGCAGTAAGTTTTGGAGGACCATAAGTTGGAGATTCTCTGACAGTGCGGGAGCATGGTTGCCTTTGAAGTTTTTTCCCAGACACTGAAGATACTAATTTTGTTGTAGACATACAAAGTCTTTTTTTCTTCTTGACTGCTTTCATTCTCAAATAAAACAACGGAATCAATACAAATATTGGCTGCTTTCAGGATGAATTTTCATGATGAGCTTTGAACAGAAACAATGAGTGCATGAGCATGAAGAATCTTGTTCAAAAGATATTTGAAAGTCTGCCAAACAGCTCTTTCTACAGATGTATTGCCCATTTGAGATAAGTTGAGCTCAGTCTCCGTGGACCCTCCTCAAGCCTGGTAGAGACTTGTAAGGCATGATTTGTTCCAAACTAATGTTCAACATTGAATACTGATTTGAAACATGGAAAGAACAATAGAACACTAAACCTAAAGGCATCATTTTTACCTTTGATTTTTCTCTCATCTCACAGCTCTGACCTCCTCATCCGATAGTAGATATATTGTATTCATCTGGTATTTTCAGCTATCCTTCTGGGAGAAATGGAATTGCATGGTGAAAATCAAAAAAACATGATTGGAACTTGATTCATCCTCCCTTATTTCAGATATCTACAATGTAGGTTAACTCTTAGTTAAGTTATTCACCCTCCATTGTTTTTTTTAGTCCAGAGGGAGAAATGGCATCTTCTACGATTCATTTGACCTCATTAGGGGCAGAAGAATCACACCTGTCTTGATCTTTAGAAAATGTACATCACCGGCTCTGATGTAGATACCTGTACTGAAGAGGTTAAAGTTGGGTGAGATGACTCACTGTGTTTGAGTTGTTGTCAAGAGAGCAATTTACTCATATATAAGTGATCAATAGGCTGCCCATGTTTGAAAAAACAGTAAATTAGCCAAATTCCCTGAACTGAAGCTTGCTTGTTTAATTTGTATTATCTACCTGTGAAACAAGTAAAGGTGCTCTAAACAACAGAAGTACTTACCTACCACTACCATGCGCAATAGTAAAATAGCACACACAGTAGTTGTGGGCTTTCAGGTCCTTTCAGTTACCCTCACATACTGCTATTTATTTCCAGTTACATTCAAAATGAAGTAATTTTTATGAGGATGTGAAGAAGATGCAAAGTGAAGTGAATCACACCAGACCAAAATTCGCTTATCCAGTTTTGTTTTCTTTTTCAATGCCTGAGTTACCAGAATCAATTTAGGTACTGGCTTAGGTGCTGACACAGTTTTGCTCTTTGCAGGAGAAGATGCCTTCCTGATCCAGGGAAAGGCAGGGTGTTTGTTGAAAGAGTAACCCAACCCACTCCATTTCTGTGTTACAGGAAGTGCTACTTAACAAAATCTACACATACTATGAGGGAAAGAAGGGAAAATTTTTTTCAAAACAGCTGGATGCCTCAGGCCTACATGGAGCTAAGCAAGTGTGTTCTTAACAGCTCCAGAAGATGGCTTTGCTTGAAAAGATTATGGTTTTTCCGTATCTGAACAATCTTCCTGCAATCCCCTTCTTGGTAAATTCTAACATCCATTGAGGAAAAGCATCAGTTCTGAGCTTCCATTTCATTTAGTTTCTCAGTCTGCAGTGATCAACATACCCATTAATAACTTAATTATTACTTGTTTATTTGTGACAAGTTCACTGCTGAAAGGAAATTCCTCACAAGCTGTGACTGAAATAAATTATAATTAACATAAAGAAAAAAATACTGTAGAAAAGTTGAACAATTAATCAGTACCAGGCTTTATATTATCATGCATGTAATGCTTTGCTTTCAGCAACACAACAGCTGTTCTCTTATGCATTTGCAGCTTCCTCAAGTAACTCTTTATCCACAATAAATTATAGTACATTTGGCCTGCCTGCATAGCAGTATGAATAAATGAAAATACCTAGAGTTATATCAGCTCTTGCAAATGCTTTCTGGGAAGGTGACCTCTAGGCAAGCTAGTATAATAAGAGGCCATATCTTCCAGTAAACAGTGCAATGGGCCAGTGCTCAGGACACTCAATGATTCTAGCAACAGCTGGATTGCATTTAACCTCAATGGCTTCATCCTTTTTATTATTATTACATATGCAAGAGAAGAGAAAAAAGTAGTATTTTCGGCATTAGTAGGGTGCTTAAAAATGCTCTTAAGTGGGTTGCTCAAGCTGCTCCAACTCCTATTATTAACAGTGAAAGATTACTTACTAACCAGTTTTAGCACCCTTTTTTTTAATTTTTATATCTGAGTATTCAAGGGCTGTTCAGAGTGGTCCAGGCCTTTCTTCTTTTCAGTGTTTTCAGGTCCCCTGCCTGATAGATGGTTCCAGACTTCGCCATGAACCACACATTTTATGGGATTCGTGGTGAAGATGGATAGTCTCCTTGATCTACAGCAGTAAAACTGTCATGTGTTCTGTTGTGTTGGCCTTGAAAAGGATCTTGAAACTTAAAAAGTATTGTACATGTATGAAAATACCATTTGCTGATACTAATTGAAATTGGGAAAGCTGGAACTTCAGGTCTTAAGTTCCTCATTACCTGACATTTTTGGCGCAGAAAATACACCTTAAAGGTATAGATATGGCATTAACCAAAATTAGAAATTATTTGGACTGCAAGGAAGCAAGAGAAATAGAGACCATCAACCATGAAAAAAACCTTGAAGATGACTGAATAATCCAAAGCAGAAAAGGATGGTGTATGGGGACAACAGAATATTAAAACAGAGGTGAGTGTGGCTGGGAGAAGAAAAGAGGATTAGGGAAACTAGAGAGAGATATTGAAAAAGTACTGATGAAAAATCAGGAGAGCATAAGCTCATAGTACGGTGTTCCTTCTGGTATATAATTTTGTTCTCATCTTTTGATATAATGTTTTGAATACAATAGAACCTCCAACATTTTATAACTTGATTAATATCTTCAAGATCATGAAGTTTTTAAGAATGTAAATGGATAACATTCTTCTTTTCTTAAGTGAAAGTTTACTCAGGTTTCAAAAAAGATCAAATCATTCAATGGGACAAAACCCCAGCAATGACAATTTATTACAAAGACAACATCTGTTGTTGAGGAATTCTCTTGGCTATGGAATGATAGAACCTAGGAGACATTCTAGATTTTTATCACTCTCTGCAAGAGTTTTCTTCAAGCATAGCTTCCTCAGCTAGTGTCAAGACACTGGACTTTTGGGTCTTCTGATTTAAAAAAATTAATTGAATTGTCATTCTGTAGGCTGAGATCAAGCAAAGCATTTGAGCATCAACTTCAGAAATCCTATTTATTTTGTTGGGATTGTTCAAATATTTGAACATATGTTTAAGTTCATTTGTGTATTGTTACTCTAATGTAGCAGCTGTCACAACAAAGGCAGTCTCACATTTTAGAAAAATTATGCCTTTACTAAGCCATGATGATGAAGGGGGCAAACATATAAGAAAAAATTAAATCTATGTTATTAATTCATGAAATTACATTTGACATGTTTTACTTAACTGAAATAATTAGTGGATAATATTTATGTAATAATTTAACAGATTTCAGATCTGTAGCTGGCATCTTTAAAATATTACATAACTATTCATTTAGCGTAAAATATGGTAAATGATATAGCAAAATATTTTAAAATCTGGGCCAATCTGCTTTATATTTACATAATTATCTGTAAAATATCAGGTACTGTATGAATTGCACCATTTTCCCATAAGATGTCAATCCGCTGATAATGTGACAAGTTAACATACTGTTGTCTTCTATAATTAATAAAAACCTATGGATGATGCATCATCTATGATGCAAAGCCTTTTCGTAGCAACTGTTGGACTTATATGTTCTCTGGGATCCAAACCTCCTGAGCCAGAAGACTGTGAAGGTGAGCCCTCAATGTTGCAAGAAGACTTGGTTAGAGACCTGCTTGACCAATTAGACGTCCACAAGTCTATGGGGCCGGATGGAATACACCCAACAGAAGCTGACAGAGGTCCTTGCCAAACCCTTTTCCCTCATCTATCAACAGACCTGACTGACTGGGGAAGTGCCACTTCACTGGAGACTGACAAATGTTACACCCATTTACGAGAACAGTTGGAAGGAGGATCCGGGGAATTATAGGTCTGTCAGCTTGACCTCAATGCCGGGGAAGGTCATGCAGCAGATCATATTGAGTGCTATCACACAGCACATGCAGGACAGCCAGGTGATCAGACCCAGTAAACATGGGGTTACAAAAGGCAGGTCCTGCCAGACCAACCTGATCTCCTTCTATGACAAGGTTACCTTGTTAATGGATGAGGGAAAGGCTGTGGATGCGATGTACCTGGACTTTTGTAAAGCCTTTGACACCGTTTCTCACAGTATTCTGATTGAGGAACTCACTGCCATTGGCCTGGACGGGCACAAAATCTGCTGGGTGAAATTTTGGGTGGATGGCCCTGGGCCCAGAGGGTGGTGGTAAAAGGAGTTATATCCAGTTGGAGGCCAGTCATGACTGGTGTTCCCCTGGGTTCAGTGTTGGGTCCAGTCCTGTTCAATATATTTATTAATAATCTGGACGAAGGGATCGAGTGCACCCTTAGCAAGTTTGCAGATGACACCAAGCTGGGTGGCAGTGTTGACCTGCTTGAAGGAAGGGAGGTGCTGCAAAGAGATCTGGACAGGCTGGATTGATGGGCTGAGACCAACGGGATGAGGTTTAACAAGACCAAATGCCGAGTCCTGCATTTGGAGCACAACAACCCCATGCAGCGTTACAGGCTTGGGGAAAAATGGCTGGAGAGCTGCCTGGCAGAAAAGGACCTGGGGATGTTAATTGACAGCTGGTGAATATGAGCCAGCAGTGTGCCTAGGTGTCCAAAAGGCCAATGGCATCTTGTCCTGTATCAGAAACAGCATGGCCAAGATGACAAGGGAAGTTATTGTGCCCCTGTACTTGGCACTGGTGAGGCCGCACCTTAAGTATTGCGTTCAATTCTGGGCCCCTCAATATAAGAAGGACATTGAGGTGTTGGAGCGCATCCAGAGATGGGCAACGAGGCTGGTGCAGGGGCTGGCGAACAAGTCCTTCGAGGAACAGCTGAGAGAACTGGAGTTGTTTAGTTTGGAGAACAGGAGACTGAGGGGAGACCTCATCACTATCTTTGGCTGCCTGAAAGGAGGCTGTGACAGAGCGAGTGTTGATCTCTTCTCTCAAGTGACAGGTGATAGAACAAGGGGAAATGACCATAAGTTGCTTCAGAGGAAGTTCAGACTTGATATTAGAAAGAATTTCTTTACTGAAAGGGTGGTCAGGCACTGGAACAGGCTTCCCAGGGAGGTGGTTGAGTCACCATCCCTGGAGGTGTTTAAAAAATGGGTAGATGAGTTTTTGAGGGACGTGGTTTAGAGGAGGATAGGTGCAGTTGGACTTGGTGATCTCAAAGGTGTTTTCCAACCAGAAGACTCTAGGATTCTATGATTTTTTTAATCTTTGGCTTACCATATGTGTGAGTACCTAATACAGTATTACCATATATTGTTTAGTTCTCCCACATACGTAACAAAAGGCCTGCTAAACAATCTCCCCTACAGACCTGATTTCTTTAACACTTCAAGAAGAGGAATGGTGGGATTTGAAGACACTTGATGTTGGTTTGACTTTTCTCACTGAAGTTGACAGTAAAATTCCTGGAAGATACAATTTTATATGCGTTCAAAGCGTATTTATACAAATACCAGGAAGAAAAAATCTATTTGTGGGATATTAAACACTATACCCTTGTCTACTGTAGTAAACTAAATGGACTAAAGTAATAGTAAACTCAGGTTTAAGTACCAGTATGAGACAGCCCGCACTGTTGAGCTGTTAACTTGGTTCCTCGCACAGCTTTGAAGTGAGAAAACTAGGACCTTGCCATGTAACACCTAGGCACAGTGAAAAAAACTGACATGAAGAAAACGCATTACTAACAAGTGGCTTGGAAGGTGCCTTCCTGCTCTGGAGGGAAAGAACCCAATTTTGTGGACAAGTCCTGTCAACTGGCAGTCAGATCCAATAACTATATAACCAAAGAAAATGCCCCTAAGTCAGGCCATCTTTGAACAGCAAATCATGAAGGCTGGGAGAGTATATGGGGAGTATAACTCTTACCCTGTTTGCTTCCTGCTGCTGGCTGTGGTTGTCGTAGCAGGATCGTGGGTGGCTACGCAGTTGTTATGTACAGTATTTCTAACAAGTCAAATGGCAGTGCAGTTTGACTATGCTTCTCTCTGTGAGAAATCCTTGCAAGATACACCTTTGTTCAGAACCGGACAGACACAAAGCCTATACCTGGCAATATCAGACCCTTCACAGCCTCTACTGGGATCCAAGCTCCTCAGCGCTGTGCTAGTGGGAGGACCTTCAGATGTACAAACAGTGAATAGCGATAAGAAAGTCAAAGGTATGATGGGAGCATGATCTGCCCATGCATTGTGGCTGGCCCTGGAGGTACTTAGACTGAAAATGGGTCTCCCCAAAGCCTCTGCTATACTTTCATGCAACTCTGCAGTATGGGTCATAGGTGTGAGATATTCTACCTTGAGGGCAGATAATCTGAGTGTAAAGCTGAGGCAGGACATCATAGCAAAGTTCTCGTGCAGATTTAACCCTGTATGCATTTTCCAGTTCCTATGACAGAATAAATAAGATTCCCAGTTTTCCTGACCACTCAGTCCACCCTTATGGAAATGTGATCTTCGAACACAAACAAGTCAGCCATGCTAAGCTATCCTATATCTACTGCCACACCAGATGTGGCTTTTTGCTCATACTCAACTTATTTGAAAGAAAAGAAGCAATGAAAAACTATTGATTGTATTATGTATTTGGAAAAGTCTAATACATTATTTCCTTTCATATTATTTAAGTAAAGTAGATTATTGCACCATTTGGCAATACCTTGTCTGCAAGTTCTTAAACTGGATTACATTAATTTGCATTGTTCAATTTGCCCTGCACGTGCATTGTGGAACTGAAACTCCTCTGGATGTTGCCAATAAACTTTCAGTTCATGTTGCTGTTCTGTAATCATTCAGTACAAAAGATCAGTAGTGGAAAGATGAGCAGACAAAGACATTTGTTAATACAAGGTTGAGATCTCTTTGTTGTCACTTAAAGAGTTATATTTTTGTTGAGTTTAGACAACCACTTCAAGCATAGTTTTGTTTATTTGAAATTTTTTCCCATGTATATGACATGTGCTTATTTATTGCTAATTATTGTTCTTTCAGGATGTCATGGAAAAATGTGCCTTCTACTAATATCATAGCATTTCTGTTGCATTTTTCTTTAAAGCTATACTTTCTGTGCTAAAGGACAGGTCCCTACTATCAGAATGGGATGATTTATACCCTCAGTTCTGTGAGACTTTTCACATTATTTTTAAGCTATCTGTAAAGACGTGTTAATTCTGTAAGAGCACTAATTTTCTTCTTTGGCAATATTTCAAAAGGAAGAACCATGAAATTTATCTGAACATTGATTCAATAAGTGCACTGTGGTTCAAAGTGACTTAATGGCTTTTGTTATAGGATCCTTTTAGCTAGGGAAGAGGAGTCTTCCACAGTGCTGGATTAAACCTATATAGCATTAATATCTCACACCCAATTCAGTAAAGCTCTTAAGCATTTGCGTAACATTCCAGTTGCGATGAGGCCTTTTGCATTACGTAAAATGAAACATGTAGTCATGCCTGAGAAGAAATGGATTTAAGCATATTCTAAAGTTGTGATATGAGTTACACAATAACCTTTTGGTATGAGGGAGGCTACATCAGTGAGTACATACAATTTTTCTTTCTACATCATTTTTACAAACAGCTGTTTCTAGAGAATATATTAAAAATGTTCCTAAGATCATTAAAGCAATTTTTAAAATTATTTTTATAGGAATTTATTTTTGCCAGTATCCTTCTACAATATCCATCAATCCTTCCTCCATTCCTTCTACAGTAATAACATAAATAGTATGAGCGTCATATTTTGAGTCAAGATCAAAAATGCACAAAGGCAGTATTTAGCTTCAGTGAAAGGAGTTTATTTCATCATTGTACTGCTATTTCAAGGGTTGAACAATTGACAATGAACAGAGAGAGCCCTATAATCAGACACTCAGATGGTTCAACATGGAATAATACATTGGTTAGAAAATCACAAATCTGTATTTGTTTTGGTAGACTTGAAATCATTATAGTTATCAAACTGATGATAGTTTTTTGTTCATTTCTTTAAGCCTGTTGAAGGTATTCAAGCAGAACACCGTGAAATTGCATATTCTCCTTAATGAAATTTGGAGATCTTTCGCATCTGATGTAAATAATAGTAAAAGTAAATAACATAATTAATTTGCTACTGATGTTTTGTTTATTCTGTCTGAAGAGGTAAGTTAGCCATGGGTGGTGGAGACAGAGCATACGGGTGTGGAGAAACCTGGGTACGTGAATGAAGTGGTGACTGTCTTATTAACAAAATTCAGGGCAGTTCGATTACAATGGGCTGTTTGCCATTTACTATTAAAGGTAGAACTGGCTGAAAACCAGTAATAATTAGTGAAAGATGAGGAGGAAGATTATAAGGTAACCTAAAATCCAGTGTAGAAGGTACTGGTTTATACTTTGTCGTGAAAAAGTCTGAGACAGATTTTGCTTTATGCCCTCCAGGGTCACCTACACAGTATATTAAATATCAGAAACAAAAATTCAGATTTTTAATTTGTCTGATATAGACTGAAGTTTTAATTTTAGAATCTCCTGCAAGTTAGATGATACACCCACAAGTATGTCTATTAAAGGGTGTAATTCTTTCAGTCATTGGTCAAATAACTAAATTATATTACTTTACTTCATGAAATTAACATTATTGTATCTTCACTCAATTTTTTATTTGTCTAATAAATAACATCTGTCATCCTAGAGACATGTTGCAATGTTTTAGAATGTCAAATGCATCCTTAGCCGTTCCTCTCTATGCTTAGCTACACCTTTTGTCTCATTGAAAACAAGGACAGAGTTGAGCAGATTTGCACTACTGTTGTCAAAGGTTTGCATTTTGCTTGTAAATTTTCTTGCCTCCACTTGGCTTAAAAAAACTAATTACAAGATCACCTAAACCCTATATTTTTTTTGAATGCTCACACAAGGATGATATTCTTAATCATTCACTTCTGTAGTTCAATTCTTCAGATAAATTTATACTGTCACATAGGAATTGTCTATCCTTTTGTTAAAAAACACCCCTTCCTTTCCTTTCTCTGGCTTTTATTTTTTATTTTTGCTTTTTTTTCCCCATTTTTGGAGAGTCTTTGGTTTCTAAGAGTTGTTTAATGTGAATTTCAACACAATCACAACTTTCTTTAAACATGCCTATATTTTACGAGTCTTCTAAAGTAGAGGAGATTATTTAAATGGAGCCTAGTACTAAAATGATCTTTGTAAGTCAAATATCTGACATTAAAATACATCAATTTAAGATGGTTAGAACCAGTTAAGAAAAGCTGATATTATCTTGATTTTGGATCTAATGTCAGGTCAATCATTTTGATAACACTGCATATCATCTTCAAGATTTCTCGAATATTGCCATATCTATAAGTACTTCTCAGCTGTCAATATATACTTCAGAAAATATATCACAAAGCAAATTGGCTGCACGTTTAATACTGGCTGCAACTGCCATATTTTACATAGCTGTAAAAAGAGAATCTCCCCTGTGCCTGAAATAGTTGCATTTAAAATATATAGGAGTAGAAGCTGTCAGATCCCCATCAAAATTTCCTCAACACTTTGGAGAGTAAGTTTCAGAGGTCTGTTTTCAAAACTGTTTCTCATTTCTGTTCTAAATTCAGGATGTTTGCAAACTCCCAGTGTTCAGCCAGCCCTCCCATAATAAAATTCCTTTACTTTTTAAATAGAGCTGTGTTCCTATCTAATTATCACATAGGTTTACTGACTAACTAAAAACCATAGAGATGGCCAACGTAATTTGTGACCCACACCATTTGCAACATTTTCTGCTTTCTGTAAACAATCAATTAACAGGGCACAGTCAGTCTCAATGAACAGCTGTATCAAAGACCCTGACATCCACTGAAAATCCTTTCCTTTTCAGTTAAGGGATGCAAAATGTGAAGTAAGCAGATTCTCAGAAGACGTAACTTGCTCTTGATCCATAACAAGTTATTAATAGAGATACACGATGTGTCATCTGAAGACTTGCAACAAAAGTCAGGGATTCACAGTAGATATAAGACTCAACCTCTTTGTCCTCGAGCTTAATCTGTGTGGATCATCCGACTGGTAGTTCCTTGCTCCATGCTTAGATGTCACTTCAGTAAAAACAGAAAGCTTGACAGAGTTCTTTAAGCACTTTACATATGGGTAAATACAAAGATTGTGCTAAAAACCAAAAATCATTATACGCATAAATGGAGTGGCAGAAAACATCTTTCTCCTAATTTATTTTCAAGGCCTTGGTAAATGAGACATGAAACTCTACAGGAGGTAGTCACCTTGCAGGTACTCCCATGGAAAAATGTCTCGTGCAAAATGCTAACAGAAATATATTCTTTTCTGCTTTTCTGGGTTCACACAGGGACTTCTGACTTACTGAAGATATTAAGCTGGAGGGCTAGGAGACATAATTTTTTATACTTTGGTTTTTTTTATAAATGAATTCTCTTCACAATTTAGCTGTTAACAGTTTTAAAATGAAAATGTTTGATTTATTGCAAACATTGTGGTGAAAAATATAATGACTGACTTGTTTGAGAGTTAAGATTCATTCCAGAGTTTTTCTGAGGGAGCTTTTTTCAGCTATATTTTTAAGTGCAAGACTGAAGTTTCTCAACATATTCTCATGCCTCAGAAATTCTCATTAGAGGAAGTTATAGCGGCTGAATATAAGGTAGAAGATTTTGGACTTTGTATATTTCAGCATGAGCATTTTTCATGAGATCTTTTGTCAAAAATCTGAGTCTAATGTGGAAACTATCAGGCACCCCACTTGTTTTACGCATGAAAAAAAGTGGCTTTTCTCCATTTTAACAAGAATTACTAAAATTCTTTGGCAACCCCCCCCCTACTTGCAATAACCACAATATCCTTCTGTATTTAGAATGTCAAGTGACACCCTAAATGGCAAACGCTGAGCTCTTAATATCTCCAACTCTATTAATGTATGAAACATATTATTCCCTCTGCAGCAAGGCAGTGTAAGAACTGTGCTAATAAAGAGCTGGTAAAATAGATCAGTTTTACTTCCTGCTACTGTGCCATACTTCTGGCAACATAGATAAAGCCTGTGAGAAGATATCCTCCTTCCTGCAGGGATAACTGAGTCCCATCTCCAAAAAAGTGCATTTTTGTTTCTGTGGCAAGAAGAGAAAGGGGTATAATTGCTGGCTATGGCTGAGCACCTGAGATAAGGAGCATCAATGGCAACATAAGCGTGAGTTACCTTATTGTCAGGTGAAAGCAGATCTTTAGTGTTTGTCCTGCATATGGAGAGCTGTCTCCTCGCAGAACCTGTAGTAAGCATGAAAAGAAAAGCCGCACACTTTCCTCTCTTTCCACTGTTTTAAATACACTGATACATGATGGGATTTCATTAGAATTTCTGAGATTGAAAAGAAAAGCTTTTCAGTGAGAGTGACCAGCTAAGCATATGCTGGCAAATTGCTGACAAACACACTGGGATGAGTCAGGACACTTACAGCGACAGAATAAAGAGTACAATGGAAATGTAGCATCTGGGTAAACCACAGAATGAGAAAGAGATTCTGCATCTTCTGGGAATAAATGAAATTATAATGCCCTGAATGTGAGGGGTTACCTGGGTGAAAATTTGTTCCTGGAAAGAAAGAAACCTGAAATGATGAAGAAAACACCAAGACTGATATTGAGAACCTACATAACAAGAAGAAAGAACAAAGCATAGAACCTATCTCTTTACCAAAATAAGGAAAATGCTGATCTCTAAATTTACCAGACACACAGAAAAGTGAAAAGACTTTAAAGTGTTTCTGTATGGCTTTTAATGAATCATAGTCTGAAATCCTGGTGTAACGAACAGGTTGAGTCAATGAAAGGAAGTCAGAGAGAAAAGAAACGTATTCAAATGAGTTCAAATCCTTCAGTTAATGAGATGCAGTCCTTATTGAACTAAAAGGAGTAAAGACTAGAGAATTTGACCCACTTTGAAGATGTGAAGCATCTACATGCTATTCCGCCAGCGTAGTCCAGCCTTCATCAGAAAAACACAGGTGGATACAGAGGCATTAGCAGGATTTGTATGATGAACAAGTAACAATGGAATTTTTAAACAGAAATTCCTTAACTTGTGAGCGTGAGCTGCCTGCTTTGAATGCCAAAATACTGTGAGCTGTATGCTCAGCTGTTATCATCTATCATACCTCAACTGAGTGTCTCTGAACTACACCTTAACTGCACCTGACCCTCAGCAATCAAAGAGGTGTTAGCACAAACCAACTCGTTTAAAACATAAGACCCTGAGGCCACTAGTAAACATCTGAAATCCAATTTTCTCATCTTCCAAAAATTATACTACTTTCATTATTTAAAAAGAAAAAAAAATCCTTTCTATTGCAATGCACTATTTCATAAGTTGTCAAATCTTGTAATGAATCATCATCATCATCATCATCATCATCATCATCATCATCAGACCAGAGCACAATTCCTCAATCCAAATTGTTGCTGCAAACATAGACACCAGGGAAATAGTATTCCATGATTCCTAAGCTCCATTGCCCTTGGTTGTCTATTCAAGTCTGAAACCTGCCTGTAGCACGAGTGGCTTGATATGCTAACCTCCACAATCAACAATCACTTGTATAAAAGGAAAGAAATAATTTAAATACATACACCCTCCTGTCCCCAATTACAGAATAGGATATACCTGATTCCACATATAGGAATCTGATTCTCCCAATATAGGCAAAACTTCTGTGGTTATTATCAGAGGTACATGTCACCTATGTAAGGTTGCAACATCATTAGTTATGCCAGGTCTGGAGATTTTTCAGAAGTTTCATTTTATTTGAAGTCTTATAGAAAATTCTATGATGTTCTACAACATGCATCTGTTTCCTCTTACCTTTTCTCAGTAATCCTTTCTGAGGAACAACGAGTTGGAAGCTACACAGCCTCCTTTGTTTTCAAAATGTGTAATAAAGCAGGCATCATGTTGTATATTTATTGGCCCTCATTTCTGGCAAGGCAAAGGGGATTTTGTCTCTATTATTCCCACAGCAGGCACCTTACTGCTTTGTTGCTTAGGTTTAAATTCCCAGCCAGATTCTTAGCTCTTCTCCTTCCTTAATGTTTTCTCCACTGATGCACTGATAAAAAGATACAGTAACTCCTCTCAGTCTTCAGGCTAAAGAAGACTAAGTCTTTCAGTTGCCCTGTATGAGACAGATTTGTTATTTCCCTTTTATCTTATCACAGACCTTCTTGACTCTGTTTCTTCTCTAGAACGTCTTTGTGTGATATGAGTGATTAGGAATGCATGCAGCATTCCAGCTGTGTTTTCTACTGTGGAATTAACTTTTTCCTACCTAACCACCTGTTCTTCACTACTCCTACCCCTGAGCTCTTTCTCCTTGGCTGACAACACAAAAATATGTCTGGCTGATACAAAATGCCTTGGACATACATACATGCCTTACATCTCCCAGCCTGAAGTCACTGTCCCACATTTCTTCTTTCTGGTGGCAGCTGCCAGGAGGAGGGTCTGCCTCCACGGCTGCATGAAGGCAGGGGATGAGGAGGCAGCAGGCTGTCCCAAGGGTCCTCAGGACCCTCAAAGCTACTGCTCTGCAGGATGACTTTGCTGCACCTTCTTGTTTTTTCAGGACATGAAAGAGTTCATCTTCCAGAAGCTTCAGGGTAAGCCTCTTGCCCTGCTTCACTGCAGCAGCTGGGAGATGCAAACCTTCACTGTCATCCACTCCTTCAGTCAAATGAGAGCACTAGTCTCTGCATCATCTCCCTGTTGTGTGTTTGATATGATTAACTCTGTCTCCAACCAACTGCCAGATACACTTGCCGTGATCAATGAGACAGTTTCTCAGCCTGCCCAGAGGCCTCTGTTCAGGCTGCCCCACTCAGTGCACAAGTGCCAGCTTTTCTCCAAGAGCCCCCGCAAGGAACATGGTATCTGAGGAGGCCACAGCTGGACACTGACACATATTCCCACTCTAACACAGCAGCCGGTGTCCTCCCCTGTGTCTTTGAATGCCTGAAGCATTACATTTGACCTAAATGGTAAGAGAAAATGTCTTTGGTGCCAGGTCTTTTATAGGTGTAAACCAGCATAGCACGGCTGACTGAGGAAGAACTATGCTAAGTGATACTGGCAACAGATCTGGTCCTGTACTCACAGAGATTTTTATTTGGGCAGAGCCCCCGAGGCAGACCTGCCACCAGCTTGCAGGATTTCTGCTTTACAATTATGACACTAAGTCAGAAATCTTAATGTGCCAATTTAACTGAGGAAGCCTGAATGCATAATTATTTCTAAGAGATGCACAACATATCAACTGCCAAGTAATAGTGTCCCCAGTGGACATATAAAATTCTAGTGCTTTATTTCTTTCACACCGTTTTTTCCAATCCTTAAGAAACAAACTGACCTGCAACCAACACTCTACATTTTTTAGTTCAATTATGCACCTTTAGCAAATCTTTCAACATTACAGATTTAAGCAAATTTCTGTATTGAAAGTGACAATTTATCTACAATACAGAGCACAGGATACTGATTTTGACATGCAATTCCCCTTTCACTACTGGAACCCTGCATTCAGTACCCAGTTTAGGATGTAAGTGATTTGCTGTCTCATTTGAGTGCCCCCTACTTGCTTATCTGCATCTCAGAACCTGCTGTGTGTGTCACCATGATTTCTGCTTTAAAGGTGCCTCATTTCCAGTAGATAATGCTCATGAGTCACTTCCCCAACACATTAGCTATTACGAATACTCAAGTTCAGCAGAAATAAAATCCTCAGCAAGTGCAAAATCAGTGTCCTTTCATGAAATTGAATGAACTCTTCTGATTTATGCCACAGCATAAATCTGCAGATGAGGAATTGGCATCAGTTACGGCCTCCAGGCTGCTCAGATGCTGGGACTGAGACTTGAAAATAATAATCAGTTCAAACTCAAAGTCTTTAAGTAGACTGTCCTTTCCCTTAGACTCAGGGCTCATATACATAAGCTCTATATTGTAGTTAGCTTGGGTGTGAACATTCAATGGAAGACAGCAGTACATTTTCCCATTTGTCTCTCATATCAGAAGACAGTGAAAATGTCTTTAAACAGATTTGAGCAAAACACACCAAATGGAGAATAAAAATGTGCACAGGTGGAGTTCATTTTGTAGATATTTTGCTTCAAATACACACCTTGATGAATTCCCACCTAATTGTCTTACCTAAGAAGTCAGAGTCCATTCATAGTTAATGTCAATGGTTGAAAAAGTACCTAGTTTGTACTAGCCCCCTCAAAGGAAGTAAGAAAGTACATTTAAACCTTTGCCTCTTCTCCCCCCTCAGCTCTTGTGTAAAAGCATGGAGCGTTGTTAGGCTTAATTCAAGATTCGACTTCCAGTTTGATAAGCAGAGAGTTTATTCAAGAAGCCAGTATGATACTCTTTTTCCATGTATGAGCTCTAAACAGTTCCTGAACAATGGGATATTGAATTTCTAAGTGAAATATTAATACTATGCCTACATTTAAATCATAGGTTGCATGAGTGGAGCTTACATGAAATTCTAGGTTGTGTTGGGAAGGAGTTATTGAAGCACTATAATAGCTCCTTGCAAGTTAACTAACATGGAGTGGGGAGGAAGGAAGCCTTTTCTCTGCAGTTACTCTGGCACCCACTGTAGTTCCTGAATTACCCACTGTCTAACTTCCAGTCTGCAGAAAAACACATTTTATTTTGCCATTGGTATACTACAAGGAAAATACTGTTAATATTATGGTAGTTATATATGTATGTAGGTTTATATTTGTATATAAGTTTTGGAGAATTTATCTTCTAAAATTTTTTGTTGTTTGTCACAGCTGAGTGCTGAGCCTCTTAATCTTTCCTTATATAGCAATCCCTCCATCTTCATGATTATTATCCATTGCTCTTCTCTGAAGTCCATCTAGTTTGTCTATATTTTTTCAGGAAATGAGGTGCCTGAAGATCTCAGTGCAATAGTCCAGGTTCAGACTCAATATACATATAGTGTATATAGTTATATACCTGCTCCATGAGAGGCATAAATATCTCTGCTTTATGCAGTTCAAGGTTGAAATGGTCCTTTGGCTGCCATATTGTTTTGAAAATATATCTGACAATCTTAAAAATTTTGTGGAGAAAAAAAAACAAAACCAAAACACAATAGAAAGCTCTAGGTGCTAATAAAACTGGCAAGTAATAATTACCATTCTGACATTAAAAGAAGGTTATCAGCCTTACCTGCTGCCATAACAAATATCTTGGTAAGAGCTGATTTAACTAAATTAGATTTCTTCGTGTTAGTCATCTCTGATTTAACTGCTCTGCAAATTATCTAAACTCTTCAGAAAGCTTACAAGCTCTCATAATTCTTAAATAATCATAAGTAAATAATATAGATTGATAGTTACTATAAAATCACTGATTCTAGTAAAATAGTGTATGCAGCATATGTGAACATTCCTAAGAACTCTTAGCCAGATAATCTCAGATACATAAACATTTGAGTGCACAAACAAAGCTGTCCCAAAGTCATTTAAGTCATTTATCATATCACAAAATCAAGGGATTGTAGGAACTTACTGGAAAAACGTATATTCTGAGGCTGCTATTAATTTTGACAGCATCCAGACCCCTCAGCTGGTATTTGAGACTCCTGTTTTAGTTACTGTCTTGAAGAGTCTGTGTTTCAGAAGTGAAGTCCTGGCCTGTGCCAGCTGACTGTGAGCTCAGTAGGGCTACAGAAGACTAGGATTGAGATTCTCTTCGTACAATTTTATGTTATTATTGCAGCCAAATGATACATAACTACATATACTTATTACAGTTCCTGAATTTAAATACTAAATGTCAGTGAAATATGCCTAGATTTACTTTCCTCATGCTGCAAGGGACAAAATAATCCCTTAAAGCTAATCCTTAAATTGCCTGCAGGGCCAGCATGAGTTACATCTTTTACCCTCTCCAGAGGTGCAGCAGCCCACATAAAGCTGTTACAGTGACCATTTCTCCACTGGGATCCTAGGGAATAGCAGGAAATTTTAGGTATTTCTGTCCACAGATATAAGGCTGATTGGTTGTTAGTGAGGCTGCTTTGGTTAAAACCACATACACTTTCCTCTAACAAGAAGGGCCTGGCGCTGCAGGGTCCTGCCTGCTAACTCATGAAATGTGGAAACTGACTTGTGGGCTCACCACAGCCTTAGATGCCTGCATCCTTCTTCTTGCTCTGACATCTTATTTACCAGTTCTTATGCTAAAATACTGACTCTCGGCACAGCCAGGAACATGATAACAGCAGGGACCGAAAGGAAGCTGCCAGGAGTCGAGGTTCCAGAGTCTGGCATTTGAAATGTGGGAGGGTATTTTCCATCTGGCCACTGCTGCATGTCCAGAAAACAAGACCAAGAGGCATCAACAATTCTGTGTCATCAGCTGCACCATTTAGTGGAGAAAACAGAGTTGTTTCGTTCCACTACAGAGCGAAAGTTGAGTAATTTCCCATGCTCCCCTCCACATGCAATGTCTATATGTAAGAAGCAGTAATAAATATAAAGACTCCTGAAGGATCAAAAGGACTTCTCTCTTGCTAAGCACAGGTACCTGGGGAAGGAGCACACTGATTTCTGTGTTGTATTTCTCCTTTTAGTCACGTGGGCTTTATGAGGAACCATAAAATGGAAGATAGAGTAATTAAGAAATAGTCATACAAGATCTGAGAAAGAGTTGTTGCCTCTGGTCCTTGGTGTCTCCACATATCCGGCTACAGCATACATTAATTCACTGGGACTCCTACTCATTGAATGGATAATTCTGTAGTTATTCTGTAAGAAATATAACAGGGGAAAAAAAAAGAGAAGAAAAAAAGACTGGTAAAGACTAGTCAGCAAGGACTAAAAGGACAGACATTTCTTTTCCCATTGTAGCAGTTGGCAGAGTTAAAATGCAATAAAAGGAAGAAAATAAATATTTTTCTGATAAATAACCTAGTGAAAATTATTCCCTACTGGACCACAAGAAAGATAAACAGACTTAGGTCCTACTGAATCACAGGCAGTTCCCTGGAATGCTCTGGGGCTAGCATGGTTCCTCTCTGCTCCTTATTCAAAGCAAAACAGTACAGTTACTATCTTTTCTTAAAAGATTTTTCAGTCCTGCAATGCAGACAGTGTTGAAAAATATAGATAAACCCTGAATTGCAGTGAATTTTAGAAAATAATCCAGATGAGCTCAAAGGACAGATTAAGTGGACCCGTTAGCATTCATCTACTGCAGAGAAAGGGGAAGGTGAACGAAGGATTATTAGAAGAGACTGCATAATAGACAACGTTCTGCTTGCTGTCATTATCTTTTATTTTAGTAAAGTTCCTGTTGTCTTGTCCTATCAACAATGAACTATTTATCTTTCAAGGGAGCCACTTGGTGCTTGCTTTTGGAAAGCAGTGTAATTTATTGCCACATTTTGCGGAAGATTGGTACCACTAGGAAAACATTTTCTGAGAAAAAAAATTCATTATTTAAAGTACATGACTGTTTCAAGCACAGATTCCAAGTCTTATCTAAAAAGTTAACTTATCATGAACTAAGTATGTTCATGAAATATTAAGACAAAAGGCACATTCTTAATTTTGTAATCTGAAAATATTATATTTCCATTAAGAGCTTCATATATATCATTTTAAAACAGATGAAGATATTCAAACAGAAAAGTGAACTTTTTCATTTGAAAAAATTATACTTTTATAACAGCGATTTTTTTAAGAAAAGTCTAAATGGGAAATTTGTCAAAATTGACAATTTAATCTTTCCCAATTTTTTCTTTTTTAATCACTCCGATCTCTGTAGACATCTAGTTAAATATTTTACAAACATCTTTATCCTTTTTCATGCTTTATCCATTTTAAAAGTGCTCTTTGGCAAACACCAGTCTTGAAAGTTACAGGGAACCAAGTTAAGTATGGAATTTGTTTATGCTTGCATGAAAATGTTGAAGCATCTCCCTATTATCACCATTCAGTGTAGTTGCATATGCAATTAAACAGTCAAGAAAACAGCTGCACATTTTGTACAGGAGAGAGGAAATAAAAAAAGCAATGGTGAGATTCACTAAAAGATAGAAAAGTAACTTTTATGATGAAACAGAAATCCTGTCCTTCAGATGAAGATTGCATTTGGTTGCATACCACTCAAATGAAAAATCTGAATACTTTGAATATAGGCTGGGTTTTTCTGTTGTTTCTTTTAAGTCAGTTTTTCAAACCAGATCTTATGACAGATATGTCATATGATTTTTTTATAGAATACAAGCGTTATTTCCAAAACCATTGGTTGGTTTGTTGGTTTTGTGCCTGAAAGGAGATATTCCTGTAGCACAACTTTGTTTCTGTGTGTAGTAATGGCATGCTTTTTCCTTGCTCATGTGTCAGTGGGATTACCAGCCCCACTATATAGCTCAGTGATTGACCCTCTGAAGTATGGCAGGTCCATTTTCTCCTCTTGACAGTGCACCTCTTCCATGAATCATTTGTGAAGCTATGTAAATAAGGAGAAAGATTTAAAAATAAGGAATAGGATATTTTCTTGAAAAAGTTGTGTAAAAGATTGGGTTGCATGGAACATGAGTTATATCTCAAAGGATACTTGGGGTAATTCTGTCCATGTTTCCAGTTACTTCTATTTCTGATCAGTACTGTCCTTTGACATTGTCCTGACTGGGGTACCAGTCCTCAGCCATGGACAGGTGAGTGTCTGCTCCACAATATCAACTGCCTAGGTAACTCTGCCTCCTAAAGCTTTGTTCTTTCTTTGGTCTAGTCTAGTCATGGTGAGCCTATGTAAATTATCACCTGTCAAACAAATCAGGAGAGCTATGGCTTTCACAAAACAAGACAACCTGGGTGTTGTGTCAGAAGGTGGTTAGACTGGAATTCTGCTAAAGAATTTAAGAAGGGGTATGCACAGAGTATTTTACATGGGTTATTTTCACAAGAGGATCAAAAGAGGAAGCTGAGGGCGGAAAACTTTCTGAACTGTAACGTTATCATAAAAAGCCTTCATCTTTGGGTAACTCCAGCTGATTTTTTTTTCTATTCTGAATGTTAGTAAGAGTATAGGAGTATCTTGACATGAAATTTCTGATGTCTAAACTGGCTCTGCTTAAGAATGTTTATGTCCCTGAAGTACCAACATAGGTAGAGTGGAGTCGTGTAAATAAAGAGGAAGAAAAGAAAGGAAAATTAAGAAAATTAAATGTTAACTAATTTGATATGAAAACTCATTATTTTACAATTACTTTATTTTAATAGATCTTGTTGACATTTCCAAATCTGTCCAAGCCTAGAGACTTTATATGTGCTATTTACTGTATGTAAAAATTATAAAATAAACTCCAATTGGTAAAGAAGCCAGTAAAAGAGATTGAATATTTAAGTATAAGAAAAGTGTACAGATTACTCCATCAGTTATCCTAACCCTCTTCTCTGATATTTGGGTTTATGTACAAACCTGCCTAACAAGAAAATTAGATATTTGAGTTTTCTCCAACTCTATTCTGTCACTGGAGTGGCCTGATGTGATGCAAATTTTCCTGAATGGTGAACTGTGTTGACATCAAAAAAATAACCATTGTAGGTCAAACAGCACATCAGGAATATAGTATGTTTACTATATTGCAAAACTATCAGGTTTTTAAAGCATTTTGATTAATAGTCCTCCTGATTTTAGTATCTCAAAATGAGGACATTTAGTACTTTACTATATACCATGTTCATACTTTCCTCTTCTTCCCCCCTAAAAAAATATAGCTTTTTATCAGGACAGAAGGATGGATGCCAAGACAGGAAACTAAGGTCTAATTTAAGCTTTTTGAATGGACCTGTTTCAGCTGGGATAGAGTCAAATTTTCTTCTCAGCAGCTATATTTCTCAGTAGCTGCAGCATTTTAGGGTCAGTATAAGAAAAAGGTTAATAACAGATATAATTTTTAATTTTGTTTAGTCAAGGCTTATGCCTAGATGCAACAGAAATAATTTTCTTCGCAGCAGTTGCTGCTTCTCTAGATTTTGGTATGAGAAGAATGCTGAAAAATACTGATGTCTATAGTTGTTGCTTAGGACACCAAGTACCTTGTGTAGTTTCTTAATTTTTACATGTAAGCAAGTTTATGAAGCTGAAAGGAGCGGATCCAGGATAACAGTATTTTGTACTGTAAACAACAAGTTGAGTATAAAATGGAAATCTTCCTGGGGATGGACTCTTCTCTCTTTGGCCTGTTGTTTGCAGTCCTTTGCTCTGGACACTCCTACTCTCGTGTTGTCTCCAAGGGCTCCAAGCCTGTTTTCTGTGTCTGGTGATCTCTCTATGTACGCTGTGTTCTTTGTGCCCACTGGAACTGTTCCCCTCAGTGTTGGCCATCTGGTGTTCACTACCTCAACTGCTGCTGAGTTAGAGGAGTATTTGTTTTGTATATTTCATTTTTTTTATTATAGGTATTAGTATAATTATTAAAATTATTTTTGGGGTTTTATTGTTTTATTAAAACTTTTTATTTCAGATAACAAGTCTTCCTTCCCTTTTCCTTTCCTTCCCCCGCTCAGGGGGAAGGTGAAAGAGTAACTGCCTACTGTTTAGCTACCAGCTAAGGACCAAACCGGGACATGGGTGTACGAGAACTCTGTATAGAGAGTACAGGCCCTGTTCCAGGAAATTATAACTCATGGTAATCCCAGTGGTTTAGCGCAGATGGAGAAAGTGGAGAATTTTCTCATATGGCACCATTTCTGCTTATTTTGTTTTCTGAATACCATAGATATATTGTCTACTTTTCAATAAAAAATAAATGTATACATAAGTCAAGGAGTATAATGCCATGATGGGGCTGGCAGATCTGTTATGGGAAATCAGTAAAAACTTGTGCTTCTTCTGTGCCCCCAGTTTTCTTACTGGGGTTAGCATTGTGTTCTTACTGATTTCTCACCTTTCTGGATCACTGCAATAAACTTTAAGCCTGAATCAGACTTTCATGAAAAAAAGAGGACTGATTGTCTCTTACATTTCTGTCTACATATTCATTTATATATAAGCATATATTTGGCATCACTGATCAGATATGCTAAAGAGTTACACTTTATTTGGACTCTGCAAAGATGCAAAAATGAAATGAACACAGAATATATAGTTCAATTGAAACCATACACAAAGGAAAGTGGAAACAAAAAAAATGGGCATTGAGGGCAAATTCTAGTCCAGTATTCATTTATCTCTATCATCTGTAAAGGAACAAATGAGTGCATGTAGCTGAGGGCAAAAAACGTAATTGCTGAAAATAATACAGCTGCTATGTTCTAGATAGGCTTTATAATAAAAGGCATACATGTGTTTATGAACGTATTGCTGATATGACAATGTCTGACTTCATCACTTGCAGGATAGAATGGGACAGTTATGAGGATCTAGTAAGAAACTAAAGGGTATGGTCAACTGACATCAGTTTGTCATTTTCTCCTTCAGGCTTAATATAGTCTGCCTCTAGGAGGAATATTGAAATTTCAGATATGTATTTAAGATGTACATCTAAAACATTTACTTCTGCTCATCTGTCCAGACAATAAACAGTTTTCCTGCTCTGCTTCCTGTTGGGTAAATGATTTTTCTCGTTTCATTTTTTTGTCACTGGTGTTCACAATTTTTATCTTCTAATTAAAATAATATTTTTCTTGTATACCACAAAAATAAAGATTAAAAAACCCACAGTACCTAGTTTAGACCTAACCAGCTGTGTTTCAGAAAATATTTCAGTGGCTGAAGAGCAGCATATGGACTGACATGCTCACTGACTGAAGGTGTCTTTGATTTATCTGTAGTTACTGAGTATCTGAGTTCAAGATGGAAATAATGTTTTTTTCCCTTCTTCTTAAAACAAAAAAAAAAAACCCACCACTGCTCAAAGGAGCATTACTATACGAAGATTAAAACATTCAAATACTAGGAAATGTGTGCAACCAATCAAATTTTCATCTGCAATTTCTGATAGAAGGCAACAGTTACTAGGATCCTGGTCTGTAGATAAGGGATTTGAGTTATAATGAGCAATGTTGAAATCCAACTCTATTGCCACTGACTTTAGCAGTGGCAAAATTTTTCTCTGATCTTCCATAACATTAAGCACATATAATGTACCTTGTAAGTCTGAGCCAATGTGAGTCCTGTTTTACATGCCAAAACAGAAGCATCACAGATTCAAAAGGAGAACCACTTGGTAGAGACAAGAAACCCACGCATTTCATACTAGAAAGAGCAGACATCTTATTATTTCCACCTGAAATGCATCAAAATTTTCAGTAGAATTTATCAAAACATTCAGTTTGTTCATAATTAGAATATCACGCATAAGTAAAGCTGCTTGCACAGGGAAAGTGCAGGAAGAATTGCAGTTTTCAAACCCAGATACATATAGAAATCTATTAAAAAATATTTAAAGTGTAGATTCTAAACTCAAACACTTCTTTCCTGCAGTGAGTTTACCAAAGACATATGGATTAGCAAAAAAACCACCCTTCTTTTACTAATCACCTCCCTACAATATTTTGAAATGTGGGCTTTGGGTGGATTTTTTCCAGTTACAAGATTGACATAAAACTCCATTAGCTATTCCAAAACTAAGAATTTTGTCATTGTTATATCTCCTCAAAATTCATTCACCACCATAATAAAGATGCCCTCCATTTTTGTCTTGCATATATGCAAATTTGCATCTGACTGAATTTACAGACTTCAACTTGTTTGCACGTAATTGTTACACTACTGAAAATTTGTGAGTGCTTTCATTATGTTATGCAGTGTCACATATACGTGCTCAAGCAGACTTGTACAGTAAAAAATAAAATATATTTATTCCACAGTAACAGCACAAAGCTTTCACACAAATAAAACATTTACTCCTGCTGCATAAAGTGCCAGTTTCATTCAGGCAGAAATTGTGTCAGGATGAACAATAACCAGAGAACGCTGATACTCCTAGGGATCATCAGTAAAACTTCAAAGCTAACGCTTATAATTGGTTCTTAATTCAAACGGTAACAATTACTGAAAGAAAGTAACTCAGAGGGTGCCATGGAGAACATTTGTAATGTTTGTCCTTCTCCAGACTGCTCTCCAAATTACTAAAATATTCCAGGTTATTTCCAAAGGAAATGCATTTCAACCTGGAAAGGCTGCAGATACTTAACTGCAGACAAATTTAAAGATTTAGATCTCAACTTCATTCTAAACTTTAAGACATCTCAGTGTTTCAAAAAGCAACAGTTAAATTGGCTTCATCTTGCTGAGGCAAAGTATCAATAATATAATTTGAAAAAATGAATTATTAAGCATACATCTGTTCTGTGTGAGTTACAGTCTGTAGGTATCTCGTAACCAAGAATCAGCTATGTAGGTTGCATCTCTTATGCCAAAGATACCTTCAGGACAGAAATACATAGCTGTTTTGGGTTTGTGTGGCAAGGTTTTGGTGGGGTGGTTGCTACAAGGGTGTTTTTTGTGAGAAGCTGCAAGAAGCTTCCCCTATGTCCAATAAAGACAATGCTTGCCAACTCCAAGATGGATCTGCCAAGGCTGAACCCATCAGCGATGGCGGTGGTGCCTGAGTGATAACATATTGAAGAAAGGTAAAAACAAAAGCAAAACGAAACAATACAACCCTCTCTTCAAATATCTGTAGCAGTCAGAGAGGTCACTGAAGAAGGGGGAGGAGGTACTCCAGGCAGAGATTCCCTGCAGGTCATGGTGAAGACCATGGTGTTTCGACACACCTTGAAGAGTCCAGGGGTTGCCGGGGTAAGACTTTGGGTCTCTCCATAAAATTTATGGGTTCAGTACCCACCGGGCTTAAGGAATTAAAAAAATGCCAAACGATTGTTCCGAAAAAGGAATTTATTTGTACAGGCATTTTCAGGGATAAGATTGGCATTGGCTTGCTAAACCTATGTTAAGGGAAAAGAAAGAAAGGGAGAAAGAGGGGAAAGGAGGAAGAGAGAGAGAAAAGTGCAAGCTCACTGCCTAAGCTCTGAACCTCTTCTTCTCTCTCGCAGGATGGTGGGTGTGCTGCTGCAAATGGCCCCTCTTCCAGAGTATTATTTACAGCTTTTTGTGGGCCTGCGCAGTGCTTCTTTTAGGAAAGTTCTGGAACTGAGTTGGGGGAGGGAGGCTTAGGAGGGCTCTGTGGTCCTGGGTGAGTCTGAGGTGAGTCCAAGATATCATTCTGCCCCTGTTCTCCCTAACGGTAAGACTGCAGCATGACCTCTCTGGGCAGCAAGTGCAGCTGGGCTGCTTGCAAGAGTGATAGAAGGTTGAAGGACACTGCCTTTGCTACAGTCGAAAACAAGTAGTTTAAAGCAGAAAAAAAAAAGTATCAGTCTCTTATGCGTGGAGAGGCAGGCTTTCCTCCATTAGCCCAAGGAGAAGATATCCACCTGCAGCCTCTGGAGGACCCTATGCTTGGTGGAGGCCCCTGGGAAGTCAGAAATTGAGCGGCCTCTTGGCTGAGAAGGGACCCCACTGGAGCTGTTTTGCTGGTGGAACTTATGGCACAGCAGGGGACCCATATGGGAGTAGTCTGTTCCTAAAGGGCCACACCCCATGGAAGGGACTCACACTGAAGCAGTTTGGCAAGGACTTACGTTTAAGAAAACATGATTATCCTCATGACACAAGTTAATGTCTGCTAGGCAATAATCTTTTCCCCATTCTGTTTCTTCAGTGAAAAGCACTGTTGCTATTGGAAATAGCTATCCTTTTTGAAGTTAGAAAGAAAACAAGAACCCAATAAAACTGAAACCCTCTTCTCAATTCTCTCCTTTTCTCTTCTCTTGCAAGAAGTAAAAGTGAGAATAAGACACTGCATAACTACCAGTCTCTCTCTCCCAAACCTAATTTTAGTTCAAAATATAACAGAGTTTTGCCTGGCTGGAATTGTTCATGTAGAGAGGAAAATTGTGTTAGTAATTCCAGAATGATTAAAAATGTGAAAGTTTTCTGGTCAAAGCATTTCAAGCAAACAAAAAAACCAGGGTATAATTTACAAAACTCACACAATTTTGCCTTGTAATATTTTCATCATGAATATCACGTAAATTTTACACTTCAGTGCCATGGTACTTGTCCAGATGTCCAAAATTAGACCTGTGTTTTTACTTACCATGATTGTTGTTAGTTCACTTATAATGGTTATTTTTACTTCAACAATTACAACTATTTACTGCTTCATCTGAGAGGTGATGACGGACCAGGAACAGTGACTGCTGACTTCCAGAGAGAATGCAACTTTTTGAGGCCACTTTTTTACAAAAGCAGCAAAATCAGGAAGGGAAACACCATGTGGAAAAGGACTGAAGTGGCCAACAGGGCTCAGTTACTCTAATAACATCCCCTCAACCATGTTTTATTAGTACATGCTGTGCTTATCAAGGCAAGAATATACTGTGCTACCTGAGAGTTATGTATGCAATAGGCGATAGGAAACCAAAGAACTTGAAATATTTTAGGTGTAGTTCTCATTTAAAACAACAGCCAAGCCTCAGCACATGTTAAATGTATAAATACTACCTATTCGGTTGCTTAAGGTACTGAAAATTTTACGTGTAGTAGTGGTATGAAGAAAGAATGTCAAAATACAACCAAAAGTATCTTTATCCCTAAATGATACTCTGGGTAGGCCAGGTCATAATGCACTAGATTGCTAACCTTCCCAAACTCTTTTTCTTTTGATGGAATGGAAGACAGAGTTTGTTTTAGGAGCAAAAGACCCCGTGAGGCTGCAGGAATCAACATGTTCTTGAGAACTCAGGAGAGTAAATATGTGTATGCATGTGGGAATGTGAACTAAGGGGAATCTCTTGATTTAATAAGAAGTGTCTTTAAGAAAAAAAAATAAAAAAATCTAAAAATTAAATTTTACTTAAAATAATTCCTTTGTGATTGTTTCTTCAGCCAAAAGGCAATAACAACATTAGAGGAAGTAGGACTTTTCTTTTTCCCTGAAGCAATATTTTAGAGCAGCTCTCTCCAGAGCCTGTCATGGGGCCCAGTCATCGTTGCTCTGAGCCTGCTCTCACTGCTGAAACAATAAAAGTCATAATTGTTTAATCTTTCCTGAGATTTTTGGTTGGTTGTTTTTCGTGGCAGATTCGCATATATGTGCAAAACATTCAGCCGAGGGAACTCAAACATTTATAGTTAAAATCAGTGAGAAATTTTCAAGAAGAAAAAGCAAAACATTTAGACTCATCTTTGACAAAGAGACAAGGAATAACACATATTTCCAGATAAAGCCTCCTTTTCAATGACAACTAGGACCAAATGTTCATCTTTTCCTCTCAAGTAAAAATGAAAGCATCCAGCTGTGGAAGTTTGCGAGAAAACAAGAAAGAAGTGCTAGGTCATGGATCTGTAGCTTCTTCTTCACCTCTCTTGGTAATTTTATGAACATATTTAAAATACTCTCAACTGGAGCTGCAGATATCCATCACATTTCAACCACAGACAACTCCATTTACCTTTGTGTGGAACTGCACATAGTATTCACTCACCACACTGAATAGACATCTTGGACAGATGGCACAGATTTCATCCCTTTACAAAACCACATTTATTTTTTGCCCTGAAAGTCTGATAAAATAAAGACAGAGCTTGACCTGAATGACAGGGAGTGCCAAGGGAAGATGTTAAGAACAGAAAATGCATTTCTATACATACAATGTTCTGCATTGCCATATTTTGAAAGTTAACACCATAATGTGAATGTTGTCCTTGGGAATCTAAAATCACACATAAATATGGTGACGAATGACTTGATACCTTACATACTTTGTCCTTCTGAATACCATGTTACCATGCCATACTAAATAGCAGAAGAAAAATGCTGAAATACAGCATCAAAATCAGAAAAGGTTTTACATTAGCACTGTTATTTTCCTCCTTAATTTTCCTCTTTTAAGCAGAAAGGTTGTATTTAACTTGAAATAGACTATCTTTAACATGATGTGATAATGTGTGATAGAGTCATTTGTAAAAAGGAAATCACTGTTGTACCCAAACCTTTATTTTGTCACTGAATGAGAAGAGACGGTTGCACTTCAAATAAACTCATACAAATCAAGAGTCACTTACTGGGTTTCTAATCAATAGGAGACAGAAATTCCTTTGTACCTTTTATTCTGAGCCTGGTACCATAAAAACAGGGACAAAAAAATTGCTGTTAAATCTATTAAGATATTGCAGCACTTGAGGGAGTTGTTTTCATTATTAATACTCATCATAGACTGAATCGTCACTTAGCAGATCTGTCACCCTCTGTGCTAAGTAATAAGACCTTCTGCCTAAGATATTCAGTTTGAATATATTGGCACCAGTGAGATCACTTACAGCTTTATTCTCTTGCTCACATCCGTTGCAGCCAAATCACAAAGGGAGCATGTACATTTCAAGCTCTAGTGTATCTATATCCGTAAAACACATAGATAATAATGCTTAGAAGTTTCCTTCTCAAAGTCTATATAAACAACACCTTATTGTTACTTCAGCCAATTGGTTTTCAAAATTAAAGGCTCAGTACAGAGGCAAAAAAATTATAAAGAAGAGACTGCACATGCATTTTCATTTTACTTATTATTTGCACATCCTATTTTAAGTAAACATTTGAATCAGTAAAAGTACTGTGTTCATTGCTTAATAAATAGCTTGCTCTAATGCTTTAAAAATGCTTTTTTCATTATCAAAAAACTTCCATTCAGATTTTTTTAGGAATACAATGTAGTGTGATGTGGTATACTAGCATTTTGTGTATATAGCATCTTATTATATTCTACTACATTACATTTTAGGTACAGTGTGTACATAGTTTATAAATAAAAGTGTATATACAAATGTGATAGATAATTGTAATTGTCATAATAAACTATGCAATGTTTTTCATTAACTAGCAGATTCAATTAAGTTGCCATCTTGATACTCTGAACTTGACAACCTCTCTACCGAGATCAGCTTTTAGCAGTGATCTTTATTTAGGATTTGAGCTGCTGCAACTGAAAGTGAGACAGACGTCTAAGTCACCTAACCTAAGCTTTGAGTCTGGCATCCACCTTGTAGTTAGCAAGGCAACAGTGTTCTAGTATAGGATGACTTTCTGGAAGTGTCTAGAGGTATTTGGAATGAACTGCTTTATGAAGTATAAGATTTCTCAGAAGAAAGAATATCTTGTGATATTTTGTATGTCTGACTGCCTAAATGAGACTATACCTAGTTGATGGTGTCAGTCATCATAGTGTATTGACACATGAACTAAAATTTGCTTAGATATTTTTGCTAGGTACTGGCCTGACCTGCTTTAGACTCTTAAAAACTCCTTGAAAAAAGAATAAAATATGAAGGACACTAATGGATCTGGATTCCTCTACTGCAGTTTTAAGGTTTATTAATCTAAAAGCAACTTGGCATCTTCAATGCAGAATTGAAAATGTCCCAAAATGGAAAGGTGAGACTTAGGTCCTCAATAACAGATTTATGCCATTACAAGTAGTCATGTCATAGCTAGCTAGGTCAAAGAGTCCACAGAATGTTACAGAAATCAATGGCAACAAAAGGTTTTCCAAGACAGAAGATCAATTACTTCAAGATCCTGTGAAAAGACCAAAATCTGCTGTCACTGCCTAACATAGGAAAGTATTACTTGGATTCAAAGGCATGTTAATCTGCCATCCAAAGTTCTAGGTCTCTGCAATAGCAAGGGATGTTTAAATAAAATTCCTGGATAGTCCTTGAATAAAAAGCATATCCTACCTTAAAGAATTAGAGTAATCTCAATTTTCTCTTCTAAATGTATTATCTCCACTATTCTATTTTAACACATGTTTTTTTCCCATGTGGTGTATTCTTGACTGTATGAACAGGTCTTATAAACATCAGAAAGCTGAGAAAATGTAATATGCACAGAAGAATAAATTTGCTCTATTTCCTGCATTCATCTTTAACCTCTCTCCTCTGTTTTCCAGGAGAGGAAAGCACAACAAACAAAGTTGAAAACAAGTGATGCTCCAGGATCAGAAAGGCCTTGCTGGATTAAGGGGTGACTATCAGAAGCTCTGAAACATGAAGCACAAAAAGACAATTAATTAGATGCCTATAGTTTTTGTGTCAGAAATTAGATTTACTAATTTCAACCCATATATTTAGGTATATCTTTTAATTACATATTGTTTTCCATAAGTTTATGAACTTAACTTAAAAAAACAAGGAAAACCAAGAAATTGCTTCTTGCCATTACTAGCTGTTTCGTACTGATTTTTCATAGCTATTACATGACCCGTCAAATCAGGTAGGTCTCTTTCCCTCCTCCTTTAATTCTAGCTAGTTAATTTCTACTTTGGAATAGAAGTGCTTGCACTGTGAGTTTTTTGTACTTTGTGCCAATAATTTTCTAACCCTTCAGTTGGAAAAGACATTTCATCCTTCTTGTACAATGCTCTGGTCCTGATTGGTGCTGTCAAGGACTCCCAAATCAAAAAAGTCAGAGGCACATGCATTAGTTTCTACCCTGAAGTTACTAATGAATGTATGAAATAGGGGCAATTCCAGAACCTACTTCTGAGGGATATTATTCCTGATAATTGGCATTTGCCACAATCTATAATAGACTCCTTAGCCAGTTTCTCATGCAATTTCTAATTCTTTTATTAATCCCTGTAATTTCCACCTTAAATAATAATTTCATATAGAAGGTTATAGCAAAAGTATTACTTAAATCGAGACAGATGAAGACCACTGAATTAATTTCATCTAAGAAATTAGTCATTTTAGCAGAAAAGACAGAAGATTAGTCAGACACATTTCACTTTTGATGATAAATATTGTAATTTATCCCACTTTACCACTTCTCAATTACCTTTGTCCTTGATTGCTCTTTGTTAGAAAATGTGTTCTAAGGCTTTGCCGAGTATTGAAGTTAACCTAATAGACCTATTGTTGTTTATATCACTTTTTTCCCCTTTTCAGTCCTATTTTTCTATTTTACAGTCCTTAGGTACTATCTCCCAAATAAAACAGGATAATTTAAAATTTAGTTTACTGTGATAGTTTACTTCATTTAAAAGAGAGAATAGAAGATAGAGAGCTGAATCCTTCTTAAGCTTGTATACTGCTAACATTTTGAAGGCACATTTATAGAACATTGGTTGCTCCTAAACACTGTGTCAATATGCAAAGAAACTTACCTAAGATCTATCTTGTGTTCCATTATTTGAAACATAACATCTCAAGCTAAATTTATTTATGATTAAGTCAACATCATCACTGTAATAATAACACAAGGGTATGACTAACACACCATTGGTGCAAGTCTTAAACTGAGCTTCAACCTTTTACTTTTAGGTCGTATTTTCCTGTGTTGAAGCCAAAATATTTTTCTAAAAGAACTATTCTTTTTCGTATAAAAAAGAGTATTAGAAAAGTTTTCTATCAAAAAAAAGACTAAGTTTTTGTTCAACCAAGTAAATTTTACGTTAAGAAATGTATGAACTTGCAAAAAATATTTTTTTATAGAGACGATAATCAATACAATAAAAATAAATTTGCAGCATAGCAGTGGTTTGGAGGGTTGTGGTTTGGGTTTTTTCGGTGGTTTTTTTGGGTTTTTTTTTTGTTACTGTCTGTGTTACTTGTTGATTAGCCAAGAATAATTTCCAAGGTTGAGGAAAAAATATTCCCAAGTAAAAGAAATTGAACAAAACTTGTAACAAAACCTTTTCTTATTTTTGACAGATAGAAATCCTGTGAAAATCAGTAAGTATTGCAGAAGGGGTTTGCTTCGTTGAAGAATTGATCTGGGGACAGAGTGGCTGGAGAGTAGTCAGGCAGAAAAGGACCTGGGAGTGCTGGTTGACAGGAAGCTCAACATGAGCCAGCAGTGTGCCCAGGTGGCCAAGAAGGCCAATGGCATTCTGGCCTGCATCAGGAATAGTGTAGTCAGCAGAACCAGAGAAGTTATTGTCCCCCTGTACTCGGCACTGGTCAGGCCTCATCTTGAATATTGTGTACAGTTCTGGGCCCCCCAGTTTGGGAAAGATGTCAGGATACTGGAATGTGTTCAGAGGAGGGCAACGAAGATGGTGAAGGGGCTGGAGCATAAGCCCTACGAGGAGCGACTGAGGGAGTTGGGGCTGTTTAGTCTAAAGAAGAGGAGGGTCAGAGGAGACCTCATTGCTCTCTACAACTACCTAAAAGGAGGTTGTAGTCGGGCAGGGGTTGGTCTCTTCTCTCAGGCGACCAGTGACAGAACTAGAGGGCATGGACTCAAGTTTCGTCAGGGAAAGTTTAGGCTTGATGTTAGGAAAAAGTTCTTCACTGAAAGGGTGATCGGCCATTGGAATGCGTTGCCCAGGGAAGTGGTGGAGTTGCTGACCCTGGAGGTGTTTAAGGGGAGATTGGATGTGGCACTGAGTGCCATGGTTTAGACGATGGTTGGTGTTAGTGTTGGGTTATAGGTTGGACTTGATGATCTCAGAGGTCCTTTCCAACCTTGTGATACTGTGATACTGTGATACTGTGAAAAGTTCAACATAATTACTGTTGCTGTTAAGGTTAAAAATTATCTTCTACTCCCCACGTGTTTTGTACAAAACCAGAAACTTATGAAGAGACAGAAACAGTGCTTTATTGCTCTTTATTATTAACATTCATGGCAGACACTGGAAGTCATCATATGCTGCCTAACTGTCACTTGGTGGGAACATATAGCTAATTCTATCAACTAAAATATTAACTTCACATAAAATGACCATCTATACCACATTAAAAATTTGTAAGTTTCCATGTCTGAGAACAGGAAATGAAGAAATTGCACATACTGAATCTAAAAGAAAGCTGCATTATTTTGTAAAATGTGATGCCAACTAATAGCATGCCATAGAGCTTAAAGCTTTCTGTGCCTTTATTTCCATCTGGGAGTCATGGCACAGCACAAAACTATAATCTACATGACTAAATTATCTCTTTCTAGGCATTCTGTTATATCACAGCTGTCTCTTGCTCTGGTGTCATGTCTTACAGTGAACACAAGATCTGACTGTTTTAAATGTGTTTTGTAATCATAGCAAAGCCTCAGATTTATACCTATTTCTTCCTACAAGATAAAACTGCTTCATTTTTGTAAAAACAATATCAGATTTTCAGTCCATTCTCCCCAAAATTTGTTGGGGATTTGTGGGTTTTTTTGGTTTTGTTTTTTGTCTGAATTCTGTTTCTGGCCTATATTTATAAGTCATGCTTGTCAGTTTTCTATTTTGTACTGCAGGCATACCCAAAGTTCTTTCATTGCCATCAGGAATGAAATGTAATACAGACACAAGTATTACATCATATAGTGTAAGTTCTGATCTATCTATGAATATCTATCTTGTTTATAAATAAATAACCCTCATCTTGAATTTCGGATTTCCTGTTTGTTTACCAAAACTCTAGCTGTTTTAGGAATTAAAAATTAGCAGTATTTGAGGGTTGAAAAAATACATTTAATCAATACTGTTTAATAACCTTTGGACAAAGAGAGTGACATTAATATGTCACCCTCAATATGAATCTTCCCAGTCTCCCAATCTTACAGCTGTGTTTATCTCTGAAGAAAGCAATCAGGTCTGTTGCCAAAGATCTGTGATACCGCAGGTGATACTAACGGCATCCTGTTTTTTTACAAAATGAAGTATCAGCTCATGGACCTTTGTTAATCATAAAATTTCATTCATAAAGTGTAGAAATAAATAATAGGTGAATAATACTAACAGTAAACATTGTTCTCCCCTTTTAGAGCAGGTATATCACAAGGACATGCCATGTCTTAACTGTAGTCTCAAGAGAGTGGGTGATCATTCAAAAGGTTAAAACTATGAAGACGTAAACCAGTTTTGCAATCAAAATTATTATACAGAATTCCAAACTAATTTAATCTAAGTCCTCACTGTAATTCCACTCTAATTTGCTAAATTGCTTGCTGACTTAGATAATCTCTTGCCATCAGAAATCTTTAACAATAGATATAATTTCAACAGTGTACTTTATCTTGTTGTTGGAGGACATTCAAGAGTTTTTCTTTTCAAGCCACAGAGCTATGATACTTTTCAAAACTGTAATCATATCATTTCATATGGCACAGCATAAAATCAATAAAGTAATATAAAGTAAGATGAATGAGTTCTCTTTCTTGGGAATCTTTTGTCTTAACACATGACAAGCTTTGTGCAAAAAAGTGACTAGCTGATGAAAATCTCTCTTGAGCATGAGCAAATTGGATTATCAATTAGCTGTATGTCTTCAAAAACCTCCTTTTCTTAAGCCTCCTTCAGTTCCACTCTCATTTGTCAGGTACCAGTGAAAAATGTCTGTGATACGTAGCAAAGCCTTGCTTGCAGACTGCCATTTTCTTCTTGAAAACTAAAGCTCGGTAAGCTTCACTAAACCTGTCTAGTAAAATCCCTTGCAGCAAAAACAAAGCATGAAGAATTTCATAAAATTAATTATTGCAGTGATTTAAGCTAATGTTAAAGTCAAGCTGAAAAATTGTCAGCCACTCTAGGGTCCCACGGCAAATCCCCATGCTTAGGCAGCAATGAAGTGGGGCCACAGAAAATAAGCACAGACCTGGGGTCTAAGGCTTTGGGGTTGAGTTTTTGGTTTTCTCTTTTTCTTTCAGCTTCTATTAATGCCCAGAAGCAAGCTATCTTCTATTCATCTTGCGATGAATTGGGACTACTTCTTGTGTTACTCAGTCCTTCTGTATATACATTAGAAAAACTGGTATGTTTCAACAGCAAAAATATAGTAGCTTCATTAAGGGCAAAATTTAATTTTTTATGTCTGAGCTAATAGAAAAGCTTTGACAATAATTCTCTTGAATCTGGGCCCTACTATACTGTCTGGGAATGTAGACTGATTTGTTTTATCCTCAGTGATAAAAGTTCTGAATAAACATAGTGTTTGCCGTACATAATGCAAATCTGCTTAACGTTAAATTTTCTACTGACAGCAAATGATTTGTCAAAATAACACCACATCCATATGCTCCCTGGAAAAGAAAAAGGTAGAATTAGAAAATGATTAATATTATTATTAACCAAATCCTTTGGCTCCCACACAAGGAACAATTTCAATTCCCTGTATATTTATTGACATGAATTTTCTCTGTTTTTTTTTTCCAACTTGCTTTCTGTAATGAATTTAATGGCAGACCAAGGCTTGTAAAGCAAAGGCAGACTACTGGAGAAATGGCCATAAACCTGGTACATCTTCATCACACTTCAATGGAAAGCTATTTTTAATTTTAAGTTCATAGCTTCTTGTGCCTCCTGGATATTTGTGTCTCCAAGACTACAGTTACCTCTTCATCTCATAAGCAATTGGAATAACAGCTGATCTCAACTCTGCATATACTGTTTTATTTTAAGTACAGTTTAGTATCCATAAAATACGTCAGGGTAACAGCACTAGAAATAGAAATATTTTGTTTGTGCTCAAAACCACAGTATCACAGAGGATGGTGATAAATCTTTCCTTAAGAGATGGCCAGTGAATGCTCCTCTGCACTGCTCTGCCTGGACCATAGGTACAAGAATCGAAAAGTTTACAAAGCCCATTCTTTGCCATATGAAAGCTATATTCACCTTTTCATATATAAGTCAAATTCTGTCTAAGAGCTAATGAAATCTTTTACTGGAACGTTTTTCTACAGCCTCAGTGCTATAAAGGCTACAGTAATTCCAGCCAGAATATTTTTCACTCCAGTGCCAAGGTGCACTTGTACCATGTAACATATTCACTTAAGCCATTTTTCCTCATTCTGCAGTTTAGCCCAGAAGGCTATACAGTGACAGTAGTCACATTCTCTCTCAGCTTTTCTTTTGCTCTTCTGAATGAACAGAAGTCTTCAAGCCACGTTTTAAGAGAGATCTCCACTTTTCTTCTAGCTAGTCCCAGCTTTAATTAAAGACTGAGTACTGCTATTTTAATTTTCCAGTTTAAAAAACACCATTAAATAATGTTCAGAAGTGAGACACGTACCTGAAAGGAGCTGAACCTTAAGTTTCTACATCTCTCTCCATTTTTTCAAAAGCAAAACCATCCTTATTCTGACATTGGTGTCAAGACTGACAAAGGGACACTTCTAACCCCATGTCTGTTCCGGTTTTGGCACTTCAGCTGTATTTAAAAGGTTTTTGTTTCATGACAAAAGTATCTTGAAAATCTGTTTACTAGGAGCTTTCTTGAGATTGTCTTTCTAACAGTCTGCAAGATCGTGTACCTTTACCAACTTCCAGCTCTCCTTCCGACTTCCAGCTTCCTCCGCCTCTTGTTTTGGCGGATACTCTAATTGGTCTCGACTTCAGGAGACCTATCCTTATGCTTTGCTCTGTATGCATAGTAATCAGCACTCCAGCAAGACTATAATTGCCAAAGTCACAAAAAAAATCTGAGCTTGGTAGGGCTCTCTCAGAAGACAAACATAGGACCTTCTAAAGGCTCAGACCAAGGATGATTTTCTAATGATTAGAGAAACAATCTGAAGTACAGTTATCTAGCTATATCCATAGATATATAGAGAAATCTTAGTATTTCAAAATGGCAGATGCATCTGCATTGGCCACTAATTTTATGACATGCTTGTCACTAGCATAGTCTTGTTCATTGCACAGTTTATACAGAGACATTTAAAAAAAAAGTCACAGCAGAAACCATGAAGAAAATTTTCCTCTAAAAATCATAGCACGAACATTGTTTCAAGCTCAGTTAAGACCATATTTGGTCATGAGTATATCTGAAAGTAATTTCAACCATTATTATTATCAGTCACTCTGCGGTGACAAGGCCAATGTGTTAGCAGCATGGATGGAAGAGCAGGCCAATTTTTTTCCAAAAGACGTATGTCAGTGTCTCAAAAAAAAGGAGAAAAGAGAGAGTGAAATATTTCTCAGACTGTTTTTATTTGATTTATTTCAGACTTTGATATACAGAAAGAATGAGTCAGTGTTTGACTTCATGGAACTATCACAAGAAAAACCTTTCCCTCTTATCTCAGATAATGCTCAAATTGCAGCCAGACAGCAATGAAATGGAAAATCACCACAAATGAAAAAGAATGGCTTGGAAGTGAAGATATGAAGAGTAAAACTGTTAAAAATGCAGAGCTTAATTATACCTAGTTTCTCTCTGCATCAGCTTATTGTCCATTAAAGTCAAACTTGGGGAGACACAACTGTTCAGTTTTCAGTGGAAGAATGAAACATCTTGAGCATTGGACACCATATTTTGAGATGTATTTACAGGTAAATTTTCAGATTACATGCCTAGTATAGATTGACAAGGTTTTATTTTCTCTAGAACTCTTGCAACTTTTCTGTAGAAATCTGACTTTTCATATAAGAGAGTTATACATAAATTAGTGCTACACAACTATTAAATGAATAGTTAGGAAAGCAGAGTTTAAAAAATTATGAGTATGCTTTTCTGTCATTAAAAGTTTATTTCTGATAAATATCTGAAATGTACTCCTATATTCAGATCTAGCTGTGCCTCCTGATTAGCTCAGAGTAAGAACAGTGTCACCTGATAGCCTGTAGGTAAGCAATATAACTTGTGTACAGGTGTGCAGCCTGGCAGAATGAGAACAAGAGAATTATTAAGCATGGGGCAGCCTGGTTCCCTTGGAGTGGTGAGGGAATGTGAACATCCAAACCAGGATGCAAATGGAGTATAATTTACTTGCCTGTTGTATAAAAGGGGAAATAGAAGCTATATGAACCTTTTTCTTGGAAGAATAAAATGGTTTTGTAGTCTCTTGTCTTGGCATTCACATATTAACTCTTTGCTGGAATGTCCACATTAGGAAATGCTTTCTGTACAATAAATCTGGTCAACTTCTTTCCACCAAACCTGTGGCAGCATACTATAAAACAGAGTTTATGCTGCAGTTTTATGAGAATACACAGAAATTATGGTCTCTGGGATTACAAAACTAATGGCACAAGTGCACTGCTCTTTGCACATGTATGCACAGGGAGTTGACAAGAATAGCAGAGGTCATCCTGACAGCTCTACACTGTGAATAAAAGCGAATGGCCACTTTTGCTTCATCTCCTTTAGGGGGATTGAAACATTTTATGAAAGCTTCTGGCAGCAAGAAAATCAAGAAGCAATTATGCTACTCTCTTCAGCCTCCCAAATGATAGCAAACAGTTACGGAGACATATAACCTCTCCTTATTGTGAAACATCTCGCAGGGGAAAATGTTGAATGAAGGTAGTGGTCACAGATCCTATTTTTCTTTAGTCTGTCAGCTGTCTGAGGCTTTCTCTCAAACAAAAAAAAAACAAACCCAGCCCAAAATACAGCTGGTTTTGTGAAGCAGTCATGGACCTAGCATTACCCATCACAGCCTACTTGCCAGTGTTCATTATAATTATGTCAGGATAGATGGCAAATAATAAGTAGCCTGAATTTTTCCATATTAACAAATCAACATCTAGGAAGCCTCCACTGGACTTCTGTGGTGGTTTCTGGAGGTATGAACTATTTTTAAGCAGTGGAAAATATAATGTACTTCTTAGTTTCAAATTCACTGTCTCATCCCTTCTCCAAAATATATTTTCACAATCTTGCGATGAGAAACGTACCCATCTCATGCATAGAAAAACAATCTAGCTGAAAACTACACTAGGAACAAATCTTCCATAGGAAATGTCAAATTTCTATTCAAAAGATAAGTATTCTCCACTACATTTTTAATGATCACAGAGTCACAGAACGGTAGCAGTTGGAAGGGACCTCTGGAGATCATCCACCATCCCAGATAAAGCAGGTTTACCTACAGCAGGTTGCACAGGAATGCATCCAGGCAGGTTTTGAATATCTCCAGACAAGGAGATCCCAGAACCTCCCTGGGCAGCCTGCTCCAGTGCTCCATCAGGCTCACACTAAAATTTTTCCTCATGTTTAGATGGAGTTTCCTATGTTTGATCTTCAAATATATTCCTATCTTTTGCCACTTGTCCTGGCAAAATAAACATGTTATGTTGCTCCTAAAACCTGTTGATTTAATTCCCAATTAAATTCCACTAGAATTTTCCAAAAAAGATATGTTCAGTATTTGAGGAACCAGACAAATTAACTATGATTAAATATAATTTCTTTCTGTTATTTTTATAGCAGATAATAAAATAGGTAGCCTCCATAACATAATAACTCTGCTGCTATCTGAGTGAAGTATTTATGTATGTATTCCCTAAGGTATTAATTGCATGAGCATTTGTTTTCTATAAGGCATTTATATGTAAATTAAAAACATTAGCTTGCTCTTTTTCAGTTTCTTATTGGTAAAATGCAACCTACACTGTGAATACAGTTATGATGGTTATAACTGCTACACTACTTTTTTTTTTCCAATATACAATTGTCTTTGTTTCATATTTCTAAGGACTTCTTTTTATGGCACTGCTCCTTATTTTTGTATATCCTTGATATGGAGTTCTGGATTTCAGATTCTATGAATTCTATTTATAGCTGTCACTTTTTCTTGTATGAGAAAGTTAATACAATCGTAAATGTGTTTTTTTAAAAAGAAAAGGAAGATAGAAATTTTGTTCCCTGGAGGTCTGGCAGGTCTACTTCAAATCTGGAAATAGTTAAAGGAAAGTTGTCTGCCACTAGCATTTGATTTTCCACAGAGAACTTTCAAAACCAAAGCAAATAAGAGTTCTCTTAACTCTGTGTAGACCATTTTGTATTAGCAAACAGAAAACACATTGTCATTTGTTTCTGTCATATTATTCCAGTGGGTGACAAGAACAAATGTTGATGAAGCACTGAAGAAAATGCACCTAAGGTATGTACCTTAGCTCTCACCAAGGAGCACTGAATAGTTTCTGTGAGCCTCAATAAAGTGGTGCCTGTCTACAACAAAAACAAATAAGGACTCTCAAAGCAATCTGCGAAATGGAAAAAGGCAGAGTTTGGCAGTACTCATATTCCCAGAGAGCCATGGGTGCCCATTATGAACTTGACTTCACTTTCTTAATCTTTCCTTACTTCTGTCTGAGCAAGGCATTGAATCAACAAATTGCTACTTAAGGTAAAACTGTGAGGATAATGGAAATATCAATATAAAATCAATGTGCCAAGTTAGAAGGTAAAAAGAATATTTACACACTAATCTTAAATCCCCAGGACCGATGATACTATCACTTACAAGGCCTTTATCCTCATTACAGAAATCAATCCTCAGCCAGTTGAAGAATTTACCTACCATTTCACTTTTTTACAAGAGCTTTTCTTTTTACATCCGGATAGCTTTAAAGTCTCTTGTGTTTTCTTCATCATTCACTACATAAATGCGGCAAATAAGATTTTTAAAAAGTAAATGAGTCAAATTTATACATTTTAAAATTTGCAATTGTAAAATTGATTTTTGTGACAACATTTTAAGGACTAAAATAAAATTTTTATTCAGCCAAACATAGACCTGATATGCCTTCATTGTTCAAACTGGAATTCATTAAATCAATTAAAATATGAGTAAATACTGCATACTGATATTGTTTTGCACTCTGAGCAGAGAAGCATACTGGAATACAAGAATACTGTAATAGTTCTCTAGGAAAGTGAACCCTAACATTTTAAGAGTATGTCTTTTCACACTTGATTAACAGAGGCTAGGCTCCAAGAATGTGTACATACACTGTCACCCTGTCTTAGATTTAGAACAAGCACAACGCACAAACAAAAATCCTTCCTTAAAATTGCTGTATAAGCAATATTGTCAGCAACACTGATCTTAACAAATAAACTTTGATGAACGGAATACACCTCACAGTTTTTAGGGTTTTACAGACAGCGAAACTGGATAGAAATGAAGTGATATTGGCAAGTGACTTCATAATCCATGAAGAAAATCATGCAGCAGAAATCTGATCATGTTTTTACTCATAGCACAAGTTGGATTTCATCAGATGTGAGGGGAAGATGCAGGAGATTATAGGAGTCATTGGGTGCTGCTTTATAATGGGTTAGAAAGGTGTACAGAGCCCATTTCAACTTGCTAAATTCTATAAAGTGTCTAGCTGTGTTCCAGTGATGGAAGATGGAGAATCTTCCATCTTACACTTTAAAAAACCCAAGAATGCTCATATTGCCTAATATGTTAGCAAGACGGTTTTTGATAACTGTTTTTCTTTGAATTTTCTGTAGTTTTAAAGACTAGAAAATACTTTATTATAGAACTATGAATCAATATTGTGTCTCACTGCAACTGTTGATACTATTGCATCTGATAAAACTGCTAAGGATACGCAGTTGTGAGATCAAGTAGTTGAGCTTTTAACCTGACATGTACAGATCATACCTATTTGTCCTCCACCCTGATTCTACTTCTTCTCTTTTGTCTTTTCTTATAGGATTCTCTCTTCAAAACTTTCATACGAAAGAAGTGTAGATATGAATAAGCCTTTCTCTTTGCAATTTCCCATTGGGGTTAAAGAAGCACATTTTATATCATCACAAGTAATATTATTAGCAGTACCATCCTAGAACATACAGAGTGAGGCTATTCCCTAATGCATTTCCCTCTGAGGCAAGTATTTTGCATGCCTTACACATCCCAGTGCCTGGTTCCTGGAATGAGAGATTATCTCATAAAGAATCACTCACAGCTGGAAATTTGCAATAAGCCCATAAAAGTTCAAAAGGCCAAACTCAAATTTGAATATCGGGAAGCTACATATATTTTATCCAGTCTAAGTAAATTAAGTTAAAATGTCCAAGGAAGATATCTTTCCTACTCCTTTTCCTCTCTCCCTGAAAGGACCCTGAAAGCAAAACTTTATGTTAAAATCAGTATGTTCTCAAAATAAAATATATGAATGAACCTTTCAAGCCCAGTATCAAGAATGTAATTTTGAGATAGAGTCTGCTAAGTAAATTCAGACTTGGAAAGCATAAAATATAGTTTGTTTTATGCAGTGGAAAAAATAAACGCTTTCTCTCTTAAAAAAAAAAAAAGACAAACCACAAACCCACACAATATGATGTCACTCAGGCGTTTAATTAGAATTTCAGAAATAGATTAATTGTAATTGAAAATCCAATAAACTATAGTTTGGATTTTTTTTTCCTAGGGAAATCTAAATTAGCATAGTTAATGAAATTACTTTGCTTTTTTTGCTTTGTCAGTAAACTAAATCCCTACCACAGCTTTCTACTTGAAAAAAACCCAAATAATCTGCTAAAGCAAATGATCTACTTTGCACTCAGGGATTACAAAAGCTATTAAGGCAAATTCCAGTGAACTACATCAACCGTACTTTAAAATGAACTTTTAACACCTTACAAATGTTATTTTGTTGGAAAAGATGACACAAGTTTCTCTAAATGCCAGGGAGATTTAAACTGTGGTAAGCTAGAGTCAGTGCTTTTATGAAATGCATTATCTTCTGGATACTGGTTTTGCGAAGATTTTAAAACCATTATAGCTCACTAAGCCCACAAGTAATGCTAAGAATGCCTCTCAGCTCATTTGAAGCTAGTCTGTAATACAATATGGAAAAATAGTATATTTTCCATTAACTGTCAAACTAGCATGAATGACCTAAGCCGCTCTGGATTTGTTTGAGGAATGTGAAAAAAAAGTAGCATGCAAAGAACAAACAGTTTACTTCTGATGATACCGTGCTGGGCAAATATATGTGAATATATTTCTCTATTCAACGCCAGTAGCTCAGCAATGAAGATTCTTCTTCCCCATCAGCTCTTCAGCATGTCAAAAGTGAAGTTGTTATTGCTGTGGTTGAACTCGAGTAAAACTTTGTTATGGTGTTTGCGGGTGTGAGACCATGCAAGGTGTGGATAAATTCTCTGTGTTTTTGTTGGTTACTCAATTATTCAGCAATATCTAACATCAAAATATCAAACAGGCTATAGAAAGTAAAAAGATACTTCAGCATTTGGGAGGGTATACAATGTACACCTAACTAAAACAGAGCTCACTTCTCATTTGTTTTTCTAAGATTTTTACTTCATTTTCCGAAATCCATAAATGTGTAGGTTTCAAAAAAAGAATTAAGACTGATTTTAGACCAAAAGCACTTTGTTTCGACAGAATCAAAGCATTACTTAACATCGATATTAAGAATAATTTCAAAACTAATATTAAAATATTTCATTCCCTTGATGCCAAGATAAGACTAATATTTTGTGTCTATCTTTCTTTTCCTTCTAAGTAACTTGGCAAAAACTAGCATGATTCTAGAAAGCATATTTATTTTCACATCAATGAGATAATATTATCAAAGATTTTATGACCAAATCTGGGATATAATTAAAAATATAATTTTTTAAAATGTGAAAATAATATCAATTTCACTGTGGAGGCTTTTTTTTTTAAAATGTAACCTGTCTAGCAATCCATTTTACTTCATTTGCTATCCTTTCCTACTTTTAATAGAGCTTGTTTTTTCTTAGCTGACCATGCTATTTATCCTCCTTATGATATTGTATTCATTCTTACACATTTTTATTCTGGGTAGTTTGAGTACAAGAAAAAATCAACACGTGTATGCAGCATGTTTTATAACTTCGATGTATAGAACAGAGCTCAAGGTATTATCAAAGCCCTTTTCATAGTTTTTCTTATTTATTAGCTACAGACACTTGTCACCTTTTTAAATGAAAGTACACAGTCTAATTGGTTAATGGATTTAAACTGGAATGGGAAGATTTAGATTAAATATTAGGAAGAAATTCTTCACAATGTGAAACTCTGGCACAGGTTGCAGAGGGAAGTTGTGGATGTCCCTTCCCTGGAAGGGTTCAGGGCCAGGTTGGATCGGGCCTTGAGCAGCCTGATCTGGTGAGAGGTGTCCCTGCCCATGGAAGGAGAGATGGAACTAAATGATCTTTAATGTCCCTTCCAACCCAAAGCATTCTACAATTCTAATACTTTTGAGTTTGAATTGTTTGATAACATAGACAATGTTAGTGGGAGAAACTGTGTTTTTAAACTTAGCCTTATCATGAAATCTGATATTTTTAAGGTAGATCTGTCTATCTAGTGACAAGTGGCTGACATGGAAAATGAGTGTTGCTGTTTGAATTGTAATCATTTAATATTAATCTCGCTTTAATAAAAACAAACAAAACCCCCTTATTAGGATAGATGTTGCACGTAGAGAATTTATTTCAAATCAAAGTGCTGGGAATCCTATTTGAATATTTCCAGCAGAGAACATCATTTTCTATATTTGTAACAAAAAAAAGAATTTTTTAAATGTATTCAGATCAATCAAAACAAAAAAAATTCCAACTGGATTTATAATCAGAAACACAGCTTTATGACTGAGTAGCTGTCGGGTAGAGAAGAGCACATTTCTAAATGAATTATTTGGAAACATCACAGTATTTGATGCTTGAAGGAAGCTTTTTTAAACAATAGATTCATTTGCTTTGAATATTTTAAATCTCACATTGCTAATATTTTGTCTTTGTGGTTGTTTCAGAAGTTGAAGTATCTGAAAGTTTTAGTTTAAATGCAGAGTTCTAGTTTTATTTTTTATTTCATAATTCAAAACACTTTTATTAAGCTAATATGTAATATCATTTTACATGATTATTGCAAAAAAACCTGCTAACATTTTTACAATGAAACTAGGGAGATCATAGCTATTTTCAGTGGGATATGTCTTGTTTATAAAGAGAAAATATGATCTGCAGTGAAATAGACACAAGTCCATAATTGACTCTTATTTTTCTAGTTTTATGAATTTATTATTGTAAAATAGTCTCACTTCTCAACCGTTATAACTTTAATATCACAACAGAAATGGAAAGATGGGAAGCATTCATACTACAAAATTTAATATATTCACATATAGTACACTGCACTAGACCACTTCAGGCTTTCCTTTGTAAAAGAACTGCCTACATAACTTTGAAAATCTGCCTATAAATGTTTGGCCTTAAACTTCCACAGATAGCATGAACAAAAAAAAAAACCAAAATAGAATAACCCAGATCATCTTCGGATTCCTAACTGAAAAGATATCATTTCTCCTTGTGCTTTCATATGTTCATAAAGTTTTTCTTTTTTTTTGTCAAAGCTTTGAGTTTAATAAAACTTGGAGAAACCATAGGAAAATAAATTAACAAAGAACATGTTTATATCCTATATCTTGTGAATAGAAACCTCTGTCCTTTAGTTGGTGATAAGAATTTCATTATTTGCACTCCAACTACAGCCCTAACTCCTCGCTTAGTAAAGGCTCAGAAGCGTTATCATCAGAAACATTTTTTAACTGATTGAGCTGATTTTATGGAAAATCTGAATTTCTACAGTTTCCCTGAACATGCACACTTACATTTGTTCATCTCTGTCATCCTACACATCTTTATAGTGCCCTGGTGATGTACATGAAGAGATGAATAATCTGCTTTTTGATAGACACTGTCAATTTTTTTAATGCTAATATAGTGCTTTTGAAAAAGTTACCAGAAGAGTGCTATTAAAATCAAATTTTAATTGAAGCACTCAGCTTATTCTTGTCCTGATCTCATCAGTTTTCATTCACATGTGACAAGCTGCCAGCTTACATTTCTAGTAATAAGAACTTATAATAAGAGGTGGCCCAATGGGAAGATAAAAACCAAGATGAAAAGAGCTTATTGCTTGAAATGAATTCTACATGGGACTGATGGCTTTTAACAAGATAAGTAGCTGAGCCTGCTCTATGACAGCAATCTCTTATTTATTTACAAGAAAATCTTATTTATCCTAAGGTCTTGGTGCAGTTTAAATTCACAGCTAACCAGAAGGACTTGTCACACAGATTTGATCATCAAGATTGTTGTGCATATTTCAAAGTAAGTGTGACAGTTGAAAAATTCATCTTTCCTGCACAACTGGTAAAGAAGACAACAGAAACTCTCACAAAGCTCAACATGGTAGGTTCCAGCATCTGGTCCTGCGAAAGGCTAGAGTAAGTACCCAATATAGTGAAATGGGCAGATAAATCCTGGCATAAGCATGCCAACTGATAGCACTAAATGGCAAACTTACTTAGAAAGTATGAATAAAAGGATATTTTATTAAAATGTAATTGAAAGACAAACCTTTACATACAACATGAATATCCTTATCTTTCTACAACATATCAAGTTCTTGTAAGACTGTGTCCTATAAATCTTTCTGCTATTTTATTTCCTCTCCACCTGTTGTATCTCAGCCTACATTTTCCCCTCTGTTGCGATGTTTCTACCTTTCTCTGTGATTTATGCCAACTTTGCTACCATTCAGGCACCTGAACACAGTGGTAAAATTAAGATTACATTTTTAATATCTTTATTAAAATACAGTGTTCAAGATTTTCTCTGTTTCTTGAAAGCATCTATATACCTTTCCATTCTGATAGCTATGACTTATATTTGAATTCACATACCCCTGAAAGTATAACAAGTGTTAGATTGCACTGTTAATGCCTACAGCTGACTTCAAACTGATAAACTGAAAACAATGATATTTGCAACTAAAAATCTAGGTGGAAGAGTTGTCTTCATAAATATGATTTTGTCAGCTTTCAGGACTAAGGAGGATTGTGGCAAATATTCTGTGAGGTGCTGTATGTGCTTGCTTTGTACCTTCAGTGGAGCGATGCCTGCAGAGAGGTCTGTGGTGGACTGATGTTTTCAGCGATCTTGTATATCAGAACTGAGGGTTTGAAAACACCAACCTAAATGTAAATGAACAAAGGGTGCGCTGAAGCAAGCTGTGACTGCATCAGTCCTTTTCTTGAGACAAGGTAACTGAGTCTACCAGCATTGTTTTTACATTATGTGAACAAAATATTTCCTATTCTTTTAAATACTATGTGAAATCATGCTGCCTTAAAGTGTTTTAATTCAACAACTTTGCTGAAGTATGTTTACCTGAAGTAAATTGCACAGGAATGTGTTCAGGCAGGTTTTGTATACCTCCAGAGAAGGAGACTCCACAGTCTCCCTGGGCAGCCTGTCCCAGTGCTCTGTCGCCCTCACAGTAAAGAAATTTTTCCTCATGTTCAGATGGAATATCCTCTGCTCTAGTTTGTGTCCATTGCCCCTTGTCCTGTTAGACAGTACAACAGAAAATAGACTGTGAAAAACAACCAAATTACCTGAACCTATCATTCGATGCACTATGGAAAGCATATTATCATTATTTCTTCAAAGAATTAAGAATCACTGCAATAACTTAGTAACTGTTTTGAATAAGCAAATTAACAATAGCCAAGTCAGATCCTAGTCTTCTACATCTGAAAAAAATCTGGTAAAAACTTCTGTAAAGTGTGAAATCTCTTTTGATGTACAACTTCAGCAGTTTCATGGTTTATTCCCCCAAGACTTCTGTAAATGAATGGATTACAAGGTAAGAATAACATTTGTACAAAGAAGAGAAAAAATAGTATTCAAAATCCACCTCTAAAACAGAGCTCAAAATCTCCATCACACTTACTGTCATAATTTAATGATATTAATAGAAATTCCAGTCTTGATATGTGCTAAAAGGAGTAGGTGTATTGTTCTTTCTCAGTCTTGGAGCTATGTTGATGGAAGACTCCTCAATGCCAAATAACACTGAGGAATCCAGAGCCTTCAGGCTCGAATCCACTTACAAGCTTGGGATGTGAGATGTTTCCCTTACACTATTTTGACGTTGGGCTACTATATAACGTCAACAGAATAAGCTTTTTTTTATTTAGCCTGAATCCTCTATATCTGACATTTTAGATATACAGAAAATAGAAGCCAAGTCAGGCTAGTAAGGGGATAGTACAAACATGTAGAGATAGAAATTACTTTTCAAAATTTTGAACAGAAGAACAGCAAGAGACATCAGAAATTCTGAAAACTCATTCCAGTATGTTAGTCATAAAAAGAAGATCAGACATGCTAGTTGCTAGTCCATGATTTGGAAAGATGTTGCCATATGATACTGAGATGTCTGATAGTGTTTAGCAACATTTTTGTATCTGCCTTTACTGAAAAGTCATCGCATGAAAGCAAATGATATCGAACAAGCAAGTAAAAGTCCATTGTAAAAGTAAAGGAATAATCTGTTCCCTACATCTCATAGTAGGTGCAATAGGTATCGAGTTTTAACTGCACCAGGAAAGATTCAAGTTAGGAAGCAGAAAAAGCTTTGAAAGACTGATACTGGATAATGAGTTACTGGATTAATTTACCTGGGGACCTTTTGGTCCTTATCTTTGGACTTTTTTTAGAACAGTTCAGGCAATCATTTCTCAACAATAGTTCATAATAGGAATAACATCTGTCACATTCTGACTTTGCCTTTGGGCAGAAGGTATGTCTAGATGATGCCGCTGAGGCTCCTTCAGTTCTTAGTTTTCTATGACTTTTTTAGTTTACTCTCATTCAGAGCGCTAATAAACAGTATTGTAGGTACTGGCTTTTTGTTATATGCGTATCTGCATTCTTCAGAATTTGGGAAGAATTATATGGCTATTGCAGCCATACCAATATTTTTTGAATCATCTGTAGGATGAGTTAGCATTTGTAAACAAACATATTGTCAGAAAAATTGCAATCAGAATTTCCTTTGACTTCAAGAGGAGCTCGATTGCATCATGTAGATTCAGGAAACTAAGCTGGCAGCTGGTCTCTGAAGGCTGTCTTTGTAGTCAGCACAGACAGGCACCTTCAGGGAGCACAAGACTAATACATGTGCTCTGAAGACTAGCGGAATATCTGAGCAGTCTAAGTAAATTAAATTGGAAGCCGGTAGCTGGACAGTTAATACTCTCCTTCCATATCTTCATAACACTTAAATTTCCAAACAAGTGGCTCTCATAAATAAACAATATTTAAAGAGGAGAGATGAAAACAGATTGTGGAAAAAATAGCTAGAAATTAATCACGTTCACAGAGTTTATAGATTTTGTCTGCACTCTCTCCTCCTATTTCTGTGCAATAAATAATAATAGGATAAGCAAATTGTTTTCCATAACAACTCAATGTGAAAAAAATCTCTAAAATAGGCTGACTATATAAATATCAAGTCAAGAGTAAAAGAAAGCAAACCTATTTTATTTTGGCTCAGACTGGTAGTAAAAATAAGATAGTGTTAAAGAAATACGTTTTAGGAATTTTTAGAAGTGTTTTATACGAAGAATAAAGTAAACAGACTCAGAATAATTTATTTTGAGGCTTTTCTAAATACAGATTCACACTTTTAAGTGACAGAGTTAGAAATATTTAAAGAACACAGAATAAAGTTTACGTAGCCTTCAGCTTCCTGGTATGCATCAATTAAAATTATCCTACGATCAAGGGTTCTCTTTCCATACATGAAGTTCAACATTCTTTTCTTATCTAACAAGGTCTAGTAGAGTAATTCCTTGATACTTAGGGAATATTGATGAGTGACAAAATATTTTCTTCTTAGTATGAACGACAAAATAACATTTTCATCTTATTCTCCACTAAATTGGTCAAAAGAGTGTCAGGTAGTATTCTGCCCATGGAGGAACAGTGTAAAGAGTAAGGATCAGGTTGTGACAGGATGCTTAAGAAAGAATCCATAATGGTCTTTTTTGTTTGTTTTTCACAGGGTAAGTGTATCATAATTGCATCAAGTTTTAAAATGGTTATTTATATTTCATCTTACTATTTCAACTGGATATCACACTTCATTGAAACATTTATTCAGCATTCACTAAGACAGTGGGTAACCAGTCCTGCACTGAACAGTGAAAACTGACAGAGTTTAACAGAAAAAGAAAATGTTTGCTATGTTTCCTAAGCAGAAAGCTGCAAAGAGTCCAAATTTTGGTACCCCTAACTGTGCAGTTCAGAAAACCGTGCATTCTTGGCTGGAAGAAAATATGTTTATTCTGGACAGGATGTGACATGTATCAATAGACTTCAAAGAAATCAGCCACAGAAAATCTTAGAAGTGTTTTTTTACTGTAAATCATACAGCTACTATACTGACTACTTCCCCCTGACATCCACAGGTACCCAACAAATGCACCTGGTTGGTGCTGCTCACTATTGTATTTCTACTACGAGCTGTTTCAATCATGGCGGGCTAGATGGAAGTAATATTAATACGCACTCTGTAAAATCTCATCATGTCTGAATTTAGCTTGCTGTTTCATAAGGTTTAGATGTGAAGCTATAAATGTTGTTCACTAACGAATGATGAAAAAAAAAGATTATACAGGAACATTCAAACCTTTAGTAGTGATTTGAAGAGCCTGGGTCTCATTTGCCACAAAAATTAGTACAAACAAAAGCAAAAATAAGATCTATTTCCTGTCTTTAGTTTATGCTATGTGTCCTATTATCTGTTTATAAATTAGGCCATGAGAAATAACTCTATTTTGAAGTAGTTCAGCTATATTAACCTATTAGAACTAGGTTACTTCAAAAGTCCTGACATTATCTTATTGTACAGTTGTCATAATGTTTCTTCACATAAGTGTGTGGTATAAGTAAAATAATTTAAAGAAGATTTTGAAAGATATTTTTCTCCTTTCAGAGTTTGCTTATGCTGAAATTCCCAGCTGTAACTCTATTTTCTCACATGAAATTTTTAAATAGTCTGTTTGTTATCTTCTTATTTTATTAAGGCCTTTCTGTGCATTCCTGGAATTTTGGTTTAACCTCTTAGAGTGAAGGCTGCATTCTTATAATTTTCTTTCATTCAGGAATATAGAAGCCATCATTCTACAGAGCTTGCAGCTTTTCTGCTTCAGAGCTTGTGAAATTTAATTGAGTCCTCTAAGAAGGTTATATTTTACATGTGCTGAATACACCCTTAATGCTTATGCTACTCCTCAGAGAACTTACAGATTAAAATAAGGTAGTTTATTGCATAAGGAATGGTGACTGTATTTGCTATTAACCTCAATAATGTGTATAAACTATAGTGGGGTATATAAAAAACTCATAGCAGTGAAATCTAAATCAGTACAAGATATTTATTCAAGTCAAAGTATTTTTTATAGAAAGGAGCCCACAGTTATATTCTATGCTGCCATCTTCTCCAGCCAGGTAATTTATGTTCTGCTATGTACAATATTTGAATGTCGTACCTCAAGCAGCTTATTTCCTTACATCAGCTTCCTCTTCTCCTACAAAAACACTAGTGAAAAAAAGATATGCAAAATGCTTGCTGTGCTATAATTAAATTATAAATATTTATCCATTAGTATTGTGCTTACAACTTTAAATGCAATTATAATAAAATAACTACTGGCATATACATTTTACTGATTATTTGAAAAGCAATTATCTAAAATTTAAGATCATTTCATATTAATTTTGCATGTAAGAACATACTCAAGTTTTACTTTCATAACTTTTGGAAACTATATGAGATTTTCAAAACAAGAAAAAGAAGAAAGAATGCTTCCATGATCAACTTCCAAGCCTTTGTTTGAATACAAAATTCAGTTTATCTTTTTTCTAAAATTTTATGTAGATGCATACAACTCCAAAATGCTTTGGAAAAGTGAATTATCTTCTTAGAACTCAGTGATATAAGACCTCTGTGCTGCTAGATACTCTTCCAAATTCATCAGAACTGAGCTGCTTACAGATAATACTTTAAAAAACCTGCTATGTAAAAACATATACACAACTGCTTTCTGCAGGAACTCTGGCTTTTCTGTTGAGTCAGTTTTATGGTATTGTTTGAGTGTGGTGTCATACATTTCCTCCATTATTGAAGGTACCCCCTAATCTATGGTTTCCTTAGCCTGCACTAGTCTTGTATTAATTTCCTTGACAATTTTTATGCAACATTCTGGAAAAGAGATCTTAAAGTTCTGTTCCAGCAGGGTCTTTGGTCAAGACCTCAGAGTTCCCCACCACTGTTTGTGAATGCCCCAAACCTCTTCACTCTTGACAAATTTCACATGCTTACTTCTTAATCAATCTGAAAATCAACTCTGAATTTATGAAGATGTTGTTCCACCTGCTTCTTTCCAGAGACTCACTTCAATGTTTTTTTCTTAGAAAATAACTACTAGGTAGAGTTTTGCTCAGAATGTAATGATGGACAAGGTTGGCTATGAAATGGAGATACCACAATCTTTAATGATGTATGGCTTCGGTAATAGAAGCCTCTTAATTACTAATGAATTCTAAATGGTTTTATGCAAAATGAAACAACCCCAGATAGGAAAGTACTTGACACAGACAGCAACTGGTGACCAACCTTGTCTCCCACATTCTTGGTGACACTTCTGATTGCTGTATGTGTGCATGGTAGAAGGCATTCTCCTTTCATTGTACTGTTTTTCAGAGGAAACAGTTGTCATTGCTCAGCTTTGAAGTTACCAGCTGCACATGGTTGATCAGGAGAGTGTTCAGTCCTGGACTGAATGTATTTGGATTAGCATTCTGTTAGGACCTTTTTTCAGCTTCCTGCCCCAGATGGCTGTCCCAAAGTCATCCAACGGGAAGAGCTTCATTTTGAAGAACCTAACTTCACCCACGTTGGTCTGGGATTGCAGTTGAGATTGTGGGTATTCATAAAAGTTACAGGCTCAAAGCAAAATCACTTTGTGTCTTCCTGGTCAGCAAGAAACCTTTATTAAGTGCTGCCAGCATATGATTACAAATCTTGCTCGTCAGATGTTGCTTTTCAAATGATTGCTGGCAAATAATTTTCTTAGGGAGCCCAAAGGATGCTCAGCCCAAAGGTTACACAGTCAGAGAAGAAAGATGGCTACAACACCAGAAGTTAACAATAAGGTTTTTTTGAAAGCAGCTCTCAGCAACTGGCTAAATGTTGATTATCATCCTATTTTATGGCCGCTTATTTACTGTCTATATCCAATTTCCAGCTACGAACAGACTGTACTCCCTGCAGAAACAGTGTGTGACTAATCAACAGGTAAACAGTTGGTCATTTCATAGCTTTCAACGTGGCAGGCAAGTATGGTTGCTGAGAAAAGGATACTATAAAGGGTAGATGAAAAATGTCACTTATACATAAGAAGCAGTGCAACAAGGAAAATTCATCCCTTCATGAGAGAGAATGAGTCTTAGCATAGCTTATTCTAAGGATGGATATAAAGCTTACTCCTGAGGCTGGCAGGACCCAGATCCTGGGAAACATAGAGTTTGAAAGCCAAGACCCCAACACAACACAGGTCGTGTGCCTTAAATCCTGAACTGGGCGTTACGTAGAGTGAGAGGTCCTCATAGAAATACCTCACAACCTCCAAGGGTGGTGTTGTGTATCAGTGGCACTTCACAGCTTCTTAGGTAAAACAACAGTGTTAGTAGGTTTTTTGTGAGGTTTTTTTTTTTGTCGGTTAGTTTTTCTCCATTTTCAGTTTTATATCAGAGGTCCATAATATCCAGATCCTTTTGGATTTAGATCTCAAAATACTGAAATACTCTTTGAAAATCTTTAAAAGCCTATATCTGGACTCTTCTGTCTTGTAGGCTTCCTACTATGGAGAAGAGTACTTCAAAGCTTCAGGACCACATCCCATCTTGTTTCCAGCTTGCAAGCACTGGCTTTCCAACAGCCTGTATAGGCTCCCATAAAAGAAACAATTGGACTACAGATTGTCACCCTTGGGATCCTAGGATCCAGTAAATTTTAGAGGCTTTCTTTGAAGCATATTGGCTGTTACTAAATAAAGCATTTTTGTTTCTTTTTGTACTTGTCTTTCCCACAAGAAATATAAAAAAATTGGCTTCTTTGGAATTGTAACATTTTTCCCCTCTTCAGAATAGCCAAATTTTCAACGAAGTGGGTATTTGAAACTTCTTTTGGATATTTGTGGGTAAGAAGTGAATATTTAGACCTGTTTGTATGTTTCCTTTTATACGTAAAACACTTTACTGCATATCTCTAAGGAAGGATGGGGTGGCACTGTTAGCTCATTTTATGAACTGGAAGCTGAATAAAGGGAAAGAAGTAAAACTGTAGACTATATTTAAGAGTAATTTTGAATACTTTATATATAAGCAGAGATTTTATTGACCTGATTTGAAAAGCTTGACCTATAACCTTCTGAGAATCAAACATCCAATTTGGGTAGCCAGAAACCAAGGAATAAGTAGTGACAATTTCAGTTAATGTGACTTTATTATTTCTTTGAAAGGCAGTGAATGACCATAACCATGAAAACATTTTAGCCCAAGTATCTAAGAAACATTTGGGCCTGTACCTTTGCACATGCTTTTGCATCTGTCCATTCATTGAACTAACTGATTAATTTAAAATAAGACTTGACAGGAAAATAGGGATTTCAAAAATAACCACGGTAGTTGCTAACCTGTAGTTACAGTTAATAGTTAACTACAAGTTTTCAGAACACAGAATGCTGGGAAAGAGTACTGGACCTTATGAAGGAAGAAGTAAAACTAAAACAGGAACTTAATTTTTTTCTTGAAATTTCGGAATATCTATGTAGCAGAGGAATTTTAAACCAGGTGGAATGATACAAATACACTAGAACGTGTTAGCATTAGTAGTGCTGTTTCTCTGTGTGCAACTGTCTGCTAAACTACTCATCTCAGGCATTTTGCAGCAGGAGACATAGAGAAGCCGTGAAAGCATCTTGTATTTTGACCCAATTTATTACCAGTTCAATCTGCACTGTGAACTGAATGTGGCCTGGACTATGGAGAGAAAAAAGTGAAAAAAAGTGCTGTGCTTATTTATAAAAACATGGATAATGAAAATGTACACATCAATGGGTTCTGTTGGTAGCTTATCTTGGTTACCACATCTCTCCAAGTTTGTGTGTTTGTGCGTGTGTTTGTGCATGTGTATGCAGCTGTGTGAGATTTTTCAGATAAAGCACAGTAATAGGCAGGGATGACACTTATCTTAGGAGCACATCCCCAAGAGAAGCTTACAACACCCACTAAAATCTCAGTCTTGTTTTACTTCTGCCTTAAATGCAAAGCACACACGTGCCAGCACCAAATCTAATACCATAGTACAGTGTGTCTGAGCTGCAGTCCTCAGTAAAGATCCTTATCAGCTAAAGGGCATGATGACTTCCACTACCAATTGGAAAAACATTTATTTCATGCTGGGATGCTGAATTTTCCTCCTCCAGGCATTATCAGTCATGTTGAAATATTGATGACATATCTACTGTCACTAATAAAGTCATCGGGAGCTGTAGGGATGAGTTGCTGGCACTGCTGTGCTATGGTTCGACACCTGCCTCAGTCTGGCCTCCTTCAGACGTGAGATCAGTTCCTTGTTTCAGTATTTCACCAGGAGAACTCTAGTGTAAACTGCACTAGGTTACACAAAGCTTTGCTGTATTCAAGCAATGGCATTGTTAGATCTGATCCTTATGTTTATGAATTTCCTTCTCCATGTGGACCTTTTAGTTTCTGTGGAACCGCTCATAAGAATAAGTAGCCTCTAGCACAAAGTCTCCACCACCTGGCCTTAAAATTGTGTCCATTTGTCATTTAAATATTTGTAATAGCTCTCCTTGCAAAAACAACAGTAAAACTTCTAGGATGAAACTTACTTTTATGCAACTGATTGCAAAATTATAAGATTTCATACTATAGCTTATTACAATAATTCTATGGTATCCAATTTACTGGAACTGTATTACTTTACAATTTATGCTCTTTTCTAAAATAGTTTTTATAAAATAGTTAGGTCATGTAGAGGCCAAGAGGCAGTTACTATGTTATGAATATCAAAATCACAATTAATATTGAATAAAAATATCTTCATATAGCATAATATATAACTGGTTTAATCCATTTGTCAGGGAATGAGTCTGTGCAAATGAGACTTACTTTATATAATCATATACATAGCAAATTGTCTTAGAACTATTAGCGGAGTCTTTAGGAACTCTCAAGTGTATATTTAACATCTGAGATTCATTGTATGGTGGCATTTGCACAACTGTTGTCTCTAAAAGCAAGTAAAGTGAATCATCGTAATAATGGTTCCTTAGAGAATGCTTCTTTCTACCATGATGTATTCTATTTTTCCATGAAATCTTGGAAATTCAAATGTTCTTGATAATGGAATTTACAGTCTTCTAAACTTAAAACTCAGTTATGTACATACAGTTGGAACACACCTGCAGCCAGAACACTGCTTTTGTTTGACAAAATCATCTGGTTTCAATAATTACATGAATGAACACAGCATATGTGAGTTCCTGAATCCCTTTCACTTTTTGCATATGTTACATCTACATGTTAACTTATACATGTCTTTAACCAGTGTAGTAGACACAATCTCTCATATTCATGATTTCTTAAATTAGCTTGCACAGAATTTCTACACTCATTGAGGAGCTATGCAACATATGCTATATTGATACCAACAGGTTTTAGGTGCAGGCTTGCGGCACTTAATCCAGAAAAGGCCAATGCAAATACACATCAACTCAAGATGTGTTTCTGAAAGCAAAATACCTCACAATAAGTACTTTGAAAAGGGAGGCACAATAAATGCAAAAGTGCATTTGCCTTATCTTTCTGAATGTGGCCAGGTATGCCATCTTCACATATAGATAAAGAAGAAATTGAGTAAGAAACAGTACCACACTCTTCTCCGTAACTCTTTTAATTATTTTCCAAAGAGGAAAATTTGATAGGAAGGTAAAATATCTCGTTAAAATATTGGTGCTTTTAGAAAGCCGGACAGGTTTTCAGGCTCAGAGTTCCACTACCAAATCAGAAATAAATAAATACAGAGCTTGATAAATAAATAAATAAATATTCTATTTATTGTCACTGGTCAGTCTGGCTTCTTTCAATTTCATGTCACCTGGTCATCAATCCAAATACCTTTTTATTAGACATATGCCTTAGACAATCATGTCCATAACAACAGTGTAATTACAAAAATAGGAAAAGATTCAGTTTTTCTATTTCTGGATAGCTTATAGAACTCAAAAAAAGTCACCACCAACAAACCCATAAGTACCTAGTCAGTGAAATTTTGTACTTTAGGCTGCAGAATTGAATTCAAAATAAAATCTTATGCTTCTTGAATACACTAGCTTCCTTTTAAAAATGCTGTAATAATATCAATATCAATGAAAAAAAAACATGGTTTCTAAAGGCATAGAAAAACATTAATCCATTCCACCAGAATTCTTTATTTCAGAATAAGGCTGTTTCATTTATTTCTCCAGATTTTCAAACAGACTTGATAATAAGTGTATCAAAAGGATAAACATAATTATGATGCTATACTTGCATTTGAAGATTTTGAATTTTATGCTATAAACAATATACCTAGAATAGTAATGGGATTGCATCAAAACACACAAGATTTTAAGTGCCTTCACAAACATACAGCTCCAAAAGGTAATTATTTTCATGTTGAAGATTTTTGTTCCATCAAATCCTAACTTTACTGTATTGTTCTCGCAAACAAAAGAGGTTTAGAGTTTGTATTTGAATAAAGAATTGCACAGAAATTTAGGATAGTCTGGAGAATGAGAAAAAATCCTCAATACATTTCACATTTGATCAATGAGGATCTACCTAGTTACCATAAGGGCACCTCTCTGAGACATTTATAAGTATGATGCACCACACTTGGTCCATGGCAAGCTACAGGATTTAATTATGAAGAGACTTGAAGACCAGAAGTGACTGATGTGGTCATCCTGTCTGACCTTCTATACCCCTAGAGGATACCAGAATTTGAAACATCTCATTTGGAAAACAGAATTGTCAACTCTCCTGGGAAGTCTGTTTCAATGTTTAATTGCACTTTCTGCTTGGAAATTGCATCTTACTTATTCAAGTCATTGGATCTTCCTATATCTTTGGTTGTCTTACTGAAAAATCTCTCATTACACATTTTATATGTGTAAGGATCAGAGTATTGAGTAAGTTCTTGACTTTCTTTATGATAAGAGGAAAAATGGAGTTGATGTCAGAAGAGTGAGCCAATGTGCTCCAGTCTAAGACCAAAAAAAAAGAAGTGGCATAAACTCAACTTAAAGTGGAAAATATTTCCTGGAACATAAAGGGTCAACCACATAATCACTGGCATCAAACAGAGTTAGACTGAGCCTTTAAATATGGAGACAACATGTTAGCTTCATAATCCAATTTTGAATCCTTCTGGATGAAAGTAATTATCATTATTATTGAATTTTACCCATTTAGTGTGTGTCCTCTTGGGTGTTGCACTAATTGACTTTTCTATAACCACAACTGTATTTTTATGCATTATCAGTCATATTAATAAATAAGCATTATAATTATAATGGTTCCAGCTGAGACTACTTTAGTTAAAGGTCATAATTTGTTCAAAATGTATAGAGTTTAACTGATGTCAAGTTTAGAATTAAGAGCATAAAAAGCAATTAAAGTTCCTTTTATCTCAGCTGTTCTCCCTGAAATACTTCCAGGATTACTATAGTCAAAAGCATAAACACTTCTAAAGTTAGGTTTCATGTTTTCTGTGTTTAAGTTTTGTGAAAGACTTTTCTTTGATGTCATTTTAGAGAGAAAGACAAAATAAACTGGAAAAAATGTAAAAATTTTCTACTGAACAGAAGAAAATTCAGGAGTAATATTCAGTGCAGACTACATGAGCATAGCTGATCCTTAAGTTTCCTGCTCTTTCCCATATTTCTTCGGTTTTAACTATATGTTTACCTCAAACTAACTTTTAGGCTTCCAGAGAAAACATTGTGTTTTAGAGACATTGACACTTTACCAGCAGTCATTTTATCTGGAACCTGCACACCATAATCTACGATACCGAAAGAATATTTCAAACCGATATGTTGATCGAGTATGGAATTACCTTCATGTTCCAATGGCAGTTTAGAAGATGAGATCAGTAGATAAATACCAAACTGGGAAAGGAAAGCCAAAACAACTTTCACTTAATTTAAATCCACACATTATTACGATAACTGCAGTTAATTGAAATTGGTTTGTAACAGAAATTTAAAAAAAACACCAAGACCAAGAGCAGTCCAGTTTTTAAGACATTGGCAGGGTTGTATAAAGACTGTATTCTATTTTTCCCAAAACATTCTTGATCTTTTAGGGCAAATGTACCAAGGTGGATGGGGCAGCAAAATCTCTGAAAACATTATGACATGGATATATATGATTAGAGAGCTGCCAGAAAGAACACAGCTACAGCACAGTGGTAGAGCCTCTGCCAGACATCAGCATTCTGAATATGAATCCAGTAGCAGTAATTAGTTTTAGAGATTCTGGCCAAAAGCTTGTGATGAATACTACATTTCTGTTTAAAGCATCAGTTTCAGCAAAATCTACAGTTTGAGAATGAAACATATGAGTTATGAGAACATGAATAGAAAAGAAGGGCTTCCAATTAAAGCCAAAGCTGGATACGCACAGAATCTGCTAAAGTGCAGTACAAATGAACTTTGTTTCCTATTTATAAACAATGTATGGAATTTAATTGTCTTGTGAATTTGGCTAATCATAGAGCAATCTGCTTTACATTGGTTTGTCTGACACCAACATGTCTGTAACTTCCACTTATTTTTAATAAAGTTGTTGATTTTCACTCATTTGAGAGCCTCTTGGTGTTACTGAAGTAAATTTACTGTCATTACTACTGCAATAAAAAGGCATGACTGTGTGTAAGTATCTAAAATATGAGACAATGGGATCCAATAATTGGTTGCTAACTCTAATGTTGCTATGTTTTTAGATGATAAGCTGTCTCCTTTATTTACGGAAATGTTTTATTTCAACCTCATGAGCCCTATTCTTGACCAGTAGAGGATACTTTCCCTCCACTTAAATCCTCTGCAAAGTCACAGAAAAGGCGGGATAATCTTAGCTATTCTAGGAGCTTTCCTTTATAGGGTGAGTAAAAAGGGGCGAAGAGGGTGAGAAATCCACACACAAGGTAGTGGTGAATAGCATACACTGTTCACTAACAAACACATTGTAGACACCAGAGTTCAACGGTTTTTCTATCTGTGAGGAAATTATTAAGAACATGTTCTGGAGACTGCTTTTGCCAATCAAGCTTCCATAAAAGTCACAGCAGAAGAACCCAAACCACTAAAGTAGTCCACCTTTGAGAATGCTTGAAGAAACATCCAGCTGGGAACATCAATATATTAAAAAACAAAGCTTACTTGTACTGTTATTGCATTAATTGCTATATCTTCCTTCAATGCTATGTTGGAAACAACATCATCAAACAGACTAGTCAGCTGCTTTTCCCACTGGGAGAAACGTGTTAATCATGAAGTTGTAAGTGAAGATGCATCCTATTGACTTGAGGAGATACCATACCAGTGTTTGGAGATATTGGGTTCTGTACAAGAAATAACTCCAAAACACATGGTAAATCTTACATTATTTATTTTGGTATAAGTTTGCCTTATTTTGAAGAAGAAAACATAGCATTAATGAGGGCAAAATTATCATACTTATGTTCCTGTAAAGATTCCTCTTGTTTCCTGAGTTTGAGAGAAGAATCTTTAGGATGCCAAAATGAAAAGTGATTCTAGTGACAAGCTGATGGCAACCTGGTTGCATTATAAAACACCCTACTTTTGATTCCACTGGATGTGGCCTGCAGTGTGATAACTCCATTGTTCCTGAAGAAAAATACATCTGCTATTTCTTCTGGGCCATAACAGAAAAACGTGGATTTGAATTTGTGTGCTGTAATATCACTGTGGGATGGAAATATTTTAAAAGTTTTGCACGCTGAATAAAACCAGGAAAATATGTGTCTCTGTCAGCAAGTTTCACTTATCAGAAGTAAACCTGCAAGGCTAAGCATTTTGGGTCACACTATATAACTGAAAAAAACGAAATGAGAGAGAGTTATGCTTGAACATTAGCAAAAGGTAAGAGTGATGTTAAGTGTAATAAGTTTGAAACACCAGGAATATACAATTGTTCTGAAATCCCATTACAGAGATGTATTATTATTGAGTTCCGCTGTTGCCTCGGTAAGGGAAAGCATATGCCATAAAAATCAGTGGGCACAAAAGTTGAGATGAAATCTGAAGACCTCAGTTTTCTAAATAAACTCACAAATCACTTCCTTTGTTTGAGAAGGCAGATGCACCATTTCGAAGAGCTCCAAAAAAGAGGATATAGAACGCATGTCTTGCTGTTTTAGACTTCACAGTCTAACTGGAGAAACTTACTTTGTGCCAATAGGCACTGTGAACAACTCACTCAACTTCTCTGCCAATACGGCAATTTGCATAGCATTACCCATAATGCTTCACATTTTGCCTTTGCTTTGAAAACAGATTTAATTGAGCCTTGCTGAGCTGCATTAATGTGTCTGTTTAAATTGAGCAAATCTAATTAGCTCGCGTGAAAGTTATGCCACCTCTGGTGCAGCAAAGCTAATGCAATTAAAGTCAGCCAGATGTATTGAGTATTGTAAACATGCAGTCTGACTTGTGGAAAACAGTTCAGTATTCATCAGAGACTGGACAGTTTTGTAAGACATTAAAAACAGCTGCACACTCTACAGTGTATAATTATATATTACACTGTATATATGACTATTTTAAAATGCCAAGGACTCTGCATTCTACAGCAGTACATGTTACAAGATCAGAACAATCCTATCTATATCTGTGCAAGTCCACTATTTTTTTAAAGATGTCCCTACTTGTAAATACAATATTGCTACAAAATGAATATTTAATAAGCATTACAAAGAGAAAGACTATACTGCAAATAATTTTAAGTCTTTATGTGTCTTTATGAAGAGGATTTCTGGAAAAGCTAGAATAGAACAGTAATTAAAGTAACTGAGGGAACTCCAACTTGCTCTTTGAAAGCAATCAAATGAAGCTTCATAAGGTAAAATATGCATTTTATTGGAATGATTAATTGTTAGCACTACATACTCCTTGGGTCAGATACCATGTTCTAGTTGACTGCTAACTATAAAAAAGATAGTGTTTGAAATGCTCAGATGATTTCTTTTTTGTGGTACCAATTTGCTTTAATACTAGTCTTAATATCTGGTTCTGTAGATGTCACACACAAAAAGAAAAAGTATTAATAGTCTATGAAGGACGAAGGTTCTCCTGCTGAGAAGGCAATTTATATAGCTTCACCCATAACACTTCAAATTGTGCTTTTTCTTTGAAAACCTCACTTAGGAGAGGTGCAGAGTTGGATGTATGTCTTCTATGAGTAATTCACTGTTTCTATTTTGCATTCACTTCCTAGAATGACAAGAAGACTGAAAAGAAATTGACTTTTGCATTGCTAATTAATAATCTTCTTCCTCATGTAATCAATAAGCTATAATTGCTGCCAATGGTAATCAAGTCTGGTGTTTCAGGCGGTGGACCAGGCAGTCAGTGGAAAACAAGACAGGTTGCTCTCTCTTTACTCTTCTTAGATCTTGAACATACCACTTTCTAATTTTTTACTTTTCTATATGTAAAATGAGCATAGCAGTAACTAAATAAATTATGAATTTTGTTTCACTGTCACCCCCCCCAAGGTAGTCTCAGAGCATAAATAATATAGAATGAAAGAAGTTTTTGTAATTGGGTTATTCAGAAGTAGTAGATTAATCATAGGTTATAAAAATGTCTATTCACAAAAACTCTTGGGTACGTGTTTTCAAAATCAAAAGTTTTTAAGAATAAGAATACAAATTATAAAAATAGGAAAATTTAATGAGGAATTTGATTTTTAAAAACCTATAACCTTTACACTTCAGGAAGAAAATAATTTTTAACTTGTTCAAGAAAAAGTGTCCTGTATTTAGCTGTGTGCCTCAAATCTAGACTTTTTCTTGTCTGAGGGTTTCTAAAGGTAATAAGGTACTAAAACCTCATCTGAATGCTTATTGACTGGATTTTTAGTTCTTTTATATAGAATGTTCACTGTAGAAAATGAAAGAATTTAATGAAGGGATGGCTTAATGTATCCTTTCTTTCCATTTGTTTTTTCCTGTCCAAGACAGACCCACCACTGGCCAAGGTTGAGCCAATCAGCAACAGTGGTACACTCTCTGTGATAATATATTGAGGAAGAGGCAAAAGAATGTGCAACAGAAAACTACAAATGAAGAGAGAAGAGTGAGAATATGAGTGACAAACAACTGTACAGACACTAAGACCAGTGAAGAAGGGCGAAGAGGTGCTTCAGACGCCAGAGCAGAGGTTCCCCTGTAACACACGGTGAGGCAGGCTGTCCCTCAGCTGCCCATGGAGATCCACAGTGGAGCAGACATTCACCTGCAGCCTGTGGAGGGTTCCATGTCAGAGTAAGTGGATGCCCGAAGGAGGATGTGATCTCATGGGAAACCTGCACTGGAGCAGGCTCCTGGCAGGACATGTGGACCTGTGGAGAGAGAGGAGACCATGCTGGAGTAGGTTCACTGGTGGAACTTATGACCCAATGGGAAAACCACATTGGAGCATTCTGTTCCCAAAGGCTTGCATCCCATGGAAGGGCATCATGCTGGAGCAGTTTGTGAAGAACTGTAGCCCGTGGGAAGGACCCAGACTGGAGAAGTTCATGGAGGACTTTCTCCCATGGGAGGGAGTTCGTTCTGGAGCACAAGTTGTGAGTAATCCTCCTCCAAAGAAGGAAGTGATGTGATGAACTGACAGCAATCCCCATTCTCTATTCCCCTGTATCGCTTGAGTGAATGAGGCAGAGAAAATCAGGAGAGAAGTTGAGCTTTGGGAAAAGGGAGGGGTGCTAGAATGTGGTTTAATATTTGATTATATTTCTCATATACCTTACTTTTATTTTGATGGGTAATAATTCAAATTAATTATCCATTTTGCCTGTGTCAGTAATTGGTGAGTGATCTCTGTCCTCATCTTGCCACATAAGCTTTGTGTTGCATTTTTCTCTCCCCTGTCCAACTGAGGAGGGAGAGTGACAGGATGGCTTTGGTGGGCACCTGGTGTCCAGACAGGGTCAACCCATCACACAAAGGGAGTTATTTATCATAAAGAAATATCATCTGAAGGTAATTCAAGCTGGGGGAGAAAAGGAGGAGAATGCTACTTTCAAAGGAACAGAGTCACTGATCAGAGTGTGAGTTAAACAACAAAAACAATTATTTTGACTGAGTGGCACACCTCTCAAAGAATTAGAGAGAAGAACAGTTGCAACTTGACATCTGCTACTGCTAGTTCAGCCCTACCACAGGTTCATCAACACCCTTAGAAACCCCTGTACTCAGGTATAAAAGGGTCTTTCGTGAAGAAAAAGGAGAATTCTATAATAGCTAAATGAAGCCCTATTTCACCTTGCGGAATGTAGTATGCAGCAAACAAAAAAGATACTAAAAGATTCAACATAATTAAAAGATTTATAAAAGACCTATAAGTGGGTAAAACATAAAGACTTCTCTAATGGAATGTGTCCTTTCTTTTCAGAAGAGGTTGTATCCTAGCTACTTGGTGATTAGTAATAAACACATCACCTTTTCCAGTCATAACTTCAGAGAACGTATTAAACCCTACATTTTAAAACATGGAAAGGACTATGATCTGCAACACAACATAGATTAAAAGAAAAAAAAAAGAAAAACATTCAAATCCGGACCCAGATATTTAAGAATAATTTACAAGGGGTTCTTTAAAACTTACAGATGGCACACCTGATGTAGGGAAAGGGATGGGATCATTCAGTTTGCTAGCCTGCACGATTTACCTGAAAGAGAAACATAAAGAGTTCTCCACTCTGTTTCAACACTGATCTCTTGGCTTTGACATGCTGATATCCAACTAATGGCCAGCTGAAACCAATGGCTGCACTGAAACATTCACATGATGTCCTAGACCAGAGAACAGCAACTGCAGTTGCTGCTCTAACAAAGCTGCAGGGAGTTTACCTGTGTGAGCAGAGAAGGGAGCTTCCTGTCCTCCTTGCCACCTCATACTTGCCTTCATTTACCAAAGCAAATCTGGTGAATTTTCTTCCTTTTCTTGCAGTATGTCTGGAGAGGCAAAATGTGCTCCCATGCTCCACCATTAATCACTGCTTCCTTGAATTTTTCGTTTTGGAAAAACTATGATGTAATATCGCAAAGAATAAAAAATGGTTTGAAAATCCTCACTGAATGCAGTTTCAAAAGCTCATGTTAGTTTTGATGTAGAAATTGATAAACAGCAATACAGTGGGCTAATAGATACAGCATTATTACAATACTGTTGCTCTACTACTAGAGAGGGGAAAAAATCTCAAAAAAATTCCTGCTTTATTAAAATTTGTGAGAAGGACAAAAGTCTGGTGAGAAACTGAAGAACTCAGAACTTTCAAAAGAAATATATATTTTCAGGGAAATTATAAATGAGCTATATTCATGCATAGGGAAGAAATAATCAAGGTCCTTTGGTAAGGCTGCTCAATAGTTGCCAACAACCTGACAGTATAACAGAGCAGAAAATACTGTGGCAGTGGTAGAGTTCACATACAGAAGTGCTTCAGATTGGATTGAGAAGCTGTGATCAGTTATCTACGGTTTTGTAAATTTAACAGATAAATAAGAACCAAGGACGTAAACACATGGCTTATGAAATAACAGAGGAACAGATTTTCTAGAGGGAATAACATGGATAAAAACAAAACCCCTTGCATTTCTTTTATTGGTAGAAAGTTCTTAATCGTTGAAAATCAAAGGAAAATTTTTAGTTTACTGAAATCAATTTGCAAACCACCCTTGGGGAAATGTGCATCTGCCACCAGAGAAGCAAGACTTATCTGATCCTGGCAACCACGTTGGTTATTACTTGTTAAAATAGCACATGAAGTTATTTACGCCACACTTTCTGTAGAGAAAGTGGTAGTGCATACCTAACAGAAGTAATGGACAGCAAAAATAACGTAAGCTTCTCCAAGCAGAAGAAAAATTTGATGTGACCTTTTTATCTAGTTCAAGGCAATAATCCAAGACAGAACAAAGTTGAAGCTGCCCTAGCCTCTGTTCCAGAGTAGGGGAGCAATATCAGTTTAAGCTGCATGAGGCTGTAACTAATTACAATTGGGTCCTTCATTTGGAAAGCCTGCTGGGAATGTTTTTACAGAAGGCCCTTTTTGCAAAATGAAAAAACAAAACAAATAAAATACCTACTGACAATTTTGGACTGAAACATTATGTTAAATTAGAATGCTAAATTAGAATGTCAAATTAGAATTAAGCTCTTTGCAAAAGTTATTTTATATTACTATCAAGAAAATCACATATTTAGAATCATAGAATTGCTTGGTTGGAAAAGACCTTTAATATCATGAAGTCCAACCATACCTGTCCACTACTAATCAATATGCCTAAGCACTTCATTTACCCATTTGTTTATTAAAACACGAATAAAGCGTAAAAGAAAATAAGAAAGGCACTTGGAAAGTGAAATACTGATTTAAGCGACACAAAATACATTTACTTCCATCCCTCAAAGTACGACATCATGATTTTTAGTTCTCCTTAGGAATGGAGAGGCAGAACAGCTTTTTACAGCAGTGCTGCCTTAGGTGTAATCTCAAGTAGGTCAATGGGCCTACCAGAGTTTTAAATAAGCTGCATCTGTATCTTTGATATCCCTCATAAGGTTTATAGAAAGTATTCAGCATTTTTAACTCTTCTGCACAAGAAAGATCTCTCTGTAGCCTTTTCCTCCACTTTAGTACTAGTATTCATGGTTTTGTTAAAAAAGAATATTCCCAGAGCACCATATAGGTGTGATTTCTGAGCTTTTTATGCCCAGACGACTCCTGACCCTCGCAAACCTGAACAGAGAAATAATTGCTCAACAGAATGAAGAAATTTCTTCAAAAATATCTTAGATCTTCAGAATATGAAAAAGACTTCTAAAACAAAGAGCTCCGTTCTATATGCGTTTCCTTACACAAAACATAACTGTTAGGAGGCCTAACCACTCCTTAGGCAGCAGTTACTTAAAACAGCATTTTCCTCATCTGATCTCCTAAGTATCCCTACCTGCGTATTTAATAAACTAAGCAAAGTCTCTACTCTCATTTTCACAGTCCCATTCCAATCAGAGGGACAGCTTGGGGGCTCCCGGGTGCATCCTATAAAAAAAAGAGCATATAACAGTTTTGAATTTAATGGAAGCTTTTTTTGACAAGCACAGCAAAAATTTGCTTTAAAGCAAGAGACAAGAAAACATTCTTTTCTTTCCTATCTTACTAGTAATTCTGACTTCTCTAGTAGTAAATTGCTGTCTTGAATCTGTTTCATTTTTTTAACAGTGCACTAAAGATAGACACAGATCTCTTCACGTCTCCCTTTGCTTTATGGGGAACACATAGATGCTTGAAAGCTCCCTTAACAGGGTAATTATTGCCTGGAGTAATTTACTGGCTAGTATAATGCTCTGAAAGGCATTAGAAAAAGAAAGAACTTACAGCAATTGAGACTAGGCAATATATGCCTTTAAATGGCACTAAATGGATTATCTGTTGTAGAAGACAGAAAATAAATATACAAGTTTCAGGAAAGGTTTTTCAAACATCCATGTAAAACTAAGTTTTGGGTTTGCTTTATTCTCCATTTTGTGCGCTATTTCCCTGTTGATGAACTGTATTGTAGAAGTATCCTGACTATGACAACATCAGTTTTTTCCCAGTATAGCTTTTAGGAGAAAAATTGTAGGAAAACTTTTAAGGAAAGTGCTGAGAATGGCTCTTGTTTTTGAATGAACAACCCGTGCCCGTGCAAGAATCATTTCTCTGGCTCTGCATAAACCCAGCTAAGCAGACTGGAGACTTTCAAATAAAGTGTGGGTTTGCACACATCAGAGAGCAGATGCTCTCTGTGGGCTATCTAGAGGGTTATGAGAGAAAACTCTGTAGGGGAGGCATGAGGCAGAAACTTTCATTGTCAGAAAATTCAGCCTCTACCTTAGACTGTTAGAGGAGGTGAGATCTACCTCAGGGCAGAAGTCAAGATTGGATCTTTTCAAAGACATATGGACAAATACTACTTTTAAAAGCAGCAATCATTATAGTACTGACATTTAGCTAGCTGATGAGCATGTGGGCTTTGCAGTTGGCTGTACTACTTCCGTAGTGCAAAGGCACATGAGTGAGCAGAAACATACATTGATCCTTTATGGTAAACTCACCTGGCCCAGGACTAGGTGAGCAGAGTTATAAGTTCAAGTTATAAATTGTGAGCTGCAAGTATATAGGGAATAAACCCAAGCTTATCAGCAGGGCTTGTTCACATAAACTTCATACCGTCAAACTGTGACTGAGCTTACCTGATTTTTATCTTGTCAGTTTGGGTCTCCTTTGTACTTCCTGGGATTACCAGTTCTGCAGTTTTGGCTAGGATAAGAAAGAAGCCATGTCTATGAGAGTAATATCTGTGGAGACGAGAGACTGAAAAGCATTACATCAATAAGGTTCTGGTCTAAGATTCGTTAGCTCCAGAAAATTTCTTGACACAGCTCAGAACTACTTTACATCACCAAGTGATGGTGCCAGAGTGCTGTGCCTAGATAAGGGAAGATACACTAGCCAGAGATGTGCCATGTGTCAGGAAGGTCATGGTTATTTATGTAAGCTAACACACGGAGGTGCAATCACTTTTGAAATCAGTGCAAAATCTTTCTTCCTGCTGAGCTCAATTCTGGAATCTAGCTTGTTCATTAAACATAAAAATTGTGTAGTCCTTATATCTGGGTGGCATGCTACAAGTTTTCATCTGAAATGACCTCCAGCTCAGAGAGGGCCTGCAATTTCACCCCCTGCAAATAAATCCAAAAAAACCCAATATGATACACAAATCATCTAAAATCTTTCTGTAGTATTTTTAAGGCCTAGGGGGACACTTGCTCAGAGAATGAGGAAAATATCCTGATATTTGCAACCAGGATTTATTGAATATTTCTTTTAAAGAGGTCGCATTTATCAAACAATTTATAATGGATATATGTTGTCTGGAGTTTTCCAAGGAATTTGTAGTTGCCTATAGGTTTGTGAACTAGATCTTAAGTGCTGTCCAAAAAGCAGGGAAGAAGATGAAGAACTGGTCTTTTGAAGACTTGTCCAAAAAATCCTTGGAGAAAAACCCAAAAGGCAGCTTCACAATGGTGTCTTCAATGGTGTCTTCAGGAAGTATGTGTTTAACCAGGAGAAATACTGATAGTCTAAATTGCTGTGTCCTCTGATGTTTCTTTGGATGTAATAGAGACTACTGAGGCAGAGATTTGGCATGCTATGTTACACAAGCTTTATACCATCCCCAAACAAAGTGCTGCTCAACAAGGGCAGATGTTTGGCTTTCTATTTTAACAGACCATCAATCAAACATGTAGGACAGCCACACTTATAGTTAAAGACTTCTAAAAGTTTAGGGTATTCTTCAGATGTGTTATAATCTTTCAGACAGTGATGACACAGGGATGACAGTGATATACATAAAGGTATGCATAAAAAGTTTGGAGGTGCATATGTATTTTTTGGGGGGCAGGGGGGAGGTAAGTGGGATGAGTAAAGGAATTCTGCTACAGGTTTTGTGGTGTTGTACTTGAATCCAAATTACTTCATTTTTCAAGCCTTGTTAAGGAGATTAGAATTTTATCCAAAGCCTCCAGCTGGGACACTGACTTTTGGAGACAACAAAAGACATCAACTGATGAAATCTTATAGACAATCATTTACCTAGATGAGTAATCTACCAATGAATAATGAATAAGCACCACATTTGGGGAAACTGTGTTCCTGTTTGAAAAGGCTTGAGAACAAGGCAATAAAAAGCAGATTTTATGGACTGTAATGTCTGGTTTGCAGCTTGTCCAGCCTCAGCAACAATTCAGATTTTGGAATCAGTTCTAAGTTATTTATAAGGCTGTCAGGAGAAACTTTCATCATAAATTATTCATTTCATGGTTTTCTCTACTGATAAACTAAGAAAAAGCTAATGCATCAGGCCTGAGTCCTGCCCTGTGATTGTTCAAACTGTTAGTGTAATCCTAGGCATGTTTTTTTAATTGTGTTGACTAGGACTTGACGAGGCAAAACCCAGGTACAGCTTGAAAGTTAGTGTAGACAAAGAATTTTTTCTATTACACAGATGAAGTATAGTCACCCTATGTGAGGACTATTTCTCCTAGAATGAGAAATTTTTCTTTTTCTCCAAGCCTGAATATCTATGCACAGTGAGAAGTCAAGAATCTTGACAAAGTTCATGAAAATGTTGATGTAGCACTTTTTCAAACTACTTATTTTTATAAATGACTAAAGAGACAACACATTTTGCTGCCAATAGTAAATTCCAAATGAGAATGAAAATGTAATGATTTAAATCTTATTTCTACTCATTTTATTTGTACAAGGACATTTGTATCAGTTTTGCTAATATATTAGGGCTGTGGTATAATTTCATTTTGCAAATCTGGAATCTCTCCATGTGCTAGTGAATTCTAGCATCATTTTAGCTTATAATATGGTTTAATGGTCTGGGGGTACAGTTGCAGAGAAAGTGCTAAATTATTTTCTGCATTGTGACTTTTGCTCTGTTTTTGAGAGAGGGTTACTGTACCTAATAATAACCTAAACTAGAATCAATTAAGATCTTTTTTCACTTAAATCACTGATCAGTCTTATGAAAAAGTCATTAACAGTAAAATACTCTTTGTCCAAGGGACAATTTTTCATGAGGTTAGGGTCCACTTGTATGCAAAAAAATCCATGTAATCAGGCAAGAAGTCTTTAGGCCTAAGTGTTTGATTGAACTATTGTTTGGCAGCTAATACTGTTTGACAGCCTGCTGAATTTCTGCTAGGTAGTCCACACTTCCTTCTTATTAGCTATGGCACCTTTTTCAGGTGTCGTAAATTACAGAATGTTTTGAATAAATGGGAATGGCAAAAGGAGTCAGTCAACGGTTTAGGTATGGAGAGTGGATCACCTGAATCTGGCTACTTTCAATGATTTGGGGCATAGCAGTGATAAACATCAAGAAAAAATCCAGTGCCGTTTTTCTTGAAGATGAGAGACATGAATTATGCATTATGACCTCACAAATGCATATGTGGATGCGAGTGTGTGCATAGGGGAGTTGGAGAAAATTACTAAGATTTCAACTGATGATGATTTAAAACCAGAATCATCTTTATTTTTTTTCACACAATAGGTGAATTTCCTAACGATACATTAACTTGAAATTGCTACAACTTCTCTTCATTGATTACAATTAGCACTATTCAAATTTTTAAAGTTACAACTTAAGAGTAGTGTACATGGTTGCTATTTTAATCTATTTCCAAGACATAGTGATAAAAATCTTCCAGAAAGGTCTCGAAAGAGTGGATTAGTGGTAGCAGAGGACTCAGATAGTACTTGTACTATATAGTCTAACAGAAATGGTCAGGAAATCGAATTTCAGTCCTCTGAATACCATCCATATTCAAATATTTTCTTCTAAATCAAATCATATCAAGACATCCTAAACAGATCCATATTCACAGTGCTGAAATCCATTTTGTTTAGAGTTATATCTGGCTTTTGGCTTTGCTAATATTTTTAGCTGGCTGGTTTGGAAACACAACAACTGGCTACCCAATATTTTCTGTTGAAAGCTACCAAATTTTGAAGTACAGCAGTGGAAATCACCAAGCACTGGCAAACAATCTCATTGTAAAGGAAAAATGAAAAAATTTTAGCCAGTAGTAGCAGTACATTTCCTTCTACTTTCCAAAGTACTGAGCTCACTGACCTGTTCCAGTCGCATGAGCTCAAGGTATGGTAATTTTTTGCCAAATATGTTGTCTGCTCCCACCTGGAAATGGAATCTGAGTAGAAAAAATAGCTTGACCACTTGACCAGGATTTCTGGATAGCTCAGAAAAGTGACAACTGTGCACAAAGAGTCAGGATGTGCTGGACTCATGGCCAAGGCATAGACTGACTCAACTGCATCCAGACAGCGAGACAGATGCTTGAAAAACAATTCAGAGGACTGCAAATGTTCTCCTTGTGAGAGCTGCAGGTGCACAGTAGCAGCTCTGTGCTCTGGCCTTGCAGAAAAGCCTGCTCATGTGTTACAGAAACATGAATCCACATACCCAGCTAAGATTCCCAGCAAATAAAAAGGGAATAGGAGTAAAGAAACCTGAAGAGATAGCTCACTTGTGAATCAAGAAGACGTGATCCAGGTGAGCAAGCTAGATAGAGAAACAGCAGGATTTGTGACATGTCCCCAGTGGTAGCCCAGTTTAGCCACACTTCAAAATATGCTCTTTCACAAGCTGGCTAAAAGTGAACTTTTTCCACGGAAAGTTTCTATTCTGACACTTTTACCAGAAAAGCACTTTCTGTCCAGGTAGAAGTGATAATATCTCTCTGATTACTTCCTGTCTGCTCCTCACTAGCTGATGTTATAATAGAATTTGTCTGTTATTGTATGCCTCCTAGAAGATATTTAGTGATGAGAACAGGCAATAGAACAAACACAACCCTGCTGACTTTCAGTATTAATTCTGATGTATATGTGATAACATACCCTGAATTTTGTGCCACAGCCTCATCCCACTTCCATTCACTTCTGTAGGATTTGTATATCACGTTCGCTCTGCAGTGGCTTCTTTCTTTTTCTACAGCTCTGCACCAGATAGATGAAGGAGTAGAAGCTGACAGGGCATGAAATTGTGTCCTCCACCCTCAACCTACTATCTCAGCAAACGGTTCAGTATACACGGGCAAATCCCTGACTCAAGTTGCAGTACTTGACATTTGGCCTTGTCCCACTGTCACACAAGGACTGAATGTCTTGTGAACATGGGTTTCTTCAACCTTGGAAAAATATTAATTGTTTAATGTTCTGATATATGCTACAACAGTTTGGTAATATTTGCTATGAACAGTACTTTGATAGAAGGCTGAATAAATAAAAGCAACTCCATTATGTTTTACAAATCAACCCTGTCATCTGATCAAAATAAATATCAAATTATTAAATAGAATCATTCTTCCATAAGCTCATATTGATTACTGCTAGTTCTATTACCAGACTTAATATGATGCTTTATTTTCTATTATTTTCAAATGATAATTTTGTTTCAAATTTATTTAGACTTTACAAACATACAGGTATGTACCGTACACGTTCAGAAATCTCTCACACATGAGCATTTTGTGCATGTGAGAAAAATAATGAGGAAAACCTTTGTTATTGTTCTTTTCGGACACCTATTAATAAAAGAAATATTTTGTAATTAAATGGAGGCAAAACCCATTTCTAGAATTCACAGACTACTTCAATTCAGCACTTTAGGAGATAAATGCAATCAAATGATAAACTGAACAGATCTTCATAAGCACGTGCTTAAATGCTGTGCCAAACTGGATATTCAGCTTCTAACTTCTTAAACCTCCCAGAACTTAACCCCATATTTTCTATTTATAAGTACAGGAGAAAATACCGGAATTTTCACAAGTAGGACAAAGATGCTTTTGAAGTCAATAGGCATAATTCTGATTGCAGATGTTTCTCAAAGAGCCCATACTCACTCCTGAGTCATCTTATTTTGCAAAAGTGGAAATGAGAGCCTAGACTAGCCCAGGAGAAGACATATAATTTTCATATGAGCAAAACTTAATTTTTTTCTTTGAAATAATGAAAAATCATGTCAGAAAGTGAGTATATGAGACCAAGAAAATCAAGTCAAGTCTTAATATTTCTCAATTATTAGCTAAATAGGAAGAAATTAATTTTGGAGGGGATACTTCATTTTTAGTACCCATTAGAGCTGAAAAAGACATATAATGAGATAATGAGATAATGAGAAAGCTGAGATTCTTAAATATGCTGTGGAGTTTTCTGGCTTTTCTAAAGATGTCCTTTGACATTCTTTAACTACACATACAATTTTTACTCTAGGTCTTCAACCATCTTAAGTATAATGTTTAAAGTGTAGGTAGAAGACAGGTGAAGAACAGCATTAAAAACTTGAGTCTTTCAGTTCAACTAACCATAGAAGTGTTGGTAAAGCCAACATATTCAGCCTCAGGAATTGTAGGGGATGGAATTAATAAATACTTCAATGTCTCTACAGCTACTAATAAAAACATAAATATTTGCAATTCTTTTATAGCACAAATGTAACTTCACATATCCAATGCAATTCTTCTTATTTCCATCTACCCTTACCGTAATTATTCCCTTCTAATAAAGAAAATCACTTTGAGTCTGTTTGAAATAAGTATTTATTATTTAAATCTAAAATAAATGTTATTTCTAGCTTTAAAACATCTATATTAAGGTCTCTAAAGACCTCCACTAAGGTCAAGGGAGGAGATCTTTCCCTCTGTGCAGCATTGGTAAGGAATATCTGGAGTGCTGGGTCCTGTCCTCATCTCCCTGGTATTAGAGACACATGGAATTACTTGGAGCAGGTCCAACAAAAAGCCACAAAGATGATTAAGTGGCAGGAGTATCTGAAATAGAAGGAGAGACTGTGAGACTGAACCCTGTTCAACCTGGAGAAGAGAAGATTCAGGGGAATCCTATTAAAATTTAAAATTACCTGATAGTGGGCAGTAAAGATGATGGAGTCTCACTGGTGACCACTGATAAGATGAGACACAACAGACACAAACCGAAATACAAGAAATTCCACTTAAAATAAGAAAACAACTTTTGGGTTTTTTTAGTTTTGTGTTTTCTTAAGTGTAATAGATATCTAACACGAAACTTGTTCAGAGAGTTTGTGGAGTCTCCAACACCTGAGATATTCAAAACCTGACTGAACATGCCCCTCAGCAACTGGTTGTAGTTGACGCTGCTTTGAACACAGGATTCCACCCAGCCCCAGTGACTCTGTGATTCTGTGAGCAAAACTTTAATTTTTGAGCCTAGATCCTCCACCAAGATTCAGCTGTCTAACCAGGATTAGGACTACTGCATACAGCCTCCTGTAACTTAACTAACATGCAGGATTTGTGCCAAATCAGACATGAAAAAACAGACGAACAACATTTTCAAACATGAGATGAGGAAAATTATAGAATGCCTAATAAGTCCAGTTTCTTTTACCACACACTGAGAAAAAAAATCACTTTTTTATTATCACATTCTCTGCTTTGTAATTTTTTCTGCATTCTAACAGGAGGTAAAACTACTTCTGTGTTTTCTTACACATTTTGTTATTGAGAGCAGCTCTGAAAGATATTTTGTCCCTAAAGCCCTGTGAACTTTCCTTGCAGAGACACGCAACCCTGTTCACAGTCAAAGTCAAGTGGTTTAGCTGTAGTATCACAGACTCAGAAGAGCTTGTGGTGTCTCAAGGACTGTTACAAATGGCCAGGGTTAACGGTGTGACATGTATCTCTTAGGTCTGTTGTGGCTTGACTGAAACCACGGGACAAGCCAGTCATCCAAGAATGGGATCTGCATATGCCACCAGGTCTCATGTCATGTAGAATGTGTAAGCACTAGTGCTTTCATTCAAAATTATACAGGTGTATGGAAATGCCACTTCTGCAGCCGTTAACTTTGTCTTGAAGTGGGCTACTTACCACTTTCTTTTAAATGTATCTAACTGGCACCTATGCCTCACAAAAAAGACAAAGAACATTTTCTCTTTCTGTCTTTAATATGAAAGTCCACAGTGCATTACTTCTTTTCTCTACTGGCTCAGAGCTTAGCTCACATATCCAAAAAATTCAAGTTGAATATTGGGGTATCACTTAATCGTGACTGAAGTCAGTCAAGGCTTGGACATGGTATGAAAACAACTGTTGTGATGGTAGTTTCAAATCCCCACATTTTATTTAAGCACCCAAATTTAGCCTTTGTCATGTTGTGAATCCAGCATTTAGTAAGGAAAATAAATGAAAATATAGCAGTAAAATTACTCCTAAGTCTTTATTATAGTGATATGTGATACTGTTGCATTCACAATATTCTTTCCAGATGTACTCATGAGCATGTTTATAAACATTGGTTTAGGAGTTTAGGAGTAACTTTTCAAATATTTAAGCAGATGGAGCATCTGCTTCTATTAAGTCTATAAAGAGGTTGGGGTGTTAATAAAGACTTCATTATTGGCACAACAAATGTGAGAAAGATTATTGTTGTTTTAAAAGCAGTAAACACTCAGAGGTGCAGTCTGTAATTGGATGGCGAAGCCTTTCCAAAGGTTTCTGTCTTTCTCATCATTAGACTGTATTAGCAGTCTAGCAAAACAGGAGCTCTCTATTAAAGAGACAGGAGCAAGGCAGGATAAAATGCTGGAAGAAGAGCCACATGGCAGTAATCATGGTGAATCACTCTAGCTGTAGAATTTCATTAAATGAAATTAACTTTACTGTCACAATAAAATTGGAAATAGTTATGTTCTTTCTGGAGAGAAAAATCTAGTTGTTTCAAGTTTAGAGGGAATCACACAGGCATTTGAAAGTGTCTGCAAATGTGCTATTAAGCCCTGAAGTTCAGCTATAATGAACCATGAAAGAGGAGTAGAAATCTACATATAGATGTAATGTAAGGTGTGATCATATTAAAATTACATGAGAACTATGAATCTACATGTGGGTGTGCGTGTACACATCTGCAAGTCCCAGGAGGGAAGCTTCAAGGACATCAGTCTTTAATGCTATGGAATGTGACATGTATTAGTTTACTATTTCTCTTATACTGTTAGCTTGCTGTTCACTTTGCCACTGTTGCCCTCTCCTGCTTTAAATGTAATGATTACAATGAGAATATTGCCAACATCTATTCTTTCTCCTTGCAGCCCCAACAACTGTGATCTTTTATGTAAACTTCTATTTAATCACAGTACTTCTCTCTTCATGAAGAGTTGTGTTCAGCATATTTTTAGAAATCCTAATAAAGAATCATCACCCTCAAAGGCTTAGACATCTAAACTGGGACAGTACTGGTTTCTGGATTCCACTCCCAACCCTGTTGTGCTTTTCAGAAATGTAGCCTGACATCGTTGTTCTCTAAACACATAAGACACCATATGGTCATTTTTCTGTGCATTTGAATATTCACAAAAAACTTTTTAGTAATACTAGTTCAATTTGAATAGTAATATCAATTAGTTTGAATGACTTCTCTCCCCAGAACCAAGTCTTCTGTTCACATTTGAAACACGCATTACAAGAAAAAGGGAGTTTTTAGTCATGAGGGGAGAAGGATGGGGAGCATTTGCCAGTCTGAGTTCTTATTTATAATGACTCCAATTTCTACATCTAAAACAATGCATGAAATTGCCAAGGCTGTAGTACCGTTTGAGTCACCTGTAATCCTAGTGGCATTCCATGCAGGGCAGTTCCTCAGAGCAAAGAATTGAGTCTCTCCAGGAGCTTTGCTTTAAAGTACATGTCTATGTATACGTGTACACATGTTTATATACATTTTTATACACACATGTGAAGCCTACCAACAACCAAACCAGAAACTGCAAGTTGATTATGGTATGATACCTAGGACTCTCTCATTGAATTCAACCCTGTTCAGCTGCTACTTTAACCCCTAGTATTGTCTAGAACTGCTTTTGCTTTTTTTCTGCTAGTATTTGACCACCCCTTCCCAGCCTAATATGACCCAAATGAAACTTGGTTTTATGCATAGTTACAACTTTTCTGAAAATATCTTATCATAATTAGTTTTACAGTACTAAACCGAATCCTGCTAATACGTGTTCATTGGAACTACCACTTTCCAAATTTCAGCCATAGGATCCAGAGTTCCAGGCTGTTTTACTTCCCATGCTAGGTTTCCTTTTGTGCTGAGGAGAATTCTTTGTAATTTTGGATGTTGGGAGTGCTTTTGTTGGTAAAGTCCAACAACATGTTTTGATTAACAACAAAGTAGAGCACACAAGCATATTTAGTCAGGATAAGTATCTCAATGAAATTCACTGAGTACAGCCTAAAAGTGTTTCTTTAAAGCAGATTTGCACATTGTTTAAATTTATTCTTCAGAATACCAGAATCTAACAGCATATCTCTGGAATCAAAAGAATATCTGTGCCTTATGTGTAGATATTTTCAGAAACATCCTATAGTAGCAAACAGATAGCAGTGCAAAAAGGAAGGTAATGCTTTCTCTTCAGAATGGCACTCCTCAGGACTTAGCTGCAGGAAAAGAATGGTATTGTCCAATAAAGGAGCAGAACAAGAAAATCTCATAGTAAAAGGGAATTAATTTAGACCTTATCTAAACTTTTACTCCAGAAAACAGTATTTTATTAACTCTGATGTTTCATATATTCTTTTAAATCTTTAAAACTTTATACTTTTACCAAGATAAATGTTTTAATCATGTTTTCAATGACATCTTTTTTCTTAAACCATTCTTCTACATAGAAAAGATCATAGATGACCATATCAAAAATATTCTAATAAATTTTCCAAAGGTGACTAGTAACAGCTTGCACTGCATCAGTTAAGCTAATGTTACTACTTTATTGGTGCTCTGGAGTTGATAGTCATGTAGTCCTCCTATTGCTGCCATTATTACGTTCATAGTGTAACAATATTGCCTTTGCTGATGCTCCACTATTAGAACTGTGGAATCACAGAACAGTCCAGGTTGAAAGAGATCATCTCGTTCCATCTTTCATGGGAAAGAGAGCTTGGATGAGATTATCTAATGCCCACACTGTCCAATTGCACCTTAAAAACTCCAGCAATGAGGACTCTACATGCTTCCAGTAATTTATTGTTTTCATTGTAAATTAATTCTTTCTTATATCAAGATGAAACCTCTACCCAGTACAACTTTGTACCCATTTGTTTCTTGACTTCTTCATGTGGCTCCTTGTGAAGGCAGTCTCCATCATCCTTGTATCCACACTTCACGTACTGGACTACTGTGAAGAGGTTTCCTTGAGCCTTATTTTCTCCAGGGAGAAAAGACCCAACTCCTTCAATCTTTCCCCATAGGCTAGGTTCTCCAGCCCTTTGATGATCTTTTTGGCTCTTATTTGAAACCTTTCCAGCTTGTCAGTATCTTTCTTGAATTGTGGGGATCAGAACTGGACACAATACTCCAGGCAGAACCCAAAAGGCGCTGAGTAGAGTGGGGTGATCAAACCTCTATCACAGCTAATAATGCCACTGCAGAAGCAGCCCAGGATCCGATTTACCTTTGCTGTTGCAGGAAGACACTGCTGACCCGTGTTCAGCTTGCTGTCCATCAGGACCCCCAGGTTCCTTTCTGCAAGACTACTTCCTACACAGATCCTAGCTTGTACTGAGTGAGCTATTCGGTTATTTCATCTCAGGTGAAGGACTTCGCAATTCTTTTTGTTAATCTTCATACCGTTCTTACTGGTCCACTCTCTCGGCCTGTCCAGGTCTCTTGGAAAGTTAGTTCTGTCTTCTAATGTGCCTACCTCATCACCCAGTTTGGTATAATTGGAAAACTTACTGATGCTGCTGAAGATTGATCACCATCACCTCTTAGTCAGTTTTCTATCCATCTTGGGGACCACCCAGCCAGTCTGTATGATGCCATTTTGTCTAGGAGAAGTTTTATACTTCCAGGAGAAGTGTTACAGTTTTATAAATCTCAGCTCTCTTACATACTGGATGGGCAGTATGTACTGCCAAGGCTAATGAATGCACTCATAACTAAAGTCAGTTTGAAAACCTAATTGTTATTTGAAGCCATCATGTAGATTTTCTCCTATAATTTTCGAAGTGGTGTGTTATATTTTTTTTTCCTCCCTGGAGAATTTTTTCAAATGCAGGAAAGTGCACACATATCTTAGTTTGCCATATGCTGTAACGTGCACTAAAATGAGTTTGGAACAAAAACAGGCCAGAAACCACAATTTCTAGTGTGTCTGCAGAGTAATATCTCTGGTTGTAATGAATGAAATCTAATCTTTCCAATCAGCTTACACTCTGTTGCTCAGTATGACACGTATAGTAAACTGATGTAGCCTTAAATAAATAACAGTAGTAATAATAAGGGGAAAAGACCCATAGTAGAAGAGACAGATTATAGTAGGATTCTTTCTTACTATTAATTTGAGATGCTGATTCAGCATTAGGCAGTAGTGTAAATAAACTACGTAACTAGCCAGTCAGAGAAGGCAGATTAGGCTTAGTGGCTACTGAATATTACAGAGATGAGGTGCAAACAAAGCTCACATCCAGAGCCAAAGTGAATATAAGCTTGCAACAGAATCTCTTAAGCAGTAATCTTATTGTTAACTAATGCCTTAGAAGAAGTTGTGCTTGTATAGATTTCTTCAGTTCCTGGGTAGGTGAAGCACAATCGTAGAAACATAGAATCATGGAATCATAGAATGGTTTGGGTTGAAAGAGACCTTAAAGATCATCCAGTTCCAACCCACCTGACATGGGCAGAGACACCTTCCACTAGATAAGATTGCTCAAAGCCCCATCCAGTCTGGCCTTGAAGACCTTCCAGGGATCCACATCCACAACTTCTCTGGGCAACCCGCTCTAGTGCCTCACCACCCTCACAGTAATAAATTTCTTCCTAATGTCTAATCTAATTCTACCCTCTTTCACCTTAAAACTATTTATTTTCCATGTGCCTTAGCAGAGTTTCCAGGAGGATTTGTTCCATGATCTCGCTGGACACAGAGGTGAGACTGATCAGTCTATTTTTCCCCTGGTTTTCCTTTTTTCTTTTTTGAAAATTAGGATTATGTTGCCCTTTATCCAGCCTGTGGAACTTCACCAGACTGCCATGATTTCTCAAATATGGCAGATAGTGGCTTAGCAATTTCATCTGTCAGTTCCCTCAGAACCCACAGATGCATATCATCAGGTCCTATGGAGTTATGCATCTTCAGGTTCCTTAGATGGTCTGGCACCTGATCTTCTTCTACACTGGGTAGTTCTTCATTCCCCTACTCCCTTTGCCTTCTGCGACTTGGGCGACTTGATCCCTTGACAGTGAAGACTGAAGCAAAAAAGTCATTGAGTAACTCAACCTTCTCCATATCCTGGGTAGCTAAATCTCTCATTTCCTTCCAAAGAGGGGGCGTATTTTCCCTAGTCTTTGTTTTATCATTGGCATGCAGAGCTACAGACTGGGGACAGAGTGGCTTGAGAGTAGTCAGGCAGAAAAGGACCTGGGAGTGCTGGTTGACAGGAAGCTCAACATGAGCCAGCAGTGTGCCCAGGTGGCCAAGAAGGCCAAAGGCATTCTGGACTGCATCAGGAATAGCGTAGTCAGCAGGACCAGAGAAGTTATCATCCCCCTGTACACGGCACTGGTCAGGCCTCATCTTGAATACTGTGTGCAGTTCTGGGCCCACCAGTTTGGGAAAGATGTCAGGATGCTGGAGTGTGTCCAGAGGAGGGCAACGAAGATGGTGAAGGGGCTGGAGCACAAGCCCTATGAGGAGCGACTGAGGGAGTTGGGGTTGTTTAGTCTAAAGAAGAGGAGGCTCAGGGGAGACCTCATTGCTCTCTACAACTACCTAAAAGGAGGTTGTAGTCAGGCAGGGGTTGGTCTCTTCTCTTGGGTGATCAGTGACAGAACTAGAGGGCATGGACTCAAGCTTCGTCAGGGAAAGTTTAGGCTTGATGTTAGGAAAAAGTTCTTCACTGAAGAGGTCATTGGCCATTGGAATGCGCTGCCCAGAGAGGTGGTGGAGTCGCCGACCCTGGAGGTGTTTAAGGGGAGACTGGATGCCATGGTTTAGATGATGGTTGGTGTTAGTGTTGGTGTTAGTGTTGGGATATAGGTTGGACTCGATGATCTCAGAGGTCCTTTCCAACCTTGTGATACTGTGATACTGTGTGACATACCTATAAAACCTTTTCTTGTTGTCCTTGATGTCTTTGGCCAGCTTTAATCCTGGCAGGGGTTTATCTTTCCTAACCTGGTCCCTGACTGCTTGGACAATTTTTCTGTATACTTCCCAGGCTACCTACCTTTGCTTCCACCCTTTGTAAGCTTCTTTTTTTTTGATTTTAAGTTTGTCCAGGGGTTCCTTGTTCATCAATGCAGGTTACCTGGCATTTGTGCCTGACTTCCTCTTTGTTGAGAACCTGAGCTTGGAGGAGGTAATCCTTGAATATTAACCAGCTTTCCTGGGCCCCTCTCCCATCCAGGGCTTTATCCCATGGTAACCTACCAAGCAGACCCCTGAAGAGGCCAAAGATTGCTCTTCTGAAGTCCATGGCAGTGAGTTTGCTGCGCAGCCTCCTTGCTTCCCTAAAGATCTTGAACTCCACCATGTTAAGGTCACTGCAGCCAAGGCTTCCCTTGAGTTTCATATTCCCTGCCAGCCATTTCTTGTTGGTGAGAACAAGGTCCATTATGGCATCTCTCCTCATTGACTCTTCTATCACTTTGAGAAGGAAGTTATTAACGTACTCCAGGAGCCTGCTGGATTGCTTGTGTCCTGCTGCGTTGTCCCTATAACATATATCAGGGTGGTTGAAGTCACAAGGCCGGGTCTTGTGGATGCAAGGCTGCCACTATCTGTCTACAGAGGGTCTCACCTACTTGCTCCTCCTGGTCCAATGGCCTGTAACAGACCCCCACTATAAAGTCACCTGTCCCTGCCTTCCCTTTAATCCTGACCCATAAGATCTCGGTCAACTCCTCATTCATCCCCAGGTGAAGAAGCTCCGTGCACTTCAGCTGGTCACTGACATAGAGGATGACATCCCTTCCTTGCCAGTTTGGAATCTTTATTTCTTCTGTACAGCATTGCAGTTTAGACAGACATACTGTGCTGGGGCAAGTACAGTAGTATGATGATATTAACACAATTTACTTTATAGTCACGTAAGTGTCCTTACACGCCTTGTTATTTTCTTACTCTCAAAAGCTCAATAAACTACATTAGTTCACTTTAGAAATACAAGGTTATATTTGGTGATATACTGCTCAAAATATATTTTCTGATGAGTTTATAAAGACGCTTTGATTGCACAGGTCTGTGTCAAACATTTGGAGTACGGTTTCTAAATTTGCACTTGACAAAAAAAAATTGTTGGAGCCTTGTTTTCAGATCATTGGCAAGCTTTAAGTGTGTACTCAAACAGGTATGACTTGGAGTTTTACTTTAGCTTGGTCCTTACAGAAGAAGTTAAACATATTAGAAGTATAATTAATAACGGTCCAGAAAATTTGGAAGTAGTTCAAAGCAGTTAAATTAAACACCCTTTGTCTGACAAATTGGCCATAAAAACATTCAAAAGAAAAATAATTTGGAGAAATTCACATCTAGAAAATTCATTGCTCTGGTCTTCTGTGAGTTGCAGTGTGCAATATCATTCAGTTTTTGTATTTGATTTCTAAATACCTTTACATGTCCCACAGATATAGATGTCCAAGGAGATTTCTAAATGTAGATTAAAAACACAATAATATTCAAATTCATGGGAAATCTTGGAGATATGGCATGTTCTCCAGACTTATACTAAATTCTTCTTCTTGCAGAACCAATCTTTATATGGTAGCTTTAAAACGCAGCTTAACTTCTCACAGGTGTTATTTTGTACTCAGACTAAGTAATTAAATCATAAATGAAAATAGCCACAAGAAGCCAAATGAAAAACTTATAGGAGCCTAAGTATAATAAGTACACCTAAAGTTTACTTAAAAATATTCTTTTCTTTTTTTCTCTTCAACTAGTAATTTAAATACAAGATGACTTGGGTGCAGGTTAGATTCTGCAACAATAAGAAATTATGCTATGGTAAGTTTTAAGAACACTGATGCTTTTGGATTACTGCAAGTACATGTGGACTACTATTGACCTGTATATCAAGTTCAATAAGCATGTTATTCAAATTTATTTACCTTGTTACAAATTTAATGCATTGCAAAATTGTGTATTGGTAAAGCATAATTGCATATGAGAGTATAATTACATGTGGAAGTTGTCCTGAGCTTAGCCTGGAAGATTTTCTACATTAAGGAAGTTGAAAATATTTCTACAACAAATGGTTAAGTCTCTTCTTATTTGTCTCCTTTTTTTTTTTTTTGAGCAAGCAGAGCTGTTTCTTCTCAAAGTTGTTTAGCAGTGAAATAGCTAGTGTAATTTAAACTATTGTTCTGGTTTTGTCGGAATATACTATTGAGTGAAAATGCAGCTGTTCAAACTGCTGCAGAGCAACTATTTCAAACTAACTTCAGACCTTGAAAAACAATTCTTCTGAAGTTTCCACTTGTCAATCAACACTGGTCATTTAGATAGAAAAAAAATGTTTCTGGAGTAAATTCTATCCCAGAAAAGGAGGTGTTGCATATCCTAGCAGTTGTAAATGTATGTATTTTGACCTTTGATTAAACCTGAGATTCACACAAGTCAATGGCAAAGACTCAGTTATGAAAGAGAAGAATTTATTTATGTATAAACATGCAAAGAATTAAAGAGTGGCTAAGATATCTAAGGAAAGCAATTTGAAAGGTCTTATGAATAAAATTTACAAATTTTTTTCATAACCATTTCTAATTACTATTTCATCAGTGTAATCCAAGAAACTGAGTTCTATAAAATTATCTGATATTCAGCCTTATGAATTTCTCACTGATTTCATGAAAGATATGAAATGTATGTTTTGAGATTCTCTTGAACAGGAACTAATTTGGCAGGGTTTTTTAACAGTTCATTACAACCAGGCTTTAAAGACAACACTGTGATGCTGTGTTAGCAAGTAGCAATAAAAAAAGGAGAGGGAGAACAGTAGAGAGAGGAGAGGAGAGGAGAGGAGAGGAGAGGAGAGGAGAGGAGAGGAGAGGAGAGGAGAGGAGAGGAGAGGAGAGGAGAGGAGAGGAGAGGAGAGGAGAGGAGAGGAGAGGAGAGGAGAGGAGAGGAGAGGAGAGGAGAGGAGAGGAGAGGAGAGGAGAGGAGAGGAGAGGAGAGGAGAGGAGAGGAGAGGAGAGGAGAGGAGAGGAGAGGAGAGGAGAGGAGAGGAGAGGAGAGGAGAGGAGAGGAGAGGAGAGGAGAGGAGAGGAGAGGAGAGGAGAGGAGAGATTCCTTGCATATTGAAAGGTATGGGATGATAGCTCAATCTCTTTCTCAGTCCAACAGATGGTAGTGCAGTCACCACATATTTTGCTAAGATACTGTTATGAGGGATTGAAAATTCATGTCAGTAACCGAGAATATTTTTCTATACATGGTCAAACTGCTATCCTTAATTCAAAAGGTCAGTTTCCCTGTTTCTATTCTGCTCTCAAAATGTAGGTGTTATACAAAAGAAGAGTAAATATTTTTAATATATTATATGAGTGTGGTAATTCTTAACTTTGCTGCCAGAAATGGAAAGCCAATTGATTTTGGAAGCTATGTTTAACACAGGCCTAAGTATTTTGATCATTGAACTGAACAATATAGCAGTCAAACCCAGAAAGATTTGTCTGTACAAGGGGGATTATTTTTAAGTGAGAACAATTAGCACTATTTCCTTGTATGAATTGTCAGGTATAAACCACTCCTGAAAAGAGAGTGGAGAAATCTATCTCTCTCATTTTAGGCTAGAGTGGATCTTCATCTTAAGGAAAATTCCTTTGACATCAATATTTAGTAGAAGGGGATAAGTTGTGACTGGAAAGTTAATTTTAAATGGCTAACATAGGATGTGATAAATCCTACCCAATAATTAATCGTTTCCCACAGTGAGACTTTGACAACATTAAGCATTAAATAATATGAATAGTGTCCCAAAGTCATTTATATTGTTTTCAGTCTTTATGCTCAATTAAATGAATGACATTGTATTTATTCCAAACCAACTAGAAGCCATTATGTTTTGCATCTGGGGACAAATTCTTAAAATCCCATAGTTGTTCTCTTCCAGCTCAGGATCCATCTGCTTCTGGATAGCCAGAGTCATTCCAAAACTCCTAACCAACCATCTGAGACAAGGTTACCATATGTCTAGATTTTTCATGATGCTTTTTCTTTTCCATTTGGAAGTTTTACCACTCTGGACTTTGAACACTTCTATTATTTGTCCAGGAATTCTGGGCATATAGCTGCTCAGTAACAGCTAACTACTTTCTTCTGAAAAATCCTATTATGAAACACAGCAGCCCTAACTGGGGCAAAACCATCTGTCTTTGCTGTACTGTTTGGATTTGAGCATAGCTAGATATATTTATCTGGACAGCTGCAACTTTGCAATTGCTGCACTAATCAATATCTTTTGCCTGCAATTTGGCAATTTTTGCAGCAGCAGCAGTTACACTTACATTTTCTTTCCCAGCCGCATCTGCACCAGCAAGAGAATGAAAAGAGAGGAAGCAGAGCATCTGGAGGTGCTGATTCACAAAGGACTCTCTTTGCAATCTTCACTTCATGTTTTAGTGTGCTAGGCTCCGGAAAAAGTACTGATCAATGGCTACAGACTTCAAGATGACAACGGGTATAGCAAACTGCACCGCTGTGCAACGCTCCTCTGACTTACAGAGCCAGCTCACTGCTGTGAGAATTCATTGCTGTTCACTAGAATGTGACCATTGCCATACTGTGCTTCCCAACTATAGCTTGACATTGGCACTTGCTGTCCAGTTTGGCAGAGACAGATCAGTTGTTGCTGTTGTTACAGTAGAAAAGAACAACCTTACGAAAAATATTCTGTTGCTGGAAGCTGCAAAACTCTAAAACTCAAAAATCTAGTGGTGTTTTTGCATATGGGAATGGAGGTATCTAGTTGCATTGGCAAAACTGTAGGGACCCACATTTCCACAATTTGCCAGTGCAAGGTTTGAATATATAACTGAAACTGGAAACTGTCTTGCTGAAAGAAAACCCTTGCTAATGTTTACTGGAAGAGTAAATAGCAATGGTATTTCTTTAGAAAGAGTGATTTTCTTTCCTTTTTGCAGAAAGTATAATTTGCCATCACAGACAACACCACAGATATTGATGATGAAACAACTTCTACTCTTATTCAGAAAAAATTGCTAACTCGCTTTCCCTATGGTTTATAAAGTCTCTTAATGAATTACAGGATAGAACAAGTGCCTAAATATTTGCAAGGTGCCTTTAGAATATCTACTTCTTCTCTCATCTTTTTGTTTATATTTGCTATATCTGAGAACCTGTCAAGTCATGGGACTTCCTTTTCAACCATTTCCTGGTTGTAGCCCAGCTAGAGACTGCAAGGATCCTTTCTCCCCCACATCTTGTCCAGGTGGAACAATCTTAGGTAAAAGCCACTAATTCCTTGGACCTTCAGGGAAGAGAGTGAGCTATCTTAATCTCCTACTTAATGTACTCCAATCCTTTCTACATTTATGACCGTTTCGTCCTTATCTCCTGTTCAAACTCATCATTTTTTTTTCCATTCACCATCTGCCATTATTATACGGATGTTCCTAGTATTCCTGGTGCTCCCAGGAATGGCTTGGTGCTGGTCTTTAGGGGAAAATAAATAAGGACATGACTGTAAACAGGAGAAAAAGGGAAGTATTAAAAAAAAAAATACACATATGTAATAACCTATCCACCGACCAATGTAATCCCAGTGCCCAGCTTTCTTCCTTTCAGAGAATTTTCTGTGAGGAATGTGCTTTACATGTTTGGTAACTCTTTTATATGTCAGTGTTCAGTTTCCTATGAGTCAGTGTGAAACTTTGGCACCCCAAAACCAAATTTTGTTGCTCTGTTCTGATTCTGGGTACTTCTTACTTCATTTGATGACCACTATTTCTTCTGTTGTTAGAAAGGATGATACAGAGATGTTTATCCATAGTCATTATTACACTCAAGGTTTTTTAGTTTCCTATTACATCTTCCTTAGTTGTCAGCATTCTCACATGTGATTTCATGCCCTTTGAACTGAAAAAAAAGTGTAATTAAGAATTATTCATTATTTATCACCACAACAAAAATATCTGGGACACAGGGGAGACTCAGGCACAACATACATATCTTATGTCTTTGCTACTGAGTCTCAGGGTTTAAAGAACTGTCCCTGGTCTTGCTACACTCATTTCTTTGATTCATTAATCTGTCTTTAGGTGGCTATTTATGGATCCTGGGGAAAGGAATATTTTTCCAGCCTCCTGTATTGGTTGTTACAATCAAGAAAGCCAGCCTGACATTTTCAGAATCAGGCAACAAAGAGCTACAAGTGTTCGAGTAAAGAATTTTGAGTCAGTCACACTCCCTGAAGTCTGTCAATTTGTATTACTCATGTTGAGGATGGATACAGTGAAGAGGGAAGAAAGAGAAAGAAACAGAAGACAAGAAATTCTGCTGACAGAATACACGTTCCACCTGGGACACATCTCTTAACCCCTTCTATCAGCTACTGGTACATCTGCTTGCCCATTTGTACATAAAAGTCTCACTCTGCCATTGTACCCCTTTTCTTGCCTGCTCATCATCCTCTAGTCCCTGGGAAATTGTAAGGGCTTCTCTCTTCTTTCCTGTCCTGTGCTACCCTTGCTTCCTGATGAAAATCTTTCTCTCATGGAAGAGCCTCCCTCATTCCCACAGGCTTCTCCAAGTGTTCCTGTCTTGCCTTTTTCTGAGAAGATCTATGCTTGTTAAGTAAGGAAAACAAATGAATAATTGTTATTACTGGTTCAGTTTCTGTACAGGAAAATGTTGGGAACATTTGGCAAGATTGGGATGATATTTTCAGGGAATCTTTCTCTTGTCTTTGGAAACCTGGATAATGGAGTGTCCTGTTCTTCTCCTGTGTGGCCTGGGAGATAGGGAACTTCCCTAGCATAGAGGGATTATAGTACCTGGGGAGATGGGAGATCCCAGGTAAAGGATGCATTGAATTGCTGCTCTGCTTGATTACATTTAACATCCGAAAACCAGCAAGAACCTGGAAGACTAGGGGCAAGCATTCCTATTATATATGTCTGCAAGTTTACATGTAAGGGTAGAGGTGAAATGGAAGCTGCAGGCAGAGCTTTTTTACATCGATGTGACACCCTTATCTTTAGTGTGATATATGAGTCCAAAGTAATTTACAGCCTGATGAAGATAATACAGGTTTAGATCCTCAGTTGCTGCTATAGCTAATGGATATAGTCTAACTGCTCCTTCTGAGCTATATTCTACTGAGAATATATTTTTCTTTTATATTTAGAAGCCGGAAAGTATGTTACTAAAGTGTTATGGAGATCTGAAAAGAGGGGAGACAATGCACTTTTGCATTAAATGGTAAGAGATAGATCTTGCAGAAAACTTAGAAACCAACAGCAGGCTTATTGCATAAACGGGTACACCATTCTGTCTAGAGGTCTAGACACTGTGGTATTCAGTTATAATTTTTCCTGGTCAGAATATGACAGCTCAAGTATTCTACCATCCCTCAAATCCAAGAAAATAGGAATCTGCACATCTACTTCTGTCCCATAAAACACAAAATTGAATGTAATTTGCTTTTGTCTTTTTTATTTTACAAGTCCAAATATTCAATCTTTCAAGAAGTTATAGATCATATATTTCTAAGCCTTTACAATGTGTTTTGCAGATAGTTAGCCAATAAAAATACCTGACATTATTGGTCATTAATTTGTTAAACGCTCCTTTACCTTCAAATCACTGTTGCAGTAGTCTCATAAAATACGTCTTGTTTATTATAACTCTTCTATATACACTGTAGCTGTCATGCCATTACAATTGCCTTCTATCTTTGCCATCTGGATACAGGGAAAAGAACTTATCTCATATGTACTGTATGGAAAATAATTACTAGTGATATTCTGTAACATAACTGAAGGAGGATTTTTACATCAGATCTTGATTGCTGTTTAATACCACAAAACAAAAGTATTTAACAACATATATTACGAGAACTTTCTACTACTATGAACTTGCTTTAAATTTCAAAAATTAATTCTTCCATCTGGACACTCACATAATGTTTCTCAAACCTTAGTAAAACTCTACCAACACATTAAATATATTTTATCACCCAGATACAATGCGCGGGTTTAGAGCAACCTGAGGAAACAACAGGTTGTTTGGCAAAATAGTACCATCACATACTTTTCAGCATGAAAATAAAAAAAAAAAAGAAATCAGCAAATCCCACTGGATTTGAAACCTCATTTAGTTGAGATTAACAGCTGAATTTCAGATATTTATCTGAGTTTGTTTGATCTATTCAAATATAATGAATAACGACTATAAACTCCTCCAGTCTGCAGATCAGTCAGCTTGGGCAGACTCTTAAACATGCGCAGAATCTCCTTGAGAATTGGGGTTCCTCCCAGGATCAAAGGTCTGACCACATGCATTTTGCCACAGGAAATGTTTCCTCATAAATTATGTAGGGTGTCACTCAACCAGAAAACCTTGAAAACAAGCTCTTTTGCAGCACTTTGCTTCTTGTCCTTCTAATCTCAGAGCTGGAAGAAAAGCAGAATGCAAATGTAAGAATGAATAATGGAAGGCAGCAGACATAGCTAAATTTTGCATACATCCAAGAAGAACTAAGATGTCTCAATTTGAATAAGAAGTGAAAAGAATTCCTTGACCAGAAAAAAATTTGTTTCAATGTCCGATGTGAAAAACTGTCATTGAAAGGGTATTTCATATTTGTCATTGTAACTTAAGGGGAAGGGGCTCTACATATAAAAACACAATAAACTACTGACTGGAAAATTGCAAAATTTCCTTGACATCCTTCAATCATCATTTATTACCATAAAAGGAAACAAGTGCCATATTTCTGCATGATAAGTACAGTGACAAATATAAATACCTATGTTTGTGTACAAATTCGAAATTAATCAAATTTTGATGCCTGCAGGGGAAAGAGAATCTATAATGCAGTGCAAACAATGTCAAAGAAAAAGGAACAGTCATGGATCAAATTTCTGATAAAAAAAATTGCCCCTAGGAAATTCATATTTTTTTTTCATGATGGTTTTACGTCCTTATATAATGTAAAGACCATTCTTCATTGACTATGTGATTTGTGGCAGCAAAATAAGTATCTTCTCATCCTTGGTCATTATCTGGTATGGAGATTTAAAAAGAACAGCAAAGCAAACAGTTGCAAGAAGACTCACTTCTTTAAAAGATTAACTCTAATATAAAATTACTTTATCTTGTCTTGCAACTATTTCGAAACTCATTAAATTTACAACAGTCACTTCACAGGGAAATTATTTCTCTCCCCTGAAGAGACTGTTAACTGCTGTCACGTATTTCATGGTCCTCGATTATATGAACTCGCTCTGTTTCAGCAAAGAGCTTGAAATCCCTACAACATCAATGCAATGACAGGACCTAAGTACAGAGCTCAGCATGTCTTTCTTCCCATTTCTTCATAGAACGGTTGACAATGCATGTATTGCCTTGCTAATTGAGCATTAGATTAAGTAGGCTGGTTTATTTGTTGACTGGATTTTGGCAAATAAGTGGAAGAAGTAATTGCCATCATAAGCACAGCAACAAATCCGCTTTACATTTTAATTTAATGTGTTTGTATGGGATCTTAATCCTTAGAACAGTTACATACTACTGTAGCTAGCTATAAATGTGAGGCATAAAGTATTCTTCTAATATTCTGTCATCAGCATTTGCATTTTCAGGTTGGAAAAAAAACATTTTGGAAATGGTGATGTATTCTGAAATATTATGCTCAGTATTTGCAAGCTGATCAAATACTGTACTTTCAAGGAAGAAATCTGTAATGACATTGCTCCTTATAAAAGTTTTTAGACAAGAAGGCCAGTGATATTTAAATAATTTCTGCAATGAAAGGTAGTCATATATTTAGTTAATAAAACTATCTACTTGTAAGCAGCTTTAGGAACCAGTATAATCCAATGTTCTTGTTTAGTTCTTGACTGTCAAGCTTATTAGAACAAACACAAACAAATCCTTGAATTTGAACCTGTTTCTTCAGAGTATTAATATCCTATATCACACAACACTTTCACTAGTAGAATAAGATTTTTAACCTAGTGGTTTAAAAATGATACTTATTTTTTGAGAAATTTACTTTTCCTGTGAGCAAGTACATTGACCCATGTGTCAGGACCTGGAGGGCACTGACAGAGCTTCATGCCCACATGTAGCATAGATGGGCAGCCCTGTCTGTGGGCCAAGAAGCTCATGGCAACCTCAGGCTGGGACCCCAGCCCTGTGCCCAGCTCGTACCCTGCTGACACCAGTGGGCATCCCCAGATGGACCCCAGCCCCACCATAGGAACATAATAGGAATAAATGATGAGGAAAAGTATGAGTCTGTTTAGACAGGTTGATACGTATGTGCATGAACACGCTTTCAAACACACACAAATATTGCTTTGAGTGGGGAAAAATAGAGAATACTGTAGCGGTCTACTAATTTATGTATTGTGTACCTTTGTACTTTTGTAAGCTGCCTATATTTATATGCAGTGGAATCAGTGGTTAGAAAAATATTGAAGATTCAAGTTTACCTTGCTAGTTCTCAACCTCTAAAGATCTTGTACAGAGAAATCTCTTTTGCCAGATGAATATTGAAAGCAGATTGAACCATTGCTCAACATGTAATCAAACCAGACATTTGTAGAATTAATTATGAGTGACAACCCAAGCCAGAACTTCAGTGCTGGCTCACTTCACTCCTTCATCTGTGTACCCTCAGGGATTACAATTCTAATGTCTTTGTCACTGAGGAAATTACATGATTAAACTAGCTTTCATAGGGAAATAAATTACTCCTCAAATTTTAAGTTTATTTCTACATCCCAGCACCATCTTAGGGACTTCATATTGAAATGAATTATCTACATTATTTAACATCTCTTTCATTTTTCATTTTCTTAGAAAATATGTTTCTATTTTTCCATACTTGCCTCTCCATACTATCCCCAAAACAGGCACCTGGGCATTTTTACTTTACAGTTTACTTTAATGTCTCTGATAGGGTTGACATTATATTATCATTCTGTCCATATGCAGGCAACAATGATTTCTGTTTCACCGTACCACACATTTTATTATTCGTTCAGTCATATTATCTTGCATGTATATGCACACAATTGCATGCGTGTGTTTAGGTGTACTTGTATACAGGCATATAATAAAATTTCATTTCTTGCTTGGTCAGAATTTCTTATGCAGTTCCAATTTATTCTGTCTAATGAGACAAATTCTAGCAGCAGTCATGTTGACAGTTAAAGTAATAGCTTTACAAAAGCAGTAACCTGTTGCTGTACTACATTGTTATATTGAAAAATGGATGCTCTGGTTTGGAGCACATCTTTTCATTGAGCGGCTACACTCCATGATGGAAGATACGTGTGAGAGAAGAACATTCCTAATCGCCAAATGTTCTGATAAGGAGAGCCAATTAATCTTTGTCTGTTGGAAATGAGGATAGGAATTAATTCCTATAAACTAGTGTGAAGACAGAGTTCAAATAAAACTTAACAATATTAAAGCTCTTTGCAATTCTCCTTTCATGCTCTGTACACATTACTTTGTACTCATGTCAGCCTATGACGATGCAATTTCTGAGATCTAGCGTGTCAGTAATGCTGAGAAAAGCTGATTACTAAATTCCCTGGCAGTGATGGTTGCCTAAACCCAATTAACTAGCACTGTTTAGAATAGCTTATTTTCTCTTGTCATTATTTTTAGGGAATTCACCTTAACACAGTCAGGTTAGTGGGAAAACCAGCTATCTAACAGAAAACTCAGCCGTGGCTCTGCTTGCCCTGATCTCTAGCGCACAAAGGACACAGGAACACAAGGAGCTTGTATCCAGATCTGCAACATCCATTTGGCTGACCACACAAGTTGTTAAGAAGCTCTCGGTTCATTGAAACGATGATCTTAGTTGTTACATACTAGACTGATGCAGAGTGCTTTTCTCTGGCCTTTTTATTGCCACAAACAAAACTCTCTTACTCATTTGCTGTAAGCATACAGTGTTTCACAAGTCATGGGTGACGGTTAAGCGTGGTGTATTTCTGAGCTCTGAGAGAATTCTCCTAATGGGAAATTTAAAATCTCTGGCAATGCTGACCTTGTGGTTATTTGTGTTAACCAACTTCAAAGAAAAATCCAGAAAGAACAAGAAATTCATTCTTTTGCAAGATGAAAGATACGCTTTTGAGGGATTCTTTAGGTAACAATACTACGAAGGGATTAAAAAGATAGATCATCAGTTTAAAACATCCATTAAGATTAGATGCAATACAATCCACAGGTGAAACTGATTTCTCTTGCATGAAGTCAGTAATCAAGCTGTATACAGGAAAAGCCTAGAGGCTTCCAAGGGCTTCATTTTATCCTTCAAACCCACTGCCTAAGCTGCATGATACAGAGCACCTCCAGAGCCATAATCTCCTACCTGCAGACTGGAGGGAGTAGCAGTGCACTACCCAAAGCCCTAGGACAAATGGACTTGTGTAAATCTGCCTCCTTCGGCAACCTTTGTACAGTCTTTCCGCCTATGCCTCTCCTTGGGATGCATAGACACATGCACACAGAAATGTATCTTGACCCTGGAGAGTTTATCATTCCCCTTATTGCCAGCAGACGTTTTCAGCCAAGAGAATTATTCTCAATTGTAGGGTAACTTAGGGATTTTTTAATAAGCTAACAAATACTTTAGGGTGGATTAATAATGCAGAAATGTTGAGAAAGTGGAAGTTGTACATTTTCTGAAAAATCTTATTGATAATACAGAATTACAAATAATATTAGGAAGTCTTAAAGATTGATGAATAACCACCAACTATTCGACTTATGAAAAACTTTCTTTCTCCAGTATTTATTTTAAAAAACTTAAGTCCTATTTTTAAAGCACCATCTCTCACCAAAAGAATAAACTTGTTGCCTTTTTTTTTTTCACTGATAGCGAAGATTATAGAATTTGATGCAATACTATAGTTGCATGTAAGATTTGCTTATAAATCCTAGGAAAATTCACAGGAGGCTAAAATGAAAATCCCTGTCATGCGATAAGCCCTAGTCAATGGTATGTCATCCACTCTTGGTCTCAATTTAGTTTAAAAAGGCTTAACAACTGTCAATTTGAAGAAACAAATTTGGAATAACAATGACCATCTCTTCCTGTTTATTGATTTTAGCCATTTTATTATGTTTTATCCAGTGTGTTAAAATTCAGAGTCTTGCCAGTAGGTTTCACATCCACTTACAGAAAAGCTTTAACACAAGGAAATGGATTAGGAATAGATTATTCTTGGCTGTCTAATAACAAAAAAAGTGTTCAACAACAGTTGATTCTCCTTATTAGAAACATTGTCATCTATGAAGCCATAAAATAAAGACTATAAATAGTCAGTGTTGACTTTAGAAAGAAAGTTTGTCTTTAATACAAAACTTGAGAAATGAGCTGGCCTTAAGGTTGATCTGAGTTTCTGACTTGTTTCTCAGTATCTTTGAATTCTCAATCAAGAAAAATGCATGACTTTCACTTAAATATTATGATGAATTAGTTTCTTATTTTTCTGTTGACAATGTGTTTGTATTACTTGCCTTTTTTTTCTTTATGCCATCTTAATTTTTTTGCTGAGTTCAATGTACATCTTCACCCACCCACTGATGTCTTGACATTTCCTCAACACCATATAAAACGGGAGAGTGCAGCAGAAATTTCGTTTTTTTTTTTTTTACAATGAACACTGAACTGTTTTGGGCAGTTTGGTTTGACAGCAGAGGAGAAAGTGTGAAGGAATGCATGCTTTACCGGAAGCTTTGAGAATAAACTGACAAAGTTACACTGGCAGAAGGGAATGTCCCTGGGAATGAGGAGTCAAACAACAGGAAAGTGAAAATAAGTGAACAATAATAAAGATTTCAACAGATACCCAAATCAGGACTGCAGGTGGAAAAAGAAAAGGAAGAATACAAAAAATCATGTCTGCCAAAAGGCATTAGCTGCCTTCTTTTATGGGATCTATGTAAAATCGACAGTATAATATCAGTTGAAAACAGCAGTTATATGTTTGCCATTTAGGATTTATGTCATTTTGTGTTCTCTCTATCAATTTGGGCTTGACAGAAGCTGCTATGACACAAATCACCACCAAATGTTTGCATAAAAAGTAGGAGACTTTTTTTCTTTTTCTTTCTTTTTTTTGCAGTTGGGGGTAGGTGTGAGGAAGAGAAAATGGATGGAATTTAGAAAAAAATAAAAGAAGAAAGAAATCAGTCTTTAATATTTTGTATCATTCTCAGCCTTCTGAGGACATGCATTTGCAAAGATTTATGTGCCATCTAGGTTTTTGAAACCAGGAAATTACAATCGTGTAACCTCTGATCTGAAACTGCAACCAGCCAGGGAAAAGCATATGCAATTGTTAATGGATCATCGTTCTTGTGGGCAGTGTCTATGACACCAGAGTGGATAATATTTGCTGAATAGTCCAGAATAGCAGCAGGGAAAGAAAGCCTTTGCTGTTACCATTGCCACCTAAATAGATGACCAGTTTTTCATATGTTCACTCACGCTCTGACCCTTTCTTTAGTTGTTGATTTTGTTGTCCTTGATGTTTTTGTGCTTGGTTCTGTTTTGTTGTTTTGTTCTCTGTCCTTTTGTTGTTGTTGTTTGTTGCAGAGGAATTTATAGCTGAGAGATGCCTATGCCCTATATATGTGTCCCATATATCCCACAAACTCCTTATCTGATAGAAACTCGATAAAAACTTTAGCACTTAGTTCACTGCTAGCATTTGTTGCTGTGCCAAGTAAGTTAGAAGTACTTTGACAAAACATATGGCCTCAAAGTTAGTTGAAGCTGATCAGCATTTCCATTTGGTTTCAACGCACCTTGGGTTTAATTCACCTAGTACTATCTGAAAGTCAGCTAGTGTGAGCCAGACATTGGTCTGCCTAGGTGGTCAATGGACAGAGATAAGCATCTTCCTCCTACTTATATTTTTTCCACTGTCTCTATAGGAATATTTAGTTCCTAGTTGGTTAAGTTACATGAGATGTAGCTCATGCTTTGTAGGTCCATTCATGAAGACCACTGTTTAGACATCTGTCTTTATGAGGTACTGAAAGAACCTATAAATAGGCAGGGACAAAATGTGTCAGTAATGAGATCTTCCATCTCTCTTGTTCTGTCGTGAAGTGTTAGTGTATAGCTTGTATTCCTGTTTATATTTAAGAAAAAAATAAAATTTTGTTAAGGATGAAAGATATGTCAAGGAGAAATGATAAAACTGTTAATGCATGATTTTAAAAATTTCTCTGTTCTATCTGTGCTCCATGAAACCCTAATAATTGGTTGTGTTCATTTTGACCTATTAAGCACCAAAATAAAACTATAAATACATCTTCATATAATTTGAACCATAGTTGTGATATTCAGCTGTGAGAAAATTAAACAAGTGCTGGTAAGTATTTCATCGAAAAGAAAGAGGTTTGTGCTATAACTGATTTTATCTCTAAATATATTTAGACTTTCATTTAAACTCATATAGAATTTCTCCCTATCCTGCCCTTTAACACAAAATGAAGCTAAAATAAAAGTTAACTCTGATCACTACAGTTGTCAGCTTCTGGGATGAGTTGGAACTGAGATTCACTTTGTCCTACAGTGGGATACAGTTAGTCCTGTAACACAATGGGAGGCTGCATTTCAACATTTAATAGAGGTTTGAATGGGTATTTTTAACTGTTTTCACTTCTCTGTTCTGGCACTACACACATTTATTTACATTTAGACAACAGAACTTTTTTCCCTGAACCTACAATACCCTATTCTGGCATCTCGTGATGGTGTTTTCCTAATGTATCTTTTCCTTTTTCCCTTTTGTACACTTCTGTTCTCTTATTTAACCCTAAAATGTTTGAGGATTTTGTCAGGGATAGAGTAATCGCAACAAAAGCACAGTTCCCTATTTTATCTCTTGCATCATTCAGTCCTCTTATTGGTAGTGGGCAGCTGTGACAAAGAATATCACCTAAACTGCTGAGTGCTCTCCTGGGCAGCTGATTCCATGGCTGGAGATCTGTGTTTTTTTCCGATGGCATGAATGGCCCTTCAGACTAGAACCATTCTGACAGTAAGACAGCATTTAGCTGAAGGAAGATGTTCAGCAATTCAGTCCCTTTATATGGCTATTACTGAACGTTGTCTCTTAAACTGAGATGTAATGTTTTTCTTCTTGAAAGATGCTGTAATAAGGAATCAAACTGCAATAAATGTTCTCAAAAATAAATGATTCTTCTGGGCAGCAATTGCAGGGGGTGAAAGAACTGCTTATGTCAAGTGGAGCTAAGATTGCATTCAGCAGCTGGCTTCATAAAGCATGTATAAAATGTGTGGTGAAATCACAGGAACACCCACAGGATTCCACAAGTTTCACCACAGGATTTCAGCATTGTTTACCAGAAACAGGTTTTTTAGACATTGTTTCTACTGCGAGGAGAACAAAGGAAAGTCCAAGATACAGTCTCCATTTCCTCATTGTGTCTATTAAACTTTAAGCATTTGTTTTTCAGATGCAGGAGTAGCAGCAAACCACAAGAATTCTGTATAGATCTGCTTTTCATACAGTAAAATATGAGTTTTTCAAGAATTACGTAATCTGTGTTTACTTTTTGGTTAAAAGAATAAATTATAGGCCATTTGAGAGCCAATATTAAATTTTCTTATTATTTTGTTCCACTGGTAAATAAATAGCTAGGAATATTTTCAGCACTATAGTTGACTCTTTTTTAGACTTCTATGTCACAGATAAACTATGAGATTAACCTTTTTTACCTTAATCATTCCTCCAGCTTCCCAGCAGTAATTAGTACAGCATCCTAAATATCCATGTCCTAATAAGTTCATTTCATGCAGAATATCCATGGTTTAAAACAAAAATCTGATGATGAAATAGTTACAAATTAGCTTTATTAACAGGAAATGAGAGGTTATTTGCTTTGACATGCATGTATGTGGAGGAGACAAAGAGTGTTACTGGGATTGGAAAGCTAAAAGAATGTATCCTAAAACATGAAGGAACAGCCAACTCAGGGATAAATATTTTAAAATCTATAATTTTGTTTCTCACAGATGCTTGTCTCTCTCACCAAGAGAATCTAGCTGAAATCTAAGGCAGACATATAATATGATGAATAAAGACACAAAGTGTCAAAAGAAATATTTATACTAAACTTAAAAGTCTAATTCCAGGAAAAATGATCCACATTGTCTCAAGTGCATGAGACATGCTAAAGCTCCTTGTCTCCAAGTGTTTTACTGCTGTCCCTGACTACCTGAATCCCTTCCTTCACTAAGCTAAATACCTCAGTCTTCATCTGGGTCTATCTGAAAAGCCTTAGGTTATCAGAGACATTCATACAGGGATGACAGGTATAATACAGATTTCATGCACACCATTTTGGAGTAACAGCTGAAAGCCAGCCCAGGATATTTCCTAGTGCCCGATATCCCATCTGCAACAGAAAAGCAATGGCCAATTGATTTGCAGAATATTGCTACCACAAGCATAAGTTGTGAAACTGCTGCTTTGAAGTTGTGGACTTCAGTTGTCTTCATCTAGAAGGAATTTGGACCTATAGTTTCAAAATCGTGAAAGCTGCCTGTTAATACAATTACTGAATATAAAAAATAGAAGCATGTGCCATATGTCCTATTGAAGTCTGGCCACTGATAAATCAGGAATACGACAGTCATGGATTTACAAGATTGACTGTTAACAAAATATGACTATCCTGATGAATCAAAGATTTCCTTGGTAAGAGGTAAATTGATCTATAAAGTACCTGTTTATTTCAGGTAAGGTAATCATGAGATTATTACAAAGCAAATCAGAAATAATCATCATCACACGAATTTCTATAAGTATAAAATAAAAGTACACAAGGCTGTTTAAAACTTTGAATCTCAACCTCAAATGGGCAAGAAAGCAAAAGAGAAGGCTAACAAAGATTTTACTAATGCTATGTCTTTGTGTCTATAAAATAGTTAAAATGATATTACAATAAACATGACACAGGAATCACTAAAATATGTTTTCTAGTGAGAAGCTAGACATAAAGAAAGACAACAGTTTTACCAACAGAAATTACTTGGCTTTATCTTACTATTAATTTCTACTGCTCTGCCATTTATCTATCCCTGTCTTGGGTTGAGTAAAGTAGAACAGATGTTGAGGGAAAGATGGGAAAGGGACAAGTGCCGGACAGTTGTTAGTTTTTGCATAGATAGGAATGCAATATCATCTATATGTACAGAGGTACTAGTACAGGAGACAAGTCCTATACAAAACCATGTTCGCCATGGGAAAAAACAAACATGGAAGTAGAAATTTAGAGCTTCTTAAGGATATCAACTATTAATTCCTGTGGACTGACAATCCAGAGTTTTAGGAAAATGTTTCTGTTTCAGGTGGCTAAGCAACTGGATGTCATCTAAGTAGAAATATTTCACTGATGTCCCATGGGTCTGATGTGTTTGTGTGTGACAGAGAAAGGGAGAGAAAGCAGTTTGAAGAGGTTACAGGCTAGTTGACATATTCAGATGATATTAAGCAAAAAGTCTTTGCTCAAAAAAATGGAAATTATTCCCAGGGCATATTCTGATGTACTAGAGGCACTATCAGTACTATGGGGAGGTACATTAAAGGAGTCTGCCCAGATACATATTTTGTTTGTTGGGAGACACTGACAGCTGCTACTGCTTTTGGATGTGGTACCTGTAAATTCCATAGTCACCACACAAAAAGAATTCCGAGTTACATATACACACACACAGAGCAGTCCGTTATGGTATGTGTACGATTTCTTCATGACCTCAGTGTCTTATAATCTTCATCTCACTCTCTGGTCCAATAATCAGGGCCAGATACGAGAAAAAAAGCAATGTGTTCCATGACAGTAGCTGTACACCTGTACACTTGACATGAATGTGGAATTCAGACAGTTGGACACAGAGCCATGTCATTAACAATCCTTCTCACATCCTCTATTACTGTTATTATCTGAAAGGAGAATTGTACTCATGGATGCAACTGATACCTCCTCCAACTGAAAGCATTACATTTTTATTGTACTTTACCTTCACTTCTGATCACTGATCAGAGCAACTACAAGAAATTTAAGTCCTTTTTATGTGTCTTAAAGCTGTTATTTGTAGTACTCCAGTAAAGGATTTTCTTTCAATATAATGAAATCAAACGACTGATCTTGCCATATAGAGTCTGTAAGTCAGACAGAAATATGAGCTGCGTGTGAACACAGCGCGTTGCAATATGCATAGAAAGTCCTCTATCAAGGTCAGCTTTGTGGCTAAAGAAAAATGGGCCTGCGTAAAGAATCCTACTGAAAAAAATGCTGAATGCATACAAGAAAACTGCTTTCTCTGAAATCAGAGAAGGACAAAATACAAAAGAAGGGGCAGATATCTAAAGAACTTTGGAACTCGATTTTTATAGCAGTACAACAAGCGCCAAATTCTGTAACAAAGCAGAAGGGCTATGCAATGATGACTTTGATGCAAAATGTAGGAAGAGTTAAACTGACTGATTGAGGCAAACCCGTGGGGAGTTATTTGAAAAGTGAGCACAAACGGAATACACCCTGCTGTAGTTTTTCTGTGATTGTGTCTCTAATGCATTAAATTTCAATAGTTCCTCTTATAAACAGCTCATAGAAGGAGACATGAACATTTTCTCTCTTCTTACTCAAACCCTTTAGAATGCCTATTTCAATTTTCCACCTACTGCTTTAAAAATGTAACGTAAAACATAAAAAAATCTTATTGTGCTACACTATTTTATCATTTTATTCGTTTTCGCAATGTAACCTCAAGATTTGTTTAAAAAATGGGCTCTAGTCGGTTTGTGAAGTTACACTATAATATTTAGGTTAACTCTGATATACAGCTGAAATTGAGTTTCCATTTAAACGGAGGGAAAAAAAATAAATCATCACTAAAATAGTAAGTGCTGTCCAAGAAAATTATATTTGTTGTCTTTTGATCTGTCTTTACAGTTATGCTTCAAAAGCAGACCTGAAAATAACCAGCAACTCAAAACCCTTCGTCATATCAAATGTCTTCATTATGTTGATAATTTTGCAGAAGAGACCGATTTTAGCATTTCAGAATAATCTAAAAAGTGTCTTCAAAAGTCTTCATCAATAGGAAAATTTAAAACTTTTAAGTATCTAAACCCATTCAGTACTCCATGAATCAAATTATTAAATCTTTCCTTTGTGATAGGTATATAACGATTCTCCACAGTGAACAAAATTAAAGTCAATAAAAATATTGATTTTTTAAGTGCTCTTTCAGCTATTTCTCTCATTCCCAAATATTGTTAACTTCCATATGTAATTTTTACTAATACCAGCATTGGCGTAGTAATTATTGTATATGGGGCTTTCACGGGAACTTATCAGTTTATACTTCATCCAGAGAGGTATTTTATGTCTCTGTACTGGGTTTCTATGAGTATAATTACTGTGGGCTAGATACTGTTTACAAAGATGCTTCCCTGAGTAATGAACCACCTTTATGATTACCCCTGAGGAAACGTCTCAAGGAAGAAAGTGAACCACAATTTTCTTGATATTTCTTCCTTGAACTCCAACAGAGAATCAAAAACCTTCAGGCTAGCCAACATTAATCCTTCTTACTCTCCTTTGGGAAGGAAGTAAATACACTGTATAGGGTCTTCATCTTCATTACCCAAAATAATTTTAAATTTCAGAGTTTTTATAGAAGATTCTGTGCTTTTGTATTCTTCATAATCTTCAGGTTTCTTGAAGGTCTCCAGAGAAAGATGTATTTACGTGAATTTACATCTGCACCAGACATACTCATTCCTTTTGATAGTGAAAAGTGTCTTTTATTTGGAACAAACTAAATTGTGTTTAAATTAGGTAGACTGTAATTCCGCCCACTTAACCACTTATTTCTATGAGTTTATAACTATTAAAAGAATGAATGTTAGTTTAGCCAGTTATTAAAATGCTAATTACATAGTACAATATTCTAATCTATTAAAAAACTACACTAATGTATTGTCTTTTTTATTTGCCTAAGTTTAGTCACAAGGAATGTGATACTATCATCCATAAATGAATACATTCCTATAATTTTAAGATCGGTAAACCAATTTATTCCCACTAAAACCAACAAATATCTCTGTAAGACACAGTATTCTAGAACTGCAATTCTTTTAACTGAGAACATCTTTTCTCTCTTCATTGAATACAGTTTAGCAGCTATATTCTGCTATTTCCAAACATTCTTGTTAGGTGCTCTTTAGTTTATCCGTGTCTGTGAAGCATCACCATTTACAAAATTGGGACTAGGACAGCTCTCTAAAACATGTGTTCTCTGTAAGGCAAGAAAAAATATAAATATTAGACCTATCATTCTACTCATTCCTTTGCCTTCTGTAAAATATATAACCTGACCCCAAAAGTCTCACTCACCTCTTTGTTCAGCATGGGAGCAACCTGGCTCCCGTAATGGCAACATATCACCTAGTGCTCCAAACAGATAAACATAATAACTAACTCGGCTTATCAAGCATGTGGGAACTTTCTCAAATCAGAGCAAGTCTCAAAGCTTTCTACAAGCCACAGCTTCTGCTGAACTGCAAAGGATATTTCTACCTTCTTTTCTGCCATATAAACATATAGAAATAACCAAATACTTACACAAAGAAAATAAACAGTGCTTTCCTACACCATACAGTGCAAATACACTTTTTTCCAGTGTTAGTGGTAATGACCTGCTATTCAGAATAAATAATTGTTCTGTGAAGCACGGAGTTCAATATCATCAAAGATATTTAAGCATCCAATAAGTATCTAATAATCTTCTGAAGATCTGGACTTAAGGTTATCCCTCAGCTAGTTCACCTTAGGCAAGGTCTATGTCATACAACACTGGGACATCTACAGTCAGACTAATTACTCAGGGGTTCACCTAGCTACATGCATTGTCTGTGTAATTGCCTGCATTTAGCTGTGAACTTTTCACTTCTGTCATTAATAATTTGCTTACAAAAGGTAGCTATTTAAAGAGAAAAAATCAGCTCACATTTCCTTTTCGATTAATTGTGCTCTAAAAATTCATGTTTATATTTACAGATTATAAAACCATATGGCCAAATATAGTCACCTACTTTAGACATCTGCATCCAACCTTGGTACCCAAAGAGCTTTGGGAAATGTGTTATGAACTTCCTGTAAGAAAACCTAGACACTAGAAGTGTCTTTTACTCCATGTGGAGAGATAATTCTGGTTTTGAGAAGCAATTTTTTTACATAGATATTTTACCATCTATAAGTCTGCTTTCTACTGCTCTAACCAGGCTTTCAGTGAATCTGTTAAGAGATACTTATATTCAAGGTTAAAATATTTCTGGCCTCTCCTAAAAAGGCATGAGGATGGAATCCTTGATACTAACCATTTTGTAAATAGGCTGGGTACTAACTGCAAAAGAAAAGATTGAGTCTTCTGGTGATCATAAGACCTTAAACCTCTCTTGAACTCATTTTAATTTCACTGTGGGAGATTTATATAATTAGCTTATTATTCTTGTCTCTTCATTTCACTTACTAACACATAGTTATTGAGTAAGTGACTTTCTGGAGGAGTTTTCTTTATTGTAAATACTATCTTCCAAGAGTGTAAATCATTGTAGTTCTGACAGAAAATTTTCCTTCCATTACTCTGTCTCCTACTAATCTTCCAACTTTCATACAACCTCTAACACTTCTCTGTCCTTTATAGCTTAAGATTGTCTCCAAGCAGAATGTTTTATCTGCCTGGTCCAAATGATGGAGAGAAATGACTGCATGAGAGTTAGACACAGATTGCAAATACATGGTTGCATTTCAGTTCACATCTATGACACCAGGTCATATGCCAGTTATGACTCTTTTACAGTATTTGTTTTCCTTTAATTTCTACTGCTTTCAGGAATGTCTCTGGCAGAAATCCCTCACAATACTAATTTTTACTCTCCTATTTCGGTTTTGCCATCTTTTAACCTAAATGTTTCAACACTTTCAGTTTATTTTACTTGCTTGCTCTTTCACTAATGTAAATGCTATAGTCTATTTGCCAAATATGGAAAACCTTCATACTTTCTCTTTGTCTGCCCAGGCTTTGAAGAAACCCACTTTAAACAACCACAAAGCTACCTCAGTACTCAATATTCCTTAAAATCCAACTTCAGAAGATTTTTTTTTGCTGACAGCTGTTAGAAATAATGACTTATCAATAGGCAGTAAAGTCCTGACACAGTTTCTATCAGGTGTTTCTGTCCTGATCTATATTTCCTAGTTAATCTATATGAACCATGGATATTCTTGTCTGTCTAGGCACATCCTACTTTTGTTCCCTGAGATAAATTACGTATTTTTCTATTCAGAGAGTGTGGTTTTAGTTTGTGTCTATATAGTGTCTCGTATTAGTCCATTAATGGACAGTAAAGCCATCAAGATGATGATAAATCTTTTACAGTAGTTATGTTTGGCCATTGATGTAGGAGGTGAGACATTATTAGGCTTAGTTCATTATATACTAAGCCTAACAGTTTATTATGTTGCTTAAAATGCAAAATGCTACAGATACCAAATTTTTTTTAAAAGAATTGATCAGAGTAGAAAATCTACCATCTGGGTATTGATGCCATGATTCTAATGATAACATCTATTATAATCCTTTAAGATGCATTTGTCAATATGAAACCATAAATTCTTATAGATTTTGATGTGGGACTATTCGAGATTATACACAAGACTTAAATCCATCCGTTATTTCTGCTCTTTGTAGCTAAAAACAAGTCCTCAATTTCTTTTCTGTCGCTTGTTGATGTTCAGAGTTTCAATGAGCAATGATCATGTGATAAATGTTTGCTAACTTTTTACTTGCAGTTATTTGCAACGATGTAACGCAAGAAGACTTCCATTTTCAGATTCTATTCGAGCCTTTGGAAATACCAAGCTAGCAAAATCTGCCTCTTTACACCCATGTAATGCTGTCTTTCAGTTAATGTGTCCTGCACTGTCATATAAAGAGACATAATTTGATTAGTTGATACTGTTATGTTCAACAATATCAGTTTGAGCTAATCAAAAGCTTCAATAACATGTGAATTTCCTGTCCTTTGCCTTCCTCCCAAAAGGAAGACCACTTGGTTTCTGTAGTGAGTGGACTGATTTTGAAAAAAATTCTCCATTTTCATATACAGTGGAAAATGTTGTGGAAGAGGTTGTAGTTTATTTGACAACTCAGTAGTGTTTGGAACATATCAGGAGGAGATGAAAAAGGGGTGTGCAAAAATTAAACCACACAGCAGGTAAGGGGCAAGAACTAACAACTGATTAATACTTCTTTGAAATTCCCAAATAGCATGAGACTGGGAGACGCAGAGGACTGCTAAAAGGAAAAAAAGTGATTTCCTTTTTTGCTTTTGTCACTTCACTCATTAGAATGATAACAGCTCTGATGTCTTGCAGTTACAAGTGGCAACACAGGAAGGATTAGCAATTGTGGTAGACTCACTACAGACAAAATTTATCTCACCAAACTTTAGGTATATAGAAGCCAATTGTTTAGGTTGCTCATGCAGTCAATGAAAGGAAAACTACTTCCTGAAGGTGATTTGTTCTTTCAGTCTTGGACACCCAGATGGAATCTGCCTATGGGTACTTAACTCTTTCTATTAAATACAGTCTACATAATTGCAATATTAAACCCAAAGACTTACATATTGGATTTCTTGATGAGACAAATCCTCATATGATATCATCAAAAGACACCATGAAAGCAAATCAAAATGTAAATCCAAGGAAAAAAAAGTATTTTGAAAAGCCTTTCATTGAGAAATGGATTTGATGAGATATGAAACTTCTAAGAAATACTTCTGATTTCTCACTTTAATTTATATTGAGCACAGGAATTCCTTTGTCTAATAAGGTGTTTGGAAGGTTAAAGGATGACAGAATTTGAAGATAAATAAACGTTACCTACAAATTTGCCAGAGTGCAATTGAGATGGGTGGTGCTGGGAGTGGGCAAGAAAACAGCTTTACCAAAGGTTTATTTTCTGGAAATAAAGATAATGAGAGTGACACAATGAACTGGTGGTTAAGTTCTTCCTTGTCCCTGCCTCAGTAGAAGACTTGGAGCTCTTCTTTTTCCCAACACATTTCATTTTCAATGAACTAAAAAAAAGAGATGTCCATTTTCACACCAAAATGTATTGCTAAAGCTGGTGTTGTAAACAGTCCTTTTATAAATTCTGAAGTCAGTCTTATAGAGACATCCAAAAAATTGAAAAACATCTATTTCTTTATGATATTTATTACTAAGTAATATAAGTGAAATATATTTTGTATTCAGTAAAACTTAGGGTACTTTGAAACAGGTAATAAGCATAAGTTCTTTAGTGAGTTCATTGCAATACTGATTTTAAAAAGATCTTATAAGAGATAAAAGGATTTCTGTGACTTAGGTTAGCAATCTACTATGTCATAAATATAAAATAAACCTTTCAACTTAAATACCAGTCTCAGAAACTATCACTTTTTCTATGTTAATGAAGTCCCTTTTACAATGTAAAACTACAGTTAAAATAATGAAAACATGGGACCATTTAATTAAAGGGGGTTTATTAATTCTTTGTTCAAATTAGAATAAGAAAATTTGCCCCATGAGTTTTGCTTGTGACAAGAACATGTTTAGCTGGAGTTGAAATTCCTGAAATTCCAGGAATCATAGCTTTAAGAAAAGCAAACCCTACAGAATGAAACATTGAAAGTTAGTTGGAAAGTGTAGGCAAACACAAGCGAGAAGTAAAAAAACAAATTAAGAGGTTATACCAATACATAAACTCAAGTAGAAATGGAAAAAAAAATAGCAAATCAGCTAGAATTTGTTTGAACTGTTACATAGTATCTACATTAACATCTGAAATAGATAATACAGGCTCTTTCATATTAGTAGAAATAAATAGACCCTTTTGCCTGTGAGTCACCTTACTTATTTCAGGAGTTGTTGGTTAGAAGGATCTTTCTTGCCATTGACTATAAAAGAAGATAAAGATGACTATTTTAGGCCTTTAAAGATACATTCCCAACAGAATAGCAACCAGCTAAAACTATTCATGAAATAGCAGTCTTGACTTCATTTCTCAAATGTCCTTACTTTGAAGAAACAAAAGGCATACGAGAAATAAAAGTTCTTAACACAGATTGCTCCATTATATCTTTTTGTTTATGTTATTGAGGATACAGAGAGAACGATGAAGTGGTTTCACTTAGATTATTAAAGTTAGTGGGCTTTTGAAAGTTTATTTTTGTTTTAAATATACTGCCTTGATTTATTGAGTATATTAATGACCTTATATCAAGAAGAAAAGTATGGTAATGGAAAGAGTAGTATTAAAGTTGATAAGCCAACCAGTGATTTGACTTGAATTGTAATTGTATTTTTAGGAAACAGGGATATAAAAAGCAATAAAACTTATCTTATACATAAAACACAGAGATTTTCAAGTTCATTTTTACTATTTTTTTAAATACTTATGAATTTGTAAAGTAGCTAATAGCAAGGAAATAAGTGTTTATGTTATAGTCTTATCAATATATACACCTAGTGTTTTAGGTAGAACCTCATGCCTTTCCTGAATGTGGAGTATAAACAGGAACAAAATCTTGGCTTGCAATGCATTTGGAATAATGTGTTATTAAAAATATCCTAGTCAATTACATACAAGCTAGAAAAATAGAAAAAAAGTATTCATGAAAATATTTTATGCCAGAATGTATATTAATATTAATATTTCTTAAGTATCAATTAATTATTCTCATATTCTTTATCAGTACAGGGCTAGATTGGGATTTTTTCATGGGGGGGGGGCAGTAATTTTTTTTTCAACCCAACACCCATAGGCAGGTTTGTTGATGTAGTATACCTGCAACTGACTATGGAGAAGCCTAACATGGAGCACATTTGCGCTCTCTGTCTGGTACTACCAAATGGCATGGTCGGTTTTGCTTCCTTGAGTCAGTGGATAAGTGAGCAAACACTGCATGCTTTTATGGTGTTTGGTTTGTATATGTTATTCACACACAGAACTCAATTCAATCTGCTTGTAGTAAGACTTTTGATACTATCCCTCATAGTGCTCTTCTGGATAAGTTGTCCAACTGTGAGATGAGCAGGTGCACAACACACTGTGTGACAAACTGTCTGAACAGCAGGGCTCAAAGGAATGTGCTGGATGGAGCTACACCTGGCTGGTGACTGATGATCGATCACCAGTGCTCAATCCTAGGGTATGTTCTGTTTGATATTTCTATTAATCATCATCTGGATGTAGGATTTGAATGCTCCAGTAGCAAATTCACTGCTATTGACTCTTTCGAGGGATGAGAGGCCTTTTAGAATGATCTAAATAGATTGGAACATTAGGCAATCATCAACATGTCTAAATTCTGGATTCTGCACTTAGGATGGAGAAACACTTGGGCACAAGTATAACTGGAAGTAAAGCAACTGAAGAGCAGTCATGCAGAAAGAGGTCTGGGGGTACTGGTTGACAGCAGGCTCAACACGAGCCAGGAATGTGTCATGGTAGCCAAGAGGGAAAAATACTTCCTGGGGTGCATGTAACACAGTAAAACCAGCCAGTCAAAGGCCGTGTTCAGCACTGTTGTGTTGACTACCCCTTGAGTACTGTGTGCAGTGCTGCACACTACATTTTGAGAAAGCTGTGAAGGTCCTTGGATGCATCCAGAGAAGGGCAGTTTGTGAAAGGGTTGGAAGGAATGTCATATGAGGAGCCCCTGAAGACTTTGTTTTTGTCTAGTTTGAAGAATAGGAAGCTGAGGGACAACCTAATTGCTCTCTACAGCTTCCTAAGGAGAAGTGGAGAGGAAGGTGTTGATTTCTTCTACCTGGTATCCAGGGATCAGCCTCATGGGAATGGCTCAAAACTGCAGCAAGGGAGATTTAGATTTAGATTTAGATTTAGATTTAGATTTAGATTTAGATTTAGATTTAGATTTAGATTTAGATTTAGATTTAGATTTAGATTTAGATTTAGATTTAGATTTAGATTTAGATTAGTCTAGTCTATATAAGGTAGGAAAACTTGTGAAAAAAACAGATGAACACAGAAGATATTCTATGTTTATTACAAATAAACACCCAAATATCTAAAACTAAATTTCTGTCTTCCCACCACAGTTCTCATACATTCACTATTAATGTTGCTTGGTAGGGAACTGAGAAATAGATATTTGGGAATACTGCAATTAGAGAGGAAGAAAAAGTCCTCAGTAGAAGGTACTACAGAAGACATCTTAAATCTCCTTCAGAAGTTTATTGAAAATAGTGGTTCTGTGTGAAAAAAAAATTAAAAAAAGGAAAAAGAAAAAAAACAGTGCTTTTTACTGAAATTGCTTGGTAGGAACAAAGAAAGAAGACTGGAGGGAAGAGATGGTAACAAGAAAAGTCAGAGAGTGCACATTATGAAGATACTGAAGAGAACTGTGTAAGAGACATAAAAAACAATTAGAAGAATAATTTCTATATTATGCCAAGAAATTTAAGTGTTTTGCAATATCACTTGGAGGAGCATGTTATTTATAGGACCTTTGAAAGAGCCCTCATTTTGATGGTAACTGGGTAAGTGGTGTATTGTTTCAATAACTTTTTTAATGGTCCAAGACTAAAATAGTATTATTAATTAATTTTTTAAGAGATCACAAATCTATGGAAGCACTTACTTGCATTGCAGTAAGGAATCAGCATATTATTTTCTCTGAGAAATAGCTCTTAGTTTGTTTATCTTTTTTTTTTTTTTCATCTTTTCTGATAGTTCCTATTCCATTTGAGGTTTTGGGACATCCCGGCTGTTTACTATAATTCCAGTATCTTTTGTTAATGGATGTACTGTATTTTCTTATTCAATGGAAACTCTTCAGAAGACTACTGTACTAGGATGACTTAATACCTTGACTAACTTCTAAAAATTTTAAGTCTTTTCCTGTTATATTGGAATCAATAAGCAAATCTACAAGAATGCCTGTGAGATTTGATATTTTTAACATTAAAATAAACCATAATAGTATTCAGAAAAATGCAGAGAAGTATGCTTCATGATAAGCTGGTCATCTTCATCTGGGAAAAATAACGAGACCAAACAAGTCTAAAGAGAATTAAAGAAAAGAAAAGCAGATATTAAATAAGTTGCAGGTTAAAGTTCATTATTTTTGTTACCTCAAGCTTTAATCAGGCTCATAATTGGTTTGGGTACTAACCATATGGGTCAGCAGGAGACATAAAAATAGATTAGAAGTAATTCATTTTGCTGAATTGAGAACGTAATGTGTTGTGGGTTTGTATTAACATTAAGGAAGGGTAGGAAATGAAATGTCATTAAGATTAATATTGAATTATGAAAAGTAAAAGCTTTGATGTTAATCTTTGAAAGGATCGTGTGCATTTATTTACCACCTAAAAATCTAACACTGATTTAAAAATAAATTCGTATGTAAACTCTCAACCAATTTTCAAGAATTTTTTTTCTCTCCATTTGCCTAAAGGATCCAAAACCAGATCAGGGAAAAGGGAACTAAGTCTGCTATGTCACTGAACAATTGCTCTTAATCTGATTAGTTCCCTTTTCTTGCAGGTGTTCTCAGAAACAAAAAAACTATCTTAATTTGAGGATGAAAAGCAGAAGGCACAAACATCAACATCCGGGGAAGATACTCAAGGCACATATTCCAAATGAAGTGACTCCACGCTCAGTAGGACTAAGAACCATAGAGAGCTGTGTGATTTAAGATGTCTTACTGTCTTTACATTTCTCTGTTGACTAATGAAAGGGGATAATCATTCAGCGTGTCGTGGGACATGTTTGTGTTGTTTTTTTTTTTTCAAATGTATACATCCTTTAGATATTTAACCCTTCTCATATATGAGGTGGAAGCCTGGATACCATTTTCAGCCACATGGATTCCATTTTTAAAAATTGAACTCTGAAATGATGAAAGTTTCAGAATAGATTTTGTAGCAATAGGGAAACACAAGATTTGCCTTAGAAATGGATAAACATTGACTAAGAACATTGAATACATGTATTTTGTTAAAAGACATAAAGAGATCTGATAGTACCATTTAGACACAGAACAAGAAGAAGAAAAGAAAAAAGACAACCACAACAACAAAGACAACAACAATGACAGTTTTGATAGAAATGAACTGGACTGGACATCATAGATCGCTGGATGCTTCTGTACAGCTGAGTACAAAATAAACTTTACTTTTCAAGAAGGAGCATGTCAGTAAATAAGATGAATACAGAAATCCGTATTTCTGTATTTGGAAATACTCTAAACAGAATAAAAACTTTGTAAGATCTCTATTTTAAAATGTAATGTGTCTGAACATGTTTATAGCAACATGTAAACTAATGTAAAACATGTAAAACATGCCAGTACATCAGAATTCTGAAATGAAGACAAAAAAAGTACAGTTGATTAAGGAAGGTGAAAGCAAATATTGCATCTAGCATTGAGGTGTTTTTCAGTGGTTTACAATAACTGTGTTTAGTTAACTGAATTATAGTCATACAGGTCCAGTTTCTTAAGTCTTTGGAGACAATGAAGGAAATTGCAAATTGCAAGAGGAAACAGGATACTACCTACTAATCGGAAAAGCAGTTTATATATCGCCAAGTACAAAAATTGCATCTGTCCTATGCAGAAATGGAGAATATGCTCTGAGTAAGTACTACATAAAGTATGCTCCTAACCTCAAGATATCAGTAGTTTCATTGTGAAAGAAGCAACCTTGCCTGTGTAAGAGGCCTCACCCTAAAACTTTTCAAATGTGTGAATCTCATGAAAAGACCCCAGTAAATATTACTGACCTGAGTACATGTTGCAGAACTGACTTCTGAATCAGGACATTTTTCTCAAACCTGCTGACTTCTGTTCCTTAACATCAATGGATTCTGAATGGATTGCTTAATGAGTATTGCTTACTTAACAATCATCTAAAACCAGGATGGGAAAAAAATATTAAGAATATGAAACATTTACAGTAGAGTACCACCTCTTTACTGTATACTCTAGCTGACCTGGTGTTTCACAATAGTTGTCAATTAAGAACAAGAGTAAAGGTGGTACAAGGGTAATGGCTTTGATATAAAACCGCAGAGAAAAATCTATTGTTATGTTGGCTATTATCATCTATTTCCCAGATTAAGAATTACTAACAAAAGCAGAAAAACTTATCACTGTTTCTAAAAATTAATAGGCCACTGCAAAGAAGTATGACAAAGACAAACATAGGTGGAAAGTGACCAAAGAAATTAAAAGCAAATGTTACAGCTGCAACTTTATCAGCTTCTCCTGTAATTCTTGCTCTTTTTGAAGTATGCCTGCACTTCAGTATAACAGCCACACATATTCAGGACTAGTTTTGGTATGAATTATCCAATGGGAAAACAAAACTGTAATTATAATGCATAAAGATGCACATGGAACATTTTACAATGACCTCACATATTCAGTATGTTAGAGACAAGCCTAAAAGCTCTGCACCATGTTTTTCTAAAAAAAAACTCTCTTACATATGCGTACATAAATATAATCCCCTAATTGAAATAAGTTTTTACTTACAAATACCTACCATAGTGGTAAAATACAAGAAAAGACCAATAAGTATTTTGTTTTTTTGGTGCTAAACTGTATTTACTAAGTTTACTTAACAAACTGTGTTTACTGAGTAGACAGCACAAAACTTTGTTCTACCTGGAAGATAAAGCATGTAATTTTAGCAATTTTGCATATTTCACAGCCTTCAATTAATGTTTTTGAATTAGCTTAAGCAGAAAAACTGTTCAGAAATTATTTTTTGCAGGATAAAATTTAAATAACAAGAGATTTTTTTCTAATACATCTACCAACTTTTATATAAAAGTTGAGAATAAGATTACTGATAAAATTCATCTTCGGTATTTTTTAATAGGCAGAAGATTTATAACATGGCAAAGAGGTGTATTCAAAACTGTGGAAAAAAAAATTACAAAAGTAATGCAAGCAAACAACACCATACTCATATCTCAGCAGGCAAAGCAGAGCTAGACAAATATGAAGAAAAATAATTCAGAACATCAAGATGTCATAAAAGGACATAAAAGGTGTGGTGAATGATGCAGTTACAGAGACAGGTAACACACGATATGCATGTAGGATTGAGTTTAGGAAAACTACTAGATGGTACTAGAATAATAGACAAATGTTCAATATACCTTTATGTGTTTTAGAAAGCAAACACAAGCAACGAACATGAAAGAATCACAGAGGTTCTGTGCAGCATCAAGAGATGTATTACTTTTCTAAAGACATTCATTATGCTTATAATTTCCATGGTAAAATGTGGTTTAGTGACTGTCTCAGTGTGAAATGAGAACCACAATACAGTGCAGAGACTCTCAATGTTCTCACTAACCAGAAGGAAAGCTTGTCTTTCTCTCTGCACAAATGCCTGGCTAAATGTCTGTAAGAGAAATTTCTTATCATGTGAAAATTATTCTCTCTATAGAGGGAAGAGTTTCTTTCTGATTTCAAAACTTGTAACCTAATGCTCAACTTAGTGAATTTTCTATCATATTCTTTTTTTTTCTTTTTTTTCCCCATAAGGAAGCCCTCAGACCACAATAATTAAATTTTGAGCAATTTTTCTAAGTAGAATTTTTCCCTGAAAATTTCCACTGACTGAAAGTAATAATCACAACATAATTAAAATCAGAAGTGATTCTGAATAACCTGTTCTAGTCATGCCTGAGCAGAAAACAAGTCTGCTCTCTATGTGAGAATTTTATCCAACTGTGCAGACGGAGTCATGTGCAGATAGGTCATAAATAATGTCTGAGGTCCATTTAAGTCCCAGAGAGCTAATTATTTACTTTTTTTGTGCTAGTAAAAACTAGAGAAGACCCAGCCTTCCGCCATCATAGATAAAAGTATCCACCCCAGTGAAATCTTCTTTGGGAAAGCAAATAGTAAAGCAATAGTAGTTGGAATATCTCCACTAGTCTCTGAGATGTCTTTACCTTTTTTGGTTCCATTTGGAGACCTTCAGCTGCCCCAGAAATATGAAATATTTTGGTGCTCAAATTATACTTAGAACACTCTGCTCTTTTATGAATAAAGGGAAAAAGATGTATACATCAGATAACCTCAGAAAGAAGAAAGGAGTTGTTCACCAAAAGTTTCAGAATTCAACGAAAACTTCGACACTGCATTTTGGAAACTTATCCGCCAAAGATTAGGTCGATATCCAAAAAAAATGTGTCATGCATAAATTAAATAGCTCTACATTTCTCTCCTTTGTTTTTGTTGTGGAAAATAAGGTGGGTGAAGAACAGTTGGAGTTCACAAAACATATGTTGTTTATTGCCATGTAGTGGCGTAGGAAATGTTAATTAAGACAAAAAATATCAGTAGCAGCATCCGAAATTTGGCTGTGTGGCTATTTTGTACTATACTATCAGGCTATATGGTGAAAAAGGTTTCAACCTGTTCTACTCAGGATGCTGGAAACTCTCTTACACTGAGCCATAAAAAGGGCAACGTGGTCATTTTACCACATTTGGGCTGAACCTTCACCAAAGCTCTGACTCGGGCAACGAGACAAGAAGCTAAAGCAGCCAAACAGATTAAGTCATGACACTTCCAGAAATGCTTTGTAAAGTATGTTAACCACAAACAGTGAGCTATACTGCTGGCTGCAGGTTAGGTAGTTTGTGGCCTACCTGTGAGACCAAATAGGGGGCTGACAAGGAGGGAGCTGTGGGGATTCTGTGGTCCAGCCCAATGCCTTCTTGCCTCGCTTTTCTACAATGAATTTGTCCAAGCTGTTTCAGTGTGCTAACTGCTGCAAAACTGTCTTCCTTCCTTTCTTTTTCCTGCCATCTTACTTTTTTTCCAGCTGTAGCCCAGACAAGTGGAGGCACTGGGAATGAGAGCTGGTGGTGTGCAGAATTGAGGGTGGTACTCAGTCAGACTCCTCTGATTGCCCCCAGAGGACTCTTCGTTTAAGCTTCATTCCAGTATCAGACATTTAGCTGTAGCAAGACTTGAGGATGTAGCTTCACAACTTTCTTTTCAGCTGTACTGCTAATTAGACACTCTCCCCTTCCTGACCTTTCCTGTTTTTTCCCCCTTCTTAAGTTGTCACATCAGGTGTGCTGATACAAGCAGTCTGTGCAGCTTTGCACACATCAGACCATGGTTAAAAATAGCTCCTGAAGTCCCAGGTTTTTCAGTCTGGTGTTATAGGATAAAGTTATTTGAATGTCAGGTTTTGACAGTCCTCCCACTGTCCAAGCCTGCTATTTTTCCAAGAGATAGTTTAAGTCATCTGTTTTACAATCTGACTCCAAAGAACTGCTGCTCTGCACAGTTCAAAGCAAGTTGTGAGCTTCAGCAATAGGACGAGACCTGCCAATAAGGAGCAAAGGAAGGAGCAGAGTGGCTAACACTGCCTTTGTGTCAAAGGCAATATAGTGCTGAACATGCTGTTCATGCAGGCTCGTTTTCTATGTCAGTTTAAACTAATACAAATAATGGAGAACTTAAGTATCCAAAGTAAGGTTCCACCTTCCCCTCTACTAGTTTCCTTGAAGAGTACTCCACTGTGGTGTGGGGGCCGTGAAGTGAAATGCTGAGAATATAGTATACTAAACTTAGAAACACAGTTTTCCTGTGCTTGCCTCTTAGAGCCTTCAGGCACTATAAATTTTAGATAGAAGCTGGGACGAGGGTTTCAGCATCTATATTTTGGGCATAAGGTCCTTAAGGGCTCCTCAAAGATGATTTAAGTATTTCAGTTTCTCTGCCTCTCTGCATCTTATCTAATAGGAAATACCTTTTTTCTTGACAACATTTATGTGCAGGAAGGAGAGAATAATAATTAGTCCTGGTCAAACTTTTGATATAAGAATAACATTTTTTCAGAACAGGTTGATTTATGGAAGTCCAAATGTTTTGTGGAAACATATTAATTTTAGTGAAAAATTTTAACAAACTGTTAACATTTTCTTTAGATTATATTGAAATATTTCATTCTGACAAGGGCAAAGTACTTTTTCTCTGGCTGTTGCATTTTGACATCACTGTTATTGTGTATAATTAATATGACTATAAATAAAAATTTAAGTGTCAAATTCAAAAGGAAATACTACTTTGCATCAAAGAAATTGTTCTTATTAAAGTGAAGCATGACCATGAACCTTTTTGAAATTTCTGAAATCATATAGAGGGAAATTTTGTTGGTCAGAAAACATTTACTTGTATTCCTACTTTTCTTTTCACACACTTGAAACAAAATATCAGGCTGTTGTAGCTTCTCCTTGACTGCAAATTCTGTTATTATTTTAGTACCACTAGATATGATACAGACAGTGGGTTCTACAGGCAAATAGTGCAATTATACAATAGATGTGGTTTCTGTTAGTACATTCTGGATGTGTAGACAAGCTGCTTTTTCAAAACTTGTGGCAAAGCAGTTTGCCTTCTGGGCATATAATAAAGATTGATCTTCTGTTCCTTTTTTTCATGGTTCCATGGTTTGAAACATCTTCCATTACAGCCTGATGCAACCAGTTACACAAAGGTACAGTATAAGGAGGAAAGGAGCATCAGGTGGAGTGGCTTATGAAAGAACAGAGGTCAGTTGGATCCGAACTCATCAGCTGAAGAAGAGCCAGATGATGAAAGGGATACTGCAGAAGTTTATAAAATTATGGATGGCACAGAGAAGCTATTAGAAAATATTAGTTGCTGTCCCTCACAGTACAAAAAGGCAGAAAATTTTATAGAATATTTTTTTCACACACAGTGAATTTAATTTGGGAGTTCATTACCATTCAATTTTTCATGTAACACAAGTAAAAATCTTTTCATAAACCATTAGAAAATATCTCTCGTGAAGGAAATACCTGTCAAGAATTATTAAATACACCCAGGAAAATGCAGCTTCTGTCTTTGATAGGCAAGTGGATAGCTGGAAGCTGAGAGCAAATATTTTACAAAACGTTATTCTATACTTAGCTTTTCTCCTTTCATAATCAACTCCTGCTAACTGCTTGAAGACTATGTAGACTTTCAGTTTCTTTCATTGTGGTTAATTGAATTACTTGAATCCAAAATATAAGTTTTCAGTGTACCTATGATCACCAGATAGCTTGCACACATTTCAAAACCTTTCTGGCAAACATGGATGGTTAATGTTACTTTGGAAAAAAAAATGTCGCCAGCTTGTCTGTATGTGCCAATAACAAAATGGGAGTGTCAATGTTTTCTGTCTGCTTCTTAGGTAAATGACTACTTTCCTCAATGCATCAGGCATCTCTTGTGAAAATAAGCTGTTAAATACATTAAGCTATTGGATAAGGGATGAAAACCTCCCTCTCTTTGAATCCATGTGTACCTGTGTCTACCAAAGGTAAAAGAACAAAACCTTTCAGCAGACACTTTTGTTGACAATTATAGAGAAATTAGACAAGCAGAGTTCAGTGGGCAGCTCAATGAAATTGAAAAAACATCCCTCTCCCCCTGGTTACAGTTGGTACAGTGTGAAGCTGGGAAAAAAAACCTCTTGAATCCACCATGCTGCACCAATTGTCATTATTCTTCTAATGCTGTTGCAAGTGGTATAATTAGCAGTGCTATTAAGGGCATTGTCTATGAGGTCAGTTTAACCATGTTGTGGCTGTTATAGTTACCGCCATACTTCTCTGAAAATTAAACTCTTTGTACTGTCTTCTGTGCCCCTATTCATGACGTCTTCCTTCTTCTTTCCAATTCTGCAAATATGAGCTCTCTAGTGAGTATGTGTGTCATTACCTTTTCTGTAAAGTTAAAATCAAAAGATCTTCTCCCTACTTTCTCTTCCCTCTTTGTACAGGAGCCTGAATATTAAGTTACTAACAGGGCACTTGTGTTAGTAGGAACAAGGGGTACAGAGAATGAGGAAAATGGCCCTATCTTTGGGATTAGACTTCTTAAAAAGTGTGGAAAGTATCTTCTGGGCTGAGGAACCCTGTAACCCATCCTGTTCAGAAAAACATTAATGTGTCTGAAAAACAATGAAGCTGGCTGATCTCTGTTTCATTGGGAAAGATATTCTATGATCTCACATGTTTTAAAGTATGGGAAAATCTTCTAATTTTCAGCCTCTTTTTATTAAAGCAATAACCATTTGTTTCTGAAAGAAGAAGCAATTGAACCTCCACAAAGGGCAGAATGGCAGTGTCAACAATTTCATTGAAGATGGACATTTTTATAACATTTTTTATATCTGCTATACACAGCTTTTCTAGTTTCTTTCTGTTTTTCTATTTTTTCCAGGTTCCTTTTTTATATATTATTTTTCTTTCACCATTTATTGGAAAACCAGGAATAAGCTATTACATTATGACCTTTCTGTAGCATTTTCCACTGGGACATTAACGGTGGGTTATTTATCATTTTGCTGGGAAGGAATAGATTTCCTGTCTCTTCTCTTGGGGGAACCTTGCTTTCACTTGTTTCGTTGACTAAATATGCTCATTATTTAGTCTCAAGTGTATGCCCGGGGTGTAGCCCCTGTAATGATTAAGTTTTCCTGGCAAATCAACACTATGGCAAATGTTTATGGTATTTAAATATGTCTCACAGTTCATTTATTTTTCTGTCCTTTCTTGATTAACTTTAAACTTGATTTTTCCTTTGTTTATTTGTTTCTGTATCCACTGGTCACATCTCAGCAGTAGCTTTCAAGATTAATTGCCAATGTTGTGATTTTATTATCATAAGCAACCAGGTCAGAGAAACCCTTTAATGAATAATATCCTAAGGGTAACTTTTACATGTTACTTGGCTTTGTAGGTCTTACAGTGAAACTAGTTATTTAAAATCTTGCACAGTGAAAAAAAAAATCTTTCACACTCTCCCTATATTCCTGTCACATACACGTTCACACACATATGCATGGGGTATTATTCAAGCATTCAGATTCACTGTTCTCAAGTACATAACTATTTAACTCCTGTGCAAAACTCTTTCAAAAAGCTGAACCTCATCCCTTTCCTTGAGTCAACCTACATTTTCAGACATATAAATTATTAGTTCGATTTAACAATGCAATTATTTTTAATAATTTAATGAATAGTGTAATTATTATCAGTCTAGTGGTATAGTAGTATGACTTCTATAGCATCCTTCTGGTTAGGGATTAATTGTGGGAAAAGTGGATTAGCTATAAAGATCTCTGCTGGAAAGGACTTTATAAAGACAAATCTTGATTTAACTTCCCAGCTCTTTTTCTACTGCTTTCCACCTCATATATTTACTATTCATCTTTCTAAATTTGAGCCATAAAGACCAGGACTCTCCTACCTGTCAGCAGGACTCTGCTAAACAGTGTGTAGTCTCCCAGATGTACAGTGCAAACTTACTGTGACATAAGTATATGGCAATGACTGTACTGATAAATAACAGGTCCTGGAAATGAGCTTGCATATTAAACCTATAATTATCTCCAATATTTAATTTTTATCTTCCTCTCACTGTGGGTTTGACCACTCTACCTACTTCATTACAGGATGAATCTGTTACAGACGGAACAAGCCTACAAGGCTCGTGGATACAAGCACCCACATTCCACTTGACCATTAGGCCAGAAATCAGCCCCATGACCTCTCATTTCAGCATTTTAAATAAAACACAGATGACTGAACGTGCACACAATAATAATAAAGAGGAATGGATAAAGAAATAGTGTTAGGAGGCAAAAGAGTAAAACGAATGTAGAGAAAACAGGTTTTCATTGTCATTTTTTAGTTGAAACTCAAGTTACAGATTTGTATTGTTGCATAAAATGTTAATAGGTTCTGAAAGACAGAGACAGTAAGAACTTTAATAAGCTAGTAAATATTGTTGCAGGAACACCGAACAGAAATATTCTATTCTCTCTTTTCCACATGGAAAGAATAAAGAGAAAATAATTCAAAGGGGAAAATTTAAAACTAAAAAATATACAACTAAACATCAGAATTAATTGTTGCTGCATGACACACTGCTCAATGTTTGTTGATAATTGTGACATAAAAATAGGTAATGATGTGTCTTTCAAAGGCTTATTTTTAATTGTACTGTGGTTAATTTGTGCAAACTTTAGATTTGAGGCAATAGATTTTTTTTTTTTTACATTTTCAGAACATCAAGATTGTTTAGGAAAACACTGGGAAAGATCAAATCTGAGATTAAGATTTTTATTGCTGGACCTAAATCCTATCCTAAGAGTACAGAAAGAAAAAGTATAGAACACTTTCAAGCATAACCTGCCTTTTTACTAGAAAAGGCTGGGATAATTTTTTTCTTAAAAGGTAAGTTCCATTGTTCCTTTTTTTTCCTATAACAATTGCAGCTTTCTTCTAAAAATTGCAGTGGATTCTGACCAGTATTAGATTCAGATACAGAGATAAACTCAGTCCCTATCTGAATGTAGAGGGCAGAACATGAAGCTGTGTAACCATGATAGTGCTGCCACGATAGAGAGCCAAGATATGTCCCTCTTCAGCCCTGTAAATTATAACTGGCATGTCAGGAAGGAATAATGATCAGTTTTATCCTAGAAGGCAATTTCTATATTTTCACTTGGAGTCAGTAGATAAAAATATTTTAAAGGATTAGATATAAGCATGGGCACCATCTGGATCTCCATCAGTTGAAGATGACCTTAGCTGACACTACCATCATGTGAAGACATCCTGTTTCTGTGCTGGCCCCTTCTCAGTACTGATCCTAAAAGTTATAGCCATGTGGCAAAGTGAATCAGGGATAGATCCTGGCAAAATTAGCCCAGAGAGGAAAAATGTCTACAGTCATTATTCAGAGTAAAAGTCAGTTACTTATGACTCTCGTAACTGGAGTGCTGCCATGGAAGGCTATAAATTCTTCAGGAGAGACAGGTGTGAGAGAAGGGGTGGAAGGGTGGCCCTGTATACTAAGGAAACTCTTGACACCGTAGAAGTTGAGATTAGTGATGACCAGATTGAGTGCCTATGGGTAAGAGTCAGAGGGGCAATCAAGACTGACATCCTGGTTGGAGTATGTTACAGACCACCCAATCAGGAGGAAGAGGTGGATCTATTGTTGTTTAAGCAGCTGGAAGTTGCCTCAAGATCGGCTGCCCTTGTTCTTTTAGGAGACTTTAATCTCCCAGATATCTGCTGGGAACTTAACACAGCCGAGAGGAGGTAGTCCAGAAGGTTCTTGGAATGCATTGAGTATTGTTTTCTGTCACAGCTGGTGGATAAGCCTATCAGGGGTGAGACTCTCCTTGACCTACTGTTTACAAATATAGAAGGGCTGGTGGGTGATGTTGTGGTCGGAGGCTGTCTGGGGTACGGTGACTATGAGATAATTGAGTTCTCCATAAACAATGAAACAAGGAAGGGCATGAATAGGATGTCCACGCTGGACTTCTGGTGGGCAGATTTTGGATTATTTAAGGAACTAGTCAGGGGAGTACCCTGGAAAATAGCCCTTAAAAACAAGGGGTCCAGGAAGGCTGGAAGTACTTCAAGAATGAAATCTTGAAGGCACAGGAGCAGGCTGTCCCGATGTGCCTTAAAACGAGCCGTAGGGGCAGACAACCAGCCTGGATGAGTAAAGAGCTTCTGAAGGAACTAAGTGAGGAAAAAAGGGTGTATCGCCTTTGGAAAGAAGAGCTGGTGAATCAGGTTATATTCAAAGATATCGTTAAGCTGTGTAGGAGGAAAATTAGGAGGCAAAAGCCCAGCTGGAGCTCAAAATGGTCACTTCTGTTAAGGACAACAAGAAGTGTTTTTACAAATCCATTAATGGCAGAAAGAAGGGCAGCAATGACCTCCACTCCTTATTGGACATTGAGGGAAATATAGTAACTAAAGATGAGGAAAATGCTGAGGTTCTTAATGCCTTCTTAACCTCTGTTTTCAACACTAAATCAGATTGTTCACTGGATAACTGGCCTTCTGAAGTGGTGGATGGGGTCAGGATGGAATATAGCTCCCCTGTAACCTGGGAAGAAGAAGCTAGAGACCTGCTGAGCCGCTTGGATCCTCATAAGTCAGATGAGATCCATCCTAGAGTGATGAGAAAGCCGGCAGACGAGCTTGCTAAGCTGCTCTCCATTATTCATCAACAGTCCTGGCTCACTGGAGAGGTTCTGGATGACTGAAAGTTGGCTAATGTGATGCCCATCCACAAGAAGGGCCATAGGAACGATCCAGGTAATTACAGACCTGTCAGTCTGACCTCGGTTCCAGGTAAAATTATGGAGCAGATAATACTGGGTGCAATCATGCGGCACCTGCAGAATTACCAAGAGATAAGGCCCAGTCAGCATGGATTTAGGAGGGGTAGGTCCTGCCTGACCAACCTGATCTCCTTTTATGACCATGTGACTCGGCTGGTGGACGAGAGGAAGGTTGTGGATGTGGTATACCTGAACTTCAGCAAGGCCTTTGACACCGTCTCCCATAGTAGACTCCTGGAGAAGCTGACAGCCCACGGATTGGACAGGAGTGCTCTGTGCTGGGTTAGGAATTGGTTGGATGGCCGAGCCCAGAGAGTGATAGTGAATGGTGTCTCATCCAGTTGGCGGCCGGTCACTAGTGGTGTCCCCCAGGGGTTGGTGTTGGGCCCAGTCCTGTTCAATATCTTTATTGATGATCTGGATGAGGGGATTGAGTCCATCATTAGCAAGTTCACAGATGATAACAAGATGGGAGGAAGTGTCGATCTGCTGGAGGGTCGGAAGGCCCTACAGAGGGACCTTGACAGACTGGAGAGATGGGCTGATTCCAATGGGATTAAGTTTGACAAGTCCCAGTGCCGGGTTCTACACTTTGGACACAACAATCCCATGCAGTGCTATAGGCTGGGGACAGAGTGGCTGGAGAGTAGTCAAGTGGAAAGGGACTTGGAAGTGATGGTAGACAGGAAACTCAACATGACACAGCAGTGTGCCCAAGTGCCCAAGAAGGCCAATGGTATCCTGGCCTGCATCAGGAATGGTGTGGCCAGCAGGACTAGAGAAGTTATCATCCCCTTATACTCGGCACTGTTCAGGCAGCACCTTGAGTAGTGTGTCCAGTTCTGGGCCCCTCAATTTAAGAGAGATGTTGAGATGCTGGGGTGTGTCCAGAGGAGAGCAACGAAGATGGTGAAGGGACTGGAGCACAAGCCCTATGAAGAGCGACTGAGGGAGCTGGGATTGTTCAGCCTGAAGAAGAGGAGGCTCAGGGGAGACCATATGGCTCTCTATAACTACCTAAAAGGAGGTTGTAGGCAGGCAGGGGTTGGTCTCTTCTCTCAGGCGACCACTGACAGAACAAGAGGACGTGGTCTCAAGCTTCATCAGGCTTGATATTAGGAAAAAAATTTTCACTGAAAGGGTGATTGGCCATTGGAATGTGCTACCCAGGGAGTTGGAGGAGTCATCGTCCCTGGAGGTGTTTAAAAACAGATTGGATGAGGTGCTTAGTGCCATGGTTAAACGACGAGTGGGTGCTAGTGTTGGGTCATAGGTTGGACTAGATGATCTCAGAGGTGTTTTCCAACCTTGTGATACTGTGACACTGTGTCACTGTGTAATGGATAAATCAACTTCATAGCTTACATGTAGAATATGCTAATCTGTCCTCATCAATGGCTGAAATGTAATAGAAGTTTTCTACGATATTTCTTAATAATTATGTGTCATACTAAAGGAAGAAATACATTTAATATGCAGTAAGAATTTTTGAACCTGCTACAAATATATACATTAGAGAAACCCTTTAGTGATTCAGAAGGAGCAATATGAAGTGGGAAATAAATAGATGTTCACGTAATCACAGAGTTGTAGCAATAATTAGGAGAAAGGTTTACAATATAAATTAGTTTTATTAGAAAAACCTTTTCCTAGAATTGTTCTGTCTACTTTACAAAGATGTTTTACATAAATTTGAATGGTAACAAAAATATTTGAAAACTTTTGCCCATTGAACACACTCTTTTCTGAGGTGCCTTCATTTGAAAGGTTTTACAATACCGCGTAAATTCTATATATTGTTCTCTCCATCAGCCTCGTTACCAATACTCCTAAAGAGAATTTGCTATCTTCTGAATAAAACAGTAAGGGAATTGACAATCTAATGAGAAGAGCTTACTGACTAAAGCGTATTCCACTATTTTTCTCTTTAAGTCAAGAATAGACTTAGAAAATAGTGAAGTCCAGTAAAGGATTTAGGAGCCTACACAGCAGTGTTTGAATCTCCTTGCTCTTAAAACATAGAGATGGAATGTAATCTAAACCCTTGAGAGTCAGACTATCCTTGCAATATAGTTTACATTAAAGAGTCATTTCACAAAATGTGAAACTAAATGGCAAGGAAGAATCTTGAATCCAGGATTTCCTCCTTTCAAGGGACTAAGCTAAGCAACAAGCACCAGAGCATGCCTTCCTTTGGAGTTCCCTTTTCTTAGCCCCACAAGTCTCGCATTAACTACTGAGGATGAAAGACAGGAAGGAGGTGAAGACTGTGATCCACCCCACCCCAAGTAATTTCCAGGTTGCAAGAGAGGAGAGAAAACTCAGTAGCCAGCAGCCTGAGAGAGTAAGTCTTCCGCAAGAGGTAGAATAATGGACAGAGGGAACATATGCTGGCGACATTGTTTCTTTAGTTATTTTCTCTGTGAATTAAGCTTTTTTAGGACATCATCTGGTAAACAGATTTGCAACCCACCAGTCAGCACAAAACCTAGTTTAAAGGTAACATCAGTTACTTTAATACAGTTTCAGTAAAGCACGCTCTTTTTTTCTTCTCATCTATTAACATCCAGCTATGAGGTAGTCGGAGCCAAATATCTGTGCTAATTTATTTTACCGTTGTATTTCTTTGTGTAGATTAGAATGCGATTAGGAACATCTTCTCTGGGGACAGGTGTAAGTATATGTTTAGGATAGGGTAAAACTTTACAGACATCGCAGCTTAGCATGTGAGTGATTCACACCATCAACAGCTATTGAGTGCTAATTATTTTCTAATCATAGAATCATAGAATGACCTGAGTTGGAAGGGACCCACAAGGATCATTTAGTCCAGCTTCTGTGTCCTTGCACAGGACAATCCCAACATTCACACCGTGTGTCTGAGGGCGCTGTCCAGATGTTTCTTGAATATTGTCAGGCTTGGTGCTGTGACTGCTTCCCCGGGGAGCTGTTCCAGTGGTCCACCATCCTTTGGGTGAAGAACCCTTTCCTAATATCTAACCAAAACCTCTCCTGACACATCTTCCTGCCATTCCCTTGAGTCTTATCATTGGTTGCCAGAGAGAACATAGTTCAGACTACAAATATAAAATGAAGAAAACAAAGTGAAGTACAACCAAAGATTTGGGAACTAATGTTTACACAGATATTAAAAAAAAGTAGATGAAGTTAGCTCACAGTCATATCCATACAGTTTGATTTAGGCCTTTTGTGTTTGCACCATGTGAATGCAAGGCATGCTGACTTACTGCAATATTTAAACACTAAAAAAGATACCTCTTTGTCTGCATTTTCATGTGTTAGGCAAAAAAAGAAAAAACTAATTCATGATAGCAAACATGGCATCAAATCTATTTCTTTTGAAGGTACACCAGCATCATTTTTTGCTACCTCTTGTACTATATTATCATCTCTTCAGGTGGATGAACTGTGCAGGCACTGGAGCAGAGAGTCTGCAAGACAGGTTGATCTTCACAGGAAAAAGTGTTATATCCTAATACAAAATGAGTTTTACATTCTCTGCATAGAGAACTGGAGAATAATATTCTATGATGCAAGTATTTTTTTAAAGGGATTTACAGGCATCAATATAATAAACGTGAAATAGCTCTTTAATGCTATATGAAAGGCAATGACAGCTTTCTTTCCTTGATTAAATGCAAATGAAGGGATGTACAAAGTAATGTTTAGAGGCTGAAAAAAATTACAAAAAAAATATCTAGCTCTGAAAAAGAGGCAAAGAATCAATAAAATTATGTAAGTGCAATGGCTGATATCAACAACAGAGCCTAAAGATGGATTTAGTGTCTGAGTCATAATGTTTACTCCACCTGGAAGTATCTAGTGCAGCAGGCGAAGCATTCTCCAGAAACTTGATATTACTTGTTAGGAAGATGAACAATTTGGTTTCCAAATCATCGGTGGATCAAATAACCTACCAAACACTGTACAAGACTGTCACTTAAGGTCGCAATTGTCTAAAATTTATCCAGTCATGTCAGAGGAAATAAGGGTCCAAAGGTTCCGCTGTTTGTGGGATCAGTGGCTGGGACTGAAAAGTTATTTTAACTTAGTGCATGAAAATGAGAAATGCCCAGCTGCAGGAATGCTCTATTGAATGCATGGATATGAAGAAAATCTTACATACATGCTTTCTCAGGCTGCTATTAGCTGACATACCAGATGACAGCAAACCCTCAGAGTGAAGCAAAAGCCATTCATCTTTATTGTTGATGTACTACCTCTGTTTTTCTAGTCTGGGTTGCAAAAGTTGTTAATTCTTCTGTGCCAAAAGATAGTGAATTTAGAGGACAGCTTGGCCCTATTGTTTAATTGTGTTTGCCAGCCTTATAAAAAGGCAATGAGAGTATTTTTGTGGAAATCAATCTGTATTTTACGTTGTTTTGAATGCAGACCAAATAACTACTGGAGGAGACTGGCTCATACTCTTCAGCCTTTTCCTAAACTTTCCAGATGGTGGCTTGTCTTCAGACCTTACGATCTGCAATCTCATCCTCACAGCCTTTTAAAAATTTTTGTCTTTTATTTCTGGTAGCAAACTTGTGTTCAAGAATATTTGTAATGCACAAGCAGTTTTTAAAATAACTTTAAATCTTATAAGACATATTTCTGAGAGAGAAGGTGTATTTTCTTAGTGTTGACAGTATATCTCCAAATTTTCAGAACAGACTCCAGTCTTCGCAGTGCTACAGCAGAGCTACTGTTTAAAACAATTTTCCCATCAGCATACGTATCAGAATATTTTGAAATTGCGGACAGATATACATTAGAAAAAAATGTACTTCTGGAAAGTGATTAACAAATTACTTCTAGATTACACCTCTCAACTTTCCTTTACCTATTGAGCAGTACAGTTTGCAAGCCTGATACATAATGACATCAAAACAATGTCATATTAAGTAGATTACTGTTGCAACATACACAGCAAGTACTCCTGGAAATCATAGAATCATAGAACAATTTAGGTTGGAAAAGACCCTTAAGACCATCAAAGCCAATTTTTAACCATCATGGATCAACAGTTTCCTATTTCAGTCCTTGGTTAACATCTGGGACCAAAGACTGTATATTATTGCCTGGAGTTACCCAGTAGCCGTTATTCAGGTTAATGTACAGACAAGCTTGTCCAACTGAGAGCAGTAGTCCTGCAATGTGTGCACAAATTTCTCTCTCCAGGTAGTTTCCCTCCTTCTGAACAATAGGATCAGTTAACCTGAACCACTCCTGACACGTCTTGCTCTCATTCATGCTGGCAAGGTGTCTAGGCCCTAGTCAAGAGATGAACATCTTAGGATTTGGGATGTCAAAAGTGAGTGAAAGTTTAGAATAACATTGAATGACAACCAAGATTAGTAAATATTGAGTGTTAGCCTGGATTTTTAAGAGTGTTTCACTGCAGTACGTTCCTGCTAATAAATCTTCCCAACATTTGATCATTCACTCTCCTTTAATTCTTTATATTAGGTGAAGTAACCTCTGCTTGAGACTCACACTGCACACAAGTATTTTAGGAAAAACGGGTGCTGAAGCTCACAGAAAACCATGTTGTGTTTCTTCCCTAGAACTGGAGATTAGAAAGGGGAAAGTTCACCTAAAGGGAAAGAAAATATTTCCTCGTTTTTTTCTTGCTTTTCCAAAGAGCAGAGCTCCACAAGACAAAGACGCTTAGAGAAAATTTTTGCTTGTAGAAGTCAAATGGTTACTCACTGCAATCTGTTCTAATCTGTTCTAACAAGGAGTCTATTAACAACTAATGGAAGAACTGGTAACGATTTTTTTTGCTTTGTTTGTCAACAGGTCATGTGCAAGTGTATTATGTTGATGTCATGCATATTCCTATTTCATGGAATAACTAGTGAATACTTAAGAGTTTTGTTATTGAATATATGGAGAATGATAATACTTAGCCAGTTTCTCCTCAGTTACGTTTCCCTCTGAATATTTTCTCAAAGTTTATGTAAATAATTCGCTACTATCTCATGGTACAAAAAAGCATAGTCTCCTTGCCTAATGGACCTAACGGGTGAGATTTATCAGGTTAAATATGAACAGTTATATATGAATAAGTCACTTGAGTTTTTTTTTACAGTTATTAGAAGATTCATCTCTGCTGTCAAGAAAGAAGTCCATTTGGGCCTATAGGAGGCATATAAAATAAAATAGATAAGTCTTTGCCTACTATTGCCCATAAATGGAGTATAACTTGCTCAGTTGTTGACACCTATACTGTAAGCATCTAAATTTGACTCTGTAATTTTTGGCTTATGCTGTCTTTTAGTTTTTTTGTAATTACAGACCTGTCAGCCTGAAGTCGGTCCCAGGTAAAATTATGGAGCAGATAATACTGGGTGCAATCATGCGGCACCTGCAGAACGACCAAGAGATAAGGCCCAGCCAGCATGGGTTTAGGAGGGGTAGGTCCTGCTTGACCAACCTGATCTCTTTTTATGACCATGTGACTCGGCTGGTGGACGAGAGGAAGGCTGTGGATATGGTATACCTGGACTTCAGCAAGACCTTTGACACTGTCTCCCACAGTAGACTCCTAGAGAAGCTGGCAGCCCGTGTCTTAGATGGGAGCACTCTGTGCTGGGTTAGGAATTGGCTGGATGGCCAAGCCCAGAGAGTGGTGGTGAATGGTGTCTCATCCAGTTGGCGGCCGGTCTCCAGTGGTGTCCCTCAGGGATCAGTGTTGGGTCTGGTCCAGTTTAACATCTTTATTGATGATCTGGATGAGGGGATTGAGTCCATCATCAGCAAGTTTGCAGATGATACCAAGCTGGGAGGAAGGGTTGATCAGTTACAGGGTAGAATGGCCCTACAGAGGGACCTGGACAGACTAGAGAGATGGGCCAATTCTAATGGGATGATGTTTAATAAGTCCAAATGTCCGGGGACTTCATTTGGGACAAAAAAATCCCATGCATAGACTGGGGACATGCATAGCTATAGTCTGGGGACAGAGTGGCTGGAGAGCAGTCAGGCAGAAAGGGACCTGGGAGTGCTGGTTGACAGGAAGCTCAACATGAGCCAACAGTGTGTCTAGGTGGCCAAGAAGGCCAATGGCATTCTGGACTGCATCAGGAATAGCGTAATCAGCAGGACCAGAGAAGTTATCATCCCCCTGTACACGGCACTGGTCAGGCCTCATCTTGAATACTGTGTGCAGTTCTGGGCCCCCCAGTTTGGGAAAGATGTCAGGATGCTGGAGTGTGTCCAGAGGAGAGCAACGAAGATGGTGAAGGGGCTGGAGCACAAGCCCTATGAAGAGCGACTGAGGGAGTTGGGGCTGTTTAGTCTGAAGAAGAGGAGGCTCAGGGGAGACCTCATTGCTCTCTACAACTACCTAAAAGGAGGTTGTAGACAGGCAGGGGTTGGTCTCTTCCGTCAGGTGACCAGTGACAGAACTAGAGGGCATGGACTCAAGCTTCATCAGGGAAAATTTAGACTTGATGTTAGGAAAAAGTTCTTCACTGAAAGGGTGATTGGCCATTGGAATGCGCTGCCCAGGGAGGTGGTGGAGTCATCGACCCTGGAGGTGTTTAAGGGGAGACTGGATGAGACACTGAGTGTCATGGTTTAGATGATGGTGTTAGTGTTGGTGTTAGTGTTGGGTTATAAGTTGGACTCGATGATCTCGGAGGTCCTTTCCAATCTTATGATACTGTGATACTGTGATGGAATAGATTCTGAAATTGCCTAAAAGGAGTTATTTATACATTGACTGTTTTATAGCTATATGATTGCAACCCACATGAGTGGCAACATAGGTTAATGTACCTATGTTTAAAGTTAATGAGGAAGGAAGAGCAAGTACCCAAACACATTTCAGTGCTGTTGGAGAGCATAGTAATGAATAATGTTACTCCTGACAAGCTGTGTGTATAGGTAGGTAATGCAGAACGAGATCAAGAGCAGAAGGATACTCAAGAGTGCATGGTTTCATGTGATGTAACAAACAGGTAGTCTGGTATATGATGACAGTCTACAGTCATATCAGGGCAGAAATCAAGAAAATGAGTGCAAAAGTATTATAAGTAACTTAGGCTGGTGATTTAAAGTTTTCCAACTATCAGAAGAGAAAATATAAAAACTAACTTTCACAAAAAAGCGAGGGGGGAAGAAAAATAATGGTTTTTGATCACAGTTGAGTATAAACCATGAGCATCCTTAATGCATGATGCTGATGATATCAAGCAATCAGACTCAGTCATGCAGAACTTTTTCCCAACTCTGTGCTGCTAAGACAAATGAACATCTTGATCCTTACTACTTTCCCCTTTTTCTTCCTTGCCTCTATCTTCCCAGAGCTCCCTTATTAGCTAATGATTATTGAGAAAGGCTTGGGATTTTATCCAAACCAAGCTACCAGTTGCAGCACACACAGTATTTACACAAGCAGAATCAAAAAGAAACAATATATTTGAAACAGAACTTGGATTTCTATTTATTCTCATAATAGTAAAAAGAGAAAGAAAATAGTATTTAAATCTTTCCCTTTTTTAAATGAAAAACCTTAATTTTTTTTTTTTTGGTATTCTACGTCGGGGGGACTGATGAATACCAAATCATAAAGAAAAGTATAATGCCTCATTGTTTGGAATTGTCTTCTCTTTAAATGTGGGATATTTAACACAAGAATTGAAAAGCATTAATAAAAAAAAATCCAAAAACCTTTCATCTTTATTTCCTAAGATAAACCATTTCATTAATCACTGAGGCTGACAGTTAGACATAATTGGATATGCTGATTAATGAAATGGTTTATCTGAGGGAATAGATATGAGAAGCTTTATAATGACTTTGCATCTAGGAAAAAGTCAGACCAAACCAGGATAGAGCAAAACTAAATCAAAGTTAACATTTTTTTTCCTACACAATTTCAGTAGTCCCCCTTAGCACAACTTCTTATTTGATTGAGTTTTTACCAGGGTTCTGCAACAAAAATTGAAGACAATTGAAAATATTGGTATCAAATTATTGTGTCCTGACATGGCTGTTTAATTAGAGATATGAAGTTGTCTAATGAGACTGACTTTTTTTTTTCTTTTATCACTGTTTGCAAAAACAGGAGTGAGTTTCATTTTTCTGGAAGGTATAAGCCTTTCCCATCCTTCAGCATTTCTGTTGTTTCAGGTCTCAGAATTTATTAAAAAAAATGGAAACAGAACTCTCCCATTTGTTTTAGAAAGAGCTTCCCTGGATATCCCACAGAAGGAGAACTTATTGAGACTGCAGAAATGTGTGAATGCAGACAAGGTTTGCAATAGGAAAATTATGGAAAGTAAATTATATTTTTAATTTAACAAAATTACCTGCATTTAATACCAGTTGTGTGAGGCTTCATAGTAATTTGCTGCCATGAAAGAGTTGTTCATTTTGGAAACATAAACCACAGTTAGAAAAATTAAATGTTGGGTAGCAGAGGGCTTTGTATAAATGTCTTTGAAACCAATGGAAGTGAAAGAAAATCATGTACTATATAAGTAAAAAGAATTTCTGAAATTTTTCAGGTGAACAATTTCCTTTTATTTAGTTTGTACAATTTATTTGTTCTACATGGAGCTTTGAATGAAATAGCTATATGTAATCCTTATCCAGGATAATAATTAAAACATCTCTCCTCATCACATAATTATATCTCTGGAAACAACTACGAATTCCATACTTAGGTTATTAACCTTGAATATAATCACCTCGTTCATGTGTCTAAGTTTGTACAAACATCAAACTGGAATTATTTTATTCTTGAAAGTGGGTAGCAGAAGTGATAAAATGCCCAAAATAAGAGCAGAGGGAAAAAAAAGTAGTGCAAAATGCAAAAGTACTCTTCTATTTTTTGAGAATTTTGTGATCTAAGCTAAAAACAAATCTAGAAATATGAGCAGTTATGATATTGTGCCTCTTTCGTACAAAGTTGGCGCATGTGAAAAAAATCATTAAAGAGATCGAATGTATCAGAGGTCTTATGTTTTATTGATTTCAATTCGCTGTACATAATCCACTGCAGTCTGAAACAGTGGCGTGGACTTCTAAAGTACAGAGGTCAGAGTATTTAAGAACTGTGTTGTAGCACAGAAACAACTTCCACAAAGACTTCTAATGAAGAAAATGTTCTATAGTTTATTTATATAGTTACCTATTGACTATAGAGATCATTTGGTGCATGAGTTGAGAAGATTTTCCTTCTACTTTTTGCAAAAGATTGAAAGTAGAAGGCAGATAATAATATGAAAGACTCTTGTAATTTTACAAAGTGTGATAACAGGAAAATAAACGAACTTAGAGGTAAAACTGAGAAAGAGGAATTAGTCAAAACAGAACTGCCAAAAGCAGTTATGAACCATAATAATTTTCTCTCAGTCCTAGACCATGGTCTTCATCTTGTCAACCTCCCTTTCCACATCAGTTCCTTGGCTCATTCCACATCAATTCCTTGGCTCAGCAAGCTATGTAGTAATTTCTCATCCCCTTCTCAAGCTCCTCTGACTTATCCCAGACCACTGCAGTAAGCAATGTTACTTGGGTAAACATTCCCAAGCTGAATTACGTGCTCTGAGGAGCGGGAACAGAGACCAAAAAGAAGATGTAGGAAGAGGGCAGATGTTATGGATGGCCAGAAGCAAGGTGAATGTGAGGCGGAAATGTTGTTTGCTTTAATAGCAAAAATAAGTGTATATTTTAAAAACAAATTACAAATTGCATGTTAAACTACACTTAAAACAGTTAACAAAATGCTACACATTGGCAAGTGGGAAATATTTTTTAAAATGTTTTTCAAAAAGTCATTTAAAAGTCCTGTTCAGAGATATATAGCAACCTCCAGGGTGATTCATAAATAGTATAACATAATATGATGACATACGTATTAAAAATTAGTTATAGGGAAGAAAATGAAGAGTAGGAATAAATGGCTAATTCTAAGGAAAGATTTTTAATATGAAATGCCTTAGGATTAGTACAATAAATGTACTAGAACAGTCTAAATTTATCTGAAGGCATACACACAAGAAATATTGATCTATGTTAACTATTCATTTGGAACGTCAAAGGAATTAGAAATTCTCTTGAGTTCCTTTACAACGGTATTCATGACATAAACGTTGTTCAAATACTCTTGTGTTATGAGTGGATCACTGAAGGTTTGTGTGAATTATCTCATTATCTTCAGTTTTCTATAAAAGCTGTTTTCACTGCTTTTCAAGGGCAATTGTGATGTGGCCTGTCTTCACAGAACAACAAGTCGTATATCAAATGTCATATAACATATGGCTTGTATCTCTTTAAACTCTAGAGAATAAAACCATAGTCAAAATCACTTTATCTTTAAAAACATAATTTAATCTACTTGACATGATTTCTTGGTGGAAACAAGAAATCACAGTTGAGATTTATAATTCTTCCCTTTCTGTTTTGAGACATGACTGACAGTGATAACTTGCAATGTTACAAAAAAATAACTTTACAGCAGCCAAACCCCAAGGAGAAATTCAGGGTGACAACAACTAACAATAGAGAAGAAAAGAAATACCTAATTCTTTCTCTTCATCAGTGAAAAAAAAAAGTATTAATAAATGCTCTAAAAGCATCTGTTCCATGATAGTAGCTATCTCTTAGGAGCAATCAATAAGACAGGACAGAAACCTGTGCATAGAAACGAAGATGGATTTGGGGAAGAAGGCTTAGCTTTCAGACAAAAATACTGATACAAGCTCTCTAGAACATAAAAACAGGGACATTTTTTATGTGCAACATGTTGTTGTAAGCAAATTGCCCTTGTCAGGCGAGAAGAGGGTCTGAGATGAGATTATCTGTCAAGCTAAAAGATATGGATCACCTCAGTCAAAGAACAGTCATGAAATACCCAGAAGTTTGCATGGAGCAAGCATGCTCACAAAGGGGACTGGTACTCAAGGAGAAAAGCTGACTGTTTTTCCAACATCCTAACAATAATTGAGGAACATACGTGACAATATTTGATTTTGGCTTTCCATTTATGATTCAAACTGACTAAGAAAGTATTGATATAAAAAATTTGGCTTGCACTCCTAAATTATGACTTGGGTTTGGTCTTAAATTAAGGATTATACATATTAATATAATCATTGTCACTAGTTAATAGTAAAAGGTATTAGAGGATTCATGTAGATTTTATGGAAGATTGGCATAATTCAGAAACATGTTGACAAAGAAAATTCTTCATAAATAAAAGACAATCCATGCATATTTGTTCATTCTTTTACCTATATTTTCTACAGTAACTGTAACATCACAAAGATGCAATAAAAAATACCTTAACAAACGTGGTTACATGCTGCAGACCAGCAGCAAAGTGAGGATGTACTTAGGGTACACTAAAAAATACACGGAGCAAAAATGGAAACTTGATAACATAATTCATGAATTACCATATTTATATACTTCAGGTCATGCCTTGGGGCCCCATCATTTATTGCTCATTATTTGAGGATTTTTTTTTTCTTTGCCAGAATGTCTAATATTTTTTTCAGGCAAGATAATGCACCTAAGGCATGGAGGTGTAGGGATTTGGCACTTGCAGGGAGGCTCTGCTGGGAAGTGGCTGGAGGGAAGACTTTCCTGGAGAGGTGCTGCCCTTGGTGAGGGGCCCTTGGGGCAGGTAGCACGGTCCCTTGGCTCCCCTCCCAACCCCACCAGCTACCCTGCTTTTTACCTCAGCATCTCTCTGCTAGGGATTGTCTGTTTCACATCCCAGATAAGGCAGGAGATGGACTTTCGTACCACTGTCAGTGACTATTTTTAACCTGAGCTGTTTACAGCCAGTGGCAACAATCGCTTAAACAGTGTATAGCAGACTCCAAAGATATGAATTTTGTCCATTTATTAATGAAAGCTGAAATTAATACATTCTTATAATGGAATAAATAGATAAACTGAAAGCCGTTGGTACTTCTGACAATATTGGAAACATCTCCACCAAACAGCTCCTCAAGACACTATGACAACTCTAAATACCAGGAGCAGAGAGTGGGCAAAACCAGGGAGTGTTATCGTATAAGATTTCAATATATTAAATGTCTGCAGTGGTACAGCAGACCTTCAAAATCTTCCCACAAAGAAGAATGTTTTATTTAACTATATAATTATGTTGTAGCTAGCTTTTTTTCCTGAAAAATGCTGTGGACAATATCTGTCTTGTTTTCCTTTGCAGATGCAGAAACATGGTGCTTATGGGGAGTAAATATTAGTTATTAAGGAAGGTTATTACATTTCCCTTCTTTAAAGAACAAATAAAAAATTTTCAAAAGTCAGTTTCAAGAGACTAGTGGTTGAACCCGCTCATTTTTGGCACCTGATAGCATCTGGCAGGGAGTTAGATTCTATAGCTAACAGAAATTAGCAGTCTTTATTTTGCAGTTCCATGTTAACTAGAAATTGTGGTCAGAAAATTTTCTGACAACTACTTAGATAGCATGATTATAGCAACATATCATATGAACTTCAATGAAAAACTAATTAGTAACGACTGGTGACCAATACCAGATTGCACAGGACAGAAGATGGATGTGAATGAGTAACTTTGGCAGTTCGCAGGGAATGAAGTAGACTATCTGAGTAAGTTTAGGGAGACAAGGATAAGGTATCTCTAGAGAACCAATCATCTCCAAAAGAAGCATATATCCCAGAGCAATACAATATTTTCCCTCTCCTTCAGTGGCCTTGTTTTAAGCTTCTTATAAAATTACAGAATTTTCAGATCTCTTTTATTAAAAACTCTATTAAATCTTAAATGAATGTTAGCAAAGGATTTTTGTGGTGATTTAAATATTTCTAAAATTAGATACAGGTATTCAACTGAGTACCACACATTATGAATCTGTTATATAAGTCTGTATAATTTATTTCATCGCTTCTAAGAGCTATTACTGTAATTTTTAATGAAGGTTATATCCAAACTTTGCAAAAAACTTTTAATCTCTGAAAGATATGATGTACTTAATCTCTGGGTGTTTTCCTCTTTAAATTAACCAAAACATCCCAAAATGAAGATATTTTGACACCAATCTTTCTGAGAGTAAAAACACATCCTTTGTTTTTACAGAAAAGGGAAAAAAGATAATCAAAGTGATAAAAGGAATTATCATATCTCATTTCTTTAGAAAATAGCTCCTAAATGTCATATTAACCAAGGGATGAATTCTGACATCTCACAAAATGAAGGGAAATCAGAGTTTGGCCCAAACCCTGCACAAAAGGTCTGGACTATGGAGTCAGTGTAGTCTGTGATGTATTCTGGCACCTCATTAAGGACTTTGTTAATATTACCAGATTTCCTTCCTATAGGAGATATCTGATAACTTTCAGTTTTCATTATAACCATTTTTTTTTCCTTTTATGAATGATTTTTTTCCCAGTCTAAATCTGTGCTCACATTTTGCCTCAGGTGGAGTAGGAACATCATGCACAGCTGTGAACTTGCTTAAGGTTTGAGGGTTTGAACTCAGCCTACAATTAGGTTTTAATTTTAAACATAAATCAAGTTGCACATTTTATTGGGATAAAAAGAGATAGGATCCACATATTTAATAATAGTTCAAAAAAAAGTAAAATTATTGCATGTTATGTCTTTTAGAAAATATCTTATTTGATACTGTGGAAAAAAACCCCACATATATAATCTTTCTGTTAGAAGGTTTTGCACAAAAAGTTGTGGAATATTTTTTCAATATTCTGTATTCAATTACATTTTAAAGAACAATGTGAGTTTATGTATCTGTACATTAGAGTGTATACATTTTTGCATGTTTATACATAAGTTTATGTATTTGCATACCTACATGTATAGATAATGTTTGAATTACAGGGTTTGCCATTATGTAATAAATAAAATAAGTCTTTTTCTTTCTAATATATATAAACACATATTGGTACATATTTCATAAATTTCATTAAGAATTTTTTTGAGTTCACTGCATGAAAAATGCAAATGAGTTGGTAACAGACAGGACATAGTAAATACGTACAGCAGCAGAGAAAATGTGGATTGCTCTGACATCAATATAAAAGGCATAATAAACTTTTAAGAAGCATTAAGCAACTTTTTGCTGACCACTTTCTTGTTTTTATAAGATTGAGAAAAAAACAAAACAACAAAAATTCAACTGCAATTAATAAAAAAAATCAACTAGGGAAAAAAGGAAAAGAAGAAAATCCCTCACTTTTGTAACATGATTCTCAACATAAATGTTGATTGTACGTTTCTTTTTCCAATGCCTAATGTTTAAGAAACTCATATTGGATGTGTTGGCTCCCTGTTTTTCCTAAAATGACTACTCAGCCTTGCTCTGGATATTAACTATCAATATATTATGGGTTATTTAAAGATTACAACCTTTACTTCTGAGGTTATTATTATTTCTTTTAGATAGCGTATTCATTTTAGTTAGATTTCCCAAATGGTTGTCCTAGAGGAGCAGTGAGGTTTAGCTTTCCTTTTTACTGTGTCTTTCTAGCGAGGGAAAAATGGAGTGGGAAAGCAAGGATTAATATCTTATTGATCTGATGGATCTCATTCATTTATTCTTTTCATTGACTGACAAAAAAAATCAATAGACAACTCAGCTCCACCTTGAACACCAGTATAAGGTTGTCTAAAGGTTTCATAAATAGTAGTTTTATTTCGCTTTAACTTGTATGTGTTCAATGTGTTCACTTAATGGGTAATTTCAGATTAAGATAAACAACCTGCAATTTACCAGTCCAAATAGGTAATAGTGCTCCTTTGGCAACTGGTTTGTTATTCTGGCACTTTACTGACTCCTGACTACATTAGATTTGCCCTTAAAAAGGAAATTCAAAACTTGCTCTTTCACGATTTCTGACTCTGGATCTAGCATACAAAATTAACATGACAACTCATGGGCCAATTAATTTTTCCAAGCTATTTACTTGGATGAATATTTATTATGTTGGAAGAGGAGATGTTGAATACGGATGGTTTTGGCCACAGAATCCTAGCTTTTCCAGACTGTTTTACTTAAATTATTATTAAATTCAAATCTCCTCACACTTATACACAGGATAATTTGAAATCCGATTAGTGATTGTTAACCAAAAACTGTTCAGTTGTTTAAAAATCAGGCCACTGTATTTAGGTACCTGAACGTATCCTTAAGAAACGGGTCTAGAAATGGACTAAAGCTGGGCTTTGGCAAACTTGAGCTTCTTCAAGAGTAATTAAGATGCCAATGCAAAAAGACATTATGATCCAAAAAACTCTCACTTGACTGCTGCCAGACTCAGCTGGTAATGGGAAAATGTCTTATATGCCCCAGCATGCTTAGGGGCTGATCCCAAACTTACCTCTTTGGAGACAACATTCCACTCACAAGTCTGTTGCTTTGAATCAATTTTGCTGTTTATCATGGGCTTAAGGAGCAGGTGAGGAAGCTGCAAGGTGTGAAGCTGCACTGATGGGGGCAAACAGTCACTGAACCCCCAGTTTTGCTCTCCACTGACTGGAAGGTCACACCTTTATCCCATGCTGAATGTAGAACTCCAATCCTACATATTTCAGAAGAAAGGACACTTAGTTGGGAGCTAGAAGAACTGTGGTTTTCTTCATTGCCCAAAAGCATTTCTAAATGACTGTATCAACATGATAAGTCAGTGTTAAATGCGTAAAGAGTTCTGGAGGAGCCCCAACCCAGAACTACACTCTTCCATTAACACACCTTAAACAGTAGATGTGCAGTCATCTCCCTCTTGATTTGTTTTCTTTCTCTGGTTATAAAATGACTGGGACACTTTTCTGCACCACAGCAGTTGTGCTGCACTGGAAGGTGCAGTAACAACCGTCTCGGCCCTGTACCCCGTTCCTTAGGACACTTGGTGATTGCAGATAAGTTCTGCTTTGTTTACAGACTAAAACTAACCCTGTCTTTTCAGTTGCTCAAATGCTTTTCCTGGCCATGGTTAGAAGAAGAGAGTGATTCCTCGCTCAAATAGGAAGTAACAAGTATCTACAAGTATTTTAAATCAGTTGCAGTGCCTCCCTACAGCAACAACTTTAACTGACTGCTTTTGCTCAGTATTTCTGGCTGGGTACCTCCATTGGTCTGTGTATACGCTGTGTTTAGGTGCTGCTCTTCATGTTGATTAGTTCTAAATTTCATTCTCAGGCATTCGTTTTTTTGTACTCACAGTGTCTGCAGCAAGGCATGGTGCATGTATGCCTCTGTCAAGATCTGGATTAGACTCTCTAGGAAGAGTGGGGAGAGATACCCAAAACATCTAAAAACTTTGATTCTTATTTTGAATCTGACTACAACTTTTAATGAAGAAATCTCTCATCCTGTCCTTTCCCGTAACTCATTTCTTTTGCTTAACGTTGATGAAACTTTGATTAATTTTACAACAGAGATTTTTGTTTACAAATTCTAATCCCTGCACTCCTCTCTGGTATTCCAAACTCCTCTGGATCAGGTGCAAAATCTATAGGCCTACTCTGGTGTCAAGGAAGTAAAACATTTGATGGTGAAATAGCTATACTGTTTGCCTTTGATTTTCAACTTCATTCACTCCAAAGACTTCTCTTCATCTACTTTTAGAAAAACCTGAGGATGGCTGCCTTGGTACATAACTCACCTGTACTTTGCTGAGTCTTTCTGATGAAAGATATGGCAAAGATTTGTTTATATAAAAATGAAGCAGAGATGCAAAGAGGTTTGTTTCAAGTTTCATTTATGTTAAAAGTAAGTAAAAAAATTAAACAAATTTAAATTAAGTGAATAAAAAATAAAAATGAATTTATGCTGGATGAAAACTGGCATGATATTTTTCCTTTTCTACAAGCTAATTAGGGATATTTCTTAGTGAAATAAACTTTATCCAGAAAGCTACTACTTTACTCTGATGAAAAATGATAAAAAAGTAAAAGAAATGATCATTACCTAGGTGATGTAAAAAGAATGTATATGTTTCTTTGAATAAGTTAATCTATAAAAATAGTGAGTTATTCAGTGAACAGCTTTTAACAACTCCAGAAATGTCTGTAGATAATAAAAAACTAAATAATTAGTCAGTAAATAATGGCAATACAGATATAGAATATAATAAATATTCTAAGTGTGACTTACATATTAATGATAAAAATAATTGAATAAAATATTTAATCAGATTTTATTAATTGTCTATATTATCATTGTAGTTTAAGCTCAGTCAGCATCTAAGCACCACACAGCAATTCACTCACTCAATGGGACAGGAGAGAGAATCAGAAGAGTAAAAGTGAGACAACTCATGGGTTGAGATAAGAACAGTACAATAACATACAATAAAATTAAACTAAAAATAAAACAGCAGTAACAGTAAATATAAAGGTAATGGTAGTAATAATAATATAATAAAAAATGTACTTAAAAGGAAATTAACAAAAAGAAAGGTAAATAAACCCCAAGTAAGACAAGTGATGCAAATGAAAAATAATTACTCACCACCAACTAACAAATATCCAGCCAGTCCCCAAGTAGCAGAAACCACTCAGCCGACTTCCCACAGTTTATATGCTGAGCTTGATGTCACATGGTACAGAATATCCCTTTGGACAGTTTGAGTGAACTGTCCTGGCTGTGCCCCCTTCCAGACTTCTTGCTGGTAGGGCATGAGAAGCTGAAAAGTCCTGGACTTAGTGTAAGCACTGCTTAGCAACAACTAAAGTACAAATGCATTATATACCTTATCCTTATACTGAATTGGAAATACAGCACTATAGCAACTACTAGGAAGAACTCTAACTCTATGCTAGCAGAAACCAGGGCAATTATTCAAGTAATCTCACCATAATTTCTATATTTTTATATAAAATGAAATAAAATAAATTTAACATGAGTCTATATATATGCTTGTGCTTGCATTATAGATGTAATGTAGAGCTGGCACACCAGCTGTGTTCCAAGGCTGATATCTGTTATCTGGGTTAAACAAGCAGAATAAATGTATGTGCCTTAGGAGTAGGGTAATATGGCATACCAGGACTAGAGCTGAGCAGGCAGGCACCTGGAGATGCCTGGCTGAAGCAGGGCAGCAAGTACTGCTTGTCATGATGGGGTGTAGTGAACAGAAGATGACTCAGGTTATACAGCCAGGACTATGCCCAGCTACATACCCAGCCATTGTCTATTGTACTTATGTATATTCACATTTGAAGCAACAAAGGGTGTCAGACAACAAAGGACTTGGTTTAAGGGGCAAATGACTCATAAAATTGTAACATGTTGCTGGAAAGAGCTATGATTGTCAAGGAGGAGACATAAAAGTATTTTGTGGTTTAAGAGGAAGAAAGATGTGATAATATTATATATATCACATTTTTCAATTCATTATATTGCCTGTGCAATAAGCAAAGTTTGATGACAGTCAGTCTGTGAATTCCTTTGGAATTCATTTTCCTGATCAGAAAGTGCCCTTTTTTTTTTTTTGCCACAACAATTCCCTCCATGAAATATGTATCAAACCTAGAATCTAGAAAGTACCAGCAAGTAATGACAGGGTTTCTTCTTCTTTTTCTTTTTGGAAAGTAAAAGATAAATCAAAGAAAATGGGAACTTACAAATTAAATGGCAGAAATTTTGTTTACATGAATATAAAGTTGCGGAGTGCAGCAGAGTTCAGATCTCTGAAAGCTGTGAAATGTACACCTTCTTTGATCTGTGCTGTAAAACACCAATATCACATATTTACTCCTTTTGTCTTTGAACAGTTTTAACAGGAATACCTACACCTTTGTCAGTCAATAAGTGAAGAAGACTACTCCACCAGACGCACGCTGAGTTAGGTAAATCCCAAAACTCCTTCCCTTCCTTTTGCAAAAACACAAGCACATTTAGTACAGTGTTTTCAAGTATCATGACCACAGTCTTATCCCACACTGCTGACAGCCTCCCTTGCAGAAATGCAGACTTATGGAAAACAAGCTGGCTTATTAAGTAAAGGAACGTGAACAGCTTCACATGGGCACTTTTGGTCAAGAAGCACTGCTCAAATTTCCAAAACCATCTATTTGCAGAAGATTATGTTTGACATGTTGTTTGTTGAATAAATGTGAAGAAAAAGAAAATCTGGCCTATTGACTAGATTATTTACTGTGATTCATTTACTTGCATCTACTAACCAGTACCTGAAAAGCAGCTGTCTTTGTGTTGATGTATGCTCTTAAGGGTTTGGCATAAGTACACTTTAGCCCTGATCAGATGAGCTCTTTCCTAAATTAAAGTAAAGCAGATAAATAAACAAGATTAAAGTAAGTATCGATAAAGAAGTAGTTCATAAATAATCTCATATGTCAAATAAAATACAGGAACTGCAGAAGATGGCAGAAAATTAATAGATGTGCTAAAAGCAAACTCATGGCCTATTACACAGAGCTGAAAATTTACTGTCATATAGATGCTATAAATTTGTGACAAAATACAGGAAAGGAAACAAATGGGAGGAAAACCAGCAATGTCAGTGTTGAAATGCATGCAATATTGGAAAATGTTTCTACTAACCAGACTGCTGTGAAAGATGTGAGATATTCTACTGAATTGCACAGAAGTGTATAAACCTGATCTAAAGTCTAGCAGGAAAAAATATATGTTGTCAGATACAGCTATACAGATGGATATAATATCTTTCAAATTTTTAAATTTAAGAATTTAACTGCAAGATATATGACTAAATTTTATTTAATCTAAGGCAAAAAATAATGATAAACCTTTCTCAGGGGTTTAAGTGATTGCCTAGGAAAGGCATTCAGAAATTCTGTCCATGTGAAAATATGCTAAGGCCTCCACGAAGCTTAAGTCATGAACATGCATTTAATTCATGCAGACATTCATTTGCAGTAAATTATCTGTCGTGGTTTAACTCTTGTCAGCAAGTAAACACCACACAGTTATTTGCCCACTCAACATTTCCTGGTGGGATGGGGGAGAGAATCAGAAGAGTAAAAGTGAGATAACTTGTGGGTTGAGATAAGAACAGATTAATAATTAAAACAAAATTATTAATATTAATAATAATGCCACAAAGAAAATAACAAAAAGATAGGGAAATAAACCCCAAGGAAGACAAGTGATGAAAATGAAAATCAATTACTCACCACCAGTTGACCAATATCCAGCCTGTCCCCAAGTAGCAGAACCCCCCCAGCCAAACTCCTCACAGTTTATATACTGAGCTTGATGTCATATGATGCAAAATATCCTTTTGGACAGTTTGAGAGAACTGTCCTGGCTGAGCCTTTTTCCAGCTTTCTTGTTGGCAGGGCATAAGAGGCTGAAAAGTCCTTGACTTAGAGTGAGCACTGCTTAGCAACAACTAAAATATCAATGTGTTATCAGCATTATTCTCATACTAAATCCAAAACACAGCACTATATCAGTTACTAGGAAGAAAAGTAACTATCCTAGCAGAAAAAAACAGATAACATCCTTTTTCTAGGAGCTTCATTTTGTGCAGTTAAAAAAAAATGTTCCTTCACATCTCAGGGAAATCAGAATGTTTTTTCTGTATGAATTCAGGGTTTAGTGTCTGTCAAAAACAGGAAACAGTTTTGTATGCTCCTTGTTTCTGGCAATGAACAAGTATCCCGGCATGTGGCAAATTTCACAAATAAAATGCAAACTGTTGTGTCCTCTGTTACAGTGACACTGGGAGAAAAGGCTTCCCTAATGTTGCATTTTGACCTGCCAAACATCTCCTTCACTAAGTGCTTAAGACAGCAGCCTGTATCTATTGGCTGTGCTCAGGGACAGGTTCCACTGCTCTAAATACACAGAAGATGCCTATCTTTGGGTATTAAATTTGTTATAAAGTGGTCTGACAGACTCAGAGGAAGCTCAGGATGAGATTCAACCTACCTAACCAGATATCTTCGAAGCAGATGTCTGAATCCAGGTACCTCTTTTTACGTTCCTTTAATAATTAGGTAAAAGAAAAAGGCAATGACTCATCAGACATATTTTAGGCATCAACTTCATGTTGAAATCATTCACACTATGCAAGTGCTTATGTCTCTTTGTTAATTATAAAGGGAGTTTAGGTGACTAGTTCTGACCTAGACATGTACAATGCATCTTATCTTAAGTTTACTGATTCTAATTTTAAAATTTCTCTTTGTAGGGCACTCAACAATCATGGTGCCTGGTAGAGTTAAGGGAATATATAAGACCAAAAAACAAAACCAAAACCAACACATTTTTTTAGGTCAGATATCTTCTTTTACTTAATCACTGGGTACTCCATATGGCCCTTTAGGGTACAGTATTTTGGGACTACATCCCTATGCATTCATCAGATTTGTAAGTGTTATGTTCTGGTCCAGCAGTCCCTGACACAGATGGTTTAGGCAGATTTCAGTTCCAGCTTAGATCATTACTCCAGCCTTACAATGCGTATCGATGAGCTGAAATGTCTGAATAAAAAATCAGGCCAGATTATCACAGTGGCACTTGTTAGTTTAAAATCTGGGAATCTATGTGGAAAGGAAAAGCATAAACTCATTGGATAGTAAAACTGGTTCTGATTTGTGACATTGGCCTTTCCCACAATGTCCCCTGCGAAACCTTCTACTTGGCTGTTTGTAGGATGGTTTGGAGGATGTTTGTTACACATATGGATATAAACATATAGGAGAGAATGGTAGTGGAGCTTGAACTAGCAACTTGTAGGAGAGAAAATCCAGCTTTCCTGGCCTCCTCACAGACTTCAGGCATGCCAGAGAAGAGGTATACTCTCAACTTGCTACTCAGTATTGAAATATGAACTGCCATGGTGTCTCTGCTCCTGACAAAAATTATGGACATCCCCTGTGTCATAATTTCTTCATCTGTAGAATGGTTAAAATCTGCCAGATTGAAAGCAGTTTTCTCTGCATTGTTATATGTTTATGAAATGCTTGAGGGTATGTGGAAAGAAGAAAATTATAAAAAACACAGAGATATTGTTATTGTAGAAATATTAATGTTTTTTTCTTCAGATTTTTCCTTCTTACTGAATTATAAGGAACTACACATGAAGTTGTTATATGTGTGAAACATTAAAAAAAATAAAAAACATAATAAATTTGCTGCTGTGTATCATGTGCTTTGAAATCAGAGAAAGAATGCATAATAACAGCTATAAAATGAACTATCTGGTAAAGCATTTAAGCTGTACTGTCTGCTTAGTCTGAACTCCACATCTATGTGAACATACTTCAACCATTTTAATCACAATCAATTGCTGTCTGAGTGTGTATATGGCCTCATAAATTTGACAGTCTTCCTCTTACATGAGGAATGCGTGACACATGCTTTAAGGTACTCCTTATAAAAAGCTGTACAAGAAGGGGATCAAAATAAGAAACCTCCACTGATTTAAATGTCACATTCTTGGCACAGGTCAAACACCCATAAAAATTTACTGTCAAGATTAAGAGATGAGACTTCAGATTGTACCAAAGAAAATGACCTGTTGGTAGTTAAGTACGTGAACTAGTTTATAAATGGTATAATACTAGATTTAGGAGGACTGGATTTTTTGACCTATTGAACGCATTTTTGTTCTGCATGATTCCTCTAATTTTTTGTCCTTCTTATTTTTAATCTCTATATGACACTGTTCAGCAGATTGAACTGAAAAAACTACTTTTTAAAAAATATTTCAGAACATGACATAAATAAGAGGAATGCAGATGGAACAGATTTATTTCAGATATATTGTGAGTCATTACACTAAATTTTAGACAAGCCCAAGGGATTTTTATTGGACAATGAGAATCTGCAGAATTGGGCAACTAAAAGCTTAGAACTAAAATTTACAGACCACCTTCTAAGTAACACTGCACAGCAATTAACACAATGGTATCAAGGGACAAAAGTGATGAATAAAATATTTTTATTTTGCTGAGTCTGTATGCTTAAGGAAGTTTATTTGATACAAAGAAGTGGCAGGCTGACTACTTTGCCTTTGAATATCTCTGAAAATAGCTTGGATGTCCAGTAGATATTCTCCTACATTAGTAATAATTAAATACACTGAAATATTTTTAACATTATAAAATTTATTTAGTCAGATTTTCAAAAGTGAGCTGATCTCTGAACTGGAGAAACACTTTTAAAAGGTATTTTCCTCATTATCTTCTGCACTCTGATTTTGTAAGCAAAAGTTACATCTCTTCTTCAATAAGATGACAATCAACAGGAACACTAATTTACATCATGTATTAAAAAATATAAGTGTTGGAAATCAGGAGGATAAAAATTACTTGGATCAGGTTCTGGCTACTTACTTGGCAAATTTATATTCATATATCTTTCACAGATGTTTGGAAATAGAACAGAAGGAAAAAAAACAATTTAGATTAATTTTCCTCATAAGAAAACTGGGAAAAGTGACAACAGTCCTACAAGCATGTTCTATTTCTGAAAAAAATGGTTTAAATTTTGAAATTTTATTATTTTCATGGCATACTTTAATTAAAATAATTTAAAAAAAATAACAGTAGCTATCCTAATTATAATTAGATGAAAACATCGCTACACATCCTAATCCTTAACTGGAGCAGCTTCTAGTTTCAGTATTCCGAGGAGAAAAGGAGAACTGAGGGAGGTTCACAGCTGACCGTCACATTAGCTCCTCATCACTGTAGGTAACATAGATGGACTGAGAGTACAGATGGTCCTAGAGAACCTTGGGAGCTAACAACAACTTCTGGAGCTACCTTGTTGGATCACTTCCTCCTCAGCCAGGGCTGTAGTAAATGCAACACTATATATGCCAGTACAGCATGCTGTAGTTGCATGATGTCGTTCCAGCATATAAGCCATATTTCATCTACTTAAGTGCTATATGCAACTCCATAGCCACAAACTGCCTGTTCTTCCCTCAGACACAGAAGTCAACCATAACTAAACATGCACCACTTCCAAAGACAAAATTTAGCTCAATGCAACCATCAAAAAAAAAGTATTTGAATGCCTTTTTAAAAATTCTAGGTGTTATTTTTCTATTCTAATGGAAGACCTTCAGCTGTAATATATCACAGTATCACAGTATCATAAAGTTGGAAAGGACCTCCGAGATCATCGAGTCCAACCTATATCCCAACACTAACACCAACACTAACACCATCATCTAAACCACGGCACTCAGTGCCTCATCTAGTCTCCCCTTAAACACCTCCAGGGACGGTGACTCCACCACCTATATGAGAAAATCAACCTCCTAACTTCTATCTAGTGATGTTTTACATCAGTGCAATGCCTGAAGAACTACCCTTGAATATATATATGTATATATCCCAGCAGTGTGTTCATTAGACTGGATATTATTCTTAACTGCAACAAGCCAAACCATCATTTGAAGCTATATCTCCTTTTTAATGAAGTATAATCAATTTGTTTCTCTCTCTTAATAAACATTATGTTGAAAGTTTTAGCTCTGGACTCTAAGACAGAAATAGTGTCTTTTCCAAAATAAGGTTTCTTATAACTCATCCAAAAGACTGGCGATACATACTTGATACTATTTTATACCTTCCAAAAATACTATGTCCAATATCTTTAATCAAGACTTTAGTAATAATAAGCATAATGGTTCAGTGTCCCTCTGTAAATATTTTTATTTTTAGAGGAAACGTGTTACGCATGACAGAATTACTAGTTATTCATTGAATATTCAGTGAGGACCATAAGAAATAGGCAAGAAGGTAAAAGGAAGGTTTGAGAATATTAGACCCATTTTTTCACCTTAATCCTGCATTATTGATACCTTATTTCATCAGCATTGATGAATTATTTCAGTGAATTGGTGGTTCAGGTTATCATTTTTATGATGCAGTGGCAGAGCAAAGGAGCTTTAAAGTGCGTGTAAAATGAGAAAGATGTAATGAACTCTGAATAAGCAGGCATGATGAGTGTGATTCATTTTGCTTTGTATTCAGTGAGGAGATATAAAGATATTTAAAGAACAATTAATTCTATCCCAAGCTAAACATCTAAAATAGTATAGATGAACTGTGTTTTAAATACTCTCTATTGCCTGCAGTGGAAAAACTGATGACTAATTCAGGTTTAGCATCTACTGTGTAGGTGTTCAAAGCTACATAAGGCCAATTCATTTGACTTGACTGCAATGCAGCATGTTACTAACAGGCATGCATATGCCAGGCTCAGTTTTCAGTTAGAACAGGTTACTCACTCTCACTTCAGAAACAGAATTGTAACTCTACGAGGGGAATAATTTTTGCGAAACTTTAATATATGTCAAAGGCTAATGTGGTCATTTAAAATACATTTTACTTGCCTTTCCTTTACTGGTTATCCCACTGGCTTCATGATGGAATACCAAGTTTATTGTCTTTAAATTGCCTTTTTGTTTTGACTGACAAGTTTTCTTTATTAGGAAAATCTACTTGCTAATCTGAATGGGTAGTATTTTAAAGATGTATTTAGTTACTTAAAACCCTTCATGATTTCACACTTTCCAGCTTACTGTACTGTCAGCTGAGACAATGCAGGCAAAGGAACAATCGCTGGTACTCACACTTTTGGAGGATAAAGTACTTGCAGAGTTAGACCCAGCTTTCAGGGACTAATTAAAACTGTCTTTTGTCTTGGGCCCAAACAAAAATGCTGGTTTTCTAACCTATTTCACTTATCTTCAAGAAACAAAATACTCTTTCTTGACACAAGGCTGCATGGAGATGCCAAGTGAATGTAATTCATTCTGTTCATAAAATAAACAATGCTGAAAGGTTGGGTTTCTTTTCATTGGTGTCAGTCAGTAGACCATACTCAGGGGAAAGACGATGCTATACTATGGGTGCAAGTGAGGATGTTTTGGGGCACAGAATATCCAGGAGAAAAAGATAGCCTTTCAATAGGACCCACTGACACATATGGCTGAACAGAGACCAAAGGAAAGAGGGGTTTTTTTCATGAGAAATCATCTGTTTCCCTTTCTCTTGATAGTAGATATTCAGTACCAGGCTGCAGCTCAATTCACTGTTGCTGGCAGCTTCCCCTGCTAAAGAAAATCTCGGAAACGAGGTAGGATAGGGTTGCAGGGAACTAGTTGCATCTCACTGGTCCAGAAACAAATTAAGCAGCTGGGGGCTAGCTCTCATTTATGTCAGAAGCTAGGCAAATTTCCCTGCATCCAGAAAGTTCACTGCTAGCCAAGTTAAGCATTGTGGAGCAGAAACTCTATTACTACAGCCTTAACAAAGGGTCAAAATGAGAAGGAATTCTGCAAGGAAATGCCCTGATGCATCTATTTCTGAATGTAGAAGCTTCCTCTGTTTACACTTAGGTTTGTTTCCTCACTATATGCAGGAGCAGATTACTAATTTACAATCTTCTTCTCCTGCTGTATAATGGTACTTCTCTCGTGATCAGTCACAACTCACTAAAAATGGGTTACTGTGTCAGGTGGAAAGCCCAAATAGATCACCAGAGAGAAAGCATTGCACTAAAAGCAGCACTTAGAAGCCATACCTTGCACATCACAACTGAAACACAGGCTCTATGAAACATAATGGGAATAAAATCAGAATATCTCAAAGCAGAGCTGTCTCTCAGTGGTTTGAACTCCTTGCATACTGAGACATGTTGGGACATAACGCACACAATGTCTGACGAATCGTTTATATTCATGGGAGCTGTAAGGCCAAATGCTTCACTTACCTCCTCATCAACAATGTCCACATTGAATAGTACTGTGAAAGTCATAAGCTGGGTCAGCAAACACAGTCCTTTGAAGATTTAATGAGCAATTTCCATTTATTCTGAGGGGTATAACAGCACATCTGAAGAAAAAACTAGGGAAGTAAAACCTGATACCTGGTCAACTTCTGTCTGACAGGAACTATTTTAACAGATTTCAGTAACACTCCAAGTTATTATTTATACAGTAAACCTTTTGCTCTGTCAGCCTTTCACAAAACAATTTATCCTTCTTTGAAAAACTGCATTCTTCCTAGCAGAGTAACATGTGCAACACCCTGAACTCAGTTCCTATGGCAATGTATGAAATTCCATAGATCAAGGAAGAAGTTTACGAGTCAACAGTATACTGTATATTTAAAATGAACATTCTCCAATGAACAGTGTATGCAATAGGAGAGTAGATAGACTATTTTTTTGAGTCTGCCCAAGCCAATTGTATTCACTTCTGCCCTTTTTCCCTGCAGGTACAGTAAACGGTGCTTATAGAATATATTGCAATCTATCAACATTCTAAAAAAGTTCCATCTAACTATCAAGAGAGAACTTTTTAATGTCTGCAGTAATTAACTTGTCACCAAAACTAGAGTGTAGTCTTGAAATGTACTGATGTTGTAAAGTTAAGAGGAGCCATCAGGACAAAGTAGAATTCAGATGTCATACAAGAAGACATGACTGGTGTTAGGGACTGTACTAACAGTATTGGCACGAAATACAGCAGCTCAAGGCCATGCTCTTTTGGACCAAAAAAAGATTCCTGCTTCAGACTCAGAGTTCTTCTGCTGAAAAGTGACCAAAGTCACTGAAAATTTAGGGATCCAATTGGACCCAATAAAATTATGAGCTATGTTATAATGTAAGTTTGAAAAAAAAAGGGACCAGTCAATGTATTTTTAATGATTTTAAATCAACTGTTATTGAAATAAACAAAGCTGTGATTGCTTATTAGGCTATATTGAGTTCTACTTGGATCTCTTAGAATGACTTTTCTTTTTCTTTATTTTATATTTAGATTGAAGTTTTCTGTTCAGACACACATTAAAAATGTATCCTACCCAGAAGATTCAACAGTCTAAAACAAAAAATCAATATACTTACTTTTATTTCAGTAATGAAGGTAGAAAAAAATTTACCTTCCTGTCTAATGCATGTCTATGAAATATCACTATGTAGTATTTCGGACAGACAACAAGATATCATTATAGAAAAATTGTACGTAACATTTATTTAAGACAATTATTTTTTTTCTTATAAACTGAGAGTGTAAAAAAAGTACTGATGTTAGCGAAATATTAAGCAATATATTATGGGAAACTCTGTGTAAATTTGCCTAAAAAGCCAATATTGGTCATGTAGTCAATGTGGCTTTCTTTTACCAATGTGACTAATATTTGCTATACCAGTACGACAATGTCATGTATAGATTTAGTATTAAACATGCTTGAGGGCTAAGTTCAAAAATAACAATCCTGACTAAGGAAGTACAACAGCTTTGGCTGGTAGAAGGGTACTGCACAATCAATGCTATGTGTTTGCCCTGTCTTGTTACTCTTCCCTAGTTATTTATCAGTGGCCATTCTTAGGCAACAGACTCTTAGGCAACAGAACTGGATGTTATGTGGATCTTCGATCTGACCCAGAAGATACCCCCTCTTCCACAGGGACATTTTCACACTCCAGGCTCAGTCAAACCCACAAGAGAGAGTGCTATACTGTGAAATTTCCTCCTACCTGATGCTTTTTAGTGCCCAAGAAGAATACCAGATGTGACTGTGCATGTTAGTGATGGTGTATAACCAGTTATAGCAAAAAAGTTATGAGAAAAAGGATTGTATTGACAAAAGATGTGATCTAGGATCACTAAGAGTCAAGGGATTACAATTTCAGCTGTGAACCATGATGCTCCAGAACTGAAATTCTAAGAAACAGATAAATACCATTTTTCTGTTGAAAATACACTCTCCTTAAGTAATTTCCTTAATTTTCTTTAAGTATCTTCACTAGGAAATAGCAATATTTTTTCGCCCAAGAAGATTACTTTGTATATTTATTTGTCAAATTAGATAGACAAGAGACATTTTAAACGATACAGTCACAAAAATTCGTTATATTCAGTAGCGTGCAATTAATCAGTCACAGAACATTATTAATCGCAAAAGTGTCTTTTCAGTCTGTGTTGATGTTCACACATACTTGTTCTGGAGCTGTGTTTGAGCAAAAGTAGTTCGATAAAGTATCCTGTGAGAGTTTCTGTGGTATAAAGAGAGCAATCCTATTTGGTATGTGCCATTGGCCATGACTGATAGCAGATTTCTTTCAGCACAGTTTTCCAATAACCAATAGCCTTAAAAGATTTCTTTTTCTTCTCTGGTTTGATGGACTGTGTAGCTTACAGCAAAGTTCCATTACTTATTTTCTTCCACTTGTTTTTATTTTCTGTGTCAAGCAGTATTTGGCTTTGTATAAATTTCATATTTATTCTTTTATTTTACAGTCATATGGCTTGATACACATATATTGGTATATGCCAGCTTATTTTTTTTTTGTAAAATTACTTATTCAAGCATCAGGCTTAACACCTTAGCTATGAAAATAACTATGAAAAAAGAAAAGATACTTTGCCTTTTACCCACTCTTCTATAAATATAATTAATAATAAGCAACAACTGTTGCTTGATATTTAGCTGAAAACAGTAATTGCCTTGGGAATAAGAACAGATAGTACTGAAGTATTTAAAATTATGACAAAAAAAGTTATTAGATCAAAGTACAGCACTGGGTAAAAAGTAATCATACATGTCAACACCTTGTTGGGTGTCTAATGGCATTAGACATTTACATTGAGACAACCGACTCAGGCGAAATGGATAAATTTAATTCTAGATAAAGATACCTACATCTGGAGATCTGTATGTGAAATACACATCTAAGTTCCTATGTTTCCATTAAACAGGATAAGCAATTACATTTAATTATATTCAAGATCACTCCTGGGTGCATATCTCCCAGGAGTACGCTGACTGGGTTTCAAAACCAAGTTGTTTTAATACAAGTGATACATGCCAGAAAGTAGCTAACTTGCAGTAGGTTCTCCTTATGTGCCAGCAAGTAGATTGGTGAATAAACACCCAAACTACAATTTGGGAATGGATCCTGAATCAAAACTCTGCCTTTTCTTTTTTGCTCTGTAGCACTGAAGACTGTTTTGAAACTTCGTCTTTTCTTTGCCTTGCCACTACACACCAACCCTCTAGACACCCATACTTGTCAATTGTAAATGGATTGGATCCCATTCTTTTCAGAAACCTCTTGTATTTCTCATTTTAGCACAGAAGTCAGTCATCCACACATCCTTTGTCATATTGAGAGAACTGACTCCTACAATAGTTCTTCCAGAAGAACTCTCTCCTGTAACCCAAATAAATTTAGATAATTGTACTGAATTGATTATCTGTAGCTCATCCACTCTTACCATACCTTTGCTTCCTCTGATATGGCAGTAACAATTTGATAGATATTTAATTATTATTTTTAAACATAGGTGTGTATCTGAATAACAGGAGAAGAATGGAGGTGGAAATCTAATTTACACCATGCACTATTTTTCAGCATAGCCAGAATTAAAAAAACAAAAGAGTAAAAATTACAACACCTAATTTTCACATTAAAAATTGTTGTAAGTCTTGAAAATGGCATAGCATAGTAATGAATACAAGCAAAATGATAAATGGTACTAATTTTACCCATCTTCACTCTATAGATTTTAATTGTGAGACTTCCTCTTTTGCAATGAAGACAGGAGACTATACTTCTACATGATTATTTATTAGTACCTAGTCCAAATTGATTTCACACAATCACTGCAGAATAAAAATGAAAATACATCTTTTACAAACAGCCATGTACACACATAAGCATGCATAAAAACATTAACAGTAAAAGATAATTAATATTTCTAATTACTAGCTTAAGAGTTCAAGTACCCTGAAATTTTTATTTAACTGTAAGTGATCTGACTGTCATGCCATTATACAACACAATGTATTACCATCAAATTACTTTCTATTATCGTAAATCATGATGAAGAACAGAATGTATTTCAACAAGACAGAGCTTGTCAGTTGATGGGTTGCTTCTTGACATGATCCAGCTGTGCATTAAACAAATGCAAACTTGCAAGGAACAAGACTTCCAAATCTAGCAGTATCTGTCAATTACAGTAGCAGTTGTTTTTTTTTAGCTGAATGTATTTTCTGAATATCAAGTATCAGCAGGGAGAGGGGTACAGAGGACTCCTGTGCGTACTGCACAGGAATCATTGTCTATTACAGTAATTCTGTTTCCAGTGGTTCCATATTAAACTGGTCTGTTCACAAACTGTTCATTTGCATGTCTTGCAGTATGACACTTGCCTGATCATTATTTAGAAATATATATATATTTTACAATTTGGATATTTTCATTAAGTCATTACATTTTCTTGCCTTTCTTATTTGTCACAGGCCACCAGAGGTTGCTGTGATGTGAGAAAATGGAAGAATACAACTCTTGATTTCCCGATTTATGTTTAGGACAAGCAGGTATCTTGGTTGTAACTCTCATTATCACCGTTTGTGAATTATCTTGTGCAACAATGTGAGAGTGGTCAAGAGAGCCGTTTTTAGAGCCTGCAGCTCCTCAGTTTTTGCTTTCCAGCTGTGTGTCAATGGCAGGGACTTGCAAAGTGACTAAGAAACACAAAACATGCAGAAGTAATGGGATTTAACACGTAGCTCAGAACAGGATATCTAAAGATTTTTCTTTTCATGTGGCCAAGAGCCTCTATTGCAGCAGTTCAGACGCATAAACTTCATTTTTATGTTGGGGAAGTGTCATGGCTCTGTATACTCCTCCCTATTCAGAATTTGCTCAGGCTGCTCACTCCTTAGATGCACAAAAATACAGAACAGACATGACATATGCTGGTTTTAGCCCTCCATTAACCTATGTCCATATTTTCTATGTACTCATTGCTTCATTTGCAAGCTTCTGTGAGAGTTATAGAAAATTTGCGCTAAATAATTGAAGCAGAATAAAATCTCCAATGTACAATTTCACTTGGAAATGTAATGTGAATGGAAGATTTGAGGGAAGACTTTGCTTATTCAATTTAATAAGCAGAAAATCTAGCAATGTTACTTCAGAAGAGCTATATTATTTCCAAATAAGAACCTGGAGAGGGGGAAGGATTTACATGAAAATACTGACAAGTGTGTATATTTGAATTCACAAACAGCTACAAACATAAAATTCCGATTAATACAGTGTACAAAAGACATTGTTCCCTACAGCTGCATTTGCAAGTCAACCAGAATTTCAAAGCTCTGGAAAAGAGTTCAGTTTTAAATCGTGTTTTTGAGAAGCTTTTAACTTACCTCTTAAAAAAAAAAAAAGTCATTCTGGCATGAAAGTTGGTATATATAAAGATTGCAACTTGGGAGTAATTTTTTAAAGAAAGTAATACACCTTCATTTTTTTAAATTAAATTGTACAGGCTGTTAACCTATAATCCTAAGTATAGTTCTGACATTTTCTCTACATGTATCAAAGGAGAGTTTAATTACACATGGAAAATGTCAAACTAGTTAGGATAATGCACATTTCAGAATTTCAAAAGACTGGGAAAGGGATTTTAGCCAAACAAGTCCTAGAGAAAATTAGTTGTTTAACTGTTATCCAAGTCAAATATTAAGCACTAGATCCCAAAAAAAGAGATTTTTTTTTCCTAAGCTCTGTCCTAAGCTCACAATCTGATGAGCTGTCTTCTTTCCTACATAAACTATTGTAGGCATGATAAGAAGTATTAAAAATAATACCAGCTGGCTAAAACAGATGATAAATTAAAATTCCTTACAGTAGCTTTGGATTTGCATTTCAAAATTAATTGATCTGGTGGAATGACCGTACATATATTAAATGTTACTCTATAGCAGCTCCAGACTACTTTTCCTCCTTTTCTCCTATTTAGAACTCTGAGGCTCCAGATGCTTTAACCTGTTTCACTAATAATACTACAAAATTCCATTAGCATAAAAGTACTAATTCTACTAGAAACAATGCTAGACAAACTCTTTTATCTCATAGCACCACTGGGATACTATGTCTCCAGTGTTCTTCAAAGGATCAGAAGTTTTGAGATGAGATGCTTTTAAAAAGAAGTCCAATTTAAGTGCATGGTTTTGACAATCAGTCAATATATACTTCATCTCATGTCACTTAGAGGAAATTATCTGATAGAAGAAGAGTAACTCAGAATACCTCAGAGAAAAGCCCAAGTATGTACCATGGAATTATGACTGTGCCACAACCAGAAGACTGTCTACAGAAAATATTAATTTCTTATACTGCGGCCAGGCTGTGGAATGCATTGAACTTCACCAGTAACAGACAGGGTGGAAAACTCTAAAAGAGAATTAAAACTGCTTTTATGACTTAGGAAAGCATCAGCTTGAATTTTGAGAAGTATGTGAGGCATTACTGAATGATTCATTGAAGTACCAAGGATGAAACATAGCAGACTCAGATATCCCCTAGCAATGACAGAAAAAAATAACTGGTTGTTTCCTGTCTGAGCCCTCACTGGACTAGAAATAAAGGACATCTAGGAATGACTCTCAGCTCCCTGCTGGATTTGCTGGATTCCTTGCTTGTTCATGGCTAAATTTTATGTCTAAACCTGTAGCTGTGAGCTCAGATGCCCTGAGTTAAACATTGCATTTCAGCACAAGCATTTAGGAAGGACAACTGCCCTTACCCTGAGGAGTCTGGAAAGTAGTAGAACCTCATTATCATAGTGTTGGCTTCTCAAACATGTGGCCCTCTCCTGTCTGTACCATTTCCATCACATCAAGCCATTCTGCAGAGAGCAATGGTTGTGCCAAGTTCGTTCAGTAACAGCTGTGGTATCCCAAAGAGAGCAGATTCAGCTTGACTGCTACAAGAACTTCAGAGTTCTGTCTGCAGCACCATAAGGCTGGATGATTTGATGGCACACACTATCTTACAAGCTTGTATTTACATAGTAAAACAGAATATCTGTCCTTAGGGCTGAATTCCATATCTAGAGATGATTTTTTTTTCTGCTTTTACTCAATATATCTGTATTTCAAGTTTGGCTTTACTGAAATCCAAACAGCTGTTTACACTAGAAAGCCTCAGACCTGCCAAGAGACCAGTACGTACTCTGTGGGTAGTCCTATTCAATTCAGAGGAACTACTCACAGTAAGTACATTTTAAGCATGGATATTTATAACATCATAGAATCTAAGCAGACCCACTCAGGGTATGTAGCGGGAGAAGTCTGGCCATAATAAGCACTAATATCAAGTCTGTTCATCTAAACAGACTGATGCCTTTATTCTTCTCATAAATCGGTGTTAGCAGTTTGAGCTGCCTTATTCCTCCATTTTTAGTTCTGCCTTACTTCAGATGCCTCTAAATCTCCTTTTGGTAGGCTGGGAGTCATATTACTTCTGGGATGTTTTCTCCCCTAATGAGTTTTCTGAAGTCTACTCCAGAGAGTTTGTAATAGTAAAGAATTACAATGCAATTTTGCCACCTTTATCAATTAAGTAGCATTTTGGGTCTAAGCCGTGGTAGGATGGTTGACTATCAATACCAGCTGTCACCACAACAAATATAAGGGAAACAGATTAGAGGAAGTGGTTTCCTCCAAATAACCACAGCTACAAACCTACTGGTCAGCCTGTTTCCAGCTGATTTATTACCCTGTAAGAAACTTCTCAATTAGATTTTTTTAGTTCTGTTTGTTTTTAGGGATTATGTGCTACTTTAATTTAATTTGCTTAAAGAATTAGAAAATATCTAGGAATTGTCTGGTGTCATCTTGTTCTATTACAATATTTCTATACAGGACATGAAAGAAGAGAGGTGCCATTTTCTAGATGTCAGAGGTTATTCTATACACACAATAATCTGAATATTAATTGCAGAAAATCGAGAAAACAAAACTGTATTTCAGGTTATTTTTGTTTAAATTTGACTTCTCTGATGAAAAGAAGCTCAGAAAAAAACCTGTTGCATCCAGACTACCTGGACTCTAGCAGCAATGACAAATAAAGAACTTAAGAGAACTGGCTGACAACAAGGTCAAATGATTGGGAACGCTTCAAGCATATGACCTTTTTGTAATTTCAAGGGTCTCATACACATTTACCTTTATATGTGGAGATCTGTGGCTTCCTCAGGCTGACTCCCTTCATTCTTATTAAAATCTCCAAGGTTTTTTTCCTGACATTGTTGTGAGAGGAAAGATTTTAACCTAGCGAATAAGTGTATTTTTTGTGAGTTTTGTATTATGTTAGTTGGAAAAGACTAGAGTTCTTTCTGCACCTAGTCTACAATCAATTTAATGAACTCAAAACCAACAAAAATTTGAAGTGTATTTTAGATTCAATATTTCTCCTCAGAGAGCCTGTTAACATCATTGGTCAAGTTCAAGTTTTAGTTCTGTTTTGATTTTGTTTGGGTTTTGGTTTGTTTTTTTTTTTTAAATGCTGGCTGCTTAAGCCTGAAATGTTTTATTCAATAAGATTTAAGCAGGTCTAAAGCAGGTGGCATAGGATGATGCCTGGATTTCTAGCAGGTCCTCAGGGGAACCCAGCCCGAACACAGAGGTGCAGACTAAAATGTCCTACAGCTGGAAACCTGCAAGTCCCAGGTAGCTGCTCTAGTAAACAACTGGTAGATGAAACTGTTTCACTAAGCTGCTGCAGAGACTTGGTAGCTTTAACTTGGCTGGATATTTCCAGCAAATCCAGGAAGAGAATTTAGATTTTTTTTTTTTTTCTGGAAACCATGGGGTTTAGGCTAACTTTAGCACTTAAAAAGTTTTCCTGAGCTATGGTACTGCCTGGAAAGAAGCCAATGTTTACTGGAGCTGGAGGAGATGAAATCACATTGACAGACAGTTTTTTCTCTCTTTTAGAGTAATAAGAAATACTGACATTTGCTCTAATAAAAAACAGGAATGTTATCACGAATGTCCTGGCTCTGCTGCTAAAAATCACAGAACCTGTGGCTTGAGATAAGGAAGAACACAACTCCTGGAAATTAAAAAATAAAGAAGACAATTCCCACAAGCATTAAACAAAAAATCAATTGCAACAATCCTTCCTTCTCCTCCCCTCCCTTTCAGCTCTGATAGATTATCACTATCAATGCTGGGATATGCTAACCATGTAATATAAATGCCATTTTCATCCATCTTTTTCCTTTCAGCTGTATCTCGTTCTGAAGCAGGCTTGCCATGAACTTCAAATGCACATTGTTCATGATGGAAAGTGTCCTTTTCCTTTCTTTATGACATAGTCCTTCTTTTGGACATAAGAATAATATTCTCGATACTATGTACTGAAAAGCTGCATTTCTTGCTATGAAATAGTTTTCTTGCTACTAAGATATTTCAGGGTCCATCAAACATTTTTTTTCCCACAGTGATGTGCTGGTAGCATCACCACAAACATAATGCTATAGGTTAGTAATGAATAGTCTGGAAGAAGGGTAGGGAGTAGAAAAGCTTGAAAAAGTACTAACAGAGTGAACCATCTGAACTTCTTACTTTCTTAAGGAAGAAACTGATAATGCAGTGGAACAACACACAGCCTTCAACTGATCCTTTTGGAGCTAAATCAATTAAAAAACGTGAAAGGAATATTATAACCATTTAGAGGAACATTTAAGGAGTGAAAATTAGATTTACTCAGCATAGAGTTCTCTTGTCAATGTACTACAGAGAGAATAAAGGACCTCAAGGGGATTGAAAGACTGCAGAAATGTTCCACCTCTGGCTTTGAAAAATGAGACTTTCAAAAAGGAGAAGGAACACATTTTAAATAAATTATTCCTGGAATTTATGCTGTTCATTAATGATGAAAAAAAGAAACTAATAATAAATGGCACGTGTAAATTTTCAGAGAAAATAACTTAGATCAGAGATTGTTGTCAATTCAAATTGAATTGAAGAATCAGAAGCATATAATGTTGTCAAAGATCATAAAGAGGGACACAGGACAATATCAGAACATAGATGGCCAAGGTCAGAAATTACAATATGTATTCAGGCGAAGACTGGTCAAACTCATCCTCATATAATGAGATGTCCATACACACAAATATATGTCATCAGACATCTTTAAGAACAGACCAGACAAGAATGTGAAAATATAGTTGACCCTTTCTTTCAGTTGCTAAATGGGTTATTTTCTGAATGATAGATTTTTTGCACCTGCTGTTGACCTTGGTCCATAACAAAAAAAAAATCTAGCAAGAAAAATTTAAATAAAATTATAATTTGGATGAGAATGTAATCACTAGAATTACAATTTGGTTTGATTGCAAGAACTAATTGAATCAAACTCTTCAGATTGTGTATAGGTATTCCTCACATATAATTTTGAACTGATAAAAAATTATTAATTTGACTTCACTGAAAAGGTTTAGGTCAATCAAATAATTTTCCCATTTTAATCCTTATTAAAGGATTTTTGTCATACAGAGATCTTCGTCTTGTTGGGATAAGATTACCTTCTACTGTAGGTAACTTCAAACAATTTACCCTTTTCTCATTGGGGTTGTCAGTAAGGGACAATGACTTCTGTCCAATTAACAGACTGACCAAACAACAAACAAAATAAATAAAATGCAACCCAGAAGAAATTTGCAGAAAGCTTACTGTATAGTACAGGGGAGCAACAAGATGTACAATAATACCTAATGCTAGGTATCTGCTATTTAACCTGATTAAGCCACTCCTTCAGTGGACAAACAGAGAGTTCTATTGCAAGTACTTCTCTGTCTTTTTTCATTTCTGATAGCAGTAGCTCAAGAAATAAACTTACATTTGATAAACTCAAATTAAATTATTTGAACTCTAAATTTTATCTCAGTAGCCAGTAAGTCAGAAATCCTTCTCTGAAGAAACATAGCAAAATATATGTCCAAATATGGCTTTTAAAAACAAATTTATTAATTTTTGGAACTCCAGCCCTCTGTTCAATGAATGAGTAATTGCAATTTTATACTTCTAGTATTTCTTCTTAAGAATTGGAATTAACAGAATTCCCTTGTGGCTGTTGCTCATTTTGTAATTTATGGTTTAAGGGTTTATTTTGCAATGCACTTCTTTCATTTTTTGTATTACTGCTTTAGGATTACTTTCATTTTAAATAGGTTTCATAGCACTTCATGTTGAGAGAGCATATTTCCATGTTAATAAACATCATTTCAAGTGACTTTTAATCTTGTGCATTTCTTCTGCCTTTAGTGCAATCCTGAGTGATGTCACCTAGTGAATTTAAGGCATTTGGAAGGATGTCTGAATGTGTGGAAGCGCATCTTGAGTACTCTAGAAGTTAGCTGTGTTCAGCTTTCACTTCACAGTACTAAACCCCACCGTATCTCTGTACAGAAGTAATAAAACTAGAAATTTGACAAGCAAATACATTAATTAATTTAATAAATAGGCAAATGTGGGCAATGTGTATTTCTATGGAAATCGTTAGTTGCTATTATGATTCCTTTTTCTCCCCAACAAACATAGCAGGTGGACAGGCAGATTCATATCAGTGTCAATAAGCAAAACAAAAAAAAAGGGAAGAAACTACACTGGCTGCAAGTGATATACCAGGTCCAGACTGAACTGACTCAAGTGGGAAATTCACTAGCAAAATTAAAATCTATTCATAATTATTCTCATATTGCATACTTTTTTATTCTAGAATACTTGAAAATTATGTGATAATGTCTCTTTTGCTATAGTATACGAAATAAAGTAATTAAAGAGTAAGTTAAAAAAAATCACCACCAAAAAAACCAAACCTGTAAACAGTATAAATTTCAACTAACATATAGGCTTCTACTTTTTAGTTGAACTATTTTCAGTTTAGTCCAAAATTGTGTGTACATTTCTGCAAAAGCCAGCAATAAGCTTTAGATACTTTGCAATGCTGAATGAAATAATTGTCCTATTAGGACAGTGGCCTACCATATTCATAAGTTTACACAGGCTTATTAAATGAGGAGAATAATACGAGCACATTGTAAGGGTACAATTCAGAGATTTTTAGAAAGCTAGTAATAATAAGTCTTACAAATATCCATGGCATTCTGAGACGTTGCTCCGCAAAGTAACAGTTTCCTTTGTGGAATTCTGCTCTTGCTTTCCTCATTCTTTCCAGGTTTCCATTAAGAAAAGAAAGCGACCACTTCTAGGACTGATTTTTTTTAGAGAAAGTCTGCATGACATTTGTTTAAAATAGCCATGCTGCCAGGTCATAATGAGAAATCAGGAGAAAGAACATTTTTAAATTTTCTTGTTGATAGTGAAGTTCCTGAGTACCAGGGCATGAATATATTTGTCATTTGAAAAGCAGTACTGCTTAACTGGGAAGTCCTCTTAAAGATTTCCAGTGTTATTTCTGGCCTGCCAAGTACTCCACTGATTTTAAAGCTATGCATGAATATGTTGCCTTTGTGTATTATGGGTGGATATGTTTTGCTTTCATTAATTGAACAACACAGAGAAGGACGGATAAAAAAGTAAGTTTAACATTCCAGTTTTCATAGAAATACCATTACAATGATCAACGGATAATCATGGTGTAATCTGTATTGATACCTTTCAAAACTGGAGGTCTTCTCTCCCCAAAATCGGGGTGATTCTCTACCATAACTTCTCCTTTGCAACCTGATGAAGCACAAACCAGAGAAGTGAACAATGAGGTGTACAGAAAACCAGCTGAAGTGTCAGGCCCAAAAAGTTGTGATCAGTGGTACAAAGTCCAGCTGGAAGTCAGTTGCCAATCATGTACCATGGTATCAACACTTGGGTCAACGTTCGTAACTGACACCTTCATTAATGAACAGGACACCTCAAAATTGCCGACTACACAAAACTGGGAGAAGTGACTGATGCATGGGACGGTTGTGTTGCCATGCATTGACAGGCTGATGAAATGAATTTCATGAAATTTTTGAATGGGAAATGCAAAGCCCTGTACCTGGGAAGGAATAACTCCAGGCACCAGCATAAGCTGGGGGGTGCCCAACTGCAAAGCAGCTTTGAGAAAGGACCTGAGTCTCCGGGTGGCCAAATTGAGCATGAACCAGCAACGTGGCCCTGTGGCAAAGAAGGCAACAGCTTTCTGAGCTGCATGGGTAAGAAAGTTCCCAGTGAGTTGAAGGAGGAGATCCTTCTCCTTTATTTGTCACTGGTGGGTCTACACATGAAGTATTGTGTCCAGTTCTGAGCTACTTGCTGCTAGAGAGATACGGAGAGAGTCCAACAAAGGGCCACTAAGAAGTGTAAGGAACTGGACCATCCTGTGGGAAAGGCTGAGAGAGATGGGACTCTTCAGTGTGAAGAAGAGGAGGCTAAGGGGGAACCTGGCACAATCTGAAATATGGGAAATTCCATTTAAATGTAAAAATATTTTTTTCATTCTAAGACAGGTTGACCTGAGAGGCTGCAGCATCTTGGTCCTTGAAGATACTCAAAACCTCACTGGACAACAGCCCTGGGTAACCTGCTGTAGCTGACCTTTCCTTGAACAGGGGACTGCACTAAATTACATTCTGAGGTCCTTTCACTTAAGTGAAAGCCTGGTCCTGATACACTACAGAGTTCCAGGATGAATTATTGGAATTATTATTCGAGAGGATTTCAGAAATGGTTTCACAGCTTCAACTTCCTTACCTATGATGCATCTTCTCAGGTATCCACAGATATTATGGTCAGTTGGAATTTCCTGCGTTTCTCACAAACCATGGCAAAAGGTCTAGAGGTGATCTCAGTACAGAATGAAAATCAAGTGAAGGGTTGGAATTACATCACTGAGTATTATGAAATAGGAAACTTCGCTGTTTGGTGCTGCCTGCAAGTTTCATCATCCCTGTAACTTCACAACTAACCTTTGACAAAGACTCAGCATGTGACGTTGCTTTCAGTAAATCACTGAGTGCTTAAAACATACACCTCTCCCCATGCAATTCACAGGGAACATGGTCTTCCAGGTTTTCAAGCTGCAAACTCCAATACCTTTAAAAATAATTACAATAATTCTATGCCATATGAACCCTATTATTCTTAACCTACACTCTGGGAAATCTTTGTTGATTTCTGAACTTAAAAAGACAGTTGTGAATTTTTTGGCTGACTCCTGTTCTCTGGAGCTATTTAAGAAAGCTACAGGCTTTAACCAAAGAACCCTGAATACTAAACGAAGCTCATAACCACTCAAGTCTTAAGAGCTGTGCTGATAGCATTTGTATCTGCGGGCCACAACAGCTATAAGACCTGCCATGTGACCTCTGGGTTTAAGAGCTGCTGACAGAGGTTGTAAAAAGCCTTGAAGCCTGCATCATATGAAGTCTCTACAGAGGTCAAAAGATTAATTAGCCAGGACTTCTGATGAGGTAAATCAGCACAGCACTGCTGAATTCAGATCTTTGTCAATTTTCAGCACCCAAAGATCTGACTGAAGTCCTGCTGTTCCTGTTTTATAGAAATGGAGTGCAAGAAGGCAAATAAAATCTTGGCAAACTAAATTTGTAATTCACTGAATTTTCACATTAGCAGAAATATATAGGTTCTAAAAAGACATGTATTAAAAATTCAGAAGTAATATTCCTGGACCACCCATGTCTTTTTCTCATACAGTGGACAAATGTATTCAATTTCCAGATCAGACACTTTCAGACACAGTGAGAGTCTATGTTCTCCACTTTTTCCTGTGACAAACTGTCAGTAGGAAAGCTTACACGACAGAAGCTCAAAAAAATGCCAATCAGAACAGAACATAAGTGACAGATCCAAAATTACACTGGCGCTACCTCTTGCTCAAAGCTAAATGAGTATATTTCATTCATATTGTCCTAATACAGGTTGCAAAACCACTTTTTCTCTTATACCAGTTAGTATGAAATGACTTCCCTCCACATTCCTTCTAGAAAATTCACAGTGCTCTATTTTGTTCATCATCCTGATGCAGCCATGACCTACAATGAAAACTGAAATAAAATAGACTCCGAATCACCACTATTTTCATTGGTATTTATTTAGCATTTTGCCAAAACAAGCTAATACGAAAGCAGGTCCTTATTCCAGGGAGGTTACTTGGGTTGAGAAAGAATTTGTACAGCTAGCAGAGCACTTCTCTGTGAGTGAATGCAGCATGCCAGTTTAAAACACACAAAAATCTTTATGGAAGTTACATGCTATGACAAATGCTGTGCTATTCAGAATATCCCAGTTACACAAGACAGCTGAAATTGTTTCTTTTGGCAGTTTAATAGACATGGAACAATGCAGTGGTGATAAAAAGGGAAAAATGCAGACCTGTGTTCAGGCACTGAATGTTCAAAAAGCTAATCACTAGGAAGCTGAGACCTGAGGCGAATTTTTGGATGTTATTTGTCTATCAAGTATAAGATGAAATCCTTGGTTTTTTGGTTCTTTCTATTTAGGTGTCCTTTCAATGCAAGCCTCCTTTAGTGCATTCTCCTGCAACTCCAGGGACTTTAGGACAAAATAACTAATATTTCGTGGGCTGCCTCATTGACCAGTCTTGTGCTAGAACACTCTATGTTGACAACTGTAGCTTGATGGAATAAAAATACTTCAGTACTTAAGATTATCAAAATTATCTTTTTTTGCAAGTATTATAAACTGCTACTTGCAACCCATAATTTGGATTCTTCCAGCCAGGGAAAACAAAATAGTATGGGACTGGTTTAACTGAAATTCTAAATACTATACATGCCCAACAGCATACTTGTTGAAAAATGATGATTACTATCTTATTTAATTAAATGATCACAGTCTTTGCAAATGTGTTCTTGTAAGAGAATACAAACACACAGAATAAGCATGGTACTAGTCTTTCATCCTACTGTGTCTCAGCATTTTTTCTAGGCATTGAAGAATATGAGCCATAAATTCAACAGTAGTCTTTACTGGGATATTTGTGTTTCAGGTTACAGGGTCTGTATTTGGGGTTGTGTTCCCCATAACGGAACTGTATCAGTTTACCACCAACTACAAATTAATATGAAGAGTAGCATGTGAGGGACCTATATCTTTGTTTTCTTCCTCATAATTACTCTATTGAAAGTTACATGAGCAAATATGGATTCTGCAACTGCCAAAGAATCAGAGAAGGAAATCTTCATGGGATGTCTCACTGGGAATATTTGATTTGGGGCAGTTCTTTTCTTCCTCAGATAATAAGTAAAAGTGAAAAATATTTTTTATTTCCCCTTGACTATTGTTATTGAAGGACTGATCTCCTTTTCAACTTACTGCATCTCCCTTGTTCTTGTAATATTCAATGTCAATAGAAGTATATCAAATTGTATTATGGAAGGAATGGTACATATGATAATGTGATTGGCTAGCTGAATTGAGTCTGTATTGGAGTTACACAGAGAATTGTATTGACAAATCTGCTGTTGCTCTTCCTCCACAACTACCCCCTTTTTGTGGTAATGGTTTCTGTATGTAAAGAACTAAAAAAGACTATATCTCAGCAATTCTTATAGGTTGTTATTCTCCTCCCATCTATTCAGAGCTCTTTGGATCCTCCTGTTAACTTAGAATAGCAAGTTACCTTGATGAATCAAATCAGTTCCTCTGTTTTTTCCTGATATTTGGCTCCTAAGTTTTCCCCTAAAAATCACTTCCCCATGCCAAGTTCCATCTGCTTATTACGACACTGGAATATAGCACTTCCTAGACAACTGTAATTTCTGCTTTTAGGACGTAAATCTTGAAGTCCTTGGACACTCAAAGCAGAGATACAATGTGAAATCTCAGTGTGCAAAGAACACAAATCCAGTCCCTAGATGCTAGTTCCAGCATTTCTTTTCTTTTTGTTGCAAAAAAATTTTTGCCTAAATCCTAGAGGCTTGAGTCTACTCCCAGGTACACCCTTGTGCCTTGCAGTGGGAGTAAATGATGTGGAGCATGGTGCTATTTAAACTCAGTTACCTTGCAATAGGATTTCATATCTTCAAACACCACCGCACCCACACACTCACCTACTCACAGACTAGCCCAGGCTCAGTTAATTTAAGTATCTATCAATGCGTAAGCTGCAGGCCAAAATTCTGTTAAAGATTGAACCTTTTGAATCTGATTTAAATAGCCAGTTTATATACCTTGTTTAAATATTTATCATCAATTTTTATGCTTAACTATGCACTTTTTGATGTTAATAGAGCTTTTAACAATTTACACTTAGGAATAAATATCTTATTTTATATTTAAATTTTACTGTATTTTGTATGTATTTTATATATAACATAAAACATGTGGTAACCCGTAAGTACATAAAATGCCAATCTGTTTGAAATGATAAAGTATATGTTCAACATGGAATAAATTTTTACATCTGTGTTGTAAACCCCTGGAAAACAGAATATCACAGGAACGCTGGCAATTTAAAATGCAGCAGGATTAGTGAGATACATAAAATAGTTCGATGTTCCAGAGAATGTTCAGTGTTGGAGACAAGACAGCTTGTCCTATGCTATACACCAGACATAAAAGAGCACTGTATAGAATAATGTCTGTTTAAAAAAATATATTTTTTCTTATGTTTTGTCTTATGTCTGTTCTATAATATAATAAAAAAAATGTGAAGGATTTGATGATTACAAAATTGAAAGTATTTTTACTTAGTTGTTTGTTATTCTTTCCATTTAGTTCCATACATTTATTTAGCAGTATCAGGAAATAATAATAGTAAAGTAATAAAATTTTAAATAATAAAAATTAAAAATAAATGTTCATTTATCAAACTTCCAAGAAAGTTGATGGGGTGTTTTTCATAAATATTTCAGCATGGCTCTGTATACATGTTATTTTTATTATTTCAGAGTAGGCAGCATTATTTACTCTCATCTGAGCAGAGTTCTTTCTACAGCTGCATAAACAAAATTATCCTTTGATCTCTAGGAAGGAAGAAAGAAAGCATCAAAGTTTGAACCATCTCTTTTAATGCAAAATGTGGAGTTTGCTATTAGGATTGCCATTTTTTAGCTTGATTTTCCACTAGTATTGGACATCACCATCTGGTGTAACCCTAAGAAACTTTAAGAGTCCTATCAAGAAGAACTACGTTTTGGGAGAATTTTGACATCAGTTTTATGGGTTTGTTTCTGTAATGTACCACTCGCAGAGGAACGAGCATTTTGTCTTGCCAACAATCTGTCTCTGGAAGCAGAACCCAGATGAAACATACTTTCTCAGCTGCGCCATGGAGCAGGAGAGCCATCATGCATACAGTCCTCCTCTGCTCTCTTTTGTCTGTCCTGTGTATTTAGACTTAAAACATCTTAGGGCACAGAATGGCACTGTCTGCCCCTAGAAGCAAAGTGGGACCCCGAGCTGAGTTGAGAGAATATAAATAAGAGCATAGTCAAACATGGCTAATGACCATTCCAGAACAAAGATGAAGCTATGACATGTCAAAACTGAGGTCTGACTGATTATTATTTTTAGAGCACAAGCAGAGCTTGTGAACAGCTTTAACATTCATGATTTGCCTGTTCATTCTGTTTGAATTGTAATGTCACCAAACAAAGTCAGAATCAAAAGCCAAATATTCAAAGGGGGATGATGTTCAACACTGGTATTTCAATGCATAATCGTACTTTTTACAAGAAAATCAGACAACACTTGTAAATCTATAATGTACCAAAAGTGTGTGTCTAACTAAAAATAATCCATCTAGGGGAAAGCTGAATCTCTTCCTGAGTCAACTAGAAGGATGATTCCATTGCCCACAAATAAGCACTCTAACCTGCCATTCTGAAAGGACACAAGTTTCTTGAGGAATATGCATTTCCCTTGCCAGGCCCTTTGAACATCTCAGATACCTCTACTTGTCCCGCATGTCACCAAAGTCTGATGCTGAGGTAAACAATTCCTATACTGAAACTTCAGTCCCTTATCAACAACAATGCAGCTTACAGTGTAAGTTAATGCATAGACACCTAAAATTACGTCAGATCAAGCGCTACTCTGTCTGCTACCTGTTAAAATCACTTATCAAAATAATCAAACCACAGAATATGGTGCAGCTTTTTGTAGGAAAATCAGGCAGTTAACTCATGTATTTGTAAATGTATTATTTGTAGTAAACCATTCAAAAGTGTCTGTGCAGACCTGTGGTGGAATCTAGTCGAAAGTACCCAATTTAGTCAAAGGTAGGCCTACATAAACATTTGCAAAGCAGCTTTACAGAAGCTTTTCATTGTTTCTGCTGGTGTTGGCTTCACTCAGATTTCCACGCAGTGCATCCCAAGTTTTCCTAGGCTATACCACTTGACCTTCAGCTGCAAGTCCACAAAGGCCTTTGTCTACTGTGGTTCCTATGTCATTACTGTCAGCCCCATACAGATGTCTCACATATCTCAGGGCTTCACAAATGGCATTAGATGCCTATATTTCACCACCTGAATAAATACTGAAGCCTTCAATGACTATAAGGAAAGCCTGGATCCCAAATCTACATCTAAACCTCTAAATTTAATTATCTCAGTCAGGAGTTTCATCCCATATCTAGTTTTATGCATTGCTCAAAAAAAAATCTCCAGGTAATTTCTGGAATGAAATCAAAAAGTCAAAATGCCAGAGGAATACTAAGAGTCCTGATCCTATAAAAGATGTTTTACCATGGTGCTCAGAAAGACTGAAAACAAGGAGTTAGCTGGAAAGCAGTCTGTATCACCAGAAGATTCTGAGAGTAAAAGCTTTACTAAAGGAAATTAACCACTACAGGTTTTCCTGAAATGAGCTTCCCTATATAACCATTACAAAAATTCATCTTCCACAAGATCTTAGTGCATTCTGAATGAAATACCCAGCGAGACAAATCAGAACAAATAATTTGCCTACAACATCACTACACATGATTCCTGTTTACCTACAGAGTCAGGTTACCTATAATTGTTCTCCTTTGTTATGGATATAGTTTACTTCAAAATTAAATTGTAGACACACGTTGGTGTAAGTATTTTAGCTGTGGGTAGGAATGTGAGGAGATTTGCTCCTACTGCCAGGCAGACTGCAGCTGGTTTTCAAGTCACTGTGCTATTTTTGAAGTTATCTGTGCAAAGGCTGATCTAGAAACTTAGAAGGGGCATACGGTGCCTGGATTTGATGGCAATTGCCCGTTTGTCTTTGAAGCCCCTTCCAATCTTCTGCATCGAAGAATTAAACTATAATTAGAAATGCTTTATTCAGTCTGGGTAGAGTGTGGTATCTTGCAGAAGAGTTGTAAATATGTTTTCCATACTGGCAGCCTCACTTTGTCTATTAGGACCACAGAGATAACCAGTACTACATTTCAGAAACTCTCTAAAGGAAGGAGATCCTTTCTGATTCTGCATAACTATGAAACTAACTCTTCTACTGCTGAATTTAAGGGTAATTCACAGAATATAAAGAAAATTGATGTGTAATTGAAGTCAGACGGAAGAAACAATAATTTCAATTTCTTTGGACTTTCATGCTTGTGCATTTCCTGGTTATTTTATTTCCAGGGAGATGCATTGTGATGTCTGCCTTAACAGGAATTATACTCAAAAGGGCCTTTCAATAAACTTCAATAGGCAATTTTAAGTTTTTTAATAGGTAAAACTGCTATCAGAATTCATAGGAATTTTGCATCTTGTGTTGAGCAAGTTCCTTAAAAAAATATTTTACATAAAAAAAGACTTATTTCCCATCCAGATACTGAAGGATAGGTGTTTCACATGCATAATGCAGAATCATTTCATATTGTGTTCTTTTCTTACAAAAGTATTAATGAGGACACATTTTCATTTTTCAGGCTGAGTAACAACAATTTGTATCTTGTTACAACATGCTATGAAAATATTTAGTTCTAACATTTTTAAAAGAATAGCAGCATTAGCTCTCAATTTTTATTAAGCTAAAGAGAATAAGAATAAATACTAAGAGATAAAATGAATAATTTTACACACCATGACAGCCTGGTAGGATGAAAGTCTAGTTTCATCACTGATGTGTTCTTTTGCAGAATTTACTGAGTTCTATTAATTAAAGATATCATTTTCTGCAATCAGTTGCAAGGGTGAAGTCTCACATATTTGCATAAGGAAATTCAGAGCTGCTTTGTCTTATAGTGGAAGAAGCATATGCAGAAGAAATTCTCAATACTTGCAAAGGAATGAGTTTATCTGTACTTTGCTATTCTGAAGGATTTTGCAAAGCGTCTTCACATTAAAATAAGTCTAAAATCAAAATGGTTATAAGATGATGTAAGGAATTCCAGGGCATTTAAACTAAGAAGTAAAAGAAATTTCAAAACATCAAAGCAAGGAGCCTTTATAATATGCTGCTGCCTTACTTCTTTTGTTGTCTTTGTGTGAATATTTTAATTTAATAGTTATGATACATGATCAAAGTTTGAGATAGTCCAAACAGACATCATGTATGTTCATTTTATAACTGTATTTTATGAAAAAGATCTACTTTCTGAACTGCTATTTCACTGCAACTGTATCAGAACACAGCTCATTCCCTTCCAAATCAGTTTTCACTAGATTTGATTCTCTTGATTTTTAAAACTGTTAGGGAGTGACACAGTTATAAAAGAAATATAGAACAGGAGACATTTTGAAAGTTAAATTAGTCTTTGCTGTGGTAGAGAATATCGTACACATAAACCATGAATAAAATAGCCTATGAAAGCAGAGGTGCATATTCACTTCAGGAAGAACTGTAACTTTATCAATGATTAGTATTTCTGATGGATAACTTCACAAGTCCAGAAGATGTCAGCAGTTTGTTGTGCTGCATATGATTGCACTCCTTGAAGCAAATATTGTCTAAGAGACAGTCCAACGTACAAGATAGTTTTAAAGCAATTTGAGACAGAAAGAAAATAGAGTCAATATTCATTTCCCAGCAATCTGCCTAAAAGCAAAGCCCTACATTGCTAAGAGAACAGCTCTCCATTACCAGTGTTAGATAATGGTCTAAAATCTGCCACCCCAGACAGCCTCCGACAACAATATCACCCACCAGCCCTTCTTTGTTTGTAAACAGCAGGTCAAGGAAAGCCTCACCCCTGGTGGGCTCACTCACCAGCTGTGACAGAAAGCAATCCTCAATACACTCTAAGAACCTCCTGGACTGCCTCCTCTCGGCAGTGTTAAGTTCCCAGCAGATATCCGGAAGATTAAAGTCTCCTAAAAGAACAAGGGCAGCCGATCTAGAGGCAGCCTCCAGCTGTTTAAACAACAGAAGATCCAAATCCTCCTCCTGGTCGGGCGGTCTGTAACATACTCCAACCAGGAGGTCAGACTTGACTGCCCCTCTGACCCTTACCCATAGGCACTCAACCTGGTCATCACCGATCTCGACTTCAACAGCATCTAGGGGTTCCCTAGTATAGAGGGCCACCCCTCCACCCCTCCTCTCACGCCTGTCTCTCCTGAAGAGCCTGTAGCCTTCCATGGCAGCACTCCAGTTATGAGAGTCATTCCACCACGTTTCCGTGATAGCAACTATATCATAGCTCTCCCGCTGGACCAGGACTTCCAGCTCCCCGTTTGTTCCCCATACTGCGTGCGTTTGTGTACATGCACTTCAGTTGGGTTACTGACGACACCCTTTGAGATGGCTCATCCTCCACAGCAACATCTTTGGTGAGCCTAGTTACTCCCCCCTCCCCCTTCATACCTAGTTTAAAGCCCTCTCTACAAGCCCTGACAGCTCCTGAGTTAGAATCCTCTTACCCTTTGGAGTTAGACGAGACCCATCTGGGTCAAGCAGGGCGGGTGCTGTAAAGGTTTCCCCATGATCATAGAACCCAAAATTCCTCTGCTGGCACCAGCCCCTAAGCCATTTATTAAGTGCATATATTCTCTTGTTCCTATCTGTATACATCCCTGCCACCGGAGGAACCGAGCAGAACACCACCTGTGCTCCTGCCCTATCTATTGACCATTCCAGCTCCTGGAATTCCTTTTCAACTACCCTTGACCCTCTTTTTGCTAGCTCATCACCACCAGCCTGGACCACCACAAGCGGGTAATAATCTGAGAGTTTAATTAGGTCTGAGAGTCTCTTGATGATGTCACCTATCTGGGCTTGGGGAAGGCAGCAGACTTCCCTATGAGTTGGATCCATCCTACAAATAGGGCCCTCCGTCCCTTTCAGAAGGGAGTCTCCCACTACAATGACCCTCCTTTTCTTTTTCTTACTTGACCTCCTGACCTGTCTGATGGGCAATGTGAGGTTAACAGCCTCCTCGGGTAAGTTCTCTGTAATGCTATCCTCTACCTGAGCATCCTCCACCTGAGCATTAAATTCCAGTATCCCAAACCTGTTTTGTAGGGGCAGCTGGAAAGGTGGCATTTGAAAAGGAGGTCTATAACACCCACGAGAGCAGACCTGCTCCCAGTCCTCCTCACCAACCAGGTCACTCCCCTTATCCTGTTGATGAGGAATATAGCATTCCTCAGCCTCCTGGGGAGGATTACTGGGAGGAGAGAGGGTTCTACTCCACCAGTCTATCTCCCTTTCACTTTCACGAATTCTTCTCAACCTCTCTACCCGGTCCTTAAGATCTGCAACCATAAGGAGCAGATCTTGAATCCGTTCACATCTCAGACAGGCATTTTTTGTATGGTCCTCAGGAACCACAAGCAAGCTGAGACACTCCCTGCAGTCCCGAGTCTGGGCAGCTGCGTCCCGTAACAGTGGCTCAGTTTGGATGCCTACACTCCTGGTGGCAGAGGTTTTACCACGCCTGGTCACCATTGCTGTAGGGGAGTGTGAAGCCAACCACCTGCCAGAGAATGCCTGCTTGCCCGAACTGCCGCGCGAACTGCCTATACTGTGACCCTGTGTACTGTGACCCTGTTCGCCGCGCTCCGTTTTGGTGGCGCTCCCAGGGAGATGTTTAAATGCCTCGCGGCTTTTTCCGGGTCCGCCCCCCTACCACGCTGTCGGCCCACGTGACAGTTGCCGCTTCTGGGGTTCAGAGAGAGTCGCCCTGCTGGGGTCATCTCCTGAGCTTTTACCTTTCACCAGGAGCTCTCCACCCGCCCAGATTGAGCACCCGGCTGCAGTATTTACCGTTCCTGCCGCCAACAATTATCTTCCTTTCTAAAATGTAAATACATCAAGGACCATATTTTTAGTCAGAATTCATCTAGCTTAAGGTTTCAAACAATGTATTTACTTACTTTACAGTAGCAATGTTGTTTAGATAAATATCTGTGGAGAGCGATCAAGTCACCTATTAGTCTTCTCTGGAATAAATGAAATAGCAGATAGAAATTACAGAGGTATTCATTGCATGATGCATTTCTGAGACCTTGTTGGAAGGTCACATTTGTTTCATCATACATTTTAGAAAACAAATATATACTACCATAAAAGAGCCTGACTCTGTGCTGGATATTCACTTACTCTTACAGCTAAATGTATTTTCATATTCTTCTTTTCTCATGTGTGGCTCTCAAAGTATTCTACAAAAGAAAGAAAGAGTCCACCACTCTCTTAGACATGGTATCGTGTTAAAAATTAGTCTTAAGTTGGTTATTTCACAATATCTTTAGGACCTTCTCAGTACTGCTGAATTCTTTTAACTTATCGTTGCTTCTGAACTGGAAAGCTATTGCAATCTTGAAATTCAGGAATAAATCAAAAGTAAAAAATATATGCAGTATTATATTGTTTGAAATATTTCCTTTTAATATTTATCAGAAGAACAACAGAGAGGTAGAAGTGTCATGTTATATTTCTTCATGCTGACTGTCTCATATACGGGACTGCGCAATGCTTTAAATTTTCTCTTGGCCCCAAGGTATCAATTACTTTCTTTTCATACTATTTTTTAAAAAAATCAGGCTGTATTGCAAGAAAACCCACAAAAGACAGAATCTTAAACAAATCTAGAGAAATATCACATCTCTGTCAGTAGATAAATATAAGCTCATTCACCATGTAGGTCTAGCCTGAGTACAAAGAAGAGTCTTCCCATTCACTCAAGCTGTGCTGGGCACCTCAGCTGCCCCATTTTCAAAAACAAAAGGGTCACTGAGCAGCCATGCATTTCTTTGAAAAATTATATAGGAGGTACATACTTTGCTACTGCTTCACTTCTAAAAGGAGGTACTCTTTCCATCCTTCCACTCCAGTATAGCATCCAGGTAGTACAAAACTAATGAAATATTGTCTCAAGGAATGTGAGCTAGGTGAGCATGGACAACCTTCTGACACTCCACTGGTTATGATACTTGGCTAACAGCAGATGGATAGATAAAGTTTCACGAGTAAATTCCTAATGTAAGAGAAAATCAAAACAATTTCTCCTAAAATTACCAAAGAATAGACAACATAGAACACACAGAATGCTTATCTTTTTTATTTAACCAATCTATTTACAGAAAAAAAAATTGAAAATACTGTAGCTGAAATTTTTTGAGGGAAAATCGTAGTATAACATAAGAAGTTGATAGTGCACAATACAAAGACCCTCACAGTAAAATAATCTATGTGAAATCTTGTGTTTAAGTCCTACTTCTACACAGTGGAAGTTTAAGTCTTCCACTACTTTCTAGTTATTAACCAGCCCTTCCTGATATTTTTGTTACATAGTTCAAATCTGAAGGCTTGTAGGATTACAAAATGGAGCATTTTAACTGAAGGGATAAACAAGTTAAAATACCTGTTTATTCTACATCTGCCCTTCTTATTCCTGTACTGGCAGTGGTTGAAGACAGTTTTTAAAGAACAGAAAAGGAATTGGTACTTTAAAGCCATTTATAAAGTAACAGCATGGTTATATAGCAGTTATATAAAAAAATTGGACAGCAATGGTCTACTTTGAGCATGAAAGGTCAGTACATTCAATATGGTCCCCAAAATGAATGCCTATTATTTACTTTTTCATTTCTCTTCAACTGAGATAGAAACATTACCTTATGCACAAACTAGTAAGTTCAGATATCGTTCAGATATCTTAAAAGTTCTGTGACTTCCTCTGACAAAAATGATTACTTGGGCAGAAAATTATTCATGTATATTCAGGAGACATATTTCAGCCTTTGAAAGGGAAAAACACTAGTCAGGGAATGGGGAATTCTTCTCATTTTTATGTGAATGCCAAGAAAACATCTCCTTCCTCTGGAGAGATTTTCTGAGGTCAAGACTTCCCACTCCTTCTTTAAAGTGTATGCTTCCTGTACTTGGAGGTCAAAATATAATCCCAGCTTCTTTAAAAGTCCTGATATTTTCCCATAGCTAAGCAACAGGAAACTTTAAGTATCTAAGGATGCCTCAGAAAAATATGAGGACAAGGCTGATTAAAATCAATAATATTCTAATAACAATGAGGAGAAAAATGAGGGAAATGTATCACTCTTGCAGGCTCATTCACATTGCAAAAATCAGAAACACTTTGATATTTATCACTTGGTTGATGAACACTTAGAAATACAGTTGACTGTCTCTATGGGGAATCTCCCTTACACACTCCTTTTGACAAGTTTGTCATTATCCGAATTGAGGTGCAACCAGGACTGAAACATGCTTAGTACTTTGGATACATTCATGCTGAAGGAAGATTTTGGTCCCTAATATTCATTGATGTACAGTATGTGTAGTACTTTCTGTGATGCACGCTCCCCTGGCTAAAAGCAAACGGCAGTGGACACCCATAGGGATCACATCAGAAATGATGACAGGGTGGGGTTATCTGACTTGGAAATATTTGCATAAAAGGTACTGTCTGCCTTTGTAATCAGAGGATGTCAGCTAGTCAATACTGCCTAGAGCACAGTTCATCTCTTTCACCATACACCCTGGTTGTTCGGGTCTCACGATGATCTGCAAGGAGGAGTTGAGGGAATGGAGCTTATTTAATCTGTCAAAGAAGATTGAGAAGATGCTAAGGATGTAGATGAGTTTCTTAGGGACATGGTTTAGTAAGGGGACAGGTATGGTTGGACTTGGTGATCTCAGAGGTCTTTTCCAACCAGACGATTCTATGATTCTATGTAACACCTTCAGAGGAACTGCAAAGACAACAAAACCAAACCCATCTCAGCGACGGCAGACAATCTAGCAAGGAAAAATCAGTGGCCACAGTTTGACAAAACAGCAGTTCATGCAATGTTTAGCTGGATATATAGGTAAGAAGATGGTGGAACGGGACACTAAACAGAAGACAAGGCTAACATATTTTCTGGGAATGAACAAAACTGATAAAGAATGCAACAACATATATATTAACTCTTCCTAACAGAAGAATTTACCTGTCCCTGTTTTAGCAAACAATATTATGCTGAGTGCCAGCCCTGAAAGAATACTTCCGTTTTCCTCCTTCCAATTATAACAGACAGAATATACTGTGATACCCTGACACTAATTTGTCTTCTTGTTCTCTTAAGTGTCTACAAGCATTTTGTAGCTATCAGCCCTTTGTACCTAGTGAAAGGATAAGTTTTGGTGCCTTCTGTTAGCTTGGTCTTAAGATGCCGTACATGGTAATGTGAGCATCACAAAGGCATCTGGGTAAGTTTCTGATGCCTTCCTAACTGCTTTGTTGTAGTGTGAATGCTTTAGTCAGAGATATTTCCTGACTGCATTCACAAATGTCTTGCAGAGATCGCATTAAAACTGTGGGTGAATCAGATATATAATGCCTTATAAGAAAATACGTCAAACACCACTATCACTGAAGACATTTTCACAGTGAGCAGTTAATGAAAATTCTTTCTGTTATACTTGCCACTCTCCATAGGCAAGATTAAACTTATTTTTAAAAATGGGATGTTCACAAAAAAAAGTCATCGTATTCATGGACATAGCATTTAGTCTAGATTATAGCTGAAAACCTTGCTGAAACTATTCATCATCCAAAAAAAAAAAATAAGCCGCCTTTCTAAATTTTATAGCACACAACTCAGATTGTGAAGCCTAAGAAGGATACAGATGGCCTCCAGATCTGGAGCAAACACAAACTGCTTGAATACACTTTTTACTTTTTCTGTGCTGATTCTAGCACAGCTGAGCTACCAGTCAGGGTCTGGTTCTTAATTTAGATTTTCACACATAGCAGTAATTACACTGATAAAGAGAGCACCAATTGTTGTCTACCACTATCATTTATAATTCATTTGGACCTATTAGGTCCTGCTGTACACTGGGGATGAAGTGGAATCACACCATATCAGCCACTGAAGATTGCTCGTGGTTTTACAGGGGGCAGAGAGAACCTAATTACTTCTGCTCCTCCTTCGGGATTGTAGCAAGTCCAAAAGGTCTTTCCAGCTGCAAGTGCTTTTGCAACAATGAGATAATAACGTGATAGAGTGGAACACACTGTACAGTAAGAAGGAAAGTGCTTCTGTACTTACTGCCTCTAGAGAAATTCATCTCTATTTAAACGTTTTCCACATTACTATGTAAATATTAGCTGCCACAAGTAGCATCATGGCACACAGTCAAGGTGTTAGAAATGGATGATACTATGCAGACAGAACTGGTATTTTAAATTATTCTAATGTGTACATTTTATTGTCTTGTTTTCAAATAAAGTAAGAATTTATAAAAATCAGAAGATTTCATGTAAAATCCAGTAAGAAAAGAAGACAGAATAAGAATCTGATATCAAAATTGAAATCAGAGTTGTTACCCTCCCCATGGAGAAATTGAAAAGCTGCAGACTATGAGGAACAGGCAATTTAGCGGTGAACTTTTATTATATGTTCTCTCAGACATACACATTTTCTTTCTCCCAGAACAGCTTAATATCTTCTGTCTAAATGTCTCTGCATTTAAACATATAAGGATATGCACAGGAAATTTTAACCAAAAAGAGATTTATGGGATTTTTAGAACACAAAGAACATAGGAAACCTGGTGCTAGGTGTAAGGCCCTTTTCTGTCTTGTATAATCACTTCAGTTTCAGTTTTATTGGCTGCTGTGTAGCAACAGCAATCACATCATTAATTAATTTAATTCTAATAGTAGCAGGTGTAATAGGATCAGTAACAGTACTTGTTGCATCCTTGTTAGGTATTTCGGTGTAAGTCTTAGACCTCAGGCAACACCTGTTAAAATGTGAAGCATACCATTCATTTATCAGGTAATAAAGGTGCTCCGTCCTTATGAGAGCACCATGGCATATCCTATCTAATACTGGTGTTAAAAATCCATCCTCACATACATGGTTTCTCAAGGGCTTCATCCTAAACCCATAAAGAGGAACCAGTAGAAAGAAATAGGAACATCAGAATCAGCCTGTGGATCACAATTCAGATCCAACTCACCCAGGCTCTAAAGGGGCCCTGCAAGAAGGTGTTGCAGAGAAAAGTTCAGAGACCTCTAAGTAGGAAAATTTAACGTTAATTTGCTGCCACACAAGTCTTCCTGCAGTCAAAAATAATTAGTGGTAGGCTTCAAGCTTAAAGCATGATCTTCAATAACGCTTCCACGTAATTTTAGTTAGCATTAACAATGATAATGGGATATTCTTGACATTAACAAACTTGTCAAACTGCATTGAAATCCTGTTAATTCCTGGCCTCAGTTACTTCCACCTGGCCATAATTTACACTGCATAAATGCAGTATATGCAAACGACTGACTGATTTCAAAAGGATAGAGCCTTCTTTGAATTTTCTAATTTCCAAGATCCAGTATATGCTCTCATCACCTACATCTGTATTTTCATTATTTTTTAATCACTCTAGCTGCTGCCTTCATCTTCTCTGCTTATTGGATTTGTAATTAATTAATCAGTAATATTCCTCATAACCCTGTTATGGAGACATTTCTGAATTTGTAATTTGACATTGCACGGAGATTATATTTAGCTGTCAACAACTACTTCATAAACTATTTCGAACCTCATTCACCTATTTTGACCACAAAGCAACGAGAGCTGTTTCTTGTCTCATTTTCTCTCAGAGATTAAGTGTAACTTTCAAAGGAGGCACGATATTGGATGTGGTATCCATTATCACCTGATAATTACAGGCTAATTGCATTCTTTGAATTATGTTTTTTCTTATAATGACAGATAGGAAAATATTGATTGAAGTTTTCCTCAGCATGTGAGGACAACATTATTAAAAAATTGTGGTTTTCATCACCTAGTGATGGCACACAATGAAAAGAAAAGCTCAGTATTGATACCAGCTCTCTATATACATCTGACTAATCTTTTCTAATCCTTTTTCAGTTTAATTTTCTAGCTAAGTGGCTCTGAGATATTAAGCCAGGACGTGAAGATCGTGGGAATTTCTCTGGGAAAATAAATAATGCATTTTATGCTGATACTGCATTTTATACAATACCACAAAATAACAGAAAAAAAAGAACATTTTCTCTAAAGAGTAAATATCTGAAAGGCATATAAAACTGTAGTGAGGTTGTTGGGTTTTTTTTTTTCGAAGCTGCAGACTTCCCAGAGCAATAGCTCTCTTCTGCTTCTCAGTGGGGAAAGATGAGGACTGTGGTTCTCGCCACAACTTCCCTTCACATTGACTAATCCCAAAATGTTTTTGACTCTTCCCACTTCAGTTCATACAGGGCATGATATTTGAAGAACCTTCACCAGACAGTGCCAATGGACAATGTGAAGTCTTTATAACACAAATCCCTTTCTCACATGAACTCTGGATGAACTTTCAATAAATGATGAAGTTTTCCTGTTTAAGGTTTTGATTTCCATTGCTTATACTATGTGTTACAGAGCTGTCACTAAATCCTCTGTATTAGTTTTTTGGTTCACATCAAGATTGCTCAATAGAGTGGATCAGTCAGCACTACTTCTTATCCTTGGGCTCATATCATGGACAGGTGCAGACCATACTTTTGGCTGAAACTAACAGAAAAATGCTCTTCCATGGCACATGGAATCTATTGCAGCTGCTGCTGGACACTTAGACCATAGAGATAGACTAAAGCTAGCATGAGGTTAATGACTGAAAACAATTCCACGTAAAAATTAGGTCCTCAGCCAATAAATGTTTTAACATGCAGATTGTGTAGCACCATTGTGCCCTACCTGCTGATATAGACATCAGCAAGCCACCTCCTTAGATAACAAAGCTCTGTCTGTGTAGCTGGTACTTTAAAAAAAAAAGGTTAGCAGGGCTTTTTAGAGTTTTAAGTATTTACTTTCAATTACTCCCGAAATGAGAAGTGACACAGCCTAGCAACAATGAAGTTATTTGTTCTGTATTGTTTGCAGAGTTAAGAGTTAAGGTATATACCAAAGTGACAATTTAACTCTTATATTACATTATTCCTAGCACAAATATTAATGTAAATTTTCCACCTTGCAAGACAGATAAACCAATTGGTTCCTTTCAACAAGATTCAAATGAGAAAACATATATCTAATCATTAACTTCAACAGAGATCCCAGAAGTAACTTCACATGCAAGTCATTGCAAATTTACTTGACAATGAAAGAATAGATGTTTCCTTATTAAGGAAAAAAAAATTGCAGTTAATTCTGCATATATTTCCCTTTATTCTTCTTTCTTTTTTGTCTGTACTTCCATTCTGTCTACATTGCAAGCAGGTTATTGCAAACAAAGATTTGGTGAGCTCAGGGAGTGGGAAGATAAGGAAAGTGATGCAACTGTGGTCTAAAAAGTACCTTAATATTCTCTAGACACCTGACATACACACCGAATTAAAGTAGTGAAGACATGATCTTGCATTAGGAAGTCTTTCCGGTCACTGGAACCCGCTCATAGAAAAAAAAAAAGAAGTAGTGGTTTTTATTTACTCATAGGAGCACAGTTGGGCTTATGTTATTAGTAGTATGGTATTCTAGAGACATAAATCAGTATGCACTGCTGGATGGCTGCCCAATGTTTGGAGGACACCATCGTTATTCCACTGTTAGTCATGCTTTGAACCACAGAGGGTTTGAAAGGGGTCTTTTTAGGACACTGTAAGGGTCTTTGAAGATTGGTTTCTGTAACTTCCATGGTTAAAAAAAATAGCCTGAGAATTATGACAAATGGAGTTTTCCAGGCTAAAAACCTCACTGATCTCCTTCTTTTATATATTATGTCTTTGATCCCTGTCAATGTAGAACCTGACCATCCAACACAGAGAAGTAAAATAATAAAATCAACTGCTTTCCTATAAGCGTAAAGGTAACTCCTTCCTTTATAATTCCCATTTTATCTTAAACTATCCTCTTGAAATGATTCATTCATAACATGACAATCCAGATTAGGCTGCTGGTTTAATACAGAGTAGATATAGAGTGGAGATTCAAGATCTGCTCCTTATGGTTGCAGATCTTAAGGATCAGGTGGAGAGGTTGAGAAGTATTCGAGAAAGTGAAAGGGAGATAGACTGGTGGAGTAGAACCGTCTCTCCTCCCAGTAATCCTCCCCAGGAGGCTGAGGAATGCCATATTCCTCATCAACAGAATAAGGGGAGTGACCTGGTTGGTGAGTAGGACTGGGAGCAGGTCTGCTCTCATGGGGGTTATAGACCTCCCTTTCAAATGCCACCTTTCCATCTGCCCCTACAAAACAGGTTTGGGGTGTTGGAATTTGATGCTCGGGTGGAGGATAGTATGACAGAGAACTCACCCAAGGAGGCTGTTAACCTCACATTGCCCATCAGACAGGTCAGGAGGTCAAGTAAGAAAAAGAAAAGGAGGGTCATTGTAGTGGGAGACTCCCTTCTGAAAGGGACGGAGGGCCCTATTTGTAGGATGGACCCAACTCATAGGGAAGTCTGCTGCCTTCCCCAAGCCCGGGTACATGACATCGCCAAGAGACTCTCAGACCTAATTAAACCCTCAGATTATTACCCGCTTGTGGTGGTCCAGGCTGGTGGTGATGAGCTAGCAAAAAGAGGGTCAAGGGTAGTTAAAAAGGAATTCCAGGAGCTGGGACGGTCAATAGATAGGGCAGGAGCACAGGTGGTGTTCTGCTCGGTTCCTCCGGTGGCAGGGATGTATACAGATAGGAACAAGAGAATATATGCACTTAATAAATGGCTTAGGGGCTGGTGCCAGCAGAGGAATTTTGGGTTCTTTGATCATGGGGAAACCTTTACAGCACCCGCCCTGCTTGACTCAGATGGATCTCATCTAACTCAAAAGGGTAAGAGGATTCTAGCTCAGGAGCTGACAGGACTTGTTGAGAGGGCTTTAAACTAGGCATGGGGGGGGAGGGCTCACTAGGCTCACCAAAGACGTTGCTGTGGAGGATGAGCCATCTCAAAGGGTGTCGTCAGTAACCCAACTGAAGTGCATGTACACAAACGCACGCAGTAATGGAAACAAACAGGAGGTGCTAGAAGTCCTGGTCCAGCGGGAGAGCTATGACATAGTTGCTATCACGGAAATGTGGTGGAATGACTCTCATAACTGGAGTGCTGCCATGGAAGGCTACAGGCTCTTCAGGAGAGACAGGCATGAGAGGAGGGGTGGAGGGGTGGCCCTCTACACTAGGGAAACCCTAGATGCTGTTGAAGTCGAGATCGGTGATGACCAGGTTGAGTGCCTATGGGTAAGGGTCAGAGGGGCAGTCAAGTCTGACTTCCTGGTTGGAGTATGTTACAGACCGCCCGACCAGGAGGAGGATTTGGATCTTCTCTTGTTTAAGCAGCTGGAGGCTGCCTCTAGATCGGCTGCCCTTGTTCTTTTAGGAGACTTTAACCTTCCGGATATCTGCTTGGAACTTAACACTGCTGAGAGGAGGCAGTCCAGGAGGTTCTTAGAGTGTATAGAGGACAGCTTTTTGTCGCAGCTGGTGAGTGAGCCCACCAGGGGTGAGGCTTTCCTTGACCTGCTGTTTACAAACAAAGAAGGGCTGGTGGGTGATGTTGTTGTCGGAGGCTGTCTGGAGTGTAGTGATCATGAGATAATTGAGTTCTCTCTAGACAATGTAACAACAAAAGCCAGGAACAGAACATCAGTGATGGACTTTCGGCAGGCAGATTTTGGATTATTTAAGGAACTGGTCAGGAAAGTACCCTGGGAAATAGCTCTTAGTGGCAAAGGGGTTCAGGAAGGCTGGATACACCTCAAGAATGAAATCTTGAAGGCGCATGAGCGGGTTGTCCTCATGTGTTGTAAGAAGAGTCGCAGGGGCAGACGGCCGGCCTGGATGAGTAGGGAGCTTCTGAAGGAACTAAGTAAGAAAAAGAGGATGTATCGTCGTTGGAAAGAAGGGGACGTAAGCCATGTCATGTTCAAAGGTGTTGTTAAGTCGTGTAGGAGGAAAACCAGGGAAGCAAAATCCCAGCTGGAGCTCAAATTGGCCACTTCTGTTAAGGATAATAAGAAGAGTTTTTATAAATATATCAATGGTAGAAAGAAGGGCGGCAGCAACCTCCACTCCTTGTTGGATGTGGAGGGAAATATAGTAACCAAAGATGCAGAGAAGACTGAGGTACTTAATGCCTTCTTTGCCTCAGTTTTCAACAGCAAGGATGTCAGCTCGCTTGACAGTTGGCCCTCTGAAGTGGTTTATGGGGGCAGGGTGAAATATGGCCCTCCTGCAATCCATGAGGAGGAAGTTAGAGACCTGCTGAGCCACTTGGACCCTCATAAGTCTATGGGGCCGGATGGGATCCATCCTAGGGTGTTGAGAGAGCTGGCGGATGAGCTTGCTAAGCCGCTCTCCATCATCTTTCAGCAGTCCTGGCTCACTGGAGAGGTCCCAGAAGACTGGAAGTTGGCCAATGTGACGCCCATCCACAAGAAGGGCCGTAAGGATGATCCAGGTAATTACAGACCTGTCAGCCTGACCTCGGTCCCAGGTAAAATCATGGAGCAGATAATCCTGGGTGAAATCATGCGGCACCTGCAGAACGGTCAAGAGATCAGGCCCAGCCAGCATGGGTTTAGGAGGGGTAGGTCCTGCCTGACCAACCTGATCTCCTTTTATGACCATGTGACTCGCCTGGTGGATGAGAGGAAGGCTGTGGATGTGGTATACCTGGACTTCAGCAAGGCCTTTGACACTGTTACCCACAGTAGACTCCTAGGGAAGCTGGCAGCCCATGGCTTAGATGGGAGCACTCTGTGCTGGGTTAGGAATTGGCTGGATGGCCGAGCCCAAAGAGTGGTGGTGAATAGTGTCTCATGCAGTTGGCGGCCGGTCACCAGTGGTGTCCCCCAGGGATCGGTATTGGGTCCGGTCCTGTTTAATATCTTTATTGATGATCTGGATGAGGGAATTGAGTCCATCATCAGCAAGTTTGCAGATGATACCAAGCTGGGAAGAAGGGTTGATCTGTTAGAGGGTAGGATAGCCCTACAGAGGGACCTGGACAGATTGGAGAGATGGGCCTATTCTAATGGGATGATGTTTAATAAGTCTAAATGTCGGGTACTTCATTTTGGACACAACAATCCCATGCAGAGCTACAGACTGGGGACAGAGTGGCTGGAGAGTAGTCAGGCAGAAAAGGACCTGGGAGTGCTGGTTGACAGGAAGCTCAACATGAGCCAGCAGTGTGCCCAGGTGGCCAAGAAGGCCAATGGCATTCTGGCCTGCATCAGGAATAGTGTAGTCAGCAGGACCAGAGAAGTTATCATCCCCCTGTACTCGGCACTGGTCAGGCCTCATCTGGAATATTGTGTACAGGTCTGGGCCCCCCAGTTTGGGAAAGATGTTAGGATACTGGAATGTGTTCAGAGGAGGGCAACAAAGATGGTGAAGGGGCTGGAGCATAAGCCCTATGAGGAGCGACTGAGGGAGTTGGGGCTGTTTAGTCTGAAGAAGAGGAGGCTCAGGGGAGACCTCATTGCTCTTTACAACTACCTAAAAGGAGGTTGTAGTCAGGCAGGGGTTGGTCTCTCAGGTGACCAGTGACAGAACTAGAGGGCAAGGACTCAAGCTTGGTCAGGGAAAGTTTAGGCTTGATGTGAGGAAGAAGTTCTTCACTGAAAGGGTGATTGGCCATTGGAATGCGCTGCCCAGGGAGGTGGTGGAGTCGCCGACCCTGGAGGTGTTTAAGGGGAGATTGGATGAGGCACTGCGTGCCATGGTTTAGATGATGGTTGGTGTTAGTGTTGGTGTTAGTGTTGGGTTATAAGTTGGACTTGATGATCTCAGAGGTCCTTTCCAACCTTGTGATACTGTGATACTGTGTTTTCTAACCTTAACCATAAATATATGCATTCAAAGAGACATAAGTAAAGATAGTGAGAGTGACCTGGTTCATTATATTTCTTTTCCTTTTGTGATAGAATTAAATTTTGAAGGAAAGTGTCTCTTTTATTTTTAGCTAGTATTTGCTTGTCAGGGAAAATGTCACTTTTTGTATTTTGTCCCCTGCTCTTTACTTGTAATTATCTGGGCTCTAACTCTTGTGCATTGAATTATGATAATGAAAATGCATTCAACTAGAAAACCCTTAACAAATCACAGACATAGCTAGCACTAATATAAGTACTGATTGATCACTACAATCTGTTTCTAAGAATTGGTGACATACCTTGTCATTTGGGCCTGGTATAATTTCGTAATATTTTAACTGTATTAAATAAGGGATAAATTAAGGCCCTCAAAGGAAAGTGTTAATTGTATATAACTAACTCAAACAATGTTGGGACACTTCCCAAAGGCGTTAACCATCCTCTTTAAAGGTATATATCTCTGTTACTTATGCCAAACTGTGTCTATTGAATAAACTGATGGAAGCTGTTTCTGGTACCAGCTGTTGTGCATATATTGATTCCCTAAAAAATGTTTTATTTGCCCATACATACAAAGTGATTTGAAAAGAGGAAGAGAAAAAAAAAAACAAACTAATTTGATCTTGAAAAAAAAGATTTAGAAAATAGCTGATTTCTAACCACATTCTTAAATGTTGCATTCATTCTACAAAATATAATCAAACCAGGTACCCAATGAAGCAAAAGGAGAAAAATACCCTTGTCCTCACTGCCACACTTTTAGTTCTTTAGGGTTTTTGTCACTGCACCTACAAGTGTGCGGCTATGGCAGCCCTGTATTTTCATAAAATAAAAAGAATGGCCTGAAATTGAGTATCAAGAGAGGAGGTGCTGGAACTAATTGGAAAATTAAATGCTGACTAGTCACTAGGACTGAAAAATCTTAAATTAAGAGTTCTAGGAAATTTAAGAATGAAACAGATGAGCTGCTGGTGAGAATATACAACGTTTCAGAGTCAACTGCTCTGTACTGTGTCTGGAATTCAGCAAATGTTTTACTCAGCTTTAATAGAGCTGCAACAGCTATGTTTGGCATTTGTTATTCCCATAACCTATCTTCAGTTCTAGAGTGAAAACTGTGTGAAATGACAATAAAAGATACACTTAAGAAATGCCTGGAGGAGTAAAACTTAAACATACAACTACAGTGGCTTCCATAAGGAATAAGAAATGCTTGTGCTTCGCTGTTCTTTTAGAATTTGTGAGTGTGACAACAGCGTAGAGGAGAAGGAGAAACAATTAATATATCTTAGTAGGATGTTCTAAAAGCTTTTGACAAATTCTCTCAGAAGATACTATTAAGGAAATCACGTTGTCAAGGATCAGAACCGGCTAAGACAAAGCTAAGCATTTACAAACAAACGATGGGCTTTCAAGATGAAAATTTATACTGGTGTGCTTCTGGGACAGCTGAGCTGGCTTGCATTTATTTATAGAGATATGTAGAACAATTGTATAATAAAATGACTAAATTTTCAAATGTTCTGCTTACTACGTATTCACTTGTTAAGCATAGTCTTGATTTAAATTTCATCCACGTTCAAGAGGGAACTGCATTAATTTTCATGTGCCTATGTTGGGGCAGAAAACAAGAGTCAGTGATAAAGTTTAGTTCTGAGCTCTCTGTAAGACTGTCTCTTATCATAGATTTACAAAGTAACAAAAGTAGAATAAATGTAATGTGAATCAAGGAAAATATATGCTTCAATTGTAAACTAAAAAAAAATATTTCTACCAATCACTTCCTGTATTTATTCATATTTCAGTGTATGTTTTCTCCCTTGACTATTTTGTTGTGAAGCTGAACATATAATTCATGACACCTTCGGCAGAAGCGCTAAAATCCAAGGGCTAGCACTAGATTTACATTTCTGCTCTTGAAGCTGAATGGTGCTGCAACTGTTACACAAAAAATTCAGTCTCAAACAGTCAGAGTACTGTTGAGAATGTGATGTGAGCTGTTTTACAGTAACTATTATAATATGCTTTGCAAACCTAGGGAGAAATTTGTTTTGCTTAACGGACATCTGAACTCCAGGCTCAGAATTTAACAAAACCCACATACGATGGAAATAAACTTATGCTTTGGAGTGACTGCGTGAACTATTTGTATTAAAATTTTTTTATTCCCCTATACCAGTGCAATTACCTTTCTAGCATTACCTCAAGGCAACATATTGGGCCAAAGACATTAACTGTACTTTATGATGCACAGTACAAAATTACATGAAACTTCACTTAGGAGAGAGTATCTCTATGCTTTACCTCTCATGTTTTTCTTCATTTAATGTATCTTTTCCTATTTTAACTTCACTTTTTCTTACATTTCATAAATAAAATGTACAAGTGCTCTTATTTCCTAACATGTTTTTAGAGAGGTACCTGTGGCATAGGTCAAAGGTTGTACAAAAACATTAGATTCAAAAAATATCCTGGGCATCTACCTTCCATTTAGGTATCTAAAATGAATTTTTAACTTCAAAACTATTTATTTTCCATAGCTGTAGAAAAGTTGCCAGAAATTTTCCATTTGTACCAGATGTTTACGTGTATATTGCAGCAGGGTTGTACAAAGTGGAGTGTTCAGTATGCTACCCACTTGCTGTCTCCTTTAATAGTTAAGTAGTTAAAGCAAGGAGAAATAGATTCAGAGGAACTCCGTCCACCTCTCCGAAATGCTCAGTAAAGGCACCTTTGGTCTAGTCTCTTGCAAGGTCAGACACCTGTATTGAAACTCTTGCTCATAACGAGAACGCGAATCTTCTCCCAAATCTTTCCCTCTAATTCTTAGCATTCCTTCTTTGTGCAAATTTCCTATCTACCTCCAAGTAAAGAGTTCATATTTGTGAATTTTAATTAAAGTTTTGAGAGCTATAAAACTTAAGCCTCACAGTGTCTCCTGCAACTCCTCTCTACTTATTTCTCAGGTCATTGCTTTTGTCACATTTTTGGTGCCAGTCTGAGGTGTCCAGCTCCTGCTATGCATTAGAAGGGATGCAGAGATGCCTGGTTTCAGATGATGGTTTCTATAAAAAAACTTTTCATTTGGACACAGTACTCTTTTTATGAGAGGCTTACGCCAAATCTGTCCGGCTATACCCGGCATTGTCTTCCTAACTGGCCAAATCCAAACTCCTGCTGGACCTCCTAAGGGCTGCTTTCTTTCTTGCCTCAGTATGCCTGCAAGTAGAAGCATACAGTCAGAGTTTGCACTGGGATGCAGAGGCTCCTAGGTTGAGAGCATGTACCTAGAAACCAAGAAATGCTCCTGGGTCCCATAGTACAGGCATATTCTGAAATGCTAAGCCTCATCCCACATGTACACCCAACTCTGATCGCCCTCTAATTTAAGCTTCTAATTTCTGTACAATCATATTTTTCCCCTCTAATTTAGCAACAGCTTAAAAGATATCCTTTATTTTGCTTGGGTTCTGTTTAATTCTCACTGATTGGAAATGGTAGTACCTGGACTGTCAGGAAATATAAACCAGCAAAAACCTCTGAAGCCAGGAAGAATCTGCCAATTTTCCCCTGCAGAGGAAGGAACATTTGATCTCTAATCTCTTCATTACCCATGAGTATACAGGGTAAGGTAATTTTAAATTTGTTCCTAATGGCTAAGTGCTATTTATAACAAGGATTTCCAGGAAGAAAAAGGATCCATATTCCATAACTCAGGAAAGTTCTTATCAGTGTTGAACTGGGATAGCTTACTTCATTTTCACTCTCTCGTCTAGTTTTATGTATTTTACTAATACTTATGAATTTAAATTTACTTCAGGCTAACAAAGGAAATTCTGTTATTTTAAGTGCATGGTCTTCTGCCTTTACTTTTTGTATTTCATTTTTCATACATAGAATTGTAGAATGGTTTGGGTTGTAAGACTCGCTAAAAATCATCTAGTTCCAGTCCCCCTCCCATAAGCAGGGATACCTTACACTAGATCATGTTACTCAAAGCCCCATCGAGCCTGGTCTTAAACACTTTCAGAGAGGGACCATCCACAACTCTGGACAACCTGTGCCAGTGCCTCACCACCCTCATTGCAAAAGTTTTTTTCCTTATATCTAATCTACCCTCTTTTAGTTTAAAGCCATTCCACCTTGTCCTGTCACTCATGTCCTTGTAAAAAGTCCCTCCCCTGATTTCTTGCAGGTCCCCTTAGGGTACTGGATGGCTGCTATAATGTCTCCCTGGAGTTTTCTCTTCTCCAGGCTGAACAATCCCAACTCTCTCAGCCTGTCCTCACATAGGATGTACTCCAGCCTTCTGATCGTCTTCGTGACCCTTTTCTGGACTCGCTTAAATAAGTCCATGTCCTTCTTATGTTGGAGGCCACAGAGGTGAATGCACTACTCCTAGTGGGGTCTCATAAGAGCGGGGTTTGACAGTCACCTCCCTTGACCTGCTGGCCATGCTTCTTTTCACACAGCCTGGGATACAACTGGCTTTTCGGGCTGTGAGTGCACACAGTCAGCTCTTGTTGAGCTTATCACTAACCAATACCCACAAATACTACTTTCAATCTATTCTCCACCCAGTCTGTCTCTGTGCTTGAGATTTCCCTGACCCAGGTGCAGGACCTTGCACTTGGCCTTGTTGAACTTCTTTGGATTCACACAGGCCCATCTTTCAAGCCTGTCAGGGTCCCTCTGGATGGCATCCCTCCCCTTCAGCATGTTGACTGCACCACACGGCTTTATGTCATGGGCAAACTTGCTGAGAATGACCTGAATCCTGCACTCTGTGTCACTGACAAAGATGTTAAACAGTGCCAGTCCTATTACTGACCAGTTAAGAATGCCACATGTCACTCACTGGCTTCCACTTGGACATCCAGCTATTGACCACAGTTCTTTGAGTGTGACCATCCAGCCAATTCCTTGTCCACCAGAGGTGAAGATATAGTGCAGGACAGTGTCAAATGCTCTGTTCTAGTTCAAGGAAATGACAACAGTTGTCCTTCTCTTATCCGTCAACACTGTAACCCTGTCCTGGAAGGCCACCAAATCTGTGTTACACAGACCTTTTCTCCATGAACGAATATAAATAACAAATCAAATGTCACAAATGAGGGATTTCAGATTACATAGACTAAGTACCTTTGAGTAGTGAAGATTATGGATTATTGTCTGCAAAAACAATGGATTAACCCTTTCCTTGGACGGATAGGGATATTTGTTTGAATCTCTTAATTGGCACAAAATCCCTTTTTTGAGTACTTTTTTTGTTACTGCACATACCGTGAGCATGTTGAGGACAAATGACAGGGATAACAGGTAAATAAGACAAGGTCAAGCACTTGTTTGTAAAGCAGTGATGAAGGTATGGAAGCCTGAAACATTCGAGTAAGACTATGTATATACTAAAGAAAGTATGGAAGAAAAATGTAAGAAAACGAAAGAAATGATGCATTGAAAAAACGTGGACCTGGGGTGGGATGAATGTATCAACTCTGCTGCCAATCTGTAAGTGCTTGCTGAGGCAATAGATGAGAACATTTGGTGTTTTCAGTTCCCTAACAATGAATTCTTCATCCCCTGCTCTTAAGGGATGGTATCCCACTGGCATAGGAGATGTAATTTTCGCCAACAGAGGTAAATTGGTCCCTGCAGCTTGCCCTATATACTGCATATGATTTACTCAGGTTTTATTAACTAGAATAGCAGTTATTACAGCTTGATAATGTTCACCGCCAAAAACAAAAAGTCTCACAGCAGTGGAGCTGTTGAAACACAGATCTACAATCATTTCATCGCTTAAGATTTACTCTTTGGGTACTATTTTGACCAGAGAGGCTACTTCTCTAAATTTAGAGAAGGGTTGATGGACTCAGCAATATAATTACAATGGTGTGCAAAGAAACAACAAAATATATGATTTTTCCTGTGTCTTCTAGGCTGCAGATGGCATTATATCTTTCCAAAGACAACCAGGAATTGATATTTTTCACAAAGCTCATTTCTATTCCAATCTGTACCACTCTAACTCCACAATTTTAATTGGCTTTCCATCTGCAGAATATAGACTTTTCTTCTTACCCTGCCAAGCCTGGACTATGAACAATCCCCTTCATTAATGTCAGTTGCCATTCAGGGCTACAGGTGACATTGATTAATTGTCCAATTAGTTTAATTATAAGGAGGAAAAGGTGCACAAACCAACAAATGTATCAGGAATGTTTAATGTACAGTAGACACCTAGCCAAATAAGAGTATGCAGTTTTCAAATCTGTAGAAGCAGAGGAGCGGTCATTTTTTTTCCACTTTTTTTATGCTTTACTCAGAAAGTACAAAAGAAGTTACCACAGACCTCTGCAGAGACTTTATAATAGCTTTGGGAAAAAAATGTTTTAAGGATTGTTAGTTTGTGAAAAATCTCACCACAACAATTCAAAGCATGTACTCTCAAATTAGTTTTGAGTTAAAAGCTGTCATGGAAATGCCTAATTTTGGTACCTTGTATATATATTTTTTTTAAATTTCAGTGATCTTTATGTTCCTTAAAAGATTGTGGTGTTCCCTTAGTAACACTGCAGGAAATAGAGAATCTGTGATTTTCTCTATCTAGTTGATAATTATAAACAGGAGGTAGCCACTGCTCACAGTCTTGCTTGTGTCTTGCACTAGATTTTTTTAAACTTTGATAGAAAAAGCAAAGCTATTACCCATGGTAAGAAAATGCCACCTAAGACAAATCTAAAATTCTTCCAATTAACTCGAGTAATTAGAAATTGGAAAATCTCCAGTGAACTTCTCATACTCAATCTAAACTGAAAAATAAGCACAGAAACTAGCAGTGCTCAAAAAGGTGTAAAGAAACAGAATCGACAGTGCCCGCTGATGACAAGACCGTACAGATGTGCTCCTGGCACTATCTGCTAAGCAGAGAAGAGAGCTCTACACACCCCCGTATGGCACAGCAATAACTGCAGTACCATATGTTTACACTGCTAAACATTCAACTCACCACGGTTTCAAAGCAGCACACGGTGCTCAGCCTTGTGTAACTTATGTGGATCATACCGCTCAGTGGTGAATACAGGATAATAAGGACGTGGGCAGTGCCTCATACAGGAGTTTGTATGGTACAAACTTTGGGTAGTTTCAGTGTGAAAAAAACTGTGACAGGACCTCTCAGCCCCACTTCAGCTTGGGAGCATACTCGCACGTGGTTTCACCGCATTTTTACACTACTATGTGTAGGTTTTATGCAGTCTTTGTATTCTCTGAATTTAAAATCAAAAGTATATTCTAATATGTAATTTAGCTGCTAGTATATATATTTTATTTCTACATTCTCATCCAAAACACTTACTTATAATTGTTATAATGTACAATGCCAAAAACTCTGTCTGATTCTCCTCACAAGCATGGAGATAATTGTGTTAGGTTAAAATTAACTATGACTTGATAATATTTGACTAAAATTATAAACATTCCCCTTGAAAACATTATGCAAAGATGATAAGTTATTTTGCTAAGGTCTGTCAGAATTTTAGATTAAATTTCCTATAATCAAAACTTTAGATAGGAAGAGTTTTCTTAGAAACTGAGGGTAAAGTCTTGAATGTAGTCTGAGGCATTTGTTGGGCATCTAGGTTTTCAATAAAAAAAAAATCCAAGAATAGAATCCAAGAAATGTAGAGTTAGTGTTTCAAAAGAGTACACATTTGAGTATACAAAAAAAAATCTGTGTTTAAATCACCCTATCCTGGACTGAAAGAAAAGCCCTTTTCAGATTCACATATTATAACCTTCCTCGATAAGAAAGCAAACTGCTCTTCCTCATAATGATCTGGGCCAGAGCTTGCTCTTTTCCTTTAAAATGAGGGTGCTAGAAGTGGATATGCTAGAAGCCCTAACTCTCCTATCTCTTAACCTGTTTAATACATTATTCTTACATCTTAGCCAGAAAAGGATGAAGCATATCTTTTGAGAAGTATCTTAATCCTCAAGCTGTAGACCAGATTTAGGGTACATCTTTTTAACTCCAAGTGTGAATAAAGGTAAAAGTGTGAAAAAAGCTGTATTTGAAATTGGGCCTGGATGTGGGGATAAATGGAGGGCCCTGAAGTTTTCCGAGTATCCCCATCACCATGAGACAGGATAGGTTTTTTTAAAGGTAAGGCCGGTGGAGGCGCAATGTGACAGGGGCAGCACACTGTTCATCCGAAAGGAATGCAACAATAGCCCCTGACCTGTGAAGCTGGGGGTGGGACATTTGAAGACAAGTGTAGCCAACTCCTGCTATCAGCAAGACCTAATTATCTTCCAAAGAAGAGGGATCGCAGCTGTTGTTCTGACAGTTCCACCCTCCAGCTGACCTGCACTCATTAAACATCACTGTAATATAATTATAATAGTAAAACACACCTCCACACTTAAGGTTACCCACCTTGTCCCCGCCTCTGAGGCAAACCCCTCCCAAAACTACTCCTACTGGGCCTACACAGTTAAATTTTGGCAAGTGCGAATTTTTCTCCACCAATCAGCAGAGTTTGACATAATGACTTTAGTCATTCAAGCTCCACCTAAACCTCCACCCCAAAAGTGCAAGTTACAGAAAAATGCAAGCAAAAGGAAATAGGTCGGGGAAAATGTCACTAAAACATTTGGAATCAGCCAACAAGATGGACTTCTACCTCCCTCTGCCCCCAACATCAGAACGTCAGCAGCATAAGGCTTTTGTGTTGTGCACTCTAAATAAATATCTTAACGTCAAGCTAATTATTAGTGTCTCTCTTTATTTTGACCTTAACTACATATTTCTTTCCTCATATTTCTTCTTTCTGTCCTTGGGTGCTTCAGTTTCAATGTATTTTCAAAAAAAAAGTATCTTATTCCCAGCCACAACCAAAACCTTATTTAGTCATGAGTTGTTATAATCCTAATAAAATTGACTCATTTATACATTTGTAAGTCTCAGGAATTTTACTAACCATTGTGAGGGATATAAAGGGAGTTTCTGATTTAAACTCAGTAAGCTAGACAGAATTGATTGTCTTTGCTAGATTGCTGAGAAAAATCTGAGAAAGAAAATAGTTTAGAGCAAACTAGATAATATGTATTATCCTTGTGTTATAGTTCTTACTATATTTTGACAGGCTGGGAGAGTTATTTTCACCCTTGTGAAACTGTTGGAAAAAAAAGGATTTCGGGCCCAAGTAATGCGATGAGGAACAGGCTGGACAAGATGGATTGCCTTGTGTGGTTGATCAGTGTTTTTGCTGTGGTAGGTTTTTGGAGAATAAAGGGGTTAAGCAGATTGCTAACCTCTCAAACTCTCTACTACCTCTCCCTTTTTGAAGTCCCTTGTGTCTTCAAATAGATTTTATGATGTTACATACTCTACTTGCAATTGCATCAAAAATCTAAAGGCTGCTGAGTGAAAAGAGGATGGACATGACTGATGAGTAGTGGTTAGGGCCATCACATGGAGATGGAAAAGATGATTCTTTGATTTTATATGTCAGGTGCCTCTAACAGGTTACGAAGCAATAAGTAATTTAAAGAGCAGTAAAGAAATATCAGACAGATTAACTAGCTGAAATTTAAGTTAAGGCACTACACAAAGAAAAGCAAATGTAAAATGTTCAAGACCGAGTTGTAGCGGCATACAAATCCTATCAGGGTCTAGTAGTACTATTGACTAGCATCTATTCCATGGTCACCCATATCAACAAAAAACCATTTTAAATACTAAAATGTAAAGCCAAGTAAGTTACATTTGTGTATAGACATATGTATAAAGATACATATGAACATATAAACCAGCACACAGACAGACAGATACATGCACATGTAAAACAATGTATTTTGGAAATGAAAAGAAAAACTGGTCACACATACTCAGAAAAGTATAGAGAGTGGTTTTCTGTGGGACAATGTCCCTGTTTTAAAGTAATTTTTATTAAGTAAGGTTTTATGGAAACCTCAGCAGAATTTATCCATTTTAAGCAGTACATTTTAGTGTTCTACTCTACAAAGTCAAACAAAATATGAGAATAACTCACTTGTCAAGTGAAGTGACCTTGAGTCCCCTTTCTGAACTTTATATACTGTGCTTTGATCCTAAATACAAGGAAAAAATACTGACTATCGTGTTCTAGCACCCAAGGGAAACTTTCTAAGTGTTATGAGAAGAACTTAATTTGGTATTCCTACCAAATACACTCTGGTAAAAAGAAAAAAAAGAACAAGTAATTTAAAGTCTAAACACTCCTATACCATGTGTAAATCCTTTCTGTACATTCCCATATGCTCTTCAGAGACAAGGAAGAATTGGCTTAGGGAGAAAAATATAGCATAAAATTGATGGAGCTGATGAGGAAAGAAGTTGACAGAAGCCATAAAGAAAAATGAAATTATTTCAGTGTCACATCCACATCACCTTGTATACCTGAGACAATGCCAGCTATTTAAAAACACTACCAGAGTAACATAACTGTAGTTTCAAATTGTCCAACCAGCGTGTTTGTGCTACACAGTTTCCCAGAAATGAACAATCAGATCCTCAAAGATGCAATGACAGCAAAATGATTCTGGTTCATCTTTATGTTTCTCTACTGGGGATTAAAATAGAGGCAAAGATCAGGAAGGCAGAAGGTTGAAGATGATACCGACAGGAGGAAAAAAACCCACAGATCAGCAACAATCATATTACCATTATTTCTTTTTCCTTTTGAATCTCTGCCCATCCAGAATTTAAAGTTGCTCTCTGCAAAAATAGGTTTGAGAGGAAAGGATTAAAAGTAAAACACCTGTCCATATGACTTACCATAAATCTTAACACTCTGTTTTGTCCATGTTTCTTGAAATCTTTCTTTGTGTGGCTCAGTATTTTCACCAGTGATACACAAAACAAATGAACAAACATAGAATCCCTCTTACTGAAGTTCCTAAACAGCAAAACCTGAGAGGATGCATAGTAAAAAGTGACCAGGAGAAATTATTTTGAGTTGGACAGATTGGAAAGAACTCCAGTTAGCAGTAAGTATCCATGACTGTGTTGCCATATATAGGGATCTCAGTGGGCTCAAAAAACAGGCCAAGATCATGAACAGGAAATGCAAAGCCATGCACCCGGCAAGGAATAAGCCCAGGCACTAGTGAAAACTGAGGGTGGATTCACTGAAAAGCAGTTTTGAGAAAGGACCCGAATGTCCTAGTGGACAAGTTCACCATGAGCCAGCAACATGGCCTCGTGACAAAGAAAGCCAACAGCTTCCTGGGCTGCATTGGGAAGAGAGTTCCCAGCAAGCTGAGGGAGATAATCCTTCTCCTTTATTCACCACCGGTGGGGCTATACCTGAAGTATTGTGTCCAGTTTTGGGCTACTTGCTGCTAGAGAGACATAGACAGAGTCCAACAAAGGGTCACTAAGATATTTGAGGGACTGGACAATCTGTCCTCTGAGGAAAGGCTGAGAGCTGGAATTGTTCAACCTGAAGAGAGGGCAGCTCAGGGAAATCTTGCTGATGTGTGTAAACACTTGATGAGAGGGAAGCAAACAGGGCAGAGACAGACTTTTCTCTGTAGTGCCCAGTGACAAAAGGCAATGGGCACAAATTGGAAAAGGAAAATTCATTTAAACATAATAAACTACTTCATTTTACTGTAAGGGTTGTCAACACTGAAGTAGGTTGTGTAATCTTCATTCTTAGAGATACTCAACACCCAACTGGACCTGGTCCTTGGCAAGCTGCTGTAGGTGACCTTCTTTTGAGCAGTGGGGTTGAGCTGGATGATCTTTACAGTCACCTTTGAGCCTCAGTTGTTTGGTAATTCTCTGGGTCTATGAAGTGAATAGAAATTGGATCATCAAGTCTTTACCTGAAGTAGAAAGAGGAATACCAAGTTCCTCCAGATGAAATTTAAAGCTAGATGAAGTCAGACCAAAATTGAAGCATGTTCTTATTTCAATTGTAATGAGACAATACTCTGTGTTATACACATAGCCAGAGGAAGTAATCACAGTCAGCTCTTTTGGCCAGGCTGTTTCTGATGGGCTTCTACTCAGCATGAGGAGAAAATATAGCATTTCAATCAATAAAATATAGCCCTCTATCTCTCCTCCCCCCCCCCGTCATGAAACCACAGAAGAAATTAACTGGGTGTAATTAAAAGATGCAAATTAAAAATAGCATTTATGGTTCATTGAAAATCACTTATGTTAATATCTAAGCCTGAATGTGGCCAAATATCCTCTGACTTCCAAGATGCTTAAAACTCATTTTGTTCTCAGCTTCCTTTTCTGTAATATTTCAAAGATGTGAAGTAAGATCAGAAGAAAAAACATGACCATCTGCTTTCTGCTGCTTCACCTCCAAGTCTTGGTGGATTTTACTTTCATGGCAGGAGTCTGAGAGAACATCTCTACCAGTTGTCAGAGCTGTCTGTTCTACACAGCCCATACAGCCAAAATACACTGTTTTATGGCATTTTTTTTACTTTAGTAACTGAGGCATTTCTACACTATACTTACTTGTAGTAAGTAACACTGAAACTTTCTCTGTTTTCAGAGTTCTTCAGAGAACTGTATGAATTTGAGATAGTCTATTATCTTTATACTTCTTGGCTGACATTTTGCTTTTACTTATTCCTTGTGGTAATGTGGCTGATTAAACACAGGGTCAGAGCCTCAAATGCTATAAATCAGTTCTGCTGAAGTGATCTAGCTGAGAATTTCTGCCCAGAACACTGAGAGTCCTGAAGTCATACTTTTCTTTGACATATCACTCCAATGTAGCCACTGAATTCAGTGAAGTTACCTCTTATTTGTAGCACAGTTTGCTCTATTGTGTATAAATGTTTCATAACGATGTATCCCACGTGTGATGAATAGTTAGTTTTCCTACTGGGGAAAAAAAAAGGAAACGAAGAATATTTGTGCATAACGCAGCTGAATGCAATATACTGGTTATTAAAAAAGTTTTCATTTGGTCAATTAATTCTATTACTAACAAATAAAATACAAAAAAAATAAGGAAGGAGTAAAAATATTGCGAGGATATGTTTTTATAATTGTAATCCTTAGCTTGTAAAAGAAATGATAATATACCTCACACAGTGTTGGTCTTTTTTTTTCCAGTGTGTTAATAACCTGCTTGAATTATCACCTTCAGCTTTGCCACCAGCCTTTAAGTACACTGAGTCATTAATGACTCCAAACTACTGTGTTAACAGAAGATTCACAAGTTTTAAATAACCCAAACAGGCACTAAAGAAAGTAAAGGTTGTCACACTTGAAGCCGATATTCCTCTAGTGAGAAACCAACAGGTAGTTTCAGCTAGGATTTTTGCATTTCTAGCTTGGCAGTGCCCAAGTTTCAATCTAAAGTTGACCCAGGAATGATTCCACATCCCAGTCTATGCCAGGCAGTGAGACCTAGGGGCATCTGCCTGCTTTGCAGGACAGGGGGCTCAAGGCATCTTCTCTGTGAGGGCGGGCAGTGAAACTCAGGCACTGAAGCGGCCTTCAGAAAAGGGCAACACAGCAGACAGTTGCAGGGGGATTGCTGATCCAGACAGCTAAATATTACACGTGGAGGTGCACAAAATGCCATCATTCCTTCATAGGGACGAATTTAAGAGATTGACTATGTTTCGACATACAGCGTCTGTTACGTACCTGCTATCTGCTCTTAACATAAATGGAAATGAGGTGCACAGTGACCTCTGAAAATACTTTGTGGATATTCAACCCTAAAATTGCAGATCTAAACCTGTCCCCAATATTCCTTTCCCATTCTTATCACTTACAATACACATCGGTTTGCCTCTTTTCTCATGAAAACTACAAAAATTTCATCAATGATACAGTCCAAACTTTTAATACCATTGTTATATTGGAATAACATTTAAGGTATATGAAGAGCAGCCTCCTGGTTTTTTACCTGATACGCTGCCTGACTTATTTCAGATTAAATTATTTACTTGGTCTTGAACTGCACATCAGCAAAGGATGCTAAAGTTTTGGCCAGAAAAATAGAACTAAGAAAAGGTATTTGATGAGAATAGGAACTTAAATAAAACTCTAACATTTCCACTTGAGATAAACAGTTAAACACAATTTGCTGTGAGAAGTAATCAGTTTGTTGTACGTAAAAGAGCAAAAACAACAACAAACTCAAAATTAAAAAGCTGTAGGGAGGATTCTGAAAGAAACTTCTCTATGAGTGCTGGTATCTACTTTGATTTCTCTGAACTGAGCATTCAACTAGGAAATAGTAGCAGACTCAGAATCAATATTTCTATGAATCCAAAATTGTGTGATCTATTAGTTCTGAGTAAGACAGATGATATTCTTTTAAGACATAGGGTTTGAAATTAAAAACTGGAAGTGATTATTTTTCTTAATAGAAAAATATTAGGAAGTTTATTACAACCAAATGGCACACCAATACCAATTGATCCAAGTGATCAAGAGGTAATCACATAGAAGATGCGGCATATAAAAATATAATTTTAATTGTTGTCTGCTCTCCTTGAATCAGTTGATAATAAACAAAGCTTTGATGCATTCATATTGTGTACAGTATTTCAATTTTTTTCTCATTGAGAGATGGTGCCTGATGCCTGTTACCTAAATCTTCTCATTACTTCCCAAAACCTATAGCTAAGGAACAAAACTTTTAATGCTTTTTGGTCAGAATAGGAAGACAATATTTAAAAATATACCCTAAAAAGCCATTTAACATGAGCTGCCGTCATTTCTTCTGTAGTTTCCTATCTAGCTTCAAATGAGAGGCTTGATGTGAGGAAGAAGTTCTTTACTGAAAGGGTGATTGGCCATTGGAATGCGTTGCCCAGGGAGGTGGTGGAGTCGCCGACCCTGGAGGTGTTTAAGGGGAGATTGGATGTGGCACTGAGTGCCATGGTTTAGATGATGGTTGGTGTTAGTGTTGGGTTATAGGTTGGACTTGAAGATCTCAGAGGTCCTTTCCAACCTTGTCATACTGTGTGATACTGTGTGTGTGTGAGAGGGGTTTACATCATTTTTTTGACTTCTGCACATGCCCTGGTTTTGGTCAGACTTCAAAATGATACCATCACCCTGGGACAAGGCAGAAGAGCATTGAGAGAAGAGGGATTGGATTCATGTTTATTCACTTCCATTTCCCCTTGTCCTACCACCTGTCATTTGTGAGAAGAGATCAACACTCGCTCTGCCACAGCCTCCTTTCAGGCAGCCATAGACAGCGATGAGGTCTCCCCTCAACCTCCTCTTCTCCAATCTAAACAACCCCAGTTCCTCATCCGTTCCTCATAGGACTTGTTCTCCAGCCCCTTCACCCGCACTTCTCTGAAAATGCTTCAACGCCTAAATGTCCTTCTTGTAGTGAGGGGCCCAGAACTGAACACATTACTTGAGGCGTGGCCTCACCAGTGCTGAGTATAGGGACACAACCACTTCCCCGGTCCTGCTGACCACACTGGTTTTGATAGAGGCTGAGATGCCACCTGGGCACACTGCTGACTCATATTCAGCCAGTTGTCAATCAACACCCAAAGTCCTTCTCTGCCAGGCAGCTCTCCAGCCATTCTTCCCCAAGCCTGTAACGCTGCATGGAGTTGTGTCCCAAGTGATCAGGGAAGAAACCAAAAACAGAGTAACAAAGTTCTTTGCCTATAAACTCATGGGCTGAAAAATTCAGGCCTCAGATGGGTTCAGTGCATTTCCAGGATCTAATGTGGCCCCAGTTTAAAGCAGATCCTGGTACAAAACAGAAGCAGAAAGAAATGTACCTTTGAAATCTCATTAAAAAAAAAAACAAACCCAAATTTACTCACTGCCTTTGAGGACTATTTTAACCACAAATTAAAATTTGCAATGACTCACAAACTGCTGCTACTTCTCAGGACTGCTGCAAACTATTACTAAGACAAATCAGTGTGGCTATTGGGTGAAAAGGAAGCATAAGCCTTGATTAAAAGCATTACACCCTGCACATTTATGGAACAAATTTTTTGAAAGTATTTTGCCTAAATACCAATTTTGCAGCATATTTCTTTTTCTCTCATGCGCCTCCACTCTGGAGTGGCTGTGTAATCACCACTGCTTTCCCAGCAGAAACTTGCAGAAATAGGAACCCTTATTCCGCTTTCAGGCTTCAGTGTTCTTCAGGAAGCCCTGACCATATTAATTACATTCACAGGGAAGCTCTGTAATTACTCAGTATGCTGAGTGTTATCATAGCAGCCATGTGGATCCATTATCATTTTGCTCCTTTCCATGCTGCTGATCTAACCATTACCATAGCTGCAACTCATGCTCCCAAGGAATACGAGGAATAATAGAGTTTAATTCGTCATCTCTTTTTCAATTTTTCATGCTTCCTATCAACAGGCTGTTCCTCTCATAACCATTTACTAGCTTGTGCATGAGTTTCCATGCCTAAGTTAATTCTTATGGTTTATACATGACTCGTATAAAAAGTTAAAACACCATACAGAAGAAAAAGCTGGTCAAATTGCCTCGCAAATATTACTTCTCTGTAAAAAGATCTCTTCCGTTTGGGCATATTTGTAATACTAACGTTTTGTGATTTATAAAGATTTTAAAGACAGGCAAAGAAATAAGCCCAAACAAAGGAGAAAAACGGGGAACTGTCCAACTGGCTTGGACAGAGGTATTTAAGCTATGGATAGGTAGCTTATCAATTCTTCATTTTGTTTACTCCTTGTTCACAGTGTCTGTTTAGTCCCTGACTCGCATTACTGACAGCCACAATGACTGGCATTTCTCAACCAGGTGACTAATGAATAGCAAAAATGAGTAATCCTTTGCATGTATGGTCATCCTTGTTAGTATTTTTAGTAAAAGTACTAAAAAAAAAAAGGCAGACATCCAAGAAATATTCCAGCAAACACAAAAGTCTACCAATCTAAATGCTCAGAAAAAGGGAACAACAGCAAAACAGGAAAAGTGATCAATGTGCTCACAAACACTGTTTTTCAGTATTCATGCAATTCTATTCAGATCCATTCACTTTACCCAGCATCACCATGTAGCTACGTTTTTAATGAGGTGAGTTTTATGCTTGAATATTTAGTGCCAATTTTTTTTAAATGAATTTTACTAGTTGCTCTAAGAACCAATTTATTTTTTTTCTGACCGAGCTATATTATTAAGGAAACACCAAAGACAGAAACACAAAACCACTCTCTATGCAGCTTTGCCAGAAAGCCCCTTTTGTCACCCACTGTTCAGATACAGCTACAAAAGAAATCAGATTAAGAACTGTTGAGAGCCAGCCTTTCCATTTGATTAAAGGTTTTACAGTGTGAGGGCCAAAATTAGTGCTGGTGTAAACAGCTGTAAATCATTGATTTGGCTTTGATGATTACTGTCAATCTTACCTGAATTGCCTATCTTCAGTAGGCAAAATATAACCATTTAGAAAAATAAAATCACTGTTATATAAAACTGCAAGTAGAATGGAAATTGAAGTTCTGGTTTTGAACGCGAGACCAATGAGGCTATATGTAGTGCCTACAGCTACAGAAAGAGAAGATGGTATATAGGTACTATAACACATCTTCTGTCTGTACATACATTTATCCTATTATTTTGTTGAAATTTTATTCTCAAAGAAATAAGCCAAAAAATCTTTCCCAATATCTTGTTCCTAAAAATAGCAGTTACTGTACAAAGGAAAAATTCAGAGACTGAAGATAACTCAATGTTGCTTTTAGAAAAAATATTAACAAAAGTAAATTAATGAAAAAAGAAATATCATTCTTAGCTAAGCACTATTTCCTATTTAAGAGGCTTTATATTTAAAAAAGGGAGTTGTTCTGAACTAGTATTCCTTTTAATGGAGCAGCGCAATTAAATATCCTCACTGCAGAAAGCATTTTTCTTTTTCCCTCCCATTTTTATTCTTTTTTGAGAATCACAGGAAAAGAACCCTCAGTAGGATATTCATTCCTTTCATTTCTTCTACCATTTTATCTACTGGTCTATCTTATTTCATATGCAATTTTATGACGAACCTCAGCTTGGGCAATAAATGACGTAGATCTATTTCTGATAACACTATGAGGACAAAAGTCCCAATTTTAATTAAAGCTCAACCAAGCCTCCTGCCTAGAATACATGATAGTTAAACTATTGCTAGTTTTATCTTCTCTTTTGGAAGCACACTGAGTTTTAAGGACACTGGTCATTTCATGTTTACCCAGAATCTTCACAGCCTTTTATCCCACCAGGCTAAATATCAAATGTTGTAAACCCAATGTTTGATTAAACTGGAGCTGAAAACTTTGGAGTTGAATGGGCAAGGAACATGAAGGACTTCTACAGGTTTATCAGCAGGAAAAGGAAGATGTTGGGAAACGTGGGCTTGCTGCTAAGTGGAGCTGGGGACTTGTAACAATGTGCATATGCGTGATGGGGGCAGGGGGTAAAGGAGACAGAGCTAGAGTCTTTTCAGTGGTTCCCAGTCATGGGACAAGAGGAAATGGGCACAGACTGAAACATAGGATATGTCATTTAACGGTAAGCAGAAAGTTTTTCATTCTAAGGGTGAATAAGCACTTGAACAAGTTTCCCAGAGAGTCTATGTCTCCATCCTTGGAGATACTCAGACACAGGCTGGAAAGAGTCCTGAACCACCTGCTTTATCTAGTTCTGCTTTGAGCAGGGAATCAGGCTGGATGATCTCTAGCCTCAGCTGTGTTATTCTGTGAGGTGGCTGTCCCTCTGTTCAGGCATTAGGAGAGGTTGTTGGGGTGATCCACTATGTAAGTCAAGCAGAACTAGTTAGGTTCCTTAAATCTCACTTTTACTGACTGTCTTTTACCTCAGACTGAGATGGATGCTGGCAGCAATGGTGAAAGCAAAGAGCTACAGGCTGTAATACTAAACACACTGTTTGCAAAATAAACCTGTTTATATGCCAAAGGAGCATAACCTAATTGAACAGGTGGTTGAAGCTGATAGGCAGTCAATGGTGTTGTTCTAGTGAAAAATACTGCAGAGGAATTGAGATCCTGGTTGGCAGGATGAAAAGAAAGATGCAAGACAGTTGACTCTACCTTTGTGCAACATCTCAAAACCAAGTTATAATTTATGTTGTAAGACACAATCCTCCTTTAGAGAGAGATAAGCTATATGATCTAACAGAAATTTCCCAGCTCCTTCATTCTTGGATAGATATTATCTATCTTGGATAGATGGATGATAGTCAAGGGTAATCAGGAAAAAAAAATGTAAGAAACAATGCATTTTCCTAAATGTTGTCTTTAAGACATTAATAGAAAATAAATAAATATCTTGAAATATCTTTCTGACTGAAGCTTATGTGACACGTTTGCCTCAGGCTGTATCTGATAGTGGCTAAATTGCCTTCTTTTAATTTAAGTTGTACAAAAGTAAAAGCAGGAACGATTATTCAGTACAGAAATAAAAGAAGTGATTTTAATATGCTTCAGCACACCTCATGCCCAGACTCTATAGATGTGCAAGTGGTCTTGAACGGATGAGAAGGAACATGACTGCTACATTAATCATTTGGAGACATACACTAATTTATAAATGCTTCTTTCCCCTTCAGCTTTCTGCCGAGTTTGAGTTTTGCAAATAGAATGGAAAGTGGAACTAAGTGTAACAAGCAAGCTATGGGGACTATTTTATTAAATGAATTTTAAAAGATGTATTTCCACACCTACAGCTTTTCTTTTACATTTCCTCTGACCATTTTTCTTACATTTTTGAAGGTGTATTTTGAAAGGTATTTATCATCTTGGTAGTGAAGCTTCTTTCCTTTCAACGTCTTCTTGTCTGTTACTAAATTTACAGTCTTGATAATACTTTCTGCAGTTGGATTACAGAGATCATTCCCTTTCTTTCTTTTTTCAGTGTCAAATCAGAAATGAGGAAATAAGATTAAAAGCTGTTCTTCCTTCTCACTTCTCTTTCCCATCCAGGTAAATGTGAAATTAAAAAGCTAGCTGTTCACTTACATCAATTCTAAGGGCTGAGATAGTGAGGCAGATGTTCTTTGTGCATTTCTACATTCTTTTACCTCGTATAAACCCAAGGGATGTGTTGAAGAGTTTTAGACCAGAATCGCCTATGTGTATTCTTGACAAACTTGGGTTGATGCACCTGGAGAGTGGACTTCTGATCTACTGGCCTGTTTCCTCTCCTACTGGAGATGAATCCATCTCATGGTGTCTCGATTGTGTCAGCTTGCCCTCCTGCCCGCATTGTGTTCATACTGTGGAGCTTTGCTGCTTTTCATCAAATATTTCTTGATTCCCAAGGGCTTCTGTGAGATCATAATTTAAATTTCATCATAATTCTAACTAGTATAAACAAAATCAATACCATTTTTTTGTGATACGGTCATACCCCAATTCCCAGAAGGTTTGGCTTTGAAAGTCTTAAAGATTGAGAAAAATAAGTCCCTCTTCCCAAGCACTGCTCCAAGACTATTGCAGCAGTGGACGGCCAACTTCCGGTTGTGTCGTGCTCCCTCCTGCACCCACACTGGCTCTTCTCCTTGATTGCAGCAAAGGTGGCCTACACCCTTCCTATGTCTTGGTTTCAGCTTGCTCAGCAGTAGCCAACACTTGAAAGGTAAGAAAGAACCTGAAATAATTAGAAGGCACTTTTTGTACTTACTTCTGTATAAAAATTTACTGATGCGGAAGTAATAAAAATGTAAACATGAAAGAAAGCGATGGAGATAGTAGGAAGAGGGGGAGCTATAAAATAGGAAACATGGAAACCTAGAAGTTGTCGGGGAGATTAAATCATGGAGAAAAAGAGGTACGGAAAATGGGAAAGAGAGATATAAGGGTTACAGTTCTCTTAAGTTGAAAACAAACTTTTCTATCAAAATGTCTCATATCTTGCTCGGGAAATCTGAAGCGTCACTGAAGATCTTAAACAGGCACTTAAACCTGGGCAAGTTCAATCTCTTAGCAATGCTATCAATTGGGAATCCTCAAAAATAACTGTGGAGTTGGAACAGTGAAAGCAAAGTCCAGGTAAAGTATTCAAAGGACTACAGCAGCTTTTAGGATTAAATGAAGTTCTCTGACCTCAGACAAACAGGTTTTGGGTAATAATTCTATCCCTGGTATAAAAATCTGTAATTAATCAGGAACAGATTTATAGTCTTTCCCTCCTTTTCTGGTATACTTTCAAGGCTGTGACGTTTGGATAAAAATAGAAATACTCTTTTGAAACCACATATGAACTCTTCTCTGGGGATTTGGCACAGAGAAAAATATACATTCAATAGTCTTACTCAAAAAACCTGCCCAAATTACTCAATATTATTCTTCACCCCTCTGCCAAGTAACTTTGTCCATTTCCTTGTTTTGCTAGATTCTCCCTCAAAAAAACCATAATTAAATTTAATTTAATTTATTGATTCAACCTGAATGGAAACCAAGCAAAAGAAAAAGGACAGGAATTCTAGTTTCTAGAAACAACAAAAAAACCAAACCAAACAAAAAACCAATCTAAGAAACTAATCATTTCTCCAGCTCTACCTTTAAGGCTCATCTCAGCAACACTACCACATTTTGTCTGTACTGTGACAAAACTATACTGCGCTCTTGTTCTGAATGTTACCACATGGTTCCTGAACACAGCATACTGTGAATTCCCCACTGGACTGGTGGTATGGTTTCTCACCTAGGGATATCATTCTGTGAATTCAAAGCCTTGCTATGTACAATATCTTTAACAGGAGGAATGGCATGAATCAACACCATTACAATGAACCTTGTGAACTGAGGTCCAGAGGGTCGTATTTCGCAAAAACTGAATTTCTAGCAAAAACCTAATATGCATCAAGCAACGTAAAGATAAAAGCATTAAAGAAATGTTTGGATGCTTTAAGCTCAGCAGAGCCACATAAAAAGTACATTGAATAGGGATAGTAATTCTAAAAGCCGGTGATAGATCACATCAGTTTTTTTCATTTCCATTCATTTTTATGGAAAATGTTAGCAATTTTCCTATTGCATGTTTTCATTATTAAGTCAAAGAGCCATAATTGGCTTATTACTGCAGGAAAAGTCAGCGTTTGTCTCTGTGATTTCAGTAACACTGAGAGATGTCAAAGAAGTATGCACATAATATTACCACTTACTAATGTCCAGCCGAAACACTCATTATATGACTGTAATTTCTTTCATCTTGTAGATCTTGAAATTACAAGTGTGAAAACCACCAAGTAAATGAAATAAGAAGGAACAATAGCTGTGAAAATCAGTTTGCTGCTTTAGCTGTCCTTTTGCTACAGATACTGTAAATGGAAAAATCTGTAGTGTAACTGCAGTATGAGCCTCATTGACAGGACAAAGAAAATTATCAAAGCCCCTTTTTTGTAAGAGGAAAGCTTTCTTAGGTGATTTTTGTAGTAGCTAAAGCCTGGGAAGAGGAGTGCAATAGCTCTTGCCAGTGGTATTTGTGATATTGTTTAGGGTGCAAACTGATAGTTCTCAAGCATTTGCAATATTTGGTACATTTCACTTTACGCATTTCACATTTCTGTAGTCATTGATATGATGAGCATGCCACAACATAACCTCTTGGACCTATTTTTTTTCTGATTTTTCTTTCTTTAGTGTTTGTGGAGCACATCAGACACAACAATGATGAAATCCAGCAATGTCTCCATGCAGAACCATGATATAGTAGGACTGGTTTCCATCTAGGTACAGATAGTACCACCCTGAAAAGAAAGCTTGGTTTTATTCTCTTTCCTCTCTTTTAAATCCACACTCATCTGCATAGTGGAACAAAGAGGTGAGGATTCCTATGACAAATAAAGCATCACAGGTGATCATAGCAACATATTTCTGACTGTAGTCCCAGGACCAGATGTATGCATGTTTGAAATCATGCACCACAAACCATCATTGTTTGTCTTGCCTCTTATGAAGAAATGCTGACAAGTTCCTATAATTTGAGTCTGTAATTTCTTTTCAAAATACTCTACCTTCCTTCATTGCTTGAATTCCCTCTGCAGACAGGCTGATACTTTATGTGGTTTCTTTGTTTATTTGTTTTTCACTCTCATGCCCATTTTAAAATAGTCTCTACTAGTCTTGCATTTTTTGTGAAGTTCTGATTCCTTTTTAAAATATATTATAGCACCATCATTTTGGGGGCATATTTTCTCCTATTCTTGCAGTTTCTGTTTCCTTTGTTTCCTCATTTTTAATATTCTAAGTGTGGATATTATCAGTGGTGCAATCTTTGCCAGTCAAGCACTATAATGACGACATAGATGTCATTTAAATTGTATATCTATCTATATAAAATGACAACTGATGAAGAACACAAATGAAGCAGATGATAGTAAAAGAAATGACAACGAAGTTGAGTCAAGATTTGCAGTGTCTTGAAATTATTTTGATGATGAAGGATAAGCTATGAAATAGAAAAAAAGCACATATACATTTTTCAATTTATGCTCATTTTATTCATACCTGTATATGTGCATATATATGGTATTAAAAGGAAGCTGTCAATATTAATATTAATGGAGTGAAATGAAATATTTATATTTTTGCACAGAACAAATGTAATAAAAATACCTCCTAACTATACACAGTTTAGACTTCGCTGCTGAAATATCGGTAAGCTTAAAACCACCAATATTAACACAAGTAACGGATTTTGTGCTGTGCTTTGGTACATAAGGGAGAGCTACCTATAGCTATTACTGGTTCAAAGTAAGATAAAGATTCCTATTATCTAAATAGAAATCCCTGACTTCAGTGAAGTAGGACTCCCAACTTCACTTGAAAAGGAAACACCAAATTATGCCAGATATGGGGAGAGGTGATTTCAGTAGGAATTGCTCAGATTTGTGGGGAGGAAGGATTAGAATTTGGCCCCATCATACTTAAAAGATGCAATTTTAAAGTAACTACTGGAGATGAATTGATAATTCAGCAACTGCTTTATCAAGACTATGTAGCTTGCTTTTAAGGCTATGCTTTCTCCTTTATTAGTCTTACTCCGAGCCTGTAATTTGTCTTGCATTACCTTTCTATCCTTAAAATTTGGGTTGCTTTTTAGGCCAGTACCATCTGACTTTTAAAATGTCAAAGGCTGAAAATTTCCAAAGGTTAATGATCATTTTCTGAAACCCTTTCTAAATATCAAGTTCCTTGAAGTCAGCTGTGTCAAATCCTATTCCCTCCTTTTATAGGAGAATCACTCAGAAGGAGGAAAGTTCTTGACAGGAATCTTCTGGAGGAAGGAAAATTTTATCAGAGAACAAGAACAAAGCTGTCAACATAAGAGGAAATAATTTAATCACATGTGCAGTTGCACGATAAAAATGTCCATACGGCAGCAAGCAGCCCTAGACGAGGCTTGGGATGCGTTCTATAATTTAAATATTTAGATTTAATACAAAGGCAGAACTCCTTCAAATATTGTTTTCAGATGGTAAAGACCATAGTAGGAAAATCTAGAACAGAAGAGTCTGCACCATTTACTTCTTGGCATGTCTTTTGTAGTCAATTCCCAGCCCCTGCAGAAAACCAGGAGCTTTGATTTTCCAGAGCAACAGATTGCCATAAATCTGCTCTGGTTTGGGAGGATCCAGAAATAAGTTATTTCACTAGCTACAGGATTCCTCTGCTTTCTTGACTTTTTCCCAAACTGTCTCCTATCTGGTAAAACATCATAAGCAGAATCCAAAGGGACTGGATATTAGATAGTACTCAGCTCATCTGTAAGAGCCGTGAGCTGGAAGAAAAGCAGAAAGCCACAGGTAGATCTGTGAGTGGATCAATCGGGCAAAGGCTTAGGTAAATCACTTCCAGGTAATAAGATTTTTGGGGACTATCACCATTTCATGTCATTTAAAGCAGAGCTGACTTATCCCAAAGCCTTAATTGTAATGATAAATAAAAATAGCAGTAGCTGAATCAATATGAACCCTATTCTATATTCCATACAAAACTGGTTTTTATTAGTTTGGGGAGTATGGAAGGAAACAGTCTTCAGCCTGTAAGTAATTATTGTGACAGTTCTTGTTTACTATTTTCATTTCTCAGCTTTTTATTCAAACTCATAGCCCTATAAAGTTTGCTAAAACTGTATTTGGTGCTTTATCTAAATATTGATCACCATATTTATGGGGAAATTACTATGCCTTCTGCTTGAACAGCAAGAAGTAATATATCAAACATTAAAAAAATTTACATGCTGAGAGTCCCATTCTATTTTATAACTTTTCTACAATTAATTTGCCTGAATGTGTCCTGGATATTTATCATTTATCTACAGTTTTACTAGAGCCTGATTCAAGTTATTTATATATATATGTATATATATTTAGTGGGTAAGTAAAATAACAGTAGCAATTACTATACATTAGTCTGATTGAGTCTGATTGGAAACACAGGTGAGGAGAACTCTGCCTTGTAAAGTGATATTTAAGCCTGATACAACTCAAAGAAAGTAGATGACATTTTTAGTCTAGTAACTAATGTCAGGACTGACCTAATTCTGTCAAAGTCCTATTCCTATTAGTCTCCATCCCACAGTTTTGTTCTTAAATTCTTGTTCATGTCTGTGGTTCATTGAGAAAGCTTCATTTATCCACAAAAAACATTTGAGTACTGTTGACCTGCACATATTTTCTTTCTTCCTTCACAGTAAAGTATGGGTGAGAAAAGGTATTCAGAATCCTTGAAATATAGTATTTCAATGTTTTCTACTGAACACACATAGCTTAAACATACATTGTTTTATCTTGCTACAATTTTCCTGAAGAAGTTTCTTTCAAGAATGTAGGACATGTTTTTGACATTTCAATGAAATCAAATAAATTTCACAAATATTTTCTTCACTTGAAGACTGTTTGTCAGCCTTGGCCTTATTAGAATCTCCAAAGAAGAAATGTGGGAATTGCTAATCTGTAATATCACTGCTGCACATAGAAGTCCCTGGAGAATTCAATATATAAGATGTAGTAACCACTTTCTTATTACCTTTGTAGATCCTTTAATTCTGAACTTCTAGTGTAAGTGTATGCCACTGGTAAGGTCACTTCTTTATTAAATAGTTCAGGGATGTGATCTAAACTTTCATACAATCCAGGACTAGTGGCATGAAGAACGTGGTAAGATGTCCTTTGCACACAAATTGGGCTTTTAAAATATTGTATTGACTGTATTGACTGTATTGACTATTTAAAGCAATGAACTGGTGCTACCTATAAGCAACATGAGCAATGGACAAAAAGAAGTCTTCTGAATGATTTTTACTCCAAGTTTTTTAAACATAAAGATGAAACAATCTGCTTAGGGAGGCTGGTGCAAACTATTCTACTAACCTGACTATAAGCTGTTTAAATTTAGGATTTAACTACTCTTCTAGGTATTTTCTTTCACATATGAAAATCATATCAATTGGCTCTTTTGCACTTTACAAAGCTTCCTCTGCTCCACTAACAGATGCTATAAATAATTAAGAGCAAGACTGGGTATATAGACTCATTTTGTGTTTTCCCCTTGGAAACTATTAAGCTATTTTTCTTACCTTACTCTCTCCTCATTGGAGATATATTGGTTATATTATGTAGCCAATACTTCATTTGAAATCAGAAAGAAAGCAAAACCAGCAATTTTAAATAGGTAAGAAAACTGCAGGTAGACATATTATTTCCGCTATTCGATTAGACAAGCCATTTAGGTGAATCTACTACCTTTGATGTCCTCATATCTTTGTTACTCCCTTTTTGAAGATTCATAAAGCCAGAACAGACCAAAGTTGATCCTCTGTACTGATCTCCTACATAGCAGCAGCTGTTGTATTCTGATGCATGAGTTGTACTGGCTAATGCAGCCCATTCTGAGCAGTATTCTTCTCCTAATACCAAGAGAAAACAGCTCTTTATCTCCACTACTTTATTCTACTAGTTAACCATCCTGACTGCTAAAAATAAGTAGCTTATTCCTAATATAAATTTGGGGGTTTTAACTGATAACCATCATTTCTTCTTTCTGTCTTTCTCTACTAGATTAAAGAGCCTTTTGTACATTCTTCCCCTGAAGAGACCTTATTTACGCTAGTCATGCTGTCTCTCAGTTATTTTCTTGGCTAACTAAGCAGATTGAGTTCTCTAAGGCATCCTCTCTGATTTGTGTACCATTCTTCTGGCACTCTCTTATATAACTTCAATTTTTCAGTAAACTCAGAAAAGTAGTGAATCAAGCAGTGGACACCAACCCAAAAGGCAATCCCCAGTCACACAAACCTTGAAACCGAGAGGGGGATGCAGAGGCAGAGGAGAAGAGCAAGCAGGTAGTGGGGTGCCTGAGCCAGCATGATGAGCAGTTATCTCAGCACATAATCGTGGCAAAGGAGAGCTTTAATGAGGGATTATAAGAAGGATAATGATGCAGTTTCACAGATGTTTACACAGAGCTTCACTCAAGTGCAAGTAACTAGCACTGATAATACTTACTATCTTTGATGGGTGTAAAGGTTTTAAAGGGTGTCTGAATGAGTTAGCTTGGGTACCTAGACAGTAGACAGACAGTAGTGTGACAGCATACTCCTGCAAATATACCCAGCTTGTCCACAGTTAATTAGCCAAGTTGTAGTATGGCATTACACTGTTTCTTGTACTTGTCAGCATTACTCAGAAGGAGCAGAGCCATCTCTTTGAGTGGCAGTGCACTGGTGCTTTGTGGACATATCCTGAAATGCCTGAAGGTTATTGGATAGGCAAGTACAGTAGAATTGTTTTATTTTCTTTCCTCTGCATCTGGAAGTTTCTCGATAATAAATTACCTTTTCATATTTAAGAATTGGAAATAGAGTATTGATTTTGTCATGCCAGTGAAGAAATGTGAACCTGTCAACATCTATGGTCACTCCATCTAGTGGACTGATCCTTCATCTCTCTCCAACTGTAACGTGCTGAAAAAATAGTTTTACTGGAGGAAGAGAAAAAAAAATATTTTGGACATTTAATCAGTATTCAGTCTGGCTGTAACAGTTTGATAGTACGTAATAAAATTGCTTTTTCTTTTTCCTCAGAAATGTTCCCTTCTAGTCTGAAACTAAACTATTTTGGCAGCAAGTTCTGGGCAGCTACATAACCATGATCAGTTCAAGCCAGTAATAAAATCTTAAGTAAATATGATTTTAAAATATTTTGTGGGAATTTCTAATTAAATATTCTGCATTTTCGATCGGTCTCTATCCATTCTATGTCTTTATGTCCAAATGCTATGGCTCACCACTTTCTCTGTCTGCTGTTGGTGAACTATATCAAAACTCATCCACAAAACAACAGAGAAGTTCAGAAAATTTCCCTTAAAGGTCTGGGTCCCTTGTTGCAGTTTGACATCTTCTCTGATTTCTAAAAAGATATGTGATTTTTCAAAAATTACTGTTTTTCATCCTGTGTCTAAATAAGTTTTTGAGCTGTTGAGCTACATCTGAAGACAAGAAGAAAGCTTAGGCTTTATACCTAAAGGTTTACTCTTTGTTTTCACATGATTTTCAAACCTGAGGTCAGACTCCTGAGAGCTCCTCAGCCTTGTTACTTTAAGGATAAAGGACTGTGCCAGAGACAGAAGAGAGAAGATACCTACAAGAGCTAGCGTACTGCTCTTGTGTCATAGAGACACAAAGGGAGAAGCAAGAGCAGAACATGTTGCTTTGGGAGATCCCTTGCTACCCTTGCAGCCACACGACTATTGTAAACAGCAAAAACTCTCTTCAAATAGCAGCATCTGCTATATGCATCCTTTCCAGAGGTCCATAAGAAATGGCCAAGAAACAGGTTATGGCTATACTGCCACTCCCAGAAGGCTCCCTGCCCTGGGTAACTCCCTGTTCTGCCTCTACTTTCTGCCAGATTTGCCTACATTTGTATGGCATGAAAGAACTGTCTTTTATGTATGTCACTGAAATCTTTTTCAGAGTCAAATCTGAATCTTGGTGGGTAAGATGAAATACCAGCAGCCTCTGATGTGAAAGACTCAATTTGACCCCCCTCAAAGTGGCATTCTTTGCTACTGGTTTCTTGGAAATTGAGAACTGAACTGTAAGTACGGATTTTCCAAAGTAGCAGTGCAGATCTTCCTCCCATATACAGTAGAATTTCTCTCTAGCTTGAAATTCAATGTCTCTTTGCTCAGAGAGACCATCTTTACCTTTTGGTCTGATACTGAATATTTTTGGCTCCTGGAGCACAACCAGCTTACACAACTCTTGTGGATTAGAACCAACAGAGGCAGCAAAAGGGAGCCACATGCAGCATTTTGAAGACAAGATGGTAGTATAGACTAGTGAACTATTTCAGTTAGTATAGTTTTAAAGTCAGACTAAGCCTTTAGGCGTGGAAAAAAAAAGAAGACAAGTGATTTTAATCAGTTTAACTTTTCTAGTTGTAAAGGTTAGATGTTTACTTTTTGACTACCCCCTGCTGCTGAATCAGAAACAACCACTGTAGCCCTGTGGTTCCGTCCTTATCTTCTGAGATGCAGAAGCTGATGAGAGATAAGGTAACTAATTTGACTGGCCACAGCATGGTCTTATTTTTCTTGAAATAATTAAAGCAAGATATTAAAACATAAAGAATGCTACTCTTTAATAAAAATGGTAGTATAATAGTTTGTCTCTGCATGACTGTGACATTAATCCAGTCATAGATTCATTTCTAGGAGAAAATAAACAGCTATCTTTTTAAAATATCTTAGGTCATCAGCTGCTTCTAATTTATATCTTATCCCTGGGGAGAATTTTCTTGGCTGATATTGCCTAATTATACTAAAAATGTGCCTTTTGGCAGTTTGTTATTGCTTTAAATCAAGATCTACTATCTAGTTAAATCAAGGTTCCTTGTTCCATATTTGCTGATAGAAGGAAACAGGAGAAAGAAAACTTTGAATTTCCTCCAGCTAATGAAGTGACTTAAAGGATGCGCTTAGAGTATGGCTTTGGCCAGGCCATGTAACCTCAGTCGCTCTGTCACAAAACTTCCTTTGTTTTAGGTGTGAATACTGCTGATTGAGAGGAACTTGTCTACTGATCTATTTAATATCTTCCAGATCCTACCCTCTGTCCCTTAATCGAGCATGTTTTTAAGTAACAACACTTCTCACCATCTCATCCATTACACATAGTACCTACTGATGGAAACTTCCCATGAATCAGACCGAACTTGAAGAACACAGGCATTAATGAAAAGAAAATATATATGAAAGTCTGAAATTGAGAGCTGAGTTAGGGAATTGTACCTCCCTAATTTTAACAAGCTCAGAGGTCTCCTTTCTTTCACTTTCTTCTTGAAAACATTTTACATTGGCTGTACTTTGTTTTCCAGCTGTCAGAGTTAGAAACAAATCTAGTTCATCTCTGGTGGTTTTGTACTTCTATTTGAAACTACTTCTTATTAGACATTTTAAAGTTTAGAGCACATTTTTTTTTAACATTCAAACTGAATTTAGAAAGCTGAAGGAAAACGCGATGCATTTTGTTCATGCAAAGTTAACCATCTGTGAACATATAAACTGTAATAAGTTTAAAAAATTATTTTACTAAATCAAATTTACTTTCCTCCAAAGCGTATTTGAAAATGCAAGCAAAAGTCTTTCACTTTGGTGGTTTAAATTGTGGTGTTGTTTTCAATGACCTGTGACTTTCCTGAAGGAAAAGTCCTGTTTTGTGCTGAATGAAATATTTCAAGCTTCAGAACCCCTAATATTAGCATGAGTCAAAGAGTTAAGTAGGCAGGAATTGTTTCCTTTTTGGAGATTAACTTGCAAGGATTTTGTCTTTTTTGTTACATTGCGAAGAGGAAATATTTTTCCTCCCTATTTTCCTCAAGAACAAATAAAAAGATCCTTGAAAACACAGGGAGGATGGCAGCAGCAAGAAGGCAGAAGAGAGTATAAAAACTGTATACAACAACAAATCGACAACAAAGTCTTGTTCTTTACTACCCTTAGCAGGACATTTAAGTACAGGTAATAAGATTGCCTATCCTATGGTCGGTACCCTGAGTCTCATAGACAGTTTGGTTTGATTGCAAACCACATAAGCTAGAGGAAATGCAAAAATCACAGACAAAACACAACAGTAGAGATTTGCACTTCTCTGCAGAGAATAACTAATTAATTAAGCTGATGATGACAGGACTGCAGATTTTGTGTACTGACTCCCTCACATTTCTTCCGTAAAGAAAGCAAATAACTACATATTTTGCTTTTACTAACCCTCTTAGTTAAGTACGTAAGACTATAAAACTAATTCTTGGGTGAATTTTTTTTTCCAGAAGGATTTATTTTTAGCAAATGTAATCAAGAATTCAAACTTTACAAACTGATGTTCACAAAATCACAGTCCTAACGGGCTCCCTGATACAGGGCTGTATGTATGAGGGATGAAATTGTTCTACTAATTCGAAAAAAAAATATTCATTTGTCTGGTTCTTCCACGTAACATTTAAAATTATTGCCTAGAGAAAGGTTTCTACTTCCTTAGAAAAATTTAATTTTAAATGTACTATGTGCTCATTGGGAAAATTGCACAGCCTAGTAGAGCTCGCTCTATTCAGTTCTCGTATTCTCCTTTCTGTACTGCCAAGTCATTTTGTGTATATTGTTTCTTTATGTGGACTCCCTTGTTACTCTAGTGTTCTTTCCACTTATATTTCAACACTTGCAGAAACAAATTTTTGAGAGAAACAGGTTTCAAAAATAAAGGAAAAGTTCAACTTAAGTTTCAAAGGTTATTTTTACTCTTCTAGGTTGTTTTTTAAAAAGCACCCATATTATTTGGTAATTTCTATGCTTGCACTTTACTGACTCTATAAATCTATGAGGTAATTGTAGAATAAATTATCTGATTGCATATAATATCACTCTAGATTCTATATAGGCATCTATAGCTGAAATTTACAATATAATTACATACACATAAATGTTTATCTAGCAATTATAACATAATTGTTTCACTCTTTCTTGCAAAACTGCTGTATGGAATCATATTTTGGTATATTCCGCACCATGGATCTGGTTGAATGTGAATTATCTTTGTTTTGGAAGTTTTGAATTCAAAAAGATAACCACTGCTTAACCCAGACTAGTCTTCATTTTTTTTCAAAATTATTTCCAACATCTAAATTGAGAATGTAAATTAAGCTGGTTTTAACCACACATTTTAAAAAATTCTGCTTCCAAAGCAGGCAGAACAAAGGGGCTCATTTAGAACAGTTTTTTTCAAACTAATTTCATTCCAGTGAGCAGCAAATATTTGTGAAACCATTCCAATGGAAAACATAGTACCTGATCAATTCAAGCAAGATCCTCTTACCAGAAAAACCACTGAAAAAAAATACCTTTTCTCATACTGTATCCTTTACCTTCAAATCTTAATCTTCTACTACTACTATATATATCAATCGTCTTGCATTATCAGCATGTCTTAAAGTGTGTGTTTGCTTGGAAAGATGGATATGATTTTGCATTCTTCTTGTCTGAACTCCAGATTTCTCTCTTATCATCATGCTGAGGCCAAGACAATGGCTGATCTTGTCAGTGTTCTTCTCAGCATCATAAGACAAAAGTCTGAAAATCCTCAGATGAAGAGGGGATTGAAATAAAGTCTCTCTAGTCCTGGATGGCTTTTCCCAGTAGGTTTAAACAGAGTAGGATTAAAGGGAAGTAGCTGTATCAGTGCCTGCAGATATGAAATTAAAAGAAGACAATGAGTCTGTGTTAGCAGCTCTGACCAATTAATGGTAACTGCATTAGATATTTATTAGATTTGGTTAGTAAACAGTGTAGATAATTATAAAAGATTGTGGTAAACTGTAAAAATTAACCCAAGTTATTAAATCAAATCTAGATGCTGGAGAAACCTTTGGTAGTTTAAGGACACTTGATATTTGACCCAGATCCATTAAGTAGAATTGTTACATTAGAAACTCATCAGAGTATATTCTCTGAGACGAACTTCTCTCCAGTCAATGTCTATAATTACAGCGTGGTATCACAATTGAAGGCTGAAAAAGAAGAGTGACTTGTGAGACAGTGGAATAGAAGAGGAATAATTGGACAATGTTGAGCATGAATTTAAAAATCTAAAGGGGCTGAAACTCTCCAGGAGTACAGTAGATGGCTTAAAAGGTTCCAGAAAGATAAATGTATCTTTATGAAGCTAAGGGGAAACCCTGAAAAGAAAAATGGAATAAAGCACATTTTCTCATTTTATTATTGCAGTGTATGAGATTAATTCAACAATCAACAGTTAGATGAGGAAGAGCAAGCTAACATATTATGTTACTAAAATTTAACAAGCATTGGAATCCAAGAAATGGATTAATTTAGTACATAGTGGAGAAAGTTGAGACAGAGACTGTTCTGAAAGCTTTGACAAATCTTTAACCTTATATTAGTCTGTAATGGGTATCAGAAATCTGACAAAAGCTGTAAGAAATGCATAATGAAGAAAAGAGGGAATTAGATTTACACCTTGGATTAGATTTAGAAAAAGAATATGAGGATGCCAGGCTTCATAACAAACAGATTAGATATTAGCATTAGAGGGGAAGAATTTTCTTGCAGGTATGTCTCAGACTATATAAATAACAAGAACAAACCAAAAAAATAGTTGAAAGTACAAAACCTAAACAGAATAAGAGAACAAGAAGCATAATGAAAGAAAGGACAGACTTCAGTAATGCTCAGCCTTTCAGGAGAAGCACTATATTCAACGGAAGATAAAATTTAAAACAAAAGGTCTGAAACTATGTAACAAAAAAAAAAGGTTATAAAAAAGAAGAGTTTGTGAGAATAGTGCATGCTTCAATAACACCATTTGGTTATTCTGAAAATGCTCATAGATTAGGTAATGTGATATCTAAGCATACAAGAAAAGATTTTAAAGTTAAAACATGGTTTTGTTTAAAGGTATGGATAGGAAATGTTCAGAGAAGTCGCAAGAGGAATTGTTTCTATTGAAGGATGATGAAGGCAGAACAAAATCTTGGAAAGACCTGGTTTGAATTCTTGCAGGAGATGGGCACTTATTGCAGGGCTGAAAGTGTGTCAGACCCCAAACTCACTGAGAAAGACTCTAGTGTAGAGGCAGAAGGCTGAAAAGACAGAAAGAAAAAATTACTAAGAAAAAGAGGGACTAAATGAAACTATAGAACACCAGAGATGTCACAGGAGAATTTCGGAGTGGGGAAGCCACACGGACAAAGTCTCAGCACTTAGTCTTATAACATTCATCGTTTATTTACTAACTAGAGTGAGTATAGTGCGGGTGGGAGGGAAGGTAGCAATTCCTGTTCTATAACACACACATTCATGCACGTGCCATAGAGATACAACCCCACCAGCCAAGGCCTTGGGTCCAGCTGTGAGCATCATGGCAGTCTCAGCGCAGCAGGACTCCCTGCAGCTGGACAAAGTGCCCAAGCCCTGGCTTGTGTCCTGGTTTCACACAGTATTTACTTCCTGTGTTCAGCCTTCTGCAGCATGCTGGGCTCCTGAGGAGTTCTTCCTATCAGGCGGCTGTTGGTTTGCTATTTATTACTTCCTAACTCTGATGGTCATATCAACTTTCCAGAGGTCTTGCTACTCTGTCACCCCAGGACAAACACCGTTGACTTTCTCCATACTTAAAGCCAGGTAGTTGCTTCTGTATAGGTTTCTCTCACCTTCCGATATCCCGCCCTAAATATGTTATGAGGATTTAGGGTTCTTAAGAACAACTTTGTGTTTCTTGGTTCTTAAGAACAACTTTGTGTTTCTTGGTTTCTTTCTCATGCACACCTAAACCATTAAAAGTAGGCAGATACAGCTCAGAGGTGCTGGATCAGGCTTCTCCCTAGCAATTACTGGTGCTTGGTTTATTTTCCCATAATACGTAACACTGAATCTTTTAAAAAATAACATTCACAGCACAGAGATTCAAAAATATTATATGCATTGCATACAAGAGCAAGGAAACTTTATAAACTGTCCACAGTTCACACAAAAGTTTTTCTGTGTGCTGGAAAATACAAATTGATTTTGGATTATGATCCCCACTTAGCAGAAGGATCAAGAATAAACCCCACAACCATTACAAATTTGATTTCATGTACAAATCAATATTTGCAAGATGACATGAGCCACAGAAATGACACAAGAAATGAGTTTTAACACTTTGCCAAGGTTTATTATTTTAGGTCTACTTTTTCAGGTCCAAGACAGATACAGTCAAATGGAAAAAAAAAATAACAAAATCATTTGAAAGGATTCTTAAAAGCCTGCTCTATTAGCTAAGATTTGTACTTTGTCCTGATAAGTTATAGGACAGCACATTTTGAATCTAAATTCTCAATGGCCTGATCTTATTTGGAAAAGGAAAAGAAAAATTTACACGAGTGCTAATGAAAGTAGGAGTATTGTGAATTCTTGTTAAGCATAATGAAATAACAAAGAGAAAGGTCAAATAAGTTAAATGTCTCATGACACAGCCACCTGGCAATGTGCATTAATAGACCTAAAATGTGGCCTTTTTTTCCCAAGAAACCACTCCTTTTTGTTAATGTTGTGAAAATGTGCATCCCTTAAGAAGCTCCAAGCATTTTAATTTGAAGAAGTCCTGCAGCTTGCCAGGCTGGGACACCAAGATCTCTCCGTGCCTCACAAGGGTAACTCCCACTTACATGTAAGCTTATATATCAAAACAAGCTTAGACTCACAGACCTCAGCTATCACTCAGCGAGAATATTTTTCTGACTGCATCTTCTTCTTGTGTGATGGTGGTTATACTAATGCACAGCCTGCTGAGTGACCTGACCTTGTGCAACACATCTAGTCACATCTGGTGAACATCTTGTTCACCAGACCAGAATTAGGAAAACAGATTAATACTTCTGAAGAAAGAGCAGCATTGCGTTTAATTCCTGTTTCTTAATAAGGTTTCTATGGAAATTATGTTTGTAACATTAGAATATCATAAAAATATAATAAGTAGGTGTTCTTTTTCTAGTTGTCTGCAATATAGTCATCTTTTAACAATGAACATAAAAGCAAAAAACATTAAAAATTGAGTACAGTATTTTACCGTAATTGCAATGAAAGAATTCAAGAGACAATACATGGTGCAGAAATGCAGATCCCTGACATAATTGTCAGACTGCATCAAAATGGAACTGAAGGGAGGTACTGGAGATATTACACCCTGCCAGCATCAATGGTGTGTGACCATCGTCCCTAGGAATTTTGTTTCCACAGCACACCACCTCTTGCAGATAAAGATGCTCAGAAAAAAGGTGACTTGAATGGCCAAAATGGGGAGAGCCATTTGCCACAAGAGCAAATGCGAAACTTCGGTTGCTCTGGCCAGAGTCTTGCGCTTCTAGATCTCAGCACTTTGAAGCTGAAACTTTGAGGCAGAAAAGTCTAATTTGCTTCTTCAGAATTCATGTCCCTTCAACCAGTACTTCCTAACTGAGGTACTTAAGGTCACTCTACAGAAATCTGCCTTTCCCAAATGTATACAGAGGATGCTGAAAAGGCTGGTGTTTTTAAAGTTAAAATCTAAGCACCGTATAAGCTATGCATCATGTCCTTAGCTACTGAATTATTTCTGAGTAGTACTGAATACAGGGTTGAAGAGACAAAGGCTTCAGAAAGTCCAAATAGCTTAAGTTATCAGCTGACAAGTTCAGTATTACTTAAAGTGCAAGCAAGTGTACTATATACAATGCAGGAGCTATACAGGGCCTTGAGATTTTTACACATTGTAATTTCCTGAAAGTAAGGACCATAAAAACATCAAAACACAAGGTGGGTTTTTTAATCTTTTAAAAAGTTCCATTGTTAGACCTAAAATTGTTCAGAGATATTTTTCCTTTAAGCAATTTCTAATGGCTGTCACTATGATTTAAAGTCTTCTACAGATTCTCTCAAATAAGGTATGGCTGCCTAAATTACTTTGGACCTAATTTTAGATAAACTGCTATAGCAAGTGTTGAATAAATGCATGAGTAAGCAAAGAAAAGCAAAACAGGTATTTAACATTGTGACTGGTGTTATCTTTCCAGTGAATTTGAATAGAAGTAGTTTAAGTTTGTTAATTAGGTTCCACACAAAGAAAATCATGTTTGAAGACATTACATTGCATTCATCATCTCTCTAAAAAGCTTGTCATTGCATTACCACTGGCTGAAAAAAACGACGTAACGCAGATCAATGCCAGATGCATTTCTCTGTAGAACATTTCCTCATACCTTGGTACAACAATGGCAAGTATGAGGAAAACTCCTGGGATGAATATATATAACCTAAGATTATTTTGCTGGGGAAAAATAAAACAAAAAAACTCTCATATAAAAAAAAAAGATGCTGTGTTAGATAAGTTTAATTACTCCATAATGATATATGTTGACATTATCCCTGTGAGGTGTTCTTCTTTGCTGGTCTTTTTGTTAAAAATATTTTGAATAGATTGTTCATGACAACAGTGTTTTTCAATCTGTTCTGTTAATTTTTTTAAAAAAATATATTGTGGCAATATTAAATATTTTGTCATTAAATATTATAATTTAAGAAGGAAGAGGAAAAACCAAGTGAGTGCATGGGAACATTGAACTCTGAGGTCTTTGTACACTCACAGGTTCCCTGAACTGTCACCCTGCATTAGTTATCAGGTATTCAACCTAAGGCTCTTGCGGTGCAGAAAAAGTATGTTCTTAGATCAAGTACATACACTGTAACAGGTGGCTATAAAGGACACTGATTTAGTCACAGGGTCACAGATAGATACTATTCCTCTTATTTTCATTGTTGTTTTAATTTCTCCCTTTATTTTATTCAGTCAGAATCATAAGAATCACATCATTTATACTGGAACTCACAAAACATCCAACTTTAACTTTCACCAACCACTGAAAATTGGTTTTTAAAGCTATCATTCTGCTTGGCCAAATCCCTTTGAAATCAGTGGGATTTTCAGAACCGAGTTACTGACAGATGGGGCCTCTAATCAATAGGGAGTGTGAATTTTGAATACAGATTAAAGATACACATTTCATAGGTCACAAGATGAACAGTATTAAATTCTCTATATCAGGCATTTTTTTCCATGTATTAAATGTACCTAAAAAAATCAAATAAAAGAGAAAAGCCTGCTTTCTATAAATAAGAAATACAGCTTCATTTACCATCTAAGCCATGTCTCTCATTTGGCTGAAATGAACTGCAGTTCAGCTATCATTGTACAAACATGGATGGGTCACAGGAGTAACAAAAACCTCACCTTGTAACTCCTTGTCATGAGAACATTTCTGATTGTTATCAATTCAAGCCTCCCAAAAGCTGCTGTGATGCTGGTTGCCAGTGGTAGCACAGCTTCAAATGGCAGCTCTGTATCAGCAAGGCTGGGGTAAGATGCATCTGTGGCCTTTGAGCCTGTCTCATGACAAGAGCAATGGATAAGGAGGAAAATGGCTCAGCAGGGGAGAAGTAAGATCTACACAGAGAGCAGAGTAGTTTCACCTACACCTTGTTGTCATAGTGCCTCTGTGAATACCTCTAGTGCTAAAGAGTGTCCCAGCAACACTGTCCCTCCTTTGAAGGGTCCTTCTGGGTATCCTTAGGGGATGCAACAGAAATTTTCTTGCTGGTAGGTTACATCCAGTAATGGATTACATCCAGTAATGGACCAGCATCAGCTACAACCCTGCTTGGGGCAGCCAAGCACAGGCAACGCATACTCCAAAATGCCATGCCATACTCCATTCTGCCATCGCCCAGTGACCCACTCATAGATATCGTGGGGCTATTAGGGTCAGACCCAAACTTATCAGACCCACTGGGGTGACCAGCTTTCTTCAGTTTCCCAGCTTTAAAAACTATTCCTGTTCTTGCATATATTGAAGAACACAAAGTAGACCACTTTGTAGCCATCCATCTGGGAATTCCTTTATCTTGGAACAGGAATGGAGATCACACCACTGGCTAATCAGTTGCTGCTTGTTTTCATAAGTAGGAAGATGCTAATTTTGCAAACAGCAGCCTATCTTCTTCAATATTTTTTCATTAAAAAAACACTGAGATCAATGAGCAATATTACCTCTCAACACATACAGTGTTTATAGTGGGCAAGAAAGCATGCCTCCTGGATACACTAGGACTTATAAGCCAGGTTAAAAAAAAATTCAGTTACAGTGATTGTTGACTTGTGGGTTCCGGTGGGCTGTGCATGATCTGTGGTTACCATGTTTTCCAATATCCAGGGAGACAGCACAACCAACATCTGTACCAAGGTGAAGTCTCCCTGGCAGATTGATCCTGACAGTAAAATCAAAGTAGCCTTTCTCTTCTTGTAAATAGTTGCCTTGTGAGCTGAAATAACCCCATGATCCCACCAGGGAAGCAAGTGATGTGCATCCATATTGAAGCTTTCAGAGGTGTGGATACAGGGGCAGTGCCCCTAGCCATCCATCCAAGCCCTGGTAATTTCAGAGATCCATAGAATCATAGAATTATACAATGGTTTGGGTTGGAAGGGACCTTAAAGGTCATCCAGTTCCAATCCACTGCCTTGGGCAAGGACACCTCTCACCACTCCAGGTTGCTCAAGACTCCATCCAACCTGGCCTTAAACCCTTCAGGAAAGGGGCATTCACAACTTTGCTGGGCAACCTATTCCAGTGTCTCAACACCCTCATCATGAAGAATGTATTCCTAACGTCTAATATAAATCTTCCATTTTCCAATTTAAAGCCATTACCTCTCCTCCTATCACTATTTACCCTCATATTAAGTCCTTACTCAGCATTCTCGTAGGCTCTTTCAAGTACTGGAAGGCAGCTATGACATCTCATCTAGACTGTAGCTGGTTGGAAGTTGAATTAGCGGGGGTTTTCACCTAGCTAAACCTTGAAGTAAGTTATAAGAGCAACAGAGACAGGTGGTACATGCTTTTTATGGAGTTAGACGGTAAGTTAAACAGAAAGATTGCACACATGGAACACACAAGGAAGATGAAAGATAAATACTATGGCAAGGTTTGCAGATAAGAAGCATCCTTAAGAGAACTCCAGAAAGTAAGGCATGACCCATGTTTTCCACAATCACACTAGTGGTCTGAAGTGTAGGTACTGATGGAGATTCCCACACCTTTGTGCTCTCAGAGAGGAGACCTCATGGAACAGTGTTGGGCAGCATTGTACCTGTGACCAGTTCCACCTGCATAGAAGCTGTGGTCTGGCAGATTAAGGCACTTCATGATCAATGTGCACTGATGTCACATAACATTTCACTCTCAGCATAGCCATAGGGAGCGTGCCATAACGAGCACTCGTATAAGAAAGGCTTTCTTTGACGAGCTGATCAGATCCCCCTCGGGTGGCTGGAGCCTGATTCATCCCTCTCTGCTGCTGTACCTTTTTAACAGAGCAGTTCTTAATTTAAAACAATTTAATTCCATGTGGAAAACTGGTGCAATACAGCAATAAATCAAGCGATCTGTATTTACATAAAGACCAATATTTTTAGCCAATGAAAATGGTGCTGGTTATGCTAAAGTCAATACAGTTGTACTGATTAACACTAGCTCAAGCTCTGCTCTAATATTTTAGAAATAATGGTCTAAACACTCAGATAACATATGCCAGAACAGCTCCATCAAGCCAATACATCAACTAAGGATCTGACCTTTTATTGAAATGTGTATACTAGAATTCCGCTTCGGTTTGTTTAAAACATTGGAAAACAGTAACCATGTTGTTGGTTGGTGTGCTACTAACCCAGAGGCACAGTAGTTCAGATACTGCCTGCTATGTGGCTGCAATTTTTATGTGTTTATAGCCAGCAACACAGCAAAAGTATTTCAGAGCAGTGACAGAATGGGTAGTAAGGAAGCAAACCTGCCCTATGGCAATCCCTCATCGCGCATCTTCTCTCTTTGTCAAATTTCAGAGTGAACGCTGCATATGGATTTTGCCCTCTGGAGCATGAGATACAAATTTTTTTTTGTCCTTTAGCTTCAATAAGTATTTCTTATGGCTCAGATGCTTAATAAATGATAGGGAAAAAGAAATTTGCAAATATGAAATTGAAGGTTGAGTGTATTTGAAAAGCTTTTGGCGTTTTTTGAGGTTTCTTATTTTAGCTTAGTTTCTGAGTAGAAGATACTCATAAGCAGATACACGTACACTTTTTCAAACCCTGTAGGTGAGCTTCATTTCCACAGAGATGGGAAAACTAATATCAACTATTCAGCCCATTTTTATCCACTCTGTACTCCTTAAATCTCTATGTGTTATGATGACTGTTATTACTGAATTAGTGCATAGTCTCTAACAGTGCATTAGACACTTTATGAAAATTCTAGTCTCAGAAATAACACTGAGTCTCAGGGATACTATCTGCAAACACTCATGCATGGGGATAAATTCAGATGGCTGAGTTCAGTTCTTTTGAACTCAATGGGATTACTTCTGTGAGAAAATTAACTCGTAAATTAAAGGCCTTCGCAGTGTTAAATTTTAAATTTAATCTCAAAAGTGAAATACTGACTTCTTAAAGTCTAATGAAGAATTAGGATATTGATTTTGGTGGTAATTTTACTCCAATGGCAACAGATGGGCAGGTCCAAGTAATGGAAATGCTGAATAGAATAAATGAAGAAGACAATAAGACGGTAATTTCAGTTGTTCTAATCCAGTAAATGTTCCACTATTGTTTTTCTTCTTAAGGAAATATACATTGCAGCAAGATAATAGGAGAAGATAAAGAAACCAAGAGTCCATAGTGAGGACTCTTTTTCATTCACCATATAATACAAGGATTTCTAAGAAGACCTGCAATCTGTAAAAAGCCAATACCAATCAAATCAGTGCAGGGAAGCAATTCTAAGGATAAGGAGACATCATTGATATAACTTAATCACGAATAATTACAGAAATGATCTTGCTTATGCATGTTGAGGAACCCTGAATCACTCTATCACCTTCAGTCAAACTGTACTGATTAAGCAACAAATGAGCCACCTACTGGATTTTTTTAATGATTTTATGGGACATAGTTGAATGATTGTTTTTATACTTAAAATGTTAAATGCATTTGGAACTAGAGTTGACTGAACAGAGCCAGAAGCTGGTTTTGGAAGAATTAGTAACATGGACCATATTTTGATCCCATAAAATTTGGGAAGCTTAGAGATTTACTCTAGAACCATTATTTTTTTCTCCTCAGGAGAAGAAATAGACAAGGTGTTAAAATCTCTGAAAGCAGTGAATGCCTGTCTTGTCTCTCACAGTTAGACTCATCTTGGCATATCTGCGCTTCATGCTTGAGTGTAAGCTAGTAGTAAGTTTATCTATACTGCAACTCTATAATGCCATAAATGTTGCCTTCCAATTTACCTTGATTCAGTAACATATGACTATATCACGCAACAACTACTGTAAATTGATACTGTTGGGAAGGTACCTTGCATGGAAAATGTTCATCTCCCATCACAGAGATCCAGTCCACCACAAGCCATATCAAATACCTTATGCCTGGTGCTTTGACGTACAGATCTGTGAATCATGTATTAGCATGACTATACTATGCTGTCTGTCTTAGTGCTTGGGACAGGCTATTGACCTTTTCCTCCCTTCCCCTCTCACCTCATCAAAAAAAAATGCAGCTATGTAAAAATTAACCCTCCCTAAACATACAGTTCTGATGAACCAAGGAAGGAAAATGGAAGGAAAAAAATCAATATACCAAAATCAAAAAGTAAACCATTCCCATTATTGTCAGTTCTATGGGTGCAGGAGTACCTATTAGAAGATAATCCCTAATTGTTAGATTCTTTGATAGGCTGATACGTGTAAGGATGTAAACTGTAGAGAATGAAGATGTCACACATACTTTTATTTTTTTTTCTGTATTGCTGAGTTTGATGTGATTTGACGGCTCCCAGGGCTGGTTTAGAATTATCATAGTTTTGTTCAATACCTGACCTCCCAAGGACTCGCTGGTGGCTCAAAACCACAAAGTATTCTCTATACTGTCTCTTCTATTGTTGTCTGTCACCATGGAACAAATAGAAATAAAGAATACCTTCAGAAATTTAAGAACGGTTTATTTGCTTATGATTTTGATATTTATTAAATATCAACAAACAATAGAAAATAAAATAATTAGAACTTTATTTTGTTAAAAAAAAGGAAATTTCCTACTGAAGCTCATCTTAGATGACTGGTGTATATTAATATGCATGGACTTACTATTTTTAGTTCTTAATGATCATGACCTACAGTTTACTTCAAGTTAGGAAAGTATTCTTCATGGGACACAGAAAAAAATGAATGGTCATTGTTTTACCCAGTGCTAGTTTACTAAACTTAAGCCTCACACACATGACTAGTATAAAGATACATCCTTTGCTCTCATAGGCCATGGATTTGTGTGTAATTATAACTGTCCAGATTTTGAATCTTCTTCATGTCATGCCTCTAGCACAAAGCAGAGCTCCAGTCCTGCAAACATATGCCCATGTCTCACTTTACATAACTTCACATATGCCTAAATTTACAGAGCCAATCTGTGCCACTGAGGACGATTTTTCTGAGAAAAAAAGTAAATGTATTCATCAGTATTTTGGGGACCAGAGATTCCTAAGAATCATTCCAAGAAGGAATTCAACAGTGTAAGATATCTAAAAAGCAGAACAGTATTTTCAGAAAAACATGTCTGAGCTATTGTACAAAAGGAGGTTCACAGAATCTTATCTCACAAAGCATTGCTGACAAAGATCATCCAACAACATTAGGTGGAGGAGTCTGCAGGGATGAAGTGCTGTGATTACAAAAAGAAGAAGAGGGGACAAAGAAATAGATGGGACAAATCAAATGTGTAATGTTTGGCAAATTGTTTGGAAGCAAGCCATCTTTTTCTCTACTGTCACCACCGGAATAAATGCAAGATGCTTTCTTCTGTAACAGTGTATTCAAGTCTGCAAAAAAACATTTCCCCACACAGTTACCAAAATTATTACTTAGGAAGGAAATGGAGGAAACAGCAATAACACAATTATAACTGTTCACTCTGCACTGACAAATAACTATATAATAGCCATCACTGATTTTGAACAGAACAAAGTCTTTTTAAACAAAAAGGCCAGCTTCATCCCTGGTGAATGCAGACTTTGCAAGCCTACTTGCCATTCTCCACTCCTCTTCCTAGGACCATAGCCAGATGATTTATTTGTGCACAGCTTGTTTGCACAACTGGAGGTGCTGAGCTGTGAAAAATTACAGATAAACATTTGGGGGTTTAAATTATGGACATCTTCTCTAAGGTACCTTAAACATAGCTAACTTTGTCTGAGCTGATCTTCAAAGCTACGAAGAGATTCCACTGAGTGTCTGGGGGAGTCAGATGTTTTCATCTTATTTCTGCATTTAATTTTTTTTTGTGTTTGGAACAACAAATTCTCTTCTGCTAAGACACTGTGCCTGAAGTGACACATCCTTACCCAGAGTTTATTACAGGTAAGAGACAGCCAAAAGCTTTAAGCATCCAAAGGTTATGTAGGGATTAGTATGAAACAAATCTGTATCTCCTAGCCAAATCCTGAAAGACAGCTATCCACACAATAGAAGTAATTGATCCTGAATATTCTTTAGCAACCAATGCATTTAAAAAAAAAAAACCACAATATTTTTCAGCAGTTAGTACTATTGTAGTCATTCCTTTCATGAATGACCTACCCCACAAAATAGGAGACAAAGAAATATGCTAAATGTGTCTTGTCATTAAAAACAGTGGAACATTTTATAGATGGGTTCACATCTAACTAACTCCAGTTATTACTGGTTTTAGGGCTTGTTCATTATACCTGATTTCTTTTCTGTCCAAGGTGAGAAGTAATTCCTAGAAGTCTTAAAGTTTGTTAAATAAAATGCTTGAAATTTCCTCAGGGAAAAGAAAAGTTCATAGAGCCTGCAGAGTGACTTTGATTTTAATATTTAATTATGAATTTAGTGATTCGGGTAGAGACATTTGTCTTTAACAGCCTTGAGTCCCGTTCATTTTTACATTACTCACTTTCTCCACATTCTCTTAGATCATGCAATGTTTCACACTTAACAATGAAAATTGTACTGCGCAGCACCTTAAGCTGCTTATTTTCTGTTAGCTGGCATTTCTTCTCTTTCAGCTGTGAAATGTTACACTCTGTTTCCTCACATGGATAGAATAGATGCCACTAGGAGGAAAATATTGACTCTTATCTCTGCAAATATGTTTCAAAATATCATGCATTTGACAAACATACAGCTGAACTGAATTAGTATTTCTGATAGAGAAACTACAAACTCCATACTTCAAATGTTTACTAAAATGAGACTTAGACTTATGCATAGATAGACTTGTGCATAATTCACACCTTAAAATGGTTGCAAAATTGGATCTAGAAGCTTATATATTTGGAAAGACTATATTCTTCTTCCTTCAAGATACATAAGGGTCAGACCAGAGAAACTTGTAGGTTGTTTGCTAAATCTGTGAGAAAGCAAATTGACAATGAAATGAGAGAGAAACTACTCTATGATTCGATGTACTGCGACTGCTGTAAGACTAAATAAAAATGTCCATAGCCAACAATTTTATACATTTCCTGGAAATTATATCAGATGGTACTAAATTAATTCAATCAGTTTTTAAATGTATCAATCAAAAGTAGTCCCAAGTGAAATCATGCTTTTGGCTACTGCTTCCTGACTGATTCACGATTGGGTGTAGTGATACCAAAATTTGGTCTTGCCAGACATCCAACGTGTACTTGGCACATCCAAAATATGCCGAGTTATCTACGTGCCTTAGATATGACAATCCTCATCAATCACCAGTTTTAAAATACTGCCACACCAGTCACAACCGCAAGTCCATCAATTTTTTCTAACCTACTCATTTATGTTAAAATGATTGCCTGTGAAAACTGCTGAGCATTGCCTTCTACAAGTTATTTCAAGTATGTTATGAAAATTAGCACTAATTTTAAAAGAAGATTACTATGAATTGTGACTTAATAGTAGCCTTTCTTCAGAGTAGGAACAAACTAGGGTTTGTATGGGTGGTTCAGTCTTACAATTGTTTGTACTAGTATTTTTCCAATTTATTTACAAAGAGCAATAAAAATGAAACTTGACTTGTTTCAGTGTTCAATTTTGATTAAAGAGATAATGATTGTCATGAAATAGGAGTAATCTGAAATTGAAATGATCCTTTCAATAGACTGTGACAATTTGGGTAAAGACTTCTTTCTTTGCATCACTACATTTCTTTCTAAATCTCAGTACCTTATTGCTAGCCTACATAGAGACCTCTTTTGAGTTAAGCAATGCCCACAAGTACTTATTGGTAATTTGCAATCAAGAAACCATTTCACAGTTGCTTTTCTCAGTATAGAACTGACCAGAGTATGAAAACTTCATTTTGCAACAAATTTTGAAATTTAGGAGTTTGAATATCTTTTTCTTCTTGAATCTAATAAAAATCATTCTGCAAATATTATTTTAAAAAAAGTTAGTCAGACTTTCATCTTGATTCAATGATTAGAAGGTCTTTGTTTCTATATGTGTAGCTCCATACTTTGAACCGACACAAAAAATTTACAGTCTTTGGATAAAATTCCATTTAAAAATACTGTGTCGCTTTAAAGAAAATCATCTTGCTATCCTTTCCTCTTCTTCCTCCTACACTGTTTTCCCATGAAAAAGTTGAAATGTTCTACCAGATAGTAGATCTGACCAGATTTTTTTGATTAAGTAAATCACTGAGTATTGACCGTGGAAATTTTGATATTGAACAGGACAATAATTATATTGTGTAATCATATAGCCTTTACGAGGCAAATCTATGTGTATAAACCAGCATAACTGAAAATTCTACAGCATTTAAGTGTGTTTCCTTTGCACGAAATATACCTCAGGAGTTAATACTGGGTCCAATTTTTATCAAGGTAGTAATTAATGACCTGAACGATGGGACAGGGTATACCTTCAGCAAGTTTGCTGTTAATACAATACTGGAATGAGTGGCTGATACACCAGAGGGTTGTGCTGCCATCTAGAGGGACTCAACAGGCTGAAGAAATGGGCTGACAGGAAGCTCATGAAGTACATCAAGAAGTGCAAAGTAAAAGTCCTGCACCTGGGATGGAATAACCTCAGGTATGAGAACAGACTAGGGGAAGCAAGGCTTGAAAGCAGCTTTGAAGAAAAAGACCTAGGATTCTTGGTAGACACAAAGTTGACCATGAGCCAGCAACATGCCCCAGTAGCAAAGGCCAACAGCCTCCTGAACTTAGTAGGAACATGGCCAGTAGGACAAGGAAAGTTGTCCTTCCACTCTACTAGCCCTGGTGAGACCCATCTGGAGTGCTGGGTCCATTCTTCGGACCCCTATAGTATAAGAGAGACATGAAACTACTGGAGGGAGAGCAGTGAAGGGCCCCTAAGATAATTAAGGGACTGACAAAAGGTTAGGAGAGCTAGAACTGTTCAGTCTGGAGAAGAGATGGCTCAGAAGAATCTTGTCACTGTGTATAAATTCCTAATGAAAGCAAGAAAATAGTACAGAGCCAGACTCTTTACAGTAGTGCCCAGTAACAGGACAAGAGGCAATGAGCACAAGCTGTTTTCCCTGCTGAAGATCACTTCAGAACTGTGCTCTTTGTTGGAGATTCAGGTTATGAGTGCTACCCCCTGTAAATCAAGAGTATATGCTTTCCTCTAGTGATGGCTGTTATTTAGACTTTCTCAGTTACCTGACCTGTTGTTTCTAACTCAGCATCATCAGCAAACATAGAAATATCTAATAAGGAGACAAGGAGTAGGGAGCTAGACCCTTTTGCTCATTTCATGTGTAAGCAATCAGTTCACCCTGGAGCTGTCATCTGAAGTAAATCCACTGGCTTTACAAAAGTGCATGCAATCTCAGAATGGTTTTCTCAGAGGATGTTGCATCTGGCAAACGATTTGGAATTAAGCTTATTCACCAGTGGACCATTATAACAACAGTGACAGCTTGGTAGGCCAAGAAACATACAGGCTGTCTAATCTGAAACTAGCAGGTGACATCTATTTGGCATGAGAGAGAAATAGGAGAAAAAAAAACAAAAAAAAGCCAAAACAAACCAATCCAGGAACTAAGGTTTAAAGACAGAGCGTCTCACAGGAAAAGCTTTTCTTTATCTGCCTCTGAGGAAAGGACCCATTTCTATTTCTGGTTGTGGTTTTTTTCTTTTTTTTTATTTTTCCCCTCAAGTGCTCTTGTTTCTTTGCCCCACTGTGCTTGCTATATTGATTGCCAGCTTTGGATGAAGAACATGACCACACCTTCTTTATTTGCAGGACATCAAGGTGCATGCAGGTTCCCTCTAGGCTACCTGGAGGGAAAAGGCAGTGGCCTGTGCAATAAGCAGACATCCACAGAAATAATTCAGGTCTTCATGATCCTCTTGGGGGACAGAAAAGCTTCAGGCTTCTTCAACCTAATAGAAGAGGAGAAAAGTAGATAGCTTCAAGCCTCAGTAGCTCTGTGTTAAATATCACACAGAAAGGGAGATGTTCTGAGAACTGCCAAGGGAAAAATAAGAGGAAGGATGAAAAATCATTAAGAGAACTGCTATAAATTTATTTGTCCTGCATTATAATCATACAGCTAGTGATGATAACATACGCAAAAAAAGGAAAAAAATAGACTGTATCTGTTACTTTTTATTTAACAAACTAAGAAAACCAACTATAATAACCTTAAAATAGTTCCCTTCTGAGTTGATGCACAGCTGCATACAATGCTGCCAATATTCAAAGCAATTCCACAAATCATTTTCTGAAAGGCTGTTGAGGATCTCCGTTGTTTTTGCTTTCACATCTTTGTCCAACAAAAAATGAGTTCCTTTGAGCACCAACTTGATCTTTGTGATCTCTTCACCATAAGCCTCAGTCAGTAATTGAAAAGTTTCTGTCACAGATTGTTTCTGTTTCACAAGAAACTTGATGTTAACTCTCTGTTCACTCTTGCACACTGACTTACCAATCGAGGATAAGAAAACATGTCTATTTTAACACACATCCACTCATACTGAGTGAAATGATAGAATTGTGCCTTGTGTCATTGTGACAGGTTAGAACAAGTTCTATAACCATCTCTTTGTCTCTCCCTTCCACTCTTAGTTCCCAAGCTACAGGATTAGTCTCTCTCTTTTTTGGTGTCAGACCTCACATTGCTGTTTTCTACAGCCTGTTGCAAAAATCTTGACTAGCATCCAGCAGCTCTCTGACCAGCATAACTCTACATATGCGCTTCCAGACCTTCCTCTTCAGATGTTAACCACTCTAATTCTTCTGGTCAGAAGTCTCCAAGAAGTATTTTGCAGTTATTTCTTGCTAACATTTTTATTTATGATGCAACACAAGCTGTGTTGCTTCAGAGATGAACCAATTAAGTATATTCTATCCCACATTAAACTGAAGAAGACAAACGTCGCCTATGGCATATGATATGATCAGCTTCAGCATGCCGCTTTGGCAGCTTTTTGCAAAGAAAGTACACATTACCCATCTATATCTTGTAATCCATTCAGCAGAGCAGGAATTTTCAATTTCATTTCACTTTCACTGGCTGTTCTCAGACACATGCATTACAAAATATAGTGCATAATTGCATTTGCCTTTTTTTACTTGTATTTCTTGTCTCATACTGACATCAAAGGCTGAACATAGCTACAGTGGGAGAGCCAGTGAGAGCCTGATACAGAACAAACTGGTCTCCACATGAAGAGGAGCCATGGAAATCATGCTTTGGAGTTAAATCACTCCCTCACAGACTGATGTATGGAAACCTGTAATGAGAAGGGGAAGGTTACAGACAACATTTCTATTTAAGAGGTTTCTAATTGTTTCCATGCACTCTGGACATCATCATTCAAAAGTCTTTATTTTCTCTATCTCTCTTTTCACTGAAGATGACCAAACCAAATGTCCCATGTTGCATCTCAGTCCTGTTTCCTTAATAAAGGATCACTCCAGAGTGACATAAGACTTCTTCATTTTCATTCTCTCTCTATCTGTTTTCTAATGAACTAAATATTTGTTCTTCAAGACCCAGTCACATGTTTTAGGATACAAATTTCCAGACTTCTGAAAAGTGTATCTTCTCAACTACTTTGGTCCAGACTATGACGTGAACACACCTGCATTGTCAGCTACTTCTGCCATCTCACTATGACTTTGCTTTATTCTTCACTGGCTTTGCCTGATATCTTGCATTGTTTCTGAAACATTTCCAATATTTGTCATGTTGAATAACAACTCAATTACAGCCATTACGCATATCTCTTATTCTTTCTTATACTACATTTGTTACAATCTGGGATGCAGGTTGTTTGGAGAATGTTATGGGAAACATTTCATTGACCTTTTTTAGATTCAGTTGTGCGTTTTGCAGATCAGATCCCTGAGTTCTCACTGGGTACGGTGCTGATATACTCCTGTGGTAACCTATTTCTATTATGCCTTTTAGTGCTTCTGAGGCCTTGTGTGGAAATGTTAATAAAATCTGAGTGAAACCTTTAAGTTTTAACAGTACAGAAGCCTCCTATAAATCAAACCTAATATCTACTCAATTATGTTCCTCAAAAACTCTCTACAGTTTTAAATCAAACAATGTAATTTAGAAGTAAAGTTGTGTCTGATAATAATAATTCAGAAAACACATAGCTTCTTTTTGACTAATAGATACAAATTACCTGTCATTCTAAACCTGATATTAATGCTAATATTGGTGTCACACCACTGAGATGAACTCCCCGCTTATGAAGTGTTATCATTGCAGACATCTGGCAAATTGGTTGTTAACTTCTAACACAATTTATATGCCTTTTATTATTACAATATTCTGTTTCAACAAAAGAGTCCCCTTTTCCCAGTGATGAACCATTTTAATGATTTTATGTAGAAATACCGCTAATGAAAAATAATGACAAGGGACTTCTGAATTCATTTTTTTATTATCCATTCCAGAAGTATTCATTACAATAGCACAAAATTATGCCTTATGAAGATGACACACAGGTACACTTCAGTCTCTGTTTCAGGTTGCATACCATAAATAGGAAAAATTGCACTGGCATCAGCAGAATGTCCCACAATGCTTGGGTTGTCCATCAAATAGAAGCACTAGAATAATTTATTTTTTCTATTACATGTGGCATATGCATTACCTGAAGCATTCCTCTTTCCCAGTTACTGTTCTCTCTTGATGTGACCATCCAAATGAGGAAATGAGAGCCCTAACTTTGCCTAATTTTTAAAATCAGACCAATGTTACCTACAGGCTTGAGACTATGCATGACTTACCAGAAGTACAACTGAAACACCTTATTATCACTGTCATTCTACTGTATTTCTTTCTTGAGTACCAGTATGTGGCAATTATCAAAAAATACAGTGGAATATAACAATACAGAAATGTTCATGCTTGATTAGCTCAGTGATTTATTCAGCTCAATACTATGTCTTTGTTAGCAGTTAATGACAGATGTTTCCAAAGAACTTTATGATCCTGTGAGCTGTTTACCAGACACTTTTTTTCCCATAAGTTATTTCATTTAAGGGGTTCAATTATGTACTGAAGTACGAATGTTTATATCTCTTTTCTACCTTGCCTTATCTGTCATAACACAAAAAATTATGCGTTATTCATAGAGGACAGAGAAGTCAACAACTTGGCTGCCCTTCAGGAATGGGTAAGAGCCAGGTTTTGATCACTGTTCCCAAGCCACCCTTTTGTGTATGATTTTTATTTGGTTGGTTGATTGGTTGGTTTTTGTAGGGTAAAACCACTGATAGTAAGGCACAAGATGCTGGAAAAACTTTATGACAATGTGCATTAGTCTGACTCTTTCCAGTTGCAGGTTAGACTACCTAAATTTTCTTACTGTACTTAATGTGTACTTTTTTATATATTAATTTGTTGAAAGATTTTAAATGCAGTTAATTTCCAATAACTGTTATTGACAATCTCAAAGAAAGAGATCCCCACATTAATCACTTTCTTTATGTAAATGCTCTGATTGGAGAATGCAGGAATGGGCATCAACTGCTGTTTGTTCCACCTGTACCATGTTTATTTTTTCCAGCACATGGGTGATAATTAGCCTCTGTATTTATTTCAGCCAATTTAACTGATTCCAAAGTATGGTTCAATCATAGAAACATAGAATCTTCTGGTTGGAAGAGACCTCTAAGATCATCAAGTCCAACTGCACCCATTATCCGCTAAACCATGTCCCTCAAAAACTAGTCTATCCTTTTTTTTTAAAACCTCCAGGGATGGTGATTCAACCACCTCCCTGGGCAGCTTGTTCCAGTGCCTAACCACCCTTTCAGTAAAGAAATTCTTCCTAATATCTAGTCTGAACCACAACTTATGGCCATTTCTCCTTGTCCTATCACCTGTCACTTGAGAGAAGAGATCAACACTCGCTCTGCCAAAGCCCCCTTTCAGGCAGCCGTAGACAGTGATGAGGTCTCCCCTCAGCCTCCTCTTCTCCAAGCTAAACAACCCCAGTTCCCTCAGCCGTTCCCTGTAGGACTTGTTTTTCAGCCCCTTCACCAGCCTCGTCGCCCTTCTCTGGACGTGCTCCAACACCTCAATATCCTTCTTGTAGTGAGGGGCCCAGAACTGAACACAGTACTTGAGGTGTGGTCTCACTAGGGCTGAGTACAGGGGCAAAATCACCTCCCTTGTCCTGCTGCCCACACTGGTTTTGATACAGGCCAAGATGCCATTGTTCTTCTTGGCCACCTGGGCACACTGCTGGCTCATATTCAGCCTGCTGTCGATCAGCACCCCTAGGCCCCTCTCCTCCAGGCAGCTCTCCAGCCATTCTTCCCCAAGCCTGTAACACTGCATGGAGTTGTTGTGCTCCAAGTGCAGGACTCGGCATTTGGTCTTGTTAAACCTCATCCCGTTGGTCTCAGCCCATCGATCCAGCCTGTCCAGATCTCTTTGCAGTGCCTCCCTTCCTTCAAGCAGATCAACACTGCCACCCAGCTTGGTGTCATCTGCAAACTTGCTAAGGGTGCACTCAATGCCTTCATCCACATCATTAATAAAAATATTGAACAGGACTGGACCCAGCACTGAGTCTTGGGGAACACCACTGGTGACCAGCCTCCAACTGGATTGAACTCCATTTACCACCACCCTCTGAGCTCGGCCATCCAGCTAATTTTTGACCCAGCAGAGGGTGTGCCTGTCCAGGCTAACACTCTGTCTTGGATAATATCTATGTGGTTTCAAGACAGAGACACATTTGCTACTTTCCAGTTTCACAGGATGGTAGCTGATCTTAAGGAAATTTTTAAACATCTTCCTTACTAGGTTAGTATTGAATCGTTTTGTTTTTTTTTTAAACCCTGCAAAGCATTCAGTTTTAGGAGCTTACAACTTCATTTATCAACTTTTTCCAGCATGTCTCACTAGAGGGCTTGCAGGACTCTAAACATCGAGAGAAGAAAAACAGCCCTGCCTAATGATGGAAATCCAGCACTTTACTGAATGGACTTGTAAACACAATAAAACCTGAAAAAAAGTACTTCTGGAAAATATGTAATTTGTTCATGCACGGCATACTCTTCTGCATTGAAATAATGGAAAAAATCTTATAGTAGTCTGGTAGGTGTTGGAGAAATAATGTGGTGGGAGACTTGTGAATTGGAAAGTAGAAAAATGTAGTGAAAAATAGAAATCACAGTGAATTCTCTCTTGCAACACAATGTAGATGAACTGATTTTGGGTGAATTGGAAGGGGTTTCATTTTGGGTGGGAACCCTTAGGCTGTAAATGTAATTTCTTAGTACACACAGTGTAATCGCATATGCAAGTTTTTTTCAATACACATCCTTTAAGCAGACATACTTCTTTGTGGAAAGGTAAGTATAGGTTGTTATTTTGATGTTGGTATTAAACAAATTATAGTCTCTGTTAAAATCATTTTTAATAGTAACTTAAGTGTTATTTCATGGTATCATCAGTAACAAGAAGTCTGTGTTAAAAAAACATTAATACTCCAATTATTTCTCTTTACTTTGTCAAATTGACAGAATTCTATTCTGAATAATGCAGCAATTAAAGTTTAGTTGATACAGGGCAACATTAGCTCAGAGGCAGTTTTCTATGCTTGTTTTGGCAGAACATAGGACTAACAAAATTCAAGTGTCTACTAAATGTCACCCGTTATTCTTTTAATGCCATAACCCTATCCTGCCAAATAGCAAGACCACTAACACTACATCTTAAATCACACATAAGCTGAAGCAAATACCCTGAAGTCTAACCCATAGAGCTATATGCAATAAATTCTATTAACCTATATCGTGTTTCTCTGAGGATAAACATCACCACACCACGGATCTTTTACTAAATAGACATTTCAAAATTGCCAGGAAGGAGTCAACATTCTGAATCAACTAGGATGACATTAGGAATTGTGATAGAGTTCATTATTTGTGAGATGTTACACAGCATTAGAGCCTTCCATAGGTTTAATTTGACATGAAGTTATCTAACTGTGTAAAATAAATTATAAGAAAACAAACTTCAGATACATTGAATTCCAAACAGATCTGAATCTTGCACACATATTTTCTTCATGGGCCTACAAAGGGAGAATATCATGACAGATGGATTTTTTAATATAACAAAAAGAATTACCAATATTACCCCCTATTTTATTCTTAGTCATTTAACTCACAATTAAATGTGAGGAAAAGAAACACTAAAACATTTTAGTATAGTAGTTATTGCTACTGAAAAATGCCAGCACTCTTGAATATTTTTTCTATGCCAAGTTTATGCTAAAACCACACAAATTATGTGCTACTATTTATTTGGAGAATTTTATCATTTCTATTTTCCATAAATTACTGGTAGGAATTTTGACTATTTCAGTCTTTATGTAAATACATATTAGTCTTTGAAATGCTTGCAATCCGTGTTTCTGTTTCAAGCATTTTGTTCACTGAAGCTTACATTAAAGGTTTATTTTCTATAAACCTTTAAAGTATTAACTAAGTATGTACAAAACCATATTAGAGGTAGTTTTTCAGCTCAAACATCTCACTTCCTTTTTTCCTCCAATTTCAAAAAAAAAGGACCATCGTGGGTTAATATTCAGTACAGACTGAAAGATACCCATAGGATATATAGGCATAGCAATGTCAAAAATATACTGTAAAACAGCTCTTTGTAGTCTGCGAAGAGAGATACAAAGAAGAACAAATGAGGTCTAAGCATAAAAAGAGATAAAAAGAGAGCCTACTGACTGTGGAAGGCAGGGCTGACTACTCAGGAAGAGTATAGGACTATAGTTACAACATACAGAAGGAAAATCAGAGAAATAACAAAAGGAGGGGCAAGGAAAACTTCCATTCTTTGTTAGACCTGTGGGGGAAACACAGCTACCAGGGATGAGTAGGCGGCTGATGTACTCAACACCTACTTTGCCTCAGTCTTCACCAATAGGAGAGGTGCCCCTCAGGATAACTGGCCTCTGGAACTCACAGATAGAGACAGGAAACCAAATGGCTTCCCTGTGTTCCAGGAGGAAATAGTCTATGAATTACTGAGCCACCTGGATCCACGCAAGTCAATGGGACCTGATTGGGAGTTGGCAGTAGAGCTTGCCGAGCCACTCTCCATCATCTACCAACAGTCCTGGCTCTCTGGGGAGGTTCCAGATGATTGGAAGTTAGCAAATGTCACACCAATCCACAAAAAGGGCTGCAAGGAGGACCTGGGCAACTATAGGCCTGTCAGCCTGCCCTCAGTGCCTGGCAAGGTTATGGAACAGGTCATCCTGAGTGCAATCACACAGCACCTTCAGGATGGACATGGGATACGACCCAGCCAGCACGGCTTTGTGAGGGGCACGTCCTGTCTGACCAACCTGATTTCCTTTTATGATCAGGTAACCCACCTGGTGGATGAAGGGAAGCCTGTGGATGTAGTCTATCTGGACTTGAGCAAAGCCTTTGATACTGTCTCCCACAGCATGCTCCTGGATAAAGTGGTAGCCCATGGCTTGGACAGGTTCACTCTCAGCTGGGTTAAGAACTGGCTGGACAGCCGGGCCCAGAGAGTGCTGGTGAATGGGGCTGCGTCCAGCTGGCGACCGGTCACCAGTGGTGTCCCTCAGGGATCAGTGTTGGGTCCAACTCTGTTTAACATCTTCATCGATGATTTAGATGAGGGGATTGAGTCCATCATAAGTAAATTTGTGGATGACACCAAGTTGAGAGGGAGTGTCGACCTGCCGGAAGGCAGGAGGGCTCTGCAGAGGGACCTTGGTAGGCTGGAGAGATGGGCTGAGTCCAACGGGATGAAGTTCAACAAGGCCAAGTGCCGGGTCCTGCACTTTGGCCACAACAACCCCATGCAGCGCTACAGGCTGAGGACAGAGTGGCTGGAGAGCAGTCAGGTGGAAAGGGACCTGGAGGTGCTGATTGACAGGAGGCTAAACATGAGCCAGCAGTGTGCCCAGGTGGCCAAGAAGGCCAATGGCATCCTGGCCTGTATCAGGAATAGTGTGGCCAGCAGGACAAGGGAAGTGATTCTTCCCCTGTACTCGGCGTTGGTGAGGCCACACCTTGAGTATTGTGTTCAGTTCTGGGCCCCTCAGTTCAAGAAAGATGTTGAGGTGCTGGAGAGGGTCCAGAGAAGAGCAACAAAACTGGTGAAGGGACTTGAGCACAAGTCCTATGAAGAGAGGCTGAGGGAGCTGGGGTTGTTTACCCTGGAGAAGAGGAGGCTCAGGGGTGACCTCATCTCTCTCTACAACTATCTGAAAGGAGGTTGTAGACAGGTGGGGGTCAGACTCTTCTCCCAGACAACCAGCAACAGAACAAGAGGGCACGAGCCAGGGAAGGCTTAGGCTGGATATCAGAGAAAAGTTCTCCACAGAACGAGTAATCAGGCATTGGAATGACCTGACCAAAGAGGTGGTGAATTCACCATCCCTGGAGGTTTTTAAAATAAGACTGGATGTGGCACTTAGTGCCATGATCTAGTAATCATGATAGTGTTGGATTAAGGGTTGGACTTGATGATCTTGGAGGTCTCTTCCAACCCAGATAATTCTATGATTCTATGAGTCTATGATTCTATGATTCCCTAACTCCTCTGATTGGACATAGATATTATCTCTATTCAGGTGAGTAAATGGTACTGCTGATCTGCAGAGGAAGGGACACAAAAGTATAAAACAACCTGCTGTTCTTAAGAGCTGAAACCAGATCATCACAGTTCAGGACATGTACCTGACTTGTTACCCACAAAATCTTATCAATTCTTCAATCACCCACTCTTTATTCTTGTGCATTGTACCCCTTTCATTTCAGATCATGCCCCAGTTCCGGAAAGACTTATAAAACTCTATTGAATATTAAACCTTCTCAGGGGTCACAATCACCTCAGTGGCTCTTTGCTTCTAGAGCTGAAATACAATTTCAATCTTCACAAGCCTGAGACTATAAACTTATACATTCTGAGGCAGGAGCTTCATTTATGCTTCAGTCTGAGCATTGCTGTAACCTATCAAACCAAGTAACACATAATAGTGTGTGATATCAATTAAAAATATAACCAGTGGTAGAGATCTGTATTTCAGGAACTGAAGATTAAAATACCTCAGGACAGTTTTCTTTGATGAGCTTGTGCCATGGGACCGATAATATCTTCTGTTGCACTGTATAAAAAGGTCAAGGAAGGGACAATATGGGGGGGGTGTCAGCAGGGCACAGGTATGCCAGCAACACAGCTCAGGCTGTTTGGCTCTGTTGAAATCTATTGCAAATCTCCCTTGGCTTCCAGCAGTCTGAGATTTCACCTCCTGAGTTAATGGGAACAGAATGAAAACAAAGTGCTCTGCCAGAATCACCCTGCTCCTATCTGCACATCTGACTTGCTGTAGTCTGGAAATGAATTAAAGGACAAAATTTTTTTTCAGATAGAGTCTCTCAGAGCTACACATCATTCTGAGGTGGAATTCATTCTGAGGTGAATTGCTTGCACATGATTTCTAACTTCTCTTTTTGGTGTCATTTGAAGGTCAACAGACTTCTGAAGGTAGTCTTCCTGTATGTATTAATTTCTTTTTCCTTCTCTCAGCAAGGGAGTATTCTTATGGAATAAAGAGGATCTGCTTAGGGAAAACAATTTGTATTGCTATTTCTGATTTACTACATCAATAGATATGCAGTCTTTAATGGAAATTGAAACTTTCCCCCCTTTCTTCACAGTGTTAGTCTTGATTAGGCTTCTTTGTGTGTACATGCTTGACTTTTGAAAGGAGAATCCAACATTCACTGAAGCAATGAAAGAATCTACCTGCTTTCTATGCAACATCTTGCTAGCCTACCATACGCTTTCTAGTAACTCATCAGAGAGCTGACGGACAACAGGATTAGCTGTGTAAGTGGTCTGAAGAAAGGATATAGAAGCCAAGTATGAGGACAGGTGCCAAGTTCTATGCCTAAAAGGAACAATCAACCCCATGAATTTGCAAAACAGATTAAATAGCTGTTCTGCAGAAAGGTCTGCTTACTCTGTGAAAATTAGTATCAACAATATTGTGTTATTGCAAAAAGAGTAAAAGTCAATCTTGGGCATACAAACAAGAGTATAGTTTCTTCAGATGATAAAGAACATAAACTTTCTCTTTCATTCAGCATTATTAGGACTGTAGCTCAAATCTTGTGTTTCAGTTTTGGGCATCAGTCTTCCAGACTGATTGAAAGGGTATCCAAGGCAGATCAAGAGTGTTGGTCTAAAAATGCACGATTTAAGGAAAGTTTGAAAAAACTTTTCCTATTTATTCTACAAGAGAGAAGTGAGGGGTTGGCATCACATTTGTGAGAAACTGTGGAAACTAGGAAAGTAGTCTGCTCTCCATATCTGTGAGAAAAAAAACAGGAAGTAATTGGTGACAAGAGAGTTTTAGGTTGGTTTCTCAAAAAGATTTTCTACTCAGAAGATTGATTCACCAAGGAATCAATCCTGTAAACCTTCCATTGCTGGCAGTTTCTGAGTGCTCATGTTAGACATGCATCTGTCCAGCATGACAGAACAAGTATAGGTAATTTGGAAAAACCTTTCTTGTTCCATCCCAGCATTTATTTGCTTCACTTTTCTCATTGTATTTTATTACAATTCTGTAAATCTTGAATAAATAGTACTAGTAAAAAAGATAAAACCTGAGGTATAGTACAGCCAAACTGATTAAAGAAATTGTTTGCACTTCACTAAATAAAATGCCCAGGTGCTAACCAGACTTAAGTTTCACAAAAGCAGCGTAAAATCAGAATCAAGTAGTGATGATAGTGCAGCTGATGGATTGGAAAACAAACAAGAGCAGTAATTTTGTTTATGTTGGATGAGCAATGACTCAATTATGCCCCTATTACTATCCTTGAAAAAATTATTAGTGAAGAATAGAGCCAGAGGCAATAACAGGGATTAGCATGGGGAGGTGCAGAGTAACAGTAATTAGGATTCCATGTTTACTGTTTTGTGTTTGTCTGCAGTATGACATCCAAAATACAGTCATTTAGAAAGCGTCTCATTCTGCACTACATTTACAATACCATTCGTCCTACAAACAAAAGGTCTTTAAACTAGAAATGGGGAGACAATGTCATCTCCAGTTGTATTGAAAAAAATAAACCTATGAGACATTTTCACTTACCTGATTCTTAAACAGGGCCCTGAAAGGGACTTCATTTCATTTTTAACTCCTATTTTTTTCAAGCAGCATATAATTATCTCAATAATCTAAAATATAAAACCCCTCATTGACTAATGATTATGATGGTTTGCAAGCTGGTAGATATTTTGCATTCTTAGTTGTGGCACAAACACTTCATTGTAGTACCCCAGGCATTTTATGTATCTCTTGCAAATACACCTATCACAAATGTAAAACCTTGCAATCTACTTATCCTATTTAATTTTAACTTGCAAAGTAGAGTTTGAAACACTAGATTTTAACTCTTTGAGCATTAAGGGAAAGAACATTCTCTTATTTTGAATTCTCTCACCAAAAATATGAATTTAAAATTTGAAAAAGTTTGGAAGCAGCTGAAGATTTGAACTTCACAGCTGAGCCCTATCAAATATTGACAGCCACTGCATAAAAGATATAGGTTATTCTGCAGCAGATAGTACGTATTCCCATTGACCGTGTGTTATGAAAGTAATATGAAAGTAAATCATATGGGCAACAGTAATAAAAACAAATAAAATATTAATTCATATACTTTTCTAAAGGTTCTAGCTTGAGATTCCTTCCTTATACATTTTAATGAAAAGAAGCCCACACCTTTCAGGATTAACACACGTTATCCTCTAACATAGAACTAGTTGGGTACTAATGTGCTCTTACCTTTCATTTTGATAGCAATCATGGCAAATTGCATATAATTTACATAATACCTAGTATAATAATTCACATTAGAATAATTGATGTCAAAAAAGTATAAATAATATATTTTTTGTTTTAGTAATGATAGGTATTTTGAAGAATTATGCATTGATATCTATTTCTTTTTACTTAATACTCGATTGGATATACTAAGATATAAAGCCTAAAAATGAGAAGACAGTTGTAGAGATGTGCAAATGTAGCTAGTGTTAACTTGGGGCTGCTTCTGAGTTTTATAGTCAAAGTACTCATCTCAAAAGAGACGAACATTCTGTCAGGTGTTACATTATCGTTTTGTCGTGGGAAAAATGTCCCAACTGTGCCCGTTATTTCCATGTGTTGTATGACATATTTGAGCTATTAATGAACTACAGTGCAATAATACTATTAAAGAGGGTATGGCCTGCAAGCTGGGTAACAGGATTACTCTTTATACAGTTCTGGCTGTGCAAAAGCTCCGGGACAGAAGCAAGGAGCTTGAGCACAAGGAAGCTGCTCCAGCAAGAGTGGGAGATGTCTGGAGAGCCTTCTGGCATTGACAGCAAACTCTAGCTAAGCCAAAGGAAAGGAGAAAATTTTTCTGGAGCCCAGAAAGAACAGTGAAGATTTACCTTAGTTCAGGAATCTAGTGAAAGCTTTAGGATAGGAAAGCACATGAAAAGGATCAGCACACAGAGAACACAGTATCTGTTGGAGATACATAGGGTTTTAAGTGTTTTCTGTAATCTAACACCTAACAGATCCTATTTTCCTCTGTTCATAGCATTCCTTTTTCTGGATTACTAAATGCACTCTAGCAAAACAGAATTCTTTTTTGGGTATCTTTGGTAACTTATATTAACAAAACAAGCTTGGCTCCAGCCCAGCACTCTGTAGCAACAGCTGTTTCAGCTACAACTTATCTTTATTGGGGACCCTCATTGTCTCAGCAAAACCTGTCCACTTCTCTTCTGCTCAGGAAGAGTAGTGTCAGTCCTAAACATTAAAAGTCATGAGGCTGGTCCCTCATATTAACACAATTCAAACATGACTTGTTCTCTGCCTCCAGCCTGTAGTCTCATGGAGTGTACTTGTGTTACTTCTTGAGGTTTTCTGTTTTAGTTGATGAGTTTCATACCTTTTTTTAAGACAGTCATCACTATTTTGCAATTTATTTTTTTTAACAGCTAGATTTCTAAGAAACTTAAGTTTAAAATCGAACTGTAAGCATTATCAGCCCTGACTAATTCTGATTCCACCTGCTCAGGACTCCAAATTCCCATTAAAGAAATCCTATTGTATGTGCAAAATAACCACAGGACTTCTCAAAACCTGGTTTTGCTCAGTGTGTATTTTAAAAAGCAGTTCTATTCAGAGCAGTACAAAAGAACGTCTTCTCCCCATGAGCATACATCATCACTTTTACTCTCTTCAGTGAGGAAAAAAAGTATTTAACACGTTTCATTTCTACTGGTCCTGAAAAACTAATCCCTCTGAAACAGCTGACAAGTGACTTCTTATTACAAATCACAAATTATTTGCCCCCTTTTCATTGAGTGACCAAGAGGTTCTGCAAGTTATATTTTACTATGGAAAAGGAATAGTCAGAGCAAAAGATATAATCATTTCAGGAGGGGAGGTTAACAGGAAAAAAAAGTAATGTCATCTGACTTGACTTTTAAGATCACATCGAGTCTGCAGGACTCAAACCTCAAAAAAGTCTCAGGTTTGCTCCAGTTAAAATGAGCACTTCCAATCTGGAACTAATTCAAAGACAATAAATGTGAAACATTACGATTTATTTCTACAAAAATGCTTTTCCAGACTAGAACTACTCTTTGAAGTCAAATTTGTCAAAACATGCCAAGAAAGTGATGAAGGACCAATAGAGTAAAGCAGAAACTGAGGTGAGTCATATTCTTTCATTAAGCCACCCTTCCAGTCTCAATATCTTCCCTGCTCGGACGGTGACAGTAGATCACTGACGTTCAACACTGACAGCCCCCCTCCCTAGGGGAGATCCTGGGCTCAGTTTACGTTCATTGGCTGCTCAGGAATACATTCAGCAGAGGGAGAAATGCCATTTCATGTATGCCGTTCGTCTGATTCTGTTAACACTGAAGGAAAGAACTCTATTTGTTGTCTCATAAAATTGGTATTATTAAGCGTACAAGATAGCCTTTCATTGCATACTGGTTTCTCTTGTTGTTTTGCTGTTTCCTAACAAACTCTGGAGGTTTGTTATGAGTAAGTTCTGTTCTTATTGAAATAGTGGGCTAAAATGAAGGGGGAAAAACAACAACAACACAACTCCCCCCCAAAAACAAACCTAAAGGATAAGCAAAGGATATTTCCCATTGTGACAGAAAATAATGATATATTGATTTAGATGCAGATTAAGTTAGTTGACAATTCATCATAATTATGATCAACAACTACTTAAAAGCTAAAAGCATTTTTTAAATCTTCGAAATGAAGTAATATTAGGACTCTTCTTAATATTACAGTGAAATGATTTCTGGACATAGGCACATAACAGACCTGTGTGACAATCTTCATAGACAAATATGCAAATGAAGAATTACTATTTAAGGCAGATGTCATAACTATATACTACACTTCATTGTATGACTTGACTTCTGTTTTTTAAAATATATTGTCTGGAATATGAGAAATAATAAACGCTGCTACTTTTTATAAAACAGATTCCTAGTTATGGATCACCTTTGTTTTACCCTTTGTTTAAGGGGGAAATAAAGGATTTAAAGAGGAGAAAGCAGAGCACAACCCATCCCATCACTTAGAATTAAAAATCAGTCCTATTTCAGTCTTCATAATCTCTCGAGAAAAGACAGAACTGAAGAACAGATGACAAGAGAAAGTGATTCCATGTTCAGGCTGGGATGTAGAAGCCTTTGTCTGTAAGCCTACAGCTTGAGTGGAAGCAGTAGAAGGCCACTCTACAGCTCCTCCAGTGAAGAACCATGGAGGAGAGGGCACAACCTGGAGCTTCCTGGGCTGTCTAGCATCTTCAAGGGGCATCCAGACCTGCACACAGTATGCCCTGGGTGGGCTACTTATTCTGTCCCACTGACTGAGAGAAAGGAAGACAGCATACAGTGGGAGGAAGAAAACCATCTCTCACAAAATCTGGTGTTAAAAATTCAGTCCTGGGGCTGTACTTACTTTGTTTAAAGAGCTGCTGCAAGCAGGGCACATGCTACAGTTTGGTCCCCTTCTGTTACAATGACTGCTTCCTGGGCAGCCTCAAGCACATTGCAGACATGAATGCCCTCACCCACCATACCACCTTGGGCCTGCAAGACCCTGCATAAGGGGTGCCCATCACTGAATTCAGAAGTCTGGAAAACAGAAGGGTCAGATGTCTGACCTGAAGGGTCATCATCAGACCATTCCTTTAGAGGCATCTTAGAGGTAACCACTTTTTCCTGGATCCTGCTTCATCAATTTTTTTCCCATTTTGCCTTTCCCCAAAGGAACACGAGTTGTATAAATTTGCATTTATACACAAATCAAGACTTTGGACATTTACTACACGTTCTTCTAACAGTATTATTTACATATACACTCAGTGCTGGGTAAGATAACAAAGTGTAAAAACTTCCCCATGCTGGTTACAGGAGATTTCTATAAGCAAACGTTCATGACTGGCATTCAGATTTCCTGCACCATAGATTTAGAGAGTGATGTGAACAAATTGAAATGTTCTTACTCTGTGGGAAAATGAATGACAATCCTGACTATTTACTTTGCATATATTTTTTAAATGATGACGCAAGCTGGGATTCCATCTTTTTATCTATTGAAATCTTGGATGTTTCATGCATTTCATTGAGAGTAGACAAGTGTTAAGATCTCCCAGTAAGAGTACATGAAGGTCCCATAAATTCTAGAGTTCTAGATAGAAGCTGAAAACATTGGTCTTATCAGTTTTAAGAAAAGTTCTTATCTACTTGAATCAGACTGTTCTCCCTCCTGAGTCTATTTAGCAAGTGAGCTATCTTATGTGTTTTGAAGACAAGCATTTCTAGTTTATTGTACTCTATGTTGGACCTCTGTTCGTGCAAAATAATTTTCAAATTTTAATACTGTCTCACCTCATCCCACACTTGTCTTTGAAATTATCACACTGTGAAGCTCCCACAATTAGCTGCAAGACACTGTAGAAATAATGAAATTTAAATACAAGGCACATTTTATACTGCAGAGTATATAGCTGAGAAAAATGAAAAATGTGAAGTTGTAGATATTAACTGAATCTGAATATATAAATATGACACCTCTCTAATACGGTATGTCATTGTATATCAAGATGTCATATCAGTACCCTTCTGTTGTCTGTGATAATAGAAACCATTGAAATTCTTCTATTATTTAAGACTATAACAGAGTTAAAACTCGGGAAAATGCAGTGGAAAGAAAATTGCCTGCATGTGTTGATAACACATGGGAATGCTGTATTTGTTATATTTTAACTCTTTTACAAAAGAATTCAATCATGTATACAAAATAAACTAATGGTCAGTATATCAGCATGGATTTTAAATTCAACCCAGAACCATAACAGACACAAAATAAAATGTCTGAGGTAAGGAAAAAAAAAGAGAACTATAGAATTACATTAAAAAATGGATCCAAATGAAATTATGCTATTTCTTGGTTTTGAATACTTCTTAAAGATAAAATGTGTGAGAATGAAGGCAGGAAAAAATGTGACTGGTTATCCTATCTCTATTATATTCACCACTGCACAAACCAATGTCTGTGTTTGTGACTATAATTTCATGTATGCAGCCATTTCAGTCTATGTCATTCTGGCTGTAGTTGCACATCAATAAGGCTGTGATCCTGCTGAAATTGGGCAAGTCATGCCAAGTCCTTCAGCAGGGTCATAATTTGTTAATCTTTAGAATGGACCAAATAACTTGCTTTAAGAATGTCTGGTACATTTTCATTTCAAATAGGTATTTCTTGTGGAGGGAAAATGAGAGGCAACAAGTTTCTGGACTTTGCTCGCAGGACTTCTTATCCAACAGGAATTTTGTATAAGAAATGTATTAGTACAGAGAGCTGGATAAGAAAGCTCAATGGTCCTTCTTCCTAGGCAAGTGTTAAAGCCATAAGGTGAGAGTTAACCTTGCCAGGCATTAGCTCTCTTGCTGCCTCCTTTGGATGTAAGTGCCCCATCACATCCAGGTTGCTCCAACATGGAAGACTCATTACCCCCTGGTAAACCATGGGGCTGTGACAATTGCATATCCCATCTGCCTTTGGTACAAGCAAGCTTTAGGATTCTTTCTTTTTAGAGGAATATTTCATCTACCTGACCATTATACAAAAGCAGGTAGCAAAATCACGTTCTTTGTCAATGCTAGGGATCCTCACTAACCTGCCTCAAACTTCCTCAGAGCTGGGATTCAGTAAGAGACTGGGTCATTCTTCCAAATCATCACTTAAGAAAAGGTTATCTAATATTAGCTGCAAGGAAATTTGGTTTTGGTTTGACAGAGGACAAAGCAAAGTATCTATTGAATATAGGTATTACAGGGCTAGACTTTTTTGGTACAGTATCTGTCTCAGTCATGGGAGGATTTTAAACAGACAGGTTCCCAATACTTCTGAATTTTACTCTGAAATAACAAGACTCTAAAAATAAAGTATTGGATATCCTAACAAACATCATGTATTTATGATGTATTTCATAATCGAGATTTTTTTTTTTAACTATATACAAACATATGATTTTTTTACTCAAAAAAATCACAGTACCTCCTTCATTTGTGTGTTGTGATGAAACACTTTGCTCACCACCATGGCAAAAGGGCAGTTATCAATAACAGCTATTCAGAGATACACTCAACCCTTTGACATTGGTAGGTCCATAGTAAATTCCATATACATAGAAATAAAGTACCAAAACTCCAGTAAGTTACAGTAAGAGGAAGATGATCTGTACAGTAGCACCAGATCTCAGGCACTTCACTGCTAGATTAGCTCTTTCATTTCTCATAAACAAGCCGTGTTAATGTCTTTTAAGTAATACTCATGGCCTTATATAATAATGGCACTAGACCAATCTGATAGTAACCTCTTTTTGTAGTGATACCTTTGCCTGTTCTTGTCACTGGTGAATGTGCATGAAACTCAGTTGCTACAGATGGATTTTTCTTAGGAATAAGAGGGAAAAAAGAAGTTAGAGAAGGTATTGTACATGAAATAAGACCAACATTTCAAAAGAAGGCATGTATTCTAACCAATGCATTTATCTACAAGAAAATCCCACCTATCTGCTGTGCTCCTCTATATTCTCTTCACCTTTATTTCTTCCAAACCATTACAGAAGTTTTGATGCTGAAGAAAAAGTAGAATATGTTTGCATTTTCTTCTCATTCATGTGACATTCATACATCAAAATAAACTTTAAATTCTAAAAGGAGATACATGTAGGTTCTAACAAAATAATCCTACTGTTGTCTCCTTAGCTGTTTGAAACTCTTCTCCAAACTCCTTCAAAAAATTTGGCCAAAGATTCCTTGAAAACCTTAATGAGTTCCACTGAAAACTGGAGACAAGATTGTGTACTTGCTGTATTCATGTACTTTCATTGAAAGCAAAGAACTAAATTAACTGCTTCCATGAGATATAATTATGCAGGATTTGCTATATATCTTTCTTTTCCTCTAAAAGATTCTAGAGCGGGAGGAGGAAGGGAGAAGAGAACAAAGAATACCTACCACCTAATAAGTGCATAAACAAAAAGCACTTCATAAAAACAAGTAGTTCCATAAGCATTATGTCAGCCCAGGTCTGTTGCTGACATCTACTAATTCAGTTAGCTCACATCAAAGCCTTTTACTCAGGGAGGTCACTAATGTGAGCTTTACTCCTTTTCAGAAACTTATGGGGATTTACTCTGTATTTCACTATCAAATATATTTGGAATCAGTCAAGATACCGAAAAGTAATTTTGGCAGGAAGTTGCCATAAAGGCGCACAGCACATTCACAAAACTTTTATTTCCTTTAGAAGCCAAGCAAGACAAAAATCAGAGGTGATCCATTGTGCAAACTACTGATTTTCTCAACTGCTTATATTAAATCTTACACTTTGAAAAATTTAATATTTTTTATAGCACTCTACCTTCAAAGTTCTTCAAAGGGCAGCAGAAGATTTATGGAAAATAAAGATACACGGAGTTCAGTTTTCTTATAAAGCAGAGGAATTATCAGTCTTCTGTAATATAAATTACAAGCAGACTGAGTGTTTCATTCAAAAAAAATTGCAAATGGGAAAGCACTCATATTGCTCTACTACAGAGGTCTTGATACAAAGTTCAAACAAGAAAGAATATTCAATAAAGTTAATAATCTTTGTCTTGGTTTCATGAAAGTTTAATTTTTATCATAGCTTCGTTATGCTCTCTGATTTTGTTTGGCTTTAGTAGCAGCACACAGAATACACATTAACCACATGGAAACTTTCCTCTTTTTGTTGAACTAAACATATTCTCTTTGTTTCTCTCTCTTGCATCATTGACAATAGGCTTTTGTGTCCAACTGTGATAATGTCCTGTGTTCAGAACATACACATCTCTATATGGATCTAACAACAGGCAGCTGACATCCTGATGGCTTTCTTGTCCTCCATAAGGGGATAAATAAACACAGGCATATGCAGCCCATGTTTAAATGGAGAGAAAAACTTGTTCTGACTAGCAGGGCTTTCATACACCTGTTACATTTACTACATATGTCAGACACCATCTGCTAAAAAGACTCTTTTCCCCCTCCTTGTGCTTTAAACAAGACACAGGAATAAAGTGTTAAGATTGCAGAGGTAAAGAAATGTGCGTTAATGCCTATTCATCAAAGCCTGGGGTTTCAACATAAAAACCATATTAGAGCAGAATGAGATCTAAATCAATGGATTGCTCTGTTTCCTAGTTGCTCATATTATTCACATAATACCGCAATGAATTCAGATTATTTTATTTGTAGTGACCTAACACTGCTGCGACAAAGCACTAATTGCTTTAAAATATTGTGAACAAATATTCAGTTGGGAATGGCTGTTGAAATTAACATTTGTTTTAAAGAAGTCTGTGCTCATATCCTTTTGATCTCCTGACTGATGTACAGTCGTCTCTTAATTGTGGGTAATTTTGTAAGCTATTGCTTGTATTTAAAATCTTCCTTTTATATTCGTCCAACTACCTTGATGATTAGATAACCTCAAGAAAAAAAAACAAACCAAAACCACCCACAATTTAGGATCTAATTCTTTAGGAATTTCTTTATGAAGACTAATTTGTGTCTGCAAAATGGATCTGGTTTTAAGCCATTTTTTAGCTATTTTGTTTCTTAATTTGAAGGAATCTAAATTAATTAAACCCTCTTGACCTTATGAAAAGCACTTTATTCTGTCATAGGAGTATCTTGAAAGGTTGTCCTTCATTTCCAGCTGATCAGTGGAGGCAGTCATATAAATTTATTTTGCTTTTCTATAGCTCTTGACTGTGCAGCATTTCCTTTGAGTCAGGCTTGGAATCTGGAAATGCTTTGAGTGCTAGATCATGACTGACTTTTTTTGTGAGATAAAGAGATTTCCAGTTTCCATAAATGCAAGTTCAAGAGCTCTCATGACATCCTTATTCCTTCCAACAACCCAGTTCATCATTTGTCTTGTTTTATGTTGTAGTCAGGGCATCGCCTGAAGGAAAATGAAATGGAAAGAATAAGAAAGCTGGTTTAAAACAACATCCTTTCTATATATGTATTAAGATACACCAAAATCATGATAATTTCCAACCCAAATGTTGCTATCGAATGAGGTTTTGACTGACTCTGCTAACATATGAAGTTACAAAAAGTAACGTGAGACTTAATTGATTTAGTAAAGTAAGTGAAGAATGGATTTGTACTAAAATAAAATTTTCCCTGCTTAAATCTAGACAAAAACAGAGTGTTCTGCTTAATTTGTTTTTCTTTATCTCTCATATGCTGAGTTTTATGACTGCACCAGCTGATATGGGAATATACTCAGCACTTTAACTGTAGAGAATGAAGGCCTTGCTGACGGCTGGTATTACAGTAATAACAATGAGCTGAAACCTACCCAGGAGTATTCCCATTCTAACTAACTACAGAATAATATTTACCCTATAGAAAATTGTTGTATATGTTTGAGGAAAGCTACTTTGCTTTGTAGAAGCAGCCCATATCAGGTAGAGAATTGGCTCAAATGGCACGTTTAGGGCTTAACTACTCTAACAGTTGGAGGCAGACAAATAAAACCATTTAAAAATCAGGACTGCCCTTTTTCGGTACCTAAGTCAGTATATGTGGGCATTCACTTTGGCTTCTAACAGAGATCTTCTTCTTACTTTCAGCTTCCATGAAAATATTCTGAGCCACTATGTGTGGTAGAAGTATCTGTTCTGCACAGCTACCAAGACTCTGCATGAGTCCTCAGAGCTGCTGCAGATCCTGAGCACAGCCAGTGTCAGTAGTGATGGAGGCTGCCTCTCTTATGATATATTTTAATCAGAGCACATCCAAAGGAAGTGGTTTACCTGCATTCTGGGCATAGCTATCCTATGCATGTTTCAAGCCAAACTGCTGGCCCAAAGCCCTGAATCACAGTAATTTGGAATTAGAACGTTTGACATTTTCTGCAAATGTAGAGCCACTCCTGCCAAGAAAGTAAAATTCATGGGACCAAACAGAGCTAGCAATAAACAACCTAACTCCAGTATAATGATTAGAGTAATGTGCTATTCTTCTGGGCTCTGTTCCCAGGACTTTCTTTACCATCATTTCTTCAAAAAATGTCAGAGAGTTGTGCTAGTACTATATGAAAACAGCGGCTCAAGACAAAGAGGTAGATGACCTTCTGCTCAGTCCTGGGCAAGGAGTCAGACTACAAGGTTAACTTGAAAAGGACAAAAGTGAGGTGTTGCCTCAAGTTTTGGGGTTTTGACTGGTTTTTCCTTGAGATTGAAAGCTATGCACTAGTCTCTTAATAGCAGACATGTGAGGCCTCGGTGCTGAAGAGAAGTAAATGTCTAGCATTTTTCTTTAAAGGTAAATGAGAAATCCAGTCCCTTACTTTGGATGCAATATGTGACTTCTGGAAGTTTTCTCTTGCATCTTTCCAATGACATTTATTTTAAGATGTCTTGATGTTCCCAGTACCAGGTGCTCAAATCTAGATATATGCATCTAAGCCAGGCCCATTAAAACTAACCCAGGAATATTTACACTTTTTTTTTTAGGTGAAGATTTGCAGATTAACTAAAAGTAGGTATTTTTATAGTGTCTACCAAATACTACCATTATGCAAATTTTCTTTGTTATGTAAATGAACTTTTAGTGATAAACTCTGCTTCTCAACAAGTTCTGAATAGAAACATGAGTGGCACAGAATATTTTTTCCCTTTTATTCTTGGCCAGATTGAGCCTTCCAATCTTTTGTGGAAAGCTCTGTAGTTATAACCACTTACTTAGAAACTCTTAATGTTTTTCCTGGAATCATGTTCCTTACTTTTCTCATGTTAATGAAAGAAAAGGGTAGCACTCACTTCCCTGTTACCTGTACCAAACTCCAAACTTCCTAATCTGCACAAATTCTGCAAATCAATAAGCATGAGACAGGAATACATGTATATTGGCTACTACTTAGACTTTCAGGATAGAAAGTGGCAGTGCCCACAGTCTGCACAAAAATATAAGCTAGTATAATGTCAAACAATAAAGCTCAGCTCTATCATTCACAAGTAGATTCCAATGGTTTATGTTTAACTATTTGTGTGATGTTATTCGCTTCATACATTTTTTTTCAGAGGCAATTGAATAATGGTTGCAGTTGAATGTATCAATTTCAAATTACTACTTAGTTTAATCAGGTGAAATTCAGCTGAATATTTATTATCACAAGGCTCAAGTTCTAGTGATAATGACAGTGAGATTGTATCAAAATTAGAATCTTAGTAGAAAGAAAAGTATTCATTTCAAATTCCTTGCTTTGCTTGCAACTGCAGCATTCCAACTTTGCAAAGTCACTCAAACTTCTGACACTTGTGCCTCCTTTCTTCCCAAATTTTTTCTTACCAAGTATTTGGGATTTAGGTAAATATTTTAATTCTAAGAATTCTAGAAGTAAAAGACATTCATTTGAAAACCTAGATGGATCCTTTTGCAAATTATTCTGGATCCCGAGTGTTTCCTTGAGGAAATCTTAAATATGCACAGTGTTTTATAAATGTTAAAAAAAACTAAGGTGTGTTCAAAACAATAAACTTGTGTTCTAAAATTATTTCTTAATCTTAAGTATATGTAGACTAGTTTTAAAATGTGGGAAGGTAAGCTGTAGGTGACGATTATTTGCTATTCAGATTTGCAAAGTGAGAAAAATATTGTAGTATTCCTGTCTACACAATTACTCTTACTTGAGCATAGACACATTTAATACCTGTGACAAGCTAAATAAATCTTTAGATAGGCTAAACTCTAAACACGTCAGGAATCTCAGAATAGTAAACAAGTTACTCTGAAACATGCAGTGGCAGTGAGTGCAGCCACCCGTCTACCCTGGTTTTCTGCATTTAAAATGGCCTTTTAATGCTTTTATATATTTATATACAATATTGCTCAAGGCTTGCCTCTGAAGAAACATCTTTTGACCTGGTTATTTTTTGAGTTAAAGAGAGGGTCCATACATGCATGGACATTCAAGTAAATTTAGGTTGAAGCAGAAAAAGTTCAAACCAAGTGTTCAGTGGAAGAATGATGGGGTAAGAGAAGTGGCAGAGGAAGAACAGTTAAATAACAAATAAAGTTCATCTTTGCTGTCATTCATGACACATTTTTAACAGAACAAATGCGATAATTGTTTCTGGTTCTGTTTCTATAAAAGGGACTGCTCTGTCCCAGCTTTTCATTCAGAATATTTTTCTGTTATTTTCTACTTCTTCTGCACCACCTCATGCAAACCAAACGATTTCAAAAAAGGTGGAAAATCACCTTCTCCAATACATATTAAGTATTCATTATGTCACCTACTGCTATTTGTACACAATTATAAATGATTACATTGAGATAGTGAGTTCAGTCTCAAGGATTTGGGTTGCATGAGCACATTAAACACACTAGTGCTATCACTAAGTATTGCAGTGGAATCCTGATTATTAGAATTGTTAGAATATCTTGCAAAGACTGTCTAGGCAGTCGGTCTGGTAGGTAGCGTCTCTCCAAGGCTAACACATTATAAAGACATACATCTGGTCTATATATATGCTGTCTAGCAAATATACTAAGTGAGAAAGAAGCTTGAGCCCCCCTCAGTAAGGATGTAGAAGTTTTATTTCAAGTGTGAGTCTTACTCCTCAGTGATCCTTTTGCAGGACAAACATACTTGTCCCTCTTCAAGCTCACTACTCTGTTTTAGTCACTAGTTTGTCCTCAGATATCTGATAGTTAATGAGATCAAAGACACCAAAATCATGATACTAAAAAGCATGGAACAAGCACTGTTATTCTGGAAAAGGTCTCACAGAAGATAACATTTTCTGGAGGCGCTATGGCCTGGATTAAACCAAAAGTTATTGTTAACCATCTTTCTCTAAATTTTTCATAGCCCTCCCAATTAACAAACATGTAAAAGCTAGTACACTTACAAACCAAGAAGGCACTCCAGGTTTCCAATAGCAAATATTTTATTTATTTATTTTATTTAATTACTAAATGTGTATGTTAGTAGACCGAAACCTAACTGTAAATTACAGAACATGAATAAAGACAGATGTTCTAGTTAGCACTTGGCACAATAGCTGATTGTCAGAAAACAAAAAAAAAAGAAAAAAGTATGGAAGGTAGGCCTAACTCTGTCTCAGTACATCATTATGTGTAGCCTCCTCTTCAAAGTACTATTTTTACAGCTACAACACAGCTTGGGATAGATCATCAGACGTACACATACAAGTGTGCCCATGAACAGGTCATGTATTCCTTATTTGTGAATCCTGATGTTCAGCTGCAGCTCTTGTAGCATTGTGCTTCTTGAGCTAGCTTATTTTCTTTGCATATCATTGTTGGTTTTGGTTGCTGCCTACTTGGGGATTCATTTGCATGTTCTTTATATTGTGCCTGGATATCCTGCATTGTTGATTTTTCATAAATAATTTTCAGCTAAATTCCCTGGTGTATTAATACTTGGGCAAAAAATAGAGATAGCAACTTCAAAGTAGAGATTTTAATTGTAAATGAACACATAAAATTGATTATCTCGAGGGGTTAGTGATACAGTACTTTAACATTGTGCATCACCTAAGATCTAAATCGCTCCTTGGAAGTGCCTGTGTATATCTCCATTGTAAACAAAGGTTGCCTGGGGCAAATAGCCTACAAACGTAAGTGTTTCGGTGGCACGCTTAACATTAGAAGTACTGACTCTAGGATCCAGGCCTCAGAGTTTGTCTCGCAGATCAAAAAAACAGATTATCTTCAGATGAGAGGTATTTTGTCTTTACATGATCTTATATTTTTAACCTGTGTAAAATATGGGTCAGCTACTATGGGGCAAGTATGCCAGTTCACAAAGTTATGATGGGTTTATCTTGGCTCTTATCCTCATCTAAGTTGAATGAAATTCATAGTAGGAGGTCTGAATATTTAACAAAATTCACCGACAGGAATAACTTAGAAAACTGGTTATTTCTTTTCATAGCTTCTGACTGAGGGTGATAGACAGGATAAATTAAATCATGTCCTGTTAATTCAGTACATAGATATGGGAGTAAACAAAATCTTATCAGATTCAAAAGAAAATATATCATCTTAGTGAATTAAAATTAGCTGAACTATCAACTGTGATTTCCCAGAAAGAAATAAAAATATCAATGTAGACAAATTCTACAATTGGTTTACTAAGCATTCATTTCAATGTATAATCCTGACTCTTAACCTTAATGCAAGAAATAGATGACAGTCCTCATCATCCAGGATATTTATCGTTTTAAGATCGATGAAATAAAAAGAAAGGTAAAATATGCTCAGTTAATAACTTGTTATATAAATGCTTCTGCAGCTCCTATTGATGCAAAACAACACTATCTAATCATGAGTCCACCTAAAAAAATAAACAAATTAAATTACTAGTATATTTATTACAAAAAATGCAACATTATAATGTAAAGAATAAAATCTGTATCACGTACACCTAGGAAAGTTTGTAACCAAGAAATAAGATCTGGTCCTTCCAGATAAAAAGGAAAAATACATGGTCAAACCTGACAATATTTAAAGGAGTCCTTGGTTAGTCTTTAGATTTGAGTTCTAAGCCAGACTGTAGAATACATATTTACCTTATGATGTTATTTTCTTTTGAGATTATTACATCACTAAAAGTCTGCAATGAAATCATGGAGGATTCTCTGAAGTTTGATACAAATACCTGAGATCATTGTACAGTAACTTTGAGGCTGGCAAGCATGAGGAGACATTCACTCTTTGGGAGTTCTGAATTTGCCATTAATAAACAGTAATTAGTCTTCCTCTGTTGAAAGTAACAGCAAACTCAAATGCAAAAAGGTTCCCTGAATCACGCACAGCACAGCTGCTGTCACACACAGTTCAGACTTATGGTGTTATAATCATAAAGGTAACAAAGGCTTTAAAAAGAAACTTTCACATCAAAAGTTGAAATTTCTTCATCAACAAAATCCTTAAGCAATGCTAGATTATTATGGAGAAGAATCTCCAGGACTATTTGTATAGCCTTAATTACATATACCTACTTTCAATAAAACATTTTGCCGCTGCTGTGTTTCTTCATTAACAAACCTCTGTTTACTTTTCTTTTCCCTCAGCATTTATTTTCTCATTTCTTCTTACCAGAATAAGTACTTAATAATGGTAAACTCTGTAAACAAAAACATTAATTCTATTTGCTTATAAGTGTTCAGTCTTCCTGGAGAGACAGGGTTCAATTTAAGGCATCCAAATGGACTAAATGAGAGACATGTATCTCTGGAAATAGTCAGTACAAATATTGGGTGTAGTTCATTTGTTTAAATGACCCTCCTTGTACCATTTGAGATACTTTTACGCTGTGGATGTGTCTGTGACACTCTCTGGAGGGTTACCTGTCTCTCAGTTTGCTCATTGTATTGCCTGCGCTGTCTTGGGAAATCTGAAATAACAACAAGTACCCGTGCCTATGTGCCTGGTTTCATTTCAGGGTAAATCACTCTTTAGTCTCTGTTGTCTCTTAATTGATGCAGCCACTCATCGAATGAGGGACTCAGATCATGAACCAATTTGATCTGAAATAGACATCTAAGTTCATGTGCCTAAATATAGATACCTAGCACCCATCTTAAGATCCATGGGATACATGAAACGCCTTGATAGAATAGGTTACATGACAGGAAACCTGTGGGAGACCACTACCCTTCTGGAGAGACAGCTACAGGTCAAGTGGGTTATGCTGGGCAGTAGTAGTCTTGGCATCTTACATAACTCTAGGAATCAGAGAGTCTTGAATTGAACTGAAGCTCACTGAATGCCTGGTTCATCGTTGTTCTGCTTTTCCTGTGCTCTCTGTAGCTATTCCAGCTACTATGGTAAAAGACAATAGAAGATATTTTTTTAATTAAATTAGCAATAAAATGAGGGCAAAGGAAAATCATTATCCTTTATTGGATGCCAGGGGAAGATAGTGACAAAGGATGAGGAAAAGGCTGAGGTACTTAAAGCCTTCTTTGCCTCCACCTTTAACAGTAAAACCAGTATTTCTCTGGGTATCCAGATCCCTGAGCTGGAACATAGGGATGGGGAGTGGAATAAAGCTCCCATAACCCAAGGGGAAATGGTTAGAAATCTGCTACACCACTTTGTCATACACAGATCTGTGGGGCTGAATGGGATCCACTCAAAGGTACTTAGGGAGCTGGCAGAAGTGCTCACCAAGACACTTCCAATCATCTATCAGCAGTCCTGGCTAACTGGGGAGGTCCCAGTTGACTGGAGGTTAGAAAATGTGATGCCTATCTACAGAAGGGCTGTAAAGACGATCCAAGGAACTACAGGCCTGTCAGTCTGACCTCGGTGCCAGGGAGGGTTATGGAACAGAACATCTTGAGTGCCATCACACAGCAATTACAGCTGATCAGGTCCAGTTAGCATGGGTTTATAAAAGGTAGGTCCTGCTTGACTGATGCAATGTTCCTCTGTGACAAGATGAACCACTTAGTGGATAAGGGAAGGGTTGTGGATATTTTCTACCTGGACCTTAGTAAAGCCTTTGATATAAGGAGATTGTGTGAGCCTTCAGTAAGTTTTCAAACAAAACCAACTTAGGCAGCAGTTTTGAACTGCTTGAGGGAAGACTCTACAGAGGGATCTGGACAGGCTGGATTGATGGGCCAAGGCCAATTGTATGAGATTCAACAAGGCTAAGTGTCAGGTCCTGCACTTGTGTCACAACCCAACATACAATCCTACCGGCTTGGGGAAAACTGGTTGGAAAGCTGTCTGGCAGAAAACTAACTGGGAGTGTTGATTGATAATCAGCTGAATATGAACCAACAGTGTGCCCAGGTAGCCAACAAGGCCAATAGCATGCTGATTTGTATCAGTAATAGAGTGGCCAGCAGGAGCAGGGAAGTGATTGTCCCTTTGCACTTGGCAGTGGTGAGCCTGCACATCAAATACTTTGTTCAGTTTTGGGCCCCTCTCTCCAGGAAAGACATTGAGCTGCTGGAGCACGTGCAGAGAAGATCAATGAAGGTGGTGAAGAGTCTGGAGCACAACTCTTGTGAGGAGCAGCTGAGGGAACTGGCGTTGTTTAGTCTGGAGAAGAGGAGGCTGAGAGGAGACCTTGTCGCTCTCTACAACTACTTGAAAGGAGGTTGTAGCGAGGTGGGTGTCAGTCTCTTCTCTCAAGTAATAAGTGATAGGAAAAGAGAAAATGGCCTCAAGCTGTGCTAGGGGAGGTTTACAGAGGATATTAGGAAAAAAAATCTCCACAGAAGAGGATGCCCAGGGAGGTGATGGAGTCAACATCCCTGGAGGTATTTAAAAAAACAGTAGATGTGGCACTTAGGACATGGTTTAGTGGTGGACTGGTAGTTAGGTTAATGGTTGGACTCAATGATCTTAAAGGTCCTTTCCAACTGAAATGAATCTATGATTCTTTGCTTCTAAAACATTTGTAAAATGATATCAAATCGGTACATTGTATTATGTCAGATCCAGGTTTACTAGGGAGACAAGGAAGGTGCTTGACCTGGCAATGTCTAATGAGACACTTCCTCTGAGTAATATGATAAAGGAAATAAAACATCACTGTACAATGCTCGGAAAAACACAGATTCAGCCTGATCTGTGTATCTGCTTTTGTCCTGCTCTAATCACTATGCAGTCGTGCACAGCAAGAGAGAGAATCTGATCCAAAGTCTGGGAATTCAAGTGCTCTCACTCCTGGAAGGGTCATTTTACTACAGACTTCTTTCAGAGTTTAGAGAAGAAAGGGTTGTACTGTAGCATTGGCCGATTCAAGAAAATTCAGACCAATGTAATGTTATGTGCACAGCTGTAAACATCTACTGTAGGCTATAGAGCAAAGGCAGACCTCCTGGAATGCTTTGCTTTATCATGCCAATAAATCCTTTTTTGTCCATAGTTTACATCGATAAGAAACACCAAAGCGAATTCCTAGCCATGATTTGCACAGTGCTATCGTAGCACTATCATGACCAGCTACTGAGACATTTTCTCATTTGATTTGGCAAAAGGTATATGGCAACAAAGTAATGATTATTTATGTTAAAAATGCAATCATATGCAACACCAAATTCTGCAAATTTCATATCCTGAGAAACAATGAAATTGTGCATGACAGCAGTGCTGGGTTCACTTCTAAGCAACAATATTGCTGGAATTCATGTGGCTCATTAGAAATAAGTGCACAGATTTCAAGAAAGTATGCTCAAAGAGAATAAACTACTCTCAGAAAACTTTAGTCCTGATCGGTTTTATCCTTTAGGTTGCAGGGCAGAAGGTGGAAAAGCACATGCCTGCATTTATTGTAGTTTCTGGCTTACTGGAAGGTATCATTGCAGACTTTGCTGTAAAAAATATTTCTTTAAAAGAAATGTCCAGTCTCTTTTCTTAGATGTCATTAGTTCAGTAAGGTAGAAACAAAGTGGTTTGAAAGTAACTGTTGGATTCTGAAGTAACCCTGCCACTGAAATCAAATATTTTGGGTGCCTTGGACACATAGCTTAACATCTCTAGCTCATATTTTTAGTTGCAAAATTAGGATAGCAACATTTAATTTCTTTCCTTACTGGGGACAGTATAAGGATTCAATAGCTAATATTAGTACAGTACTTTGATTATCTAGCTTTGTATGTAAGCACCAAGCAGTACTAACATTTGAAAAAAAAAACCAGCAAAATATTTACATTTATGTATTGTCTTCCACTTCGTCAAATAAACAGAAAAGCATTGTGCATGGGAAACATGTACAACATAATTTCACAACCAAAGTGAAAGCCAGCAAGAAAACAAGAGCCATAAATTATGGCAGCAGTAAATGAGTATGCTAAATGGAATATAATTAGCTTTGACTTATTTTATCCATACATATTATCCTTGACAAGATAAGCTGATTGTACAAGCTCACTAACTTGAGTCTGTGGTTCAAGATATGTTTTCTAGTTCAGGAAGATGTGTTTAATTTTGGAAAAATCAGTTGAAACTGATGACAGCATTAGGCCAAAGATCTCTATATTGAAATGGATTTTTCTCGAGTTGGTTTTTCAAACCATTCAGCAATGTCATTTCAATTGCATCCATTGTCAAACTTCCAATAACTTCAACAGAGGTAAAATTGTTGAACAACATGAAGCACACTTGAAAAAGTTGCTCTATTATATTACTGTCCGATATGTTTCTTTTTGTATAATAACTTATGCTCTAGCATCTCCAAAATTAATTGATTATTTTCTCAAGGTCTCTGTGTTAATAAGCTCCCGTAAAATTCTCTCAAATGCTAAAGAAAAAAAAATAGTACACCATGAGTACGGTGTGCCTCTAAAGGAGGCTAGTGCCAGCCTATTTCGGGCTTTAGAGAAAGTCATCCCTATAGTGCAGGATGTCTCTAAAGGAACAAAAGCTGTTAAAGAAATTGAAGCTCAAGGGTCATACACTTGTATCAGCTAAACAAGCAGAATGCTCTGTTGTACATCATCAAAAGACTGGGCATGAAAGACCAGTACAGACCATGTTACATCAGATTAACCTGAAGTTAACAGTGGTGTGGATAACTGCAACAATGTGCTTCAGAAAGGAAAATGTCACCATGTAAACCCACTTACCACATCCACCTGAAGATCAGAGCTGATAGATCAAGAAAAACTCTGATCTGTCAAGGCACCCAAAGTAAACATATCTCCCTACAATCTCCATATAATAATCTTAATATCAGTCACAGATCCCATCCATCCCTCCAGTACAATCAAGTGCTCCTAGAACCAAAAGAAAACAAAACCAAAATTTTTTACAGGGAGGCAAAGATAGATCTTACATGCAGCGTATTATTTCAGTCAAGAAAGAAAGGGTAATAGTTCTGCTTCAGAGACAGGAATACATTAAACTATGCATTCTATTTGCCCTGAAGGGAGGAACCTGGGGCTTCTGATTGACAGCAAGTTGAACATGAGCCATCAGTGTGCTCTGGCAGCTGAGAGGGACAACCGTATCCTGGGTTGTATCAGGCATGGCATTGCCATCCAGTCTAGGGAGGTGATTGTCCTGCTCTGCTCTGCAGTGGTGCAACCCCACTTTGAGTTCTGTGGGCAGTTTTGGATGCCAAAGTATAAAAAGGACATCAAACTACTGGAGAGTGTCCAGAGGAGGCCACAAAGCTGGTGAGGGTTCTAAAGGGGAAGCCGTATAAGGAGCAGCTGAAGTCACTTGGTCTGTTCAGCCTGGAGAAGAGGAAACTGAGAGAGGATCTCATAGCTGCTGTTTACTGCCTTCTCACAAGGGAGGGAGGTGAAACAGGCGCTGATCTCTTCTCTCTTGTAACCTATGATAGGACTAGAGATAATGGCATGACCATATGCCAGGGGAGGTTTATACTGGACATTAGGAAGAGATTCTTCACGTAGCGGGTGGTGGAGCACAGGAACAGCTCCCCAGAGAAGCAGCCTGCCAGCACTGAGTCTGCCAGCATTCAAGAAGCATTTGGACAATATCCTCAGTCACGTGGTGTGAAAGTTGGGAGCGTCCTGTGTAGGAATAAGAGTTGGACTCGAAGATCATTTTGGGTTCCTTCCAGCTCTGGTAATTCTATGATTCTATGATAAAGACGCAGATGATATCACAACCACAGAAAAGTGTGCTTAGGTACACACACACATTCTCTCACAAAAGTGTTTGGCAGCTATTTTGAACAGATGGAGTCCTATAGATCTCTGGGGGAAGAGCCTGTGGAAACATAGACAAAATGCATATTATCATCCTTAATATAGTCTATGAAATAAATAACACTACTGAAGAGAACTCTTACCCACACATTCAAACAGAGTCATAACTCCCAAATAAGTCACCAATACCTTAGGGTCAGATAAACAATAGCATGACCATTCAACACATGGTCAGCTGCACAACCAAAAATGTTGCAACAGATTCTGGGCAATGACCACAGCATAAAACTGATATTCTGGATACTGAAGACATCAAGATTATTTTTTAAACTGATTTTGCAAAGAGTATTCTTAAAACTTTCCATGATGGAAGATAATTTTAGATAGAATGGAAAACAAAGTTCACATACGCTCGTTTTTTTCATTCATCTAGAAGAAAAAACTAATCCAGCACCTTCGAGAAAGATTGATCCTCAGGCGAAACAAAATTATACTAGGAAACATTGACATTGCTGACTTTTAATATCCACTTAATTCTCTCTATTCAGTTTCAAAAATTCTATCTCAGAGCTTATTTTGTTTTGGAACTATATCTCTGTGAATCCAAAATAAAGTGGCTTTGGAGTTCAAGAAAATCTCCAACATGTATTATAATGTCTGCACAGAAGAACACATTTGCATAACAAAGTATCTATCTTGGTATAATCCTAGTTAAGAAGGAATTTTTTTCTTTGACAATGGTTCAGAAAGTTATACTGTCAAAACATAATAAGAGTTGGATTCTTTTTTCCAAGTTTATTAACTTCATGCAAACAGATTTCAGAGGAATTTCCTATTTGAGCAAAAGGCAACAGCATCATAGAAAGACAATCCAACTTAGACATATAGATCATGGCTTCTGGAAAAGTAACTAATGGCAAATCAAACATCTTCAAGCTGTCAGTAAATGCACCTTAGAGGATTCTGAAGGATTCCACAACGTTTTAAAGATTAGGTGTCATAATTTTTCTCCTTTATATAAACTCCTCTTCCAGATTTTTCTGAAAAAAAACTGTTAGGTATATGTCAGGAGCAATTCTGCTTTGTTGTGTTTTGCTCAGCTTACTCCAGTCTTTCCATTTGCTTCAAGTAATCCAATCAATTCTACGGCTCATTTCCACCACTTAATTGTTTTATGATTAGTCTTTAAATACTTAGAACTTGATTCGGTTGCTTGCCCTGAAATCTATAGTGACACCTCAAACACCTGAAGATATCAAGATTCTCCACGTAGAAAGGGTAAATATAACAGAGCTTACAGGAGGAGACCTATTCTGTCTGGAGCCCCATCTGAGGGTTAATGCTACTATACCCTTTACAGTACTATTCATATACATGTGGGGAACAGATGACAGTGCAGAGGGGTATATCAGATGTGTTAGCCTCCCTTCACACTCTGCTCTGCGTCATGGACTGAAGACAAATTAATATCTTTCCCTACAAAAGGTTCTGGCATGGCCTTGAAAGACGTTCCTTCCTCCCACTCTTCCTTAAGTCTTCAGGGATTCAGGAGAGGCAAACACTATCCTTTTGACATCTGTCTTGTATGCCTACATACTCAAAAGCACTTAGGAATGAAATCTCCATATAAATTTCAGTGGAAGATTAAGTCAGTACTTAGTGTGTCTCTGATGATGATGTAGAGAGCTGCATAAAAGCACCAACAGTCCTGTCAATTTACCCTGCATATATACCATATGACACGATGGTCATGAAAGCAAAAAGGCCTTCTCAGCTCAGTCTTCTGCTCTTTCCTCTCTCAGAAATCCATCTTTGTGGATCCAGGCCAGCGTATTAATGTAGAATAAATTCTAGCATAAGTTCATGGGTTCGTGAAATGAAAATACAGGAAGGTTATAAGCATAGCATAAAGCAAAATGAATGTAATCTTATGCTCAAAAGGGCTCTTCCACCTTATTAACAGAGACCAACATACTTTTTGTATATGGGATGCACTCAGAGATTGTAGGGAACAGTGCTTGCTCCCACCAGGGGTGGCAAATGTGTACCCTTTGGCTCAACTGGCCCTCACTCACTGGAGTTCAGACTTGCTGTCTAGCTTGTTGTCTGAGGTAAGTAGGATACAGCACTCCCTGGAGTATCTAGTCTGCCCTGCGGTTCCAAAAAAGCCAGCCCAAGTGACTAGTAGAGGCTATACACTTTAAGTCTCTCTAAAGAAACTATGCATTTTTTTTTCAGCATGTGATCTCCTTGAACCGTGTGACTTTCTGTGTGAGTTTGCACCGTGTAGGTGCTGTGCCTCAGATAACAATCTAGACAGAGCTTTTGTCTTCCCAGTCTTCTGATGTCGAGCGGGAATGTATTAAAGAATACATTTGCAATATATTTAAAGCCCGATTTGAAAAAACAATTTTGTTAGCTGTCTCTCTACTAACAAAGCACAAACACTTAAAAGCAAGGAAATGAATAGATGCCATCACAAACTGTCCACTGCTACCTCAGAAATTAATGCATATATCTCATCAAGTGTAATGAAATGCATACTTCATCACAATAAAGTGACCCTACTATTGACCCACAGAAAGGTGGGTATTATTAGATGGGGTATTTTGTTATCTTGATTTCTATAGCAGAGTATTTTCTTGAAAGGAAAGCTGTTACACGGACAACACTAGCAGTTAATTATCTATTGACAGCAAAATGCCATAGTGACGTACTTGTGGTACATTAAGAAATTGTATATCCTCAAGCAAGGGCAGAAGAATGGTTCCAGTTTACCCAGGATTTATGGACGGATTCTGCCTACTGGCTTTAATTGTCTCACATAGATGCTACAATCAATACTTGAAATGTCCTTGCCTGGTCCTAACAAGATGAATCTGATTACCTAAATTACCTGCCTGTTGTGTCTACACTCAGAATATAATCTACAGAAATAAAAAGTAGGAGGCCCTGCAGGGTGAATCAGAGTGGGATCATCTATTTTTCCTTATAATCAAACCCTTCCCAGCCAAGCCCTCTGTGTAGGTGCCCCAGCAGGTCTGCTGAAGAGATGAGCTTTCACTGACCTTGATAGTTCTGAGTGTGGGCAAGGACTCCTGACTGCAGGCAGGTCCCCAAAACTCACTATCCACAGGGCACTTGGGCATTTTGCTGCAAGCTCTCTCTCCTCTACCACCTTCAGGAAGAAGATGGAACCACTTGTGTTGTGATAGTAGGAGTACTGTAAGGCCTAGCTCAGTATGTTTATGTAAGACCTGTACGACATTTATCAAAGTCCTGGGCACAGGGTGATCTTAGCATTGGTAAGAACCCAGATGCTTACAGGACTCGATCATGTATTTTGGCACACAGTTTGTGTAATTATATTTTGTGTTTATTTTTCGTAAGGCCTGTTCTGTATTTACTGCACAGTTGCTGGCACGTATGTATTTTACTTTGTTTTGCAGTTGACGTGTTGTTTTACAATAAACTATTTCTCTCTGCCTGTGGTAAGAGTAACACAGGAGCACCAAAGCTGATAGAAATACCTGTAGCTTAGCTAAATTTGGGAACATTTTGTCTATTTATGTGCATAGAAAACCAGGTCAAACTTGTTTGTTTACTCTTTAGGCAGCACCAATTTTAGATTTTTCAAAACTATTTTTATTTGCTCTTAATTGCTTGAGATTTCAGAATGGATGACAGCTGCTGGCCTCACTGTTTTACCTAGTAACGATGAGGAGACTTTAAATACTGGTTTTGTTTATGTATCTGTCATTTTAGAAGGTATAACATTTCCTTTCATTTATTACTTTATTTAGATAAAAAAATAAAACTTGACATACATCTTTGCTTTTTTCTTTATTCGTTTAGACAGATAAAATAAAATTTGGCATACATTTTTTTTTATCAGAATTATAAATATTGCCCATGTTGTGATAGCATTTGAAGTTGCCATAATTATATGAAAGCCCTCCAGCCCTAGCTGCTAAAATACATACTAAAATACAAACCCTACTGCCAGAGGAACCCTATGACGTAAAGGCAGAAGGGTGAGAAGGAAAGGTCAGGTAAGACATGTTCCATATTGTTTCAACAGTGTTGCTTCATTTCAGTAGAGTGCTCCCTATCTATACGGGACAGAGTATAGGTGAAATGTCTTGATCTTTGCACTTCTTTTTACCTTCGAGTTTTCATTTTCATGCCAAGTTATCCATAGCTGAATGTGGTATGAGGGGTGGAAAAATTTGGACGTGAGCTATTAATAATATTTCATACATGTAAGTAGGAAAGTACTAGGGGAGTAAGAAGGAGAAAGGAGGAAGGAAGAGACAAAGAGTGTGAGGAGCAGAGACACAAGAAGAACGACGAGACACTTGAAGTACTGTTTGGTGAGCAACAGCACATTGTTTCATGGCAGCTTAAGAACATAACATCTCCCTGGAGGTACCAAAACTGTTGCTAACACTGTGCAACGTGCCAACCCCATCATCCACCATCAGCTTATATTTTCCTCCCTCCAGTGTTGGTGAGACTCATTCTGTATCACTTTCTTGACTCATTTCCAGACTTCACCTTTACCTGACTTTGTGTCTGGACTGTACATAATATCTTCATTTTTAAAGCTTCTCTGTGTTAAAAAGCTTTTCTTACATGGCTTCTGTCCTGTTTCTTCCATCATAATCTCAAATGTATTTCTTCACAATTTTTATTATCCAGTTTGTGATAATGTTTGCTTTTGTTGTTCATTTCTAAAACTTAATAATTAAACCCTGATTCTGATCTCATGTCCACGTGAACAAACCCAGATCTGAAAAACTGTGATCTGTTGTTTGTCTTCCTACAAATCTGACTGTTACCTCGGACAAAAACTTGGAATTTGTTCTCAGAAGTTTGAAAGAATATGACAAAATCACCACACTTGAACCAAATGACAGGTCTCTCTCTGAATTCAGTTAAGCAAAGACCTTGCACCATGCCTAACATTTAGCCTGAGCATAAATCTCATTAAAACCAAGCATGTGCTTAAGGCCCTAAAATAGACTCTCCTGGCAATGGACATCTGTAACTAGTTAGAAACATTTAACCATCCATAACTATCTTTCTGCACTGTGCTCCTCCTTCTATTGCTACATTATCAATCTTCATTCCTGTCTCTTTGTGCCTGGACAGAAATTGCTTCGGTTCTTGAAAATACAACTCACTCAAATTTATTCCTACCCCCTTCTCTTCCTCCTTTCTGTGCATGTAGAAATCTTTCCTTTCTATCAGCAATCCTCATTGAAAAGCAAACCAAATACACATCCTCTGTGTGTCACAGTGACTTTGAGCCGCTTTCCTCTGTCATCTGTAACTTTTTACCCTAGAAATTCCCCATTCCCCCATCGAGAAATCTGGATAGTGCATGATTTTCAACTATTTACTTTCACATTATTCAACAAGATACTGTGTGGATCAGTCTCCAAAGTACAAGGTTTCAAATCATGACAGCTTTTGAAAATACTTGTTTGCAATATGTTTTTCAACCTCTTTTTCTCCTGGATTGCTTTCTATTGTAATCAGCAACCTTCTTAGACATATTAAACCCACTCAGGTAATATTTTCTCCTCAGCAGATTCTTCTTTTAAAGCCTCAAGCTCTGATTTTATTTCCAGCGCTCTTTTTTTTCCCCCACCCTTTTTTCTGTTATTTTTGAGGTTCTCTAGATATCTCAACAAATTATATTCCATAATGAGTATCTGATGTTATCTCCAAAAGAATTTGCTAACAACAGTAACTCAAGTTTTCTCTAGTCTACGTGAATTCTTCAAAATCTACTTACACCGAGGTTACTGATTAATTGTCATCCTCTTCCAGCTGAATCTTCCCTCCTACCCTGTTGCAATCCACAATTGAACTTATGTTAATGGCACATTTGAATTTCAGGGCAGAGTTTTTTAACCAGGGGATGCATTTTTCTGAGTTTTGTGTGGTGACTGATGCGTTAGATTTCATGATGAACAGGATCAGAGTGCAGGGTGTTGATCCAAGGGTTGGATATGAAGCCAGTAGTTCAGCATCATCGCTTTGGTTGTGAGTCAGAAGCAGTTTCCATTCTTTGTCTTCTAGGATCTTCCACCTTGGCCCTTAATGCACACATGGCACAATGGGAGCATGAGATGTTTCTATTAATGCAGTTAAGACAATTTACTCAAATGTTTAAGAAAAAAAAGAAGCAGCAGTCATAACACAGGACTTGGTTTAGTAATTTTTTTTTAAACACTTAGGCTCAGATCATTGAAAATATTTAGCATCCTAATTTTCAATTACAATCAGTAAAATCGCTCCATAGAGTGAATGGCTGTTACACATGTAAATACCATTTAATTCTGGACCTTTGATCTTTTGGAGGCTTTTTTACTTGCCTCCAGAGAGGTCAGTGAAACTAATGGAATAATTAACATCAACCATTTTAAGTCAGGGCTGAAATGGAGAACCTCAGATTTCCCAGTTGCATGCTATTAGAAAGATGTGAATCCCTTTCATCTAAATATAGCTCTCCCTCCGCCATCTTCATATGTAAAATTCAGAAGCTTAACTCTACCACTGGTATCAGTGAGATGCTTTTCCCAAGCCAGTTTCAGAAAAAGCCATCAGAAATTGTTGCTAAATGTCATTTTCAGTATCAGTATTGCAGCTGCTGTCCACTGCAGATTAAAAGTCTCTTTCAAGCACCACTTTGAATTAAGTAAATCACAGTAGCTCTCCAGCTACACCATAATCTCTACTGGAACACTTTCTTGGCATATTTAAACTACAAATGTATTTCCATCAGCAACACAGAAGTCAGGAGACTATGAAACCTCTTTGCTACAACAAGGTTTCAGAGGAGAACAAAAGCTTTTAATTTTAGCAGTCCCTTTATGGAATATAGTATTACTGTGCCAGGGAAATTTTCCTTTTAGTGCTAGGGCTATGCAAATCCAAGTTGATATTAAAACAAACTTTTGTTCTTTGTATTATATGTTCATTCTTACTCAGTTTTATTTAAAAATCTCTTCTTTGTGGAATATGTTGCTCCAAATGCCTGAAGTAATGATTTTGATAATTAATATCCTTGCAGTATTTCAATTTATACATCAATGAACAGAGAACTAGTGATAATTGGCTATATGTTTTAAATATTAGAAACCAGGAAGAATTTAACCTGAAATTAGCACATTTAATTGCTTAATATATATTGCCTCCTCAGCACCTTTATTGCACAGAATTTGGTGCTGCAAATGCTCTATTTAAAGTACAAAGTAGGCACTGTTGTAATGGCATATACGTGGACACAAAAGATCAAGTGTTATAGCCAGGATTCATGCCCCCAGTTTCAGGCAGTTGCTGTTACCGTTCTACATCGTAAATGTAGAGAGACAAGCAACTCATGAAAGATTCATGCCTTTGGCAGCCTAAGTCACCCTTTGCAGGTGACTAACTTGTTCCATGGGGCAGTTTTATACGGATATTTAATCATTTAGCCCATAACCTAACAGGCATTTAAGCCCCTACCCTCCGTTGCAATAAATTTAACAAGGGCACCTTGGTCCATCTGCCAGTGTCTAGCTTGACTTTGAAAGCAACTAGGTACCTAGTATAGGATTCAACCCAAATAACTTCACGTGTCTCTGATATAAGTATCTATAGCTGAGCTGGGCATACAAATTCTGATTGCAACAAATGGATAAAATTAATCAACAAACTTAGTGAAGATTTCAGTGTGATTCCTCTGATGGGTTGTAGAGGTTTGGTCTAGAGTGAGGTGTAAACACCTACAGCAGTGACACGAAAAGTCAGCAGAGCTGAACTCATACCTGTAATTTCAATCAAAGTTCACATAGAATTTACCTTTCAGTTAGCCAATCCACTTTTAGGTGTATCTTTAGGCATCTGAATACCGTTAAGAAATTGGCCCTCACAGGCCAGTTATACTCCCAGTGGAAAACCTCCTCAGTTTCAATGGAAGTTGAGTCAGACTGATGGTAGTTCACACTACGTAGTTACAAGTACCGATTACTCTGCATGGTTGTGTCCAAAGTAAATCTGGTCGTACAAGCATGCAGAGAGGCAATAGTTGAGGCAAAATTAAGATGCATTTGCTTCTCAGCCTTCTGAAATGTGAGATTTAGTAAAGCAAAGCCTGTTTTTGTCTTACTCCTGCTTCTAGGCAGGAGTGACTTTATGGCTACTTAGCAGCATTCTCATTAATGCATGGCAGAGTTTCTATGTATTACTTGTCTTCTGCATCAATTTTTCAACTGCAGTTTATTCACAGAACCCTTTACCTCTGCCCTTGAAGAGTCATCTTCTTCAAATGACTGAACTGATTTCATTACACGAAGTAGACCAGTAAAATATTTTTGGGAAGTGAAACTACATTTTTCTCTTTTCAAACTGTTCCTTGTATACGTAATGCCCAATCCATCACTGAGTAGGAAAGCAGCATGCTATCATCATGATTATGGAACTGAGCATCCCTTTGAAAACTTCTACATCCTGAAACATTATGAGATTGGGTAATTGTGTACAAAATCAGGCTAGAAATTCATTGTAAGTTAATTAACTAATGCCTGTATTGGGTATATGTTCTCTGTCATTCAAATTCTTTATAATAAATTTGGCTGTCATTCTCAAAGATGTGCAGTGCCTTGACCAGAAGTTGCAGTCCTGATGTATCTATTACTTGGTGAAATTACGTTTTACTTTATAAGAAGTCAGGAATGTGTGACCACTGTCCTTAATATCTAAAAATTTTTCTCATTTTGACCTTGAACCAAAGCCCAATGAACTTAGTGGGATTTTTTCTTTGGTTTCAAAGGACATCTCTCTGCAAACTGGCTATAATGTGCAAACTCACTTTTCAGGAATCCTAATGGCTGGGACAGAAAATAGGTTTCCTTGCACGCTTGGAAATGGGATTTGCTTAGTGGAACAGAGGCCTTCTATCTGCACAGGCATGAATTTTACACACACAGCTTTCAGGATTGCTGCCTGTTACACTGAGTAATACAGTACTGTGTAGGTTGTTCAGTGGAAAATGTGCAAAAAGTTAAAATTAACATCACAGAAAAATTCACTTCTGGATATTATTTTAGTGTTGTACCCTTAAAGTTAAACAATTAGGGGTGTGTTGTATATAATCAAGTATGAGGACCAATTTCCTGTCATCCTGAGCCCAGAAGTTATGTTACTGAAGGTAAGAAGAATGGCTTAGAAAAGCAAGAAGGATTTGGCCTTTAAATTACTTTCAGTTTATTATCTTCCAGAGGAAATGTAGAGTGTAGTTAATTATGACTGATTTTCATTATGTTACTCATAATAAATAACTCTTTCCTATGTTCAATGCCTACTTTGCTCAGAAAGATGTGTACTCTATTTACATCTAAATTATGATGTTCAATCATTTCAGTGGGCTATATATGGCATTCCTCATATCTCAGTTGCCATGTGACATCCCTAGGACAGACAATATTTGAGCATGCAATGTTTTAATTTCATCTCATCTCCTTTGGCCTACTCTTGCTCCTACTGCCATTCATGACAATGTCATTCTTTGTCTCAGTGAAAGCCAAACCTCAGCTCTGAGAGAATTCCAAAGTACGTATAGAACACATAGATATGTTGACAAAAGTAAAGCATTCTTTTTTTTGTGAGATTTTATTTCCAAAGATTAAACAGTTTTACAGATGTGCAGGGAGATATCTCGAAACTACACATCAAATCTAATGTAATTTCTATGTTCTTTTTTCTTTAGCTGCCAAAAAGTCTAGGTACCTGACTACAATGGGGGTGATCCCACAAAGTTCACTGTGACATCACACTTTATATCACTGGGAATCGGTGGGCCACAGGCACTGCGTGGGCAATTCTGATAGATCAAGATCTGATCCTCAGCCAAAAAAACCAATGACAGGTAAGTTTTATATGTGATTTTCGGAGGCCAAGCCATCTTTCAGACTGCAGAGTTCTGCAAAGCTGTGCCCCTAAAGACAAGAAGCCGTTAATGTAGTATCCAAGAAACTTGATGGGATACAGAAATTCAAATAAACCCACATTAGATGATACCTAAGTAGCTATGTTTTACTCACTTAAAGATCATCTTATATACTGCTAGTCCTATATCTATTGTCTAATTATCACTTTTTTTTTCCTTGGGTATCCTTTCCCATCTGTCTTCATGAAATATTCTCACTTTCCATACAGTTAACCCCCAGATTTACTTCTTCTGTTACTAAATTCAAACCAGCTCTAGTTCTGGTCTCCAAGAAATAGGGTCATGCTGTAAGCAAAATGAATGCAGCCGAGATACAAGCATGTCTCATAGGTTATCCATAAGCATATCTTACATACCACTGTACAAAACAGATTTGTTACTCCAGGCCACTCCTCTCTGAACACAACTATAGCACTGGTTAAATGACAACTCCAGAAGTTACAATGACCTGGAAATGTAAGGGCCCTCAGCCACAAAACACTGAAGAATTATGGCAATATTATAATGGACGTAATAGAGAATTCATTTGCAGTGAATTATAAAGGGCCTAAATAATTTTTTTAACAGTCCTCTTACCTCTTCCTTTTTGACTGCGTTCAAGGCTGCCAGTGCGTTGAATTACAATAATCAAACTGAGGAGGTCATGAGAACATGAATCTAATGAATCTAGGATAATAATTACATCTCATTTAATTACTTCAGAGATAAATCAGGAGCTTTTTTTATAATTGATGTTGCTGTAATCTTTGTACCTTTTAAGTGTATTAGTTGTAAAATCTGCCATATTAATGTCGAAGTTTATAGAAACATCACAAAGTAAAGCAAAGATAATGGAACAAGCGAGTCTCTAAATGTCAAGTAAGTAGAAATATATTGATCGATAGATACTTTACTGCCTTTATGTTTCTCGTGAGCTCTGCAGTAGATGTACCACATGTGTGAGGAAGTGAATCAGGAGCTCCTGGCTGAAATAGTGTCAAGGTTTTGTTTGGTCAGATTTTCTCAGTGCGTTCTAATATTTTACACTTGCCTTAGGCCATTATCATGAAAACAGATGCAATAGACTAGATACTTGATGGAGGAACCAAAATTATTAGACAGACATCCAGGTTTAAATATGGGATAGCTTCAAACCCAAGACCTGGTAAACTTGTAATTACATGGTAGCTATATTCAGGTAAATTGCTTTATTGAAATTTAGTATCTGCCATAGTGGGAATTTGAAAAACAGATACTTGAACAATTGAAAAAAAATATATGGCTCAATAACATTCTTTTTTCATACAGAGCATTGATTACTCTTTCTCTGTGAACAGATCCTGCATCTCTATAGCCAGTGAGAGTTTTACAATCAATCAGAGTTTAGCTTCATTGGGAAGAGGAGTTAGTTCTACATGTCTAATGGACCTTGAAATGAACACAATTTCTTTATATTTTTTGCTTTTGTTCCAGTACTCCCAGTGCCAGAGTAGATTTCAAGAAGATGTTTCCAGCCAGGTCACTGTCCCCCTGCTGGACCTTGAACAGTAAAGAACAAACAGAGCTAAAGATAAGTCCCATGTGGACAGGAGAGTTTGTTATGCACCCTTGGTTGGTTGAGTTTTGAAAGTCATGTTTGCTTTTGTCGATAATTTAGTATCCCTTAATTCCTCACGTCTTAATCAATATCTTGATGATCAGGGATATGTCCCATGAGTCCAAAGGACACTATGTGATAGTCTTATAGAACTCAGCTCTTGGAGCAGCAGGTCAGAGAGCTCTTCCTGTACCAAGGCCTGGGTCTTCTCCCCATGACAGGGCTGTCCAGGCACCAGCGAAGAAGGGAAAGCTTGTGGGAGAGACATAACATCAGTCTAATGCAGACACTCTGCTAGAGTTGTATAGTCTATTCATCTGAAGAAAAAGGCAATATTGTGTAATTTTTCTGCTCTACTTTAGGTTAAAAATTCTTTGAAATTATCTCTGCCTGCATTAGTTTACCACCTAGTGCTAATACATTTCTAGATGCTTATTCTAACTCTATCTGTTTTAACCTCTTATAAAAACAACAAATTATGAATGTTTAATATTTGTAGTGTCATATGACAGATAGTAGCTGAAGTGGATCATCCTGCTGCCCTCTTAAATTAAATGCTAAAGTATACACACATACTATCCTGCATAAAAACGCCCACTCAAAACCAGATATGACCGTAGTTTCATTAGTGCAACATAAAGAATTACTTCATTCTCTGTGAAACTCTTAAAATCACAGCAGCAGTTTGTAATTTTTACTTCATTATAGTAATTTATTGTCTTCCTGACATTTTTTAAATTATATTTATTGTACAAATTTAATTCATTTATGCAACCCTAAGAGAAAAGATAAAGTTTCTCTCTACGGTCCAACATGAAGCTGACAGTCACTCAGACTTGTTATTTTACACAAGGTCTAGCTGAAAAACTCCCTTTATCTCAATAAAAGAATAGAAACATTGATTCAGAAATGTAATGTGGAGATGCAAGAATGAAAACTGAGCAAACAGGGCTTTGGTGTTACCAAAAATAAAAACAACCCTTTTAGAAACCACAGCCGTTAAAGAGGGAAGAAGTAATAAACTGTTTTTCTTCTGCTTCTTTCATCTTGGATTATGCCCATGACAACAAGCAGTTGTAGGAAAAAAAACCCAATAAGGTCATCCCTAAGGGATACAGCATAAAAAGTGAGAGAATTATGCACTTTCACCACTCTTAGCAGACTTCTGCGACACAGCAGTTTTAAAAACTCTATCATAACAGTAATAGAAAGAAACTATACTGACTCCTCACCTACTTTAGTAATCTCATATAATTGATCTTAGAAGTGACATTTAAAGTGTTATTTAGATACAGCTAGCCACCTGTTTGCAATCTAACACTTTGAAATACTATTTTGTATTTTAGTGAACTGATGAATTAGAGTTGCTGTAAATTCTCTTATGGTGACGTGGTTTTGAAAAAGCAGAGGACTCATGGGTCCCACAGGACCTTGAACCAAAGCAGCAATAAAGCTTGTAGCTCCTGCATGACATAATTGCATTTGTTTTTCTTTTTTAGCGTTTGCCATATATTGGTTGTCTTTAAACTCCTTGGAACAGATCTCCTATCTACTACTAATTTAAGACCTTCTAAAGCAGAAGAAACAGGCCTACAAAACAAACACCGAAACAAACCTCCTCTATATGAAGGGTCTCTTCACAAATGATTGAACACCCCAGCCCATTCAAATATCTCAGCCACTTCAAAATGCACTGATAGCCAGACAAGGGAATTTTGGTTTTCCGGAACATATGAGCATCTTCGTAACATTTCTTAGAACCAGCAGAAAGCCAAATTAGGTAAGTCAAGAAAGAAGATGATGAGGGAGAGGAGAGGAAATAATGCAGTAGCAGAAAGACTTAGTAAAAATATGAGCATACTCATACTGCTGGTCTCTCATGCCCAGTCCCACCTACCACTTATACTGTTCGCCTGTAGGCATAGACTTATGTTGTTCTCCAGATCATACCTAAGTGGAAAAGTTAATAGAGTTCACATATTGGCAAACCCAGCTAAGCACCTTCCAGATCTGTCCACCAGCAGAGAGCTCAGATATAACTCTTGCTGACTTTTATCTCAACTAGGTCGGTGTAGACATCACCTGAGCTAAGCCTTCTAGTTCAGGGAAAGAAATGAGTGTTTTACAAGCAGGAGTTACCTGATTTAGTTTACAAAATTAATTTAAGATCAAATTAATTTTATACTGGAAGCATGTTGTTCTGTACATTAGCTTTAGAGACCTTTAGAAGAGCTGCTAGCTTTGGCATTGGCATGTCTACATTTGGTCAAATGAACCCAAGCAGAGTATATACCTGAATCCAAGGAACAGCTTGGCTTCTGGACACATATGGAGACAGAAAATTGATGGTTCAGTATGTTTAAGTGCTCTCTCAAGCTGTTCCTCAATTATGTTTAGTGTCCTATGACGCAGAAAGTGGCCAACAATTAATCATGGCTGGAGTTAATTGTATAAATATCTAGCTAAGAGATATTTAAGTTTATAATTAATAGAAGTATAAAACCTATGTGCAAAATGTCATGTTGATTACTAATCTTGCAAGTAGTAGATGAATTTTTGCGTCATGCTTAGCAACTGAGCTATCAAGGTAGGTAAAAGGTGCAAGCAAGGAGGTCAGCAATAGACAAAGAAAAACAAGATTTGGTGAAGAAACACTTCACCAGCACTGGGAAGTGTGAATGAGGTTCACAGAACATTTCTCAAAAAGCTTTTCTATCTGTAGTTTTCACAGATTTTCTCAATTTCATGCACCAGGACATGAGCTGTCTAGCTGTCTTCTTTATATTATTCATCGTTTTGGATATGTATTACACCTGCTTTTTGCTTTTAGCCTAGGAAGGCTCACCTTATTCTGTGCTAGATAACTAAACCAGACAGATCACCCCAGTCCATTTTCCTTCAGTTATTATAAAGAGAGGCAAGGATTGTACCTTAGATTTTATGGTCTGCTTTGCAAATATATAAAGAGGAATTACATGAAGACCAATGAATTTGAATCCCAATATTTTTCATTACCAAAATCAAATCTTTTCTATGTTAGCATCAACAATTTTAATTGGTTAATTTGTGTTCAAAGGGAAAATTGTTGCACAAAGTGATACATAACCATTCTGTCTTTACTCCTGTATCTTGCTGTCTACAAATGCTTGGAAATAAATATGTATATATTTTCCTGGAGATGAATGCTTTTCTGGATCATGGCCTTAACAATCACAGAATCATAGAATGGTTTGGGTTGGAAGGGACTTTAAAGATCATTTATTACCAACCCTCCTGCCATTGGCAGGGACACATTCCTCCAGAACAGGTTGCTGAAAGCCCTATCCAGCCTGACCTTGAACAACTCCAGGGATGGGGCTTCCACAGCTTCTTTAGGCAACCTGTTCCAGTGCCTCACCACCCTCACAGTAATAAATTTCTTCCTAATACATAATCTAAGTCTATGCTCTTTCACCTTAATACCATTTATTTTCCATGTGCCTTAGCAGAGTTTCCAGGAAAATCTGTTCCATGATCCTGCTGGGCACAGAGATGAGACTGATCAGCCTGTTCTTCCCCTAGTTTTTCTTTTTTGAAAATCAGGGTTATGTTGCCCCTTTTCTAGCCTGTGAAACTTCACCAGACTTCCACTATTTCTCAAATATGACAGAAAATGGCTTAGCAATTTTATCTACCAGTTCCCTCAGGACCCACAGATGCATCTCATCGAGTCCCAGGGACTTGCGTACCTTCAGGTTCCTTAGATGGTCTCACACCTGATCTTCTTCTGCAGTGAGTAGTTCTTAATTCTAGTCCCTATCTTCATCTTCTGTGCTTTGACTGGTGTGGCTTGAGCCCTTGCCGGTGAAGACTGAGGCAAAAAAAAATCATTGAGTACATCAGCCTTCTCCATATCCTGGGTAACCAGGTCTCCCATTTCCTTCTGGAGAGGGCTCACATTCTCCCTAGTCTTCCTTTTATCACCAATGTAGCTATAAAAGCTTATTTTGTTGTCCTTTATATCCTTCGCCATATTTAATTCTATCAGGGCTTTAGCTTTACTAACTTGATTCCTGGCTGCCTGGTCAATTTCTTTGTATTCCTCCCAGGCTATTTGTCCTTGCTTCTACTCTCTGTAGGCGTCCTTTTTGTGTTTAAGTTTGTCCAGGGGTTCCTTGTTCATCCATGCAGGTCTCCTGGCATTTTTGCCTGACTTCCTCTTTGTTGAGATCCTGAGCTTGGAGGAGGTGATCCTTGAACATTAACCAGCTTTCTTGGCTCCCTCCCCTCCAGGGCTTTATCCCATGGTACCCTTCCAAGCAGATCCCTGAAGAGGTCAAATTCTTCTCTTCTAAAGTCCAGGCTTCCCTGAAGATCTTGAATTCCACCATTCCATGTTCACTGCAGCCAAGGCTTCCCCTGAGCTCCACATTCCCCACCAGTCCTTCCTTGTTGGTGAGAACAAGGTCCAGCATAGCACCTCTCCTTATCAGTTCTTCTATCACTTGGAGAAGGAAATTATCATCAACACATTCCAGGAACCTCCTGGATAACTTGTGTCTTGCTATGTTGTCCCTCTAAAAAATATCTGGGTGAAGTCCCTCATAAGGACCAGGGTTTGTGAACACAAGGCTATGCCTGGCCATCTATAGAGGGCCTCATCTGCTTACTCTTCCTGGTCCTGTGGCCTGTAGCAGATGCCCACTGTAATATCACCTGCCCCTGCCTTCACTTTAATCCTGATCCATAATCTCTTCGTCAGCTCCTCATCCATCCCCAGGTGGAGCTCGATGCACTTCAGTTGCTCACTGACATAGACGGCAACAGCCTCTCCCCATCTACCCTGTCTGTCCTTCCTGAAAAACCTATATCCCTCCACTCCAACACTCCAGTCATAGGTTCTATCCCACCATGTCTCTGTAATGCCAATGAGGTCTTAGCCCTGCAGACATGTGCATGTCTCTAACTCCTCTTGTTTATTCCCCATGCTATTTGCATTTGCACAGAGACACTTAAGTTGGGCTCCTGGTGAAACTGTCTTGTGGGCGTGAGATTCTCTGTGTTGTTCTTCAGGTGGTCTCCTGCTGACCTGTGTTCCTTCTCACGCTCTGGGCATCTATTGCTGCCACTGGCATCAGACTGGTAAGAGTGAGACCGATTGAGGTTCCCCTCCCCTGGATTGATGAAAAAACTACCTGTGCTCTCGAGTTCCTTAATAGTACTCCCAGGGCTCTGTAATCCCTCTTGATAACCCCTGAGGCTGCTCCTGGTTGTATCACTGGTGCCCATATGAAACAACAGCAGTGGATAGTAGCCAATGGGATTTACAAGTCTTGATAGCCTCTTGGTAATATCCCTGATTTGAGCCCCCAATAGGCCTCACACCTCTCTGAAGAATGGGTCTGGTTGGCAAATGGGTGCCTCCATACCTCTCAAAAGACAGTCTTCCACTCTATAACCCATAAATTGCACAGTAAAGAGATCTAAGTATGAGGAGCATTTTGCATTTCATTGAAATTAAGCCAGCATTGGAATGGAAGAGACAATTATCCAGCCATATACAAAACCATTACCCAATAGTTCACAATTGAAGGTGCATAATTCTTACTCAGATGAAATTCTTAGAGACAATTTTAGGTAAATAAAATATATTTTTCTGATACAGAATTTAACAGCTGTCTTTGCTTAGCATTTTGATTTGCTTTTCTTTCTGTCCTAAAGTGAACAAAATATGTTGAAAATTTACATATTAGTGTCACAGAAATGTATTTTTCTTGGCATCCCATATCCTGTTTCCTTCTTTTCCAAGTCTGCTGTTCTCAGCTTCACAAGTATAGCAATCCCCCAGCTGCATCTGATAATTCTCATCTCAACAACCACAAAAGAGAAAAAATTAAAAACTCTCTGCAAAAATAATATACCCATTTTCATGCCAAATTTAAAAGAAAAATAAGTAAATGAACAGCTGGACTACGGTAAGTGATTTTTGACTAGTTTAAAGGAATTTTATATACAATCTTTTCTAAGTATTTCCTCCACACCTGCAGCACCCTCTTTTTCCTCTGTCTCCCATTCTGTTCTGACTGAGGATGATGATAACATGGGATCCTGAATCATCAGCTAGTATGGGAAAACAACCTATTTTGCAAGAAGAAGAGTTACTTCTACTTTTTGATTTGGTGCCTTCCTCCTCTTCTTTTTTTGATGATGAAAAATCCCAAGGCTCTAATGAATCTTGGTATCAGAAAAAGGAAGATTTTTGCCATGGAGAAATAGTTTATATTTCAATAGTACTACAAACCAAACCTTTAGTGTAGATCAGGTTATTTTCATTTATGTCACTGGAATTCACAAGTTCTTTCCTATATGATATTTGGGAACAAGAAGAGAAGATGCCTGATTAGTAAAAGTGTATCTATAAAGAAGTATTTTTCTAATGAAAAAATTAATAAATGAAATTATTTCATATGACCATGCACCACTTGGTGCTCTCACTAAGAGCTATGAAATACATTCAAGATATTTCTACAGCCTCTGTTGTATTACCACACAGAACCTACTATTCTTCTCCCCCAGTAAACACAGAAGTAAACATTGAACTTACTGAAGATCCACACATTTTAATATTTTAAAATAGTAAAGTGAGATTAAGTGCATAATGAAATTATGCAAACCAGTAGACCTCTGATGGCAATGCTCTAAATTCTGATGCTAAGATAATAATGTATTGTGAAAAGCAGATTATGACATTATTTTTAAAAATAAAAAAGGCTTGAGAGAATCAATTACCACAAACCATGGGCACTATGTACTACAGGAAATAATAAATTTTGGTATTCACTGAAAATAAAGCTGATGCAACCTGTACTTTTGTTTTCTTCTTCTACACACTCTGTCACAATATTACTTGATAAAGTATTGTTACTTTTGTTGATTGCTAAATTTCTCAAACAATGAGACCAGCATAGCCGCTCCCCTAATTGAACAATTTATCAAGACTCTTTGCCTTTTAGAATGAGTGTTCTAAAGGACAGACAAAAAACAGAGTCAGTGAAAACTACTTACACGATAAGACACACATAATACTAGTTTTCAATGAACAAACTGGAAGCAATGAAGGTGTGCAGATCTTCAAATGCCATTTGACTGACATTTCGTCACACTTCATTATTCAAGTGTCAGGAAATAAATAAGTGAGTTTTATCGACTTTATGTTAACTCACACTAGCAGTTAATTTACTCTGACAGCTTTGCATTCTGGAGTATTACAGCAGTGTTTGTATTCAGGGATGATGAAAGCTCCTTACCCCACCCCCACACCACACCCCTATTAAATTTCAAACACTCAAACATTTTGGTTTCTTCCATACTTTTCCTGTAATTTCAAAAGATGGAAATTTCTTGCAGCACAGTAAATACGAAAGTACATGCACATGTCTGCATTACATACTCGCATTCAGCACATTTTCAGACTTGACAGTGTTGGCATAAGAATTCACAGCAGAGAGTCTTATGTAGATTTTGTTAAATTGTGGTGTCAAGTGGGCCTATCTCTATGAGGGTTCAGAACATTGGTCAACAAAACTTCTGAAAACAGGTAATAAAATTTAAACCACTTACCCACAGTGTGAAAGATTAACACTGACATTGGGAAGTCTCCTGCCAAAAGCAGAAGTTCTGGCAGTTACGTATAATAGAACAGATATCCTTTGGTTTTGGTTTAATCCTTAGCAGTTATTCTTTTCCATTGTTTGCAGCTCCTTTGTACTGGAGAGAAGAAAAGGATTCAGTTGTTTTGTGTATAAAAGAGAATGGTAGTGAGGAAAACCGTACAGGTTGTCTCACATCAAATGCAAGGGCAGAAGGAAGCGGGTGACAGGAGTCCCATTTGATTCAATGGGGCTGGAGTGCAGCCGACCCAAAAAGAGCTTATACTGCTCCAGCTCACCAGCAAGATCTGCCTAAATGTGGCTTGGATTCTGCTGAAAACCTGGCAAGTCATGAAAACCGTCCTAGTTGTGGCACACCACTTGCTTCCATTTACTTCTTTGTTTTCTCAATGTCTTTTCCAGAACGGGTTTGATTGTTTTATGGCTTTGAATATTGGTTTTGTTTGCTTGTTTGCCTTATTTTTTGAAAGTTTACCTTTTGAAAAAGAGAAATTGCTTTGTGAAAATGCAAGAAAGACTAGAAGTTGAAAATAGTGTTTGGAAAGTGAGAAACCACCTTCTTGTGAAGTTCGTTTTCCTTTCTTTTCAATGCAAAAGTTTCTTCCCTCCACTTTCTGTAAATTGTTCTGAGTCATGAATTATTTCAGAGGAAGAAGAATTGTTTGGAAAACACTCAGATACTTTTAAACTTGAAAAGATAGTAGATTTAATCAAATGTATGAATATGTCCATAACATCACTGTTGCTTTGCCATCAGAATAAAAGCAAAACACATTTGTTGTTTTTCAGAACATGTGAATTCTTAAAAGTTAAAGTTTATCTTACCTTGACTTCAGCATTTTATTTGAATTATTCTTATAGTACCACCAGGTTCCAGCCTTATTCACTACCAGCTGAATCAATTACCTTTCCTGATAAAAAAAATTTCCAGTGTTTCAGGTTTTAAAATATGTGATTTCACCAAGGCAACAGTTTCTCACTTCATAGCTAGAATCCTTTTTAAATTACTACACACTCCATTCTCCTTCTCTATAAAGAAATGCAATTTAGTGAGAGTAAGTTTGTTAAATTAGAGAAGTAGGTGCATCAGATACTAGTAAGATTTTTTTAAATGCTGTGTTATGAATAATGGCAAATGTATGCATACTGGAGAACGGTCTTGAAATCAGATATAGTATATACATGTAACACAAGAAAAATTATAAAACAGTTTCTTCTAAAAATGCTCCTCATCCAATGGAGAAAAAAAAGCCTGTATCCTTAACCAAACTGAATAGGCAAACCTTTGTTTACTGTTTAAAAGTTTCTTTGCACCTGACATTTCTCCCTCCTCCTCTGAAGTGGAGGTTAAAGGTCATTGAGGGAGTAAGAAGTAGCACTAAAGAAATTTGAGGAAATTTGCACAGCCAAGCAGTGATGCTGTGCAGTCTTCATCAAGACCTAACAGGATAAAGTCTGAGGAACCTGGTCTGAGCTTGTAGCTGAACTTGCTTTGAACAGAACATCAGACCACAGACCTTCTCAGGTCCCTTGCAGTCTAAATTGTTCTGCAATCTATGATTATATTACCTATATTTTTCTGATACAAGTTTTATTTTTCGAGGGCATTAATAACTTTCTGAAGATGATAGCTGTCACTAAAAAGATACTTTCAGGCAGTTCCCTGGTGTTTACCTCACACTCTCAGATGTTTAAAATTGAAGGCATCCGTTGTTTGGAATTGTATGTTATAGCATTACATAGAGACTTAACTTATGCACAATTACAGAAGCTAACAATACTGTTAGTGTTCAGATGTGTAAACCCTAATTAAGATTTCTATGCTCACCTTTCACTTTTCTTATTAAATCATGAAGATGCTGGGATGGATATAGCTACCAAGACCTAGGGAACCTTAAGCAAAAAGGTCATTTAGATCGCATTTGCTTTTTGTCTTTTCATCACAGTAGATTGCCTCAGTTTTTGTCATAGAGGCTTTTGGTGTTTCAGGCATCTGGAATGATTGAAGTATACAAGAAATAGTTCAGTTCTCCATTATGTGTTAAGTCCCTCATACCTGACGACCACAGAAATTCCAAGACTGCTCCTAATAGCCCCATGAAACATAGACACTCCCAAAATCCTGGCTGGGGTAGGACACTTCACTAAAGTGAAATATAGGTAATGCACACATCCTCTGATTCCCTGTCTCTTGCTGAGGAGGTCTTTTGAGCAGGGAAGATATTGCTCCGCCTTGCTACACATTGAGTGAGTTCCCTTTTACTCCTCCTTGGCTGAGATTGCTCTGGAAATATGTCAGAGGCACTACATACAGCTGACAGAAAAGTGATGGCATTTTATTTTTCATTTCTGGCTACTTTCTCAATGTTTATAAAGGCAGCCATAGTTTAGTCCAATAATTGTGCAGGGCAGCCCCCAGCCTGGAAATTGGAAGCTATTAAAATAGAGAAAATATTTGATCTTGTTTGCAAATAGGAAAACCTTCTCTGTTTTTGTCTGAGGTAGCACATCTGCAGTTGGCAATGAAACAATGCCGCTTTAAACTATCTGAAGTGCTGGCTTTGACAGTGCTTTGTAAGCCACTTCATCTCTTGGTGTCAAACCGTGCATCAGAAACAGCAGCACTGAAAAAACAGCTGATGTCTCTATTTCTTATGCCAACCAGAGGATGCAATGTCAGATGCAACACTTGTTTTATCTCAAGTCTGGAAAGATGTTTGATCTCTGTCTCTTTGAAATACTAGGTTTTACCATAATTTCCTGTTTTCTCTATGTCCCATAACCTGGATTGTTATCTTAACTAGAAAGGTTGTGGGAGAAACAAGGATGTGGCTCACATCCAGGTAATGACATAGCTTTTCTGAATCTCTCAATGTCTGGACCTGAGATCTGTGTTCACACAGATCAGGAAAATTTTCTTCATTAAAAGTATATTTCTCTATGTTGGCTTTTCTTCACTAGGAGACAGATGTTACTTAGGTATCGCTCTGATTTGAGCACCTATTGTCAAAATTTTAATCTCAAAACCTACATACTGCTGCTGTCTAGAGATGCCTAAAGGTCTAAGGGAGCTTTTATTTCTGACATAAAACTTCAACAGGGAGCTGATTTTTTTCTGCTTAGGGAAGGTTGACTATAGAAAGAAGACAGCTACTAGCAGTGTCCATTTTGACAAAGTTCAGTTTCACTGGGCAGCTTCAGATTCTGGGGAGCTATTTCATGCCAAAAATATTTGTTTAAGTGTTTCCAAAAATGAATATTCTCAAAACTTCCACTCATGACAGTTAAAGAAGAAGAGGAAATGGAAGAAGTTATTCCAGTTTTATTTGAATTGAACCCAATTTTTCTTTTTTTTTTTTCTCTCTGAGCAAGCTTATACTGCCTTCTCTTTCTCAATAGTACTGACGTGCCAGAAAGGAAACTGCAGCAGGCAGAGGCATCACTGAGCTTACAGTGATAACACCAGTAATGCCCACAGTCTACCACATGAAGGAAAGGTCAACATTTGGACACATTTACTAAAATTTATCCAAACTCCTAGCCCTGGACAAGCTGCTTGTAATCCCAAGGTGTTTTTTCCATCAGCTAGCCTGAGCAAAATAAGCCATCTGGGCACTCTGTTCACTGCTGTGCACATCTCCAGCCAGCAGCTAACCTATAATTGTACATAATTGATCTGTCCACTGAAAAGGGGCATGTGCTCTAAACTCACGGAGATTCACCAATTTTGTATAGTAAACACATACCCTGGAAATGTGGTACATTCATAAGCCTAGTTCTCCAGTATAAGCATAGATCAGCATAGCTAATGTGCACAAAAACACTGTTCTTCCTTTTGTTGCTACTCTCAAGCTGTCAACAAACACAAAAATTAATCTAAAATTGTAACGTTAGCACTCAGTTCACTACCAAGAGAGTCATACAACTTGGACAATTCCAATTTCATTTCTAATAAGAATACTTGATTTTCTTTATTTTAGACTGCTTTGACTCATTTCATTCGTGTGTCAATAGTAATTGCAAGTAGCTTTGAAAGCAGCAACAATATAAGGAAATATAAAAGGGATTTGCATCCAGGGTGTTTGCTTGCATCATTTTTCTGTATAATACTATGTAGCATTTGGGAAATGCTCATTTTGTATTAATCTCACAGCAACAGGGTAACAGGGTGCACCTACCTTAGCACTTTAGTTCACAACAGAGAGAGGCTTGTAAAGTAAAACCCCTGAGTATCTCCCCTTACTCTGCTAAATTCACATACCTGAACAGTCTCAGATCATGCAGTCTGGCTGCAGCTAACATGGAAGATAAACTCCAGGAGGTACCTAACAGTTAATGGGCATCCACCTAAAGGGACCAGACTAGGGTTAGTCCAAAGCGTTACCCCTCTCTTTCCTTCTTACTTCCTCAAAACATACATAACGTAGACATCTTCTCCTCAGCACCAAAATGCTTAGCTGTAAAGTCTATGTGTCTATATTACTTACTAACAGAGATGCAGCCTCAGCCAATCTGCCTTTAGCATCTGGCAAATGGGAAGATGAGCAAACAAAATAGCAACAAAGTCACCAAAATGCTGTGAAATAGATTGAAAAGAGAGAAAATGTCATCTCCAAAGTACCATTTACTATAAGCTGGGTTTTTTTCCCTCTGCACTAGCTAGTTTTGCAATTAAGGCATATGCCTTTCTCAGACAATTATTTTGGGTATTATAGAAAGCATTATTATTGCTTGATATTAATAATAATTACTGTTTGAGTTGAGTTGTTGTTAAACTCTTTGAACTGTCTGCTGAGTCTGTTTATTGGGAAAAAAAAGAGCATCCTGAAGACATGGTTTCTTTGAACTGATCTCTGGAGCTTTGATTTGGTGGCAAATATATCCTACCATCTGAGCTTACTGAAAAATGAGCTCTCATTCTATGCAAAGCATTCTCTTAATGCATGAAGATACTTAATTTACTGTATTAGTAACCCAGACTAACAGAGTACAAGGAAATTAGATGGTCTCACCATGTTTTTTAAGCCTCTGTGGGGCTTTGAAATTTTACAGCACTTTTCATATACATGGAAAAAAATCACATATAGTTTATGCTTTAATATTGCCAGAAGTGTGTGACATATATGCACAACATGTTGGTGTAGGGGTTTTCTGAACTGGTCAGCATTCATAAACAGGGCTATATTTTTTCCACCAGTAAATTAAATTTTCCCTGTCACTGAGGCCAATCTGCATAGAATGAGCTGCATCTATGCCTGCAGGTTCATTTAGATTTAGATCAAGGTTGCAAAGGACAACAATCTAATAAAAATAGCTCCAGGAACTCTCAGGAGGTGTTTGGGAATGAGTTAGCCAGCATGGGTCAAAAGCAGACTGGGGACAGAATACAGAGTCACACTGCAATGCCTGGGAACTGTTGCAAACACTGTTTAATCCCCTAATATAGTCATAATCTAGGAGGCTAGTTGCCCCTGATTAAGTGAAATAATGCGTACCATATTCCAGAATTTACTATAAAAAAAACAGAAACAGAAAGATGTATAAAGACATAAAACAAATATAAAAGTGCAGCAGAATTCAATACACAAAGCCCATACACAAAAGACGTTAAAAAAGTCTCACTGAGGAATTTAGAAGTTTAATTTAAGCCTGGTAGGAGATGGAGTTCTAAACAATTTGTAGTTCTAGACTTTATCTCCGACGCCAGTTGTCAACATACTTTTGAAGACCACTCTACAGATCATCTTCGAAGCTAGCTGAGAGTTGTCCTGAATATTTTTGGAATAAACAATCTCTGAGACTGTATCAGCTTCCACACAAAAAAGAAAAAATGCCTCAGCAAAAAAGAAAACACTGCAGTGCTTCATCAGCCTGCTCTTCAGTCATTGACAGGGACAAAAAGCATCAGGAAGAGAAGAGACAGCCTTAGCTGATGCAGTCTCTTCTGAAAAGCTGCTGCTGCGGCTGTTTCAGGTGCTGGGGTTACAGCTGTGTCTGCTGGTGACAGTGAAGGTGACTGAGAAGGGACTAAAAATATAAATGCCCAGGGGAACATGCTAAGCATTTGACCTGCCTGTCTCTCCAGGGAAGCTAACATTAGTACAAATTGATCCAAACACTTGTGCTGAAAGTGAATGAGAGTGAGAACGGGGCAGAATGAGGCAAAGCATCTGGTCAGAGCCTGCCAGAAACAGCTGAACCTTTGTTTTGAGGGTGAGACATAGATTTACACTTGTGGCAAGGATCATGGCGGAAGTAGAAACAGGGGTTGAGGAAAGAGGGAGGAAAAGTGGAGGGACACCTCTGGACATGGCTCCTCACCAGCTAAACTACAGAAACAGCAGGAACAGAGACTTGTCAGCCAGGCTGTATGTGCAGGGGAAATCCATATTAACCATTTCCCATTCTTAGGAAAGTGGGAATGTGGGAAGGTAAAAGCACAGTGTTCCCCCAGGGTCACTCCATGGATGGAGGTATGCACGCAGATAGACAATATGAAAAATAACCAGATCTGAAGAGACATTTCCAAATGAGAGGTGCTGGATGTTAGGTGCCTTACCAAGGAATCATTACAATACAGTGGTTTAATGTGCATTTGTCCTCCTGTTCTCATACAAAAAAAAAAAAAAGGTTGAGGATCCTTTCCTAAGACAGGATCACTTCCCAACTGTTTTTTAAGTCCTTTTTGAAAAAAAACCAAGGATGTAGATCTCATTTACCTGCCCAATCCAATATTCTCCTACTCTTAGATCAGACCTTTCTAATATCTAATCTGAACACCCTATCTACAGTTTAAGACCAGCATTTTTCATCCAATCACTCATGAACAGAAAATAGAGTTTTGAACAGTTTTTAATTAGCTGGATTCTTCTGTTCTTCTTCAGATGACTCTTTTTCATATTTGGAATAAAATTCCCTTCTGACATGGCTTGCTGATAACAGTGAAAGTCCAGACAGAACAGCTTTCATGTAGCTATACTTGAGAACAGAAGAAAGAGGCAGCACAAGGAGAATGCCATCAGGAAATACGCACATGGTACCTAAATGGACAATCATCTTCTGCACTCTCATCCTGGACTTGTCAATGGCTAGGTATTAAATGAGAAGGACCAATTTACCAAGTCCAAGAGGAGGACTGTGTAGAGAACTGCAAAGGCTTGTTTGTGCAAAAATGCTGTAAACCTTCTGTTTACTACAAGTCAATAAGCAGAAACATAAACCTCCACTGAGCGATAGACCTCCACCAAGTGACTGGCGTTCAGACTACTGATAGTATATATGTGGAAGAACTACAGCTATCAAAACAGCTCCAGTGACAGACACCTTTAGGAGTCAAAAATGCTGAGCTTTGAATGGAGCTGTAAGGGCTGCCTCAATATAGAATTAGCATATGCTCAGACAAACCTCGTTCAATGTAAGCTCTCACTTTGTGGCAGTGATGGTGGAAGAACCTGTCTTTGTAATGGAGAGGTGAATAAATTATGGAGTGCTATTCAATCAAAATTCAAGCTGGCTGGCTTACTGGCTTGGGAAATTCATCACAAGTAGCAAACACTTTGCAGGAGTTTCCAAGGCAAAGAAAGGGGTCTTGAGTCAATGAACTCAAACCTGTTTGAGAAATAGGTTATGTTTCCATCACAGAAAACCCTATTTGGGAAGGGCAGATGAAAAGAAAACAGAGAAACAATATTTTAAAAAGTGATCCAAAAGTGAGATGCAGCTGACTAAGTAATGCATGGAAGATGAATTAGCATGTGATAAATTCCATTCATAGATTCTTCAGGCACATCTTTAAAGATAAGACGGAGATCTTTGCATAATGGTGGACCAAATTTCAAATCAGGGGCTGGTTTCATCAAAGGCATAACAGGTAGATAGATTTCCATATAATGAATGCATTTCTATTCATTAAATTCTGCAAGCAGAGAAATAATGAGTGCTCATTATCAGATACTGATATTTATAGAAAACCACCACATTGTAGGGAAAATATATAGCTCAAATCAATATTTATGAAGGACTGTTTTTCTATAAATGGTGAAAAACTTTGCTTTTTTATCATAACTTCCTTGTTTAATTATCGACTTCTGCATTTTAATCAACAAAAATTCACTGTGTTTGTTAGCAACCAAGTAACGAAAGTGCTCTACTCATTATTCCTTTGAGGAATCCATTCCCTTGTTGGATAACTGCAGTTCCCAGTACTGCACATATACATTCTGTCCTGTATTTACTCTTTGCTTTGGTGTTCATGAAAATGGTTTTTAGTGTATCAAAAAAAAATAAATAAAATGCAGCTGTGACATTAAGAAATGGAGGCTAGAGAAAAATATTTTCAGGCAGAAAAAAATGCTTTGACCAGATCAGGCCTGGGTTTTTTTATTCTTCTTTTCCTGAAAAATAATGTGATTGAAAATGACCTTTAGGTAGCTATTATCATCCAAAGTGAAAACAAGATTATTCAATTAATACTTTATACAGTACAAAAATGTTGGGCTATATCATGGGATTTAAATCTTATATTCAATACACACAGATTTAATATTCATGCAAGTAAATCCTGTGGGTGCAGAGTAAAACACAAACCATGGTATTTAATGAGATTCTCTATCTGAAAAACGTGGTTATGGTTAAACCCCCCTCTCCTTTACAAGAAATCTAATATTTGATTTAGGTTAATGATGCCTCTTCCCAAATTAATCTTCTGTCTTTAATTATTCAATTCTTCAGCATTACAGAAACCATTCTAATTATTCCCATCGCTCAGGAGCAAAAATTATGCTTAAATTTAAAATCACTTTAATGGGGACCATATTATTCTCATGTTCATTTGACTATTTAGGATTTCACCTCTGAGACAAAAAAAGGTTCACTGCAACCAACATCTCCTTTATTAAAATTATCATCTTTGCATTTTTACTAGTAAATTCATAAGAAGCAAAGCAGACCACTCTTATTAGATTCTGCCCCCACCTTTCCACTAGTAAATCCCACCCCTCATATTATCTTCTTATTTGTATTTTTTAAAGTTTTATGATACTAATATTCTTTTATGATCTATGCGGGTTATCAGATGGCAAGGTTTTATGCACCTTTTCTGATGAATTGCGATGGAGAAATGAAGATTGCTGGTTTTTTCAGGTAAATAAAGCAGCATGTGTGAGAGTGCAGTATTGAATGCTATTTGTTTTCACTGTTATTTCAAGATGCCAGAATATACCGTGTAAATATAAGTTCTAAATGTAGTAGAAGGACACTTAGAAAGGGAAGAGAGAAAAATATTTTAGAGAAGTTCCTATTGCTTTATACTAAATTTATTCATTTTTATCATCTGAAGAGTGCTTGAATTTTAAGACATGGAATTTCCATTTAGCTCATTTCATTTTACTCAGTATTTTTGTCTCATTTGGGGACCTACTGCTGTTTTCAAAAGTCAGATTCTATTCTGATTTCCTTTGTATTTTGGAAGTTACATCTACCAACTCCCAGCACTGACTCATTCAAAACTTGATTTTGATCACAGTCAGGCTGAAGACCTTCCTACACACAAGAAATCAGGTGGCACTGAGGCACTATTCTTCCACTACAAGACAGACATCCATAATCCCAGGACTTCTTTGCTGGGATGAGGGTGGACATGACTGTTAATAAGTGAAATATTTATAATAAAGTACAATAAAAAATCTAAGCAGTTTCTTCGTGAAAGTAGAATAGGTAAAATAGAAAGTCCTCCTGACCAGTATGGAGTCCATGGCTTCCATTCTACCTGATAGATTCAAAAGCTAAGCAGGTTTACTGTGGCCATAGGTGTTTACTGTGACATAGGTGATACTGCTTATACATTGACTGTCCTTCTGAGGACATGATATGCTGCTATGTATTGTTATAAGTATGAACAAGCATGCCTGGTACATCAGGACACAAGCCAGACACCATCATCTTGAGAAGACGTGAACTAATATCTCACTGCTTGCAAAACACAAACTGGAAAAGGATTATGACTCTGGGTTGGTCATCACCCAACCACAGATTCCTCCACACCTTTTTTCTTTCCCATTTCCCCACTGATTGCTTCTTGCAGTCTCTTACATACTCAGCTCACATTTTGAGACAGGCTAGTGAATCCGTTTCAACCCCTCTAATCATGTGCCCTGTTAACATCAAGCTGAATAGAAGGAATATGCAGTTTTCCTTCCCTGAGTTCACTCTCCAGACAGAAGTCCTAGTGGGAGTGTCAGTTGATATCATTAGGACTGAATTTTCACTAATTGCATCATTATGTCCATTTCCACAATATCTGGTATTCTCAAAAGTATTAGAAACACATGAAGGTTCAACAAAAGAAGCAATACCTTCCTTGCCTCATCATAACTTCTTCCTTAAATAGATTAAATTTTTTCTTAGATTAAATCAGGATAATAACTTTCTTGGGGAGCATTACCGATAATAATCAGATTTCTCAGGGGAAGATACTGATAATTAAATATATCAGGGCTGGACCTCTATCTGACATTCACAGATACTGTAGCTGAAATCCATTGGAACTGGGATAGTTCAGCAGGTTGCTCAGCTACATTAATCTTTTTTAAAAAATATTTTGTTTGTCTGGAGCTTTGCTGGAAGGCTGGGGGTTTTTTTATTGCTTGTTTGTTTTTAAGATAAAACATACCCTGTTGACAAGAAATAGTTGCCAATTCTGAATTCATTTATTAATCACACATTAAACATTGCCTGGCATTTGAAAGTTTAGAAAACATGGAGTGTTGATGCTAATAAGGAAAGGGTAGTGCTCAGAACCCACTTGGGACCATAAAAAAAAATATCATCACTGCGGTTGAAATAGCAGCGTTGCTGCCATGAAGCTAATCATATCATCTGATGGTTGGTCTCAAAATGTTTAGAAGAAGCCAAAGGATCAGATGTGAGCACTTCTCTGGATTATTATCACCTTGGAGTTAGCTACAACCACATATTTATCCTTGGATCTCTAACAACATGGTAACACCTGATCTGATACACATTTAAAACTACCTTTCATCCAGTTCTTAAATGTGGACTTATTGATTTGATAGACTATAATAACAGCCCTCCCTGTCTTGTCGATGCGTATGTATGGGCTCCTAAGAGAATTATTGATCCTTTAAACTCTAATAGATCTTGCATGCTTATGAACTCTTTCAAATATACACTATTGACCTGTATGTCTGCACTTTGTATATGTGAATTATTCTTAAGGAACCTTTAGAACATTAATTATTGACAACTAATTATATCACTGTAGAACCTCTGGAGATCTCAGCTTCTACTCTCAGAACAGCTGTCTTGAATGCACACATAGAAACTCTCATTTAGGTATTGTGTTTCAATTTTTCAGGAGAGATCTCAAATATAAGACAAGTCCTGTCTACTAAAGATTTGCGCTCTCTCAGTGTTTTAATGCAGTGTCACATGAGTCTTTGTTGGAGCTCAGCACACTAAAAATAACTCATACATAATCACAGGTTATAACACACAACCAGCTTTTCCTTTCCATACTAATGACTGATTTGATTTACAGATTAAAAAAAACTGTACAATGGGCCTAGTGGCAGGCAAGGACGTGATGGTTAACACATGGCCTAGCAACAAGCATTCAAACCTGCGGTCATGTTCCCCTAGCAGACAGGCTCAGGCAGGGCTTATCTTTTTAGGGCCCCATATGGACTCACTGTGTAAACTGCCTTGGTTGCTTATCCCCACAGCTGGCTCAGCTGGGCCAGTACTTGCAAAGCTATTTGCCTAAAATATAGGTTTTGGTGCAGAAAGTTAAAAAAGGAGAATTCTCTAAAAAGCGTACTTAAGAAAACTACCGTTATTCTACAGATCGGAAACATTATGTCCTTTTGTTTCTGGTGCTTCCAGGACTTTTTTTTGGTCCAAATTTTATTCAAGTGAGTGTTACTGGAGTCAACTCATTTCAGCAGCAGCCTGCACACCAGTTCCTTATGATTTTTTTCTTATGCAACCAAATTCAATGTCATTTTCAAAAAGACTCAGTACTTCACACAAAACCACTAAGCATTAGGTTCCATTTGAATTTCATTGTCAATGTGGACATTCAGTGTAAAAAAAAGCACACAATATTTCCTAAAATCCACATGTTTTGAAAAATGTCAATTCTGAAAGATTTTTGTTTAAGAAAAAATGAAACTAAAACACGTCAATAATATCCGTGGGTTTTAAATCAAATGTTTCTCTTTTTGCTTCAAAATTACTTTTGGGAAATTGATTTCTTTTTACGCAAAGGAAATTAAAAACACAGAAGTGCTGCATGATTAACTTCTGAATGAAACAGTTTCAATTATTCTGAAATTTATTTTTTCAAGCCAAAAATTTTTTCAGTCTTATTTCATGGGAAATTCAAAATTTTTTTGTTCTGGTTCCTGCTCCAATGAAACCTAAATGTTAGCTAATACTTATATTTTTGGTAGTACAACACAAATCTGCTTACCAATATGCAAAACACTCTTCATCCAATGAATCGTACATGCTGTCCTCACTTGAGACTTGAAGGACAAAGCTCTTCCTTACGAAAAAATTAATATTGTGCAAAACACAACACAGGAGGTAGGAAAGCTCACTTTACATTAAGCTGTTGTCAATGTCCTCACTCACAACATGACAGCCCTGCACCTGATTGTTCCTTTTTCTGCCTAAAGAATTTCAAAATCTCTGAGGACAGCATCTTAAATATCGTGCCAACACCAATGTCAGTCCTTCCTAAGGCAGGGCCCTGCTCCTTTGAAATTTCCCCAGCAGCTCTCTCACCTTGCACTGACCTCAGAGAGTCACTGGATAAGCTGTGATAAGCCATCTCCTTTGGGAGGACTTGTGCTTGTGCTCTAACAATTTTATCTGTGGATTATTTGTTGTAAACTGCATAAACTGTTCTTGGATTAGGGACTGAGGTCAGGTCTCACAGCTCCCACATAAGAATTATATTCCCTAGGATACTTCAAGAGCTTAACCTTCTGGTTCAGTGGTCTAGAAACTCGCACTCCCTGCAAACTCTAAAGACTAGAAGAAAGTAGCTCTCTAACCAGTCAGTGACATCCAATGATGCTGTTTAGCATGACACACTCCCTAGAAAGGTTGTGTCCCTTTAGGAGGAGAAGCACTTGCCCCATCTCTCCCAGAACCTCTTTTATGTCAGGAAACTTATGCAACTGGTTTGTATTATAAAGGCTTTTTTAAAAAGAAAAGCAGCAACTGCTTTTCATGTAGGTCTGAATCTGAGAGGTAAATCTGGAAAACGAACACAAACAGAGTCATCCATGTCATACGCACAGTAGATCAGTTTGATCTCTTGCCATATACACGTAAAAGTCATTTTATTCTTCACTAGCAAAAAACTAAGGCATCCAAGTTTCTTCATGGTAAAGCAACACTCATGCAAAGGACTTTGGATTGCAGTTTTAGAAGTATCTAGATCTTGTTCAAATAGATTGGTGTGTCTTTGCTCTTGGAGAGAAAGTCTATATAAGAGAAAATTGGTATAAATAAATGTCCATGTTCACTCCTTTGTCTGAGAGTTTAAACCCCAGTATGCAACTGTTTGAGTTTGGTTGATACTGCAGTATCTGCAAATCGTTTAAGACTTCTTCCCTTCTTTCTAAAGACTTCTAAAACATCTAACTGAAAAATAAAATTCTTAACCCTTATATCTCTTATTTAAATGTGGGAGAGCTGAAGCATTTTAGATCTTCCCAGCAAATATAATCCATCTCAGTTAAATGTCAAAGCAGCATTATTTAAACACTTGGTATGACACCTTAGATAGGCACAGAATTTTATAGTAAGGAAACAGTACCTGCTCTAAATACTGTGAAGTCCAAGATCATTTCTCCCTGGATGTGCTTCCATATGAATATATGAACTCTTACTGGGGTCAAATCAACCTCAAGGATAGACAGAATGGTAACCACACAAAATAAAGTTACCTAGAGCTGAGAACCCCTTTTTATTGGTGATTTCTAAGCATTTCCAGCCTGGGTTTGAATTCTCTCCTGTGTACTGCATACAGGGAAGAGACACCTGGAATTCTGTCTGGTCTAGAGAATCAAACAAAGGAACATGCGCCAAAAGATTTCCCCAGGGGTCTGCTAACTTCCCAGCTTCTGTGCAATTCACAGCACAGCTGAGACCTGCTCCAAGGGGGTCCTCTGCCATTACAGTTGCTGAAGTTTAGGCAAATATGAATGAAATACTGCATTTTTCCCTGTTTCCAACGTCAGACATCAAGCGGCCAGCGGAAAATTGTTAACCTGTGGCAGGAGACTGGCCATTTAATGAGGTCATGCACACCCGAAAAAAAGATCTCCCTCTAGGCATATTGTGACTGCCTGCAACCCTGGGACTCAGCACATTCTTTTCACCAGGTGATTCAAAACTTCATTGCGAGAGCCAAAACCCCGAACTTTGAACATTTTCTAAGAAAAAATATTATGGACTTTTGGTGAGAACAATCAGAAAGTGCTCCTACCAAACCAGTCCCCAGAACACCCTTAAAGCTTCCTACGCCAAAAGCTGCCTTCCGTGCTTTATCAGTCATTCATCTCACCTCATTCTGTGAAGAAAGTGTAACAGCAAATTTCTGTAGAAGACAAGTATCTCAAAAGATATAAAAGACAGTATGCATTAGAGCTCTTCATTAGTAACTTGAAGGTGGAAGAACATGGAGCAAGACCCTTCGTGGGGGGAAGTTTTTATTCCCATGTAGAGAAAAAAATTTGAGAGAGATATCCCAGCACCAAAGAGTGCAGTTTGTGCTGAGGTGCTGGCAATGCAGTTCCACCTTCAGCAACATAATAAGTCAGTGCCAGCAGCAGCAATGGGGAACTTGTTGGCAAGTCTAGTCCAATGCACTGGTGATTAGAGGGTCCAAGGGAAAAATGAGCTATAGTTTTTCTAGCTATCCCCACAGCAAATGACATCTAGAAGGAAGAGTATGAAGAAAAGTGGACAAAAGCAGAAACTGAACACATCTTGTAGGAGCTGCCTGCAGCACGTTCACAAAGTATTGGGCAGACAGTGCATAGGATCCCAAGTCACTACTAGACCAAACTTACATTTTAATTCAAATGCACCCTTACCTCCTTCTCTGTTATTTTTCAGCAGACAGCAACATACTGTCAATCCCTAATTATGCGTGTAAGTAATAGAGCATTTCCTGGGGATTAATGACCAGCTGGGAAGAATCGGGCGGTCTGAAGTTCAATCAGAGGCTATTAAACATACTTGATCATTTAACCACTTGAATGCTCCTGAGTATATGGTGTCCATGTGGTAGGACACATTGTCAGATGCTTCCACCTTTACCAGAAAAATTGTTATGAGTCATCAAAGTGATGGGACTGGTACTTTAATGAAATGTTGCTGCATCTCCCACGGCAGCAATGAAGCTGTGGCAGAGGACAATAAAGATCCACTGAAAATGCCCTGTGCCATATTCATTATTGCTGTTATAAAACTAAAATGCTGGGTAGGGGAATAAGTATAGTAGGCCAAAGTTACACTGCAGTAAATGGGGAATAACACCATTAAAGACAATGTAATTTCCCTATACTGAGATTAGAATCACCCATTGCTGATTTGCTTGGGTGATGTTATATTTTTGTAATTTGTAATATGTGTCCCCAACTGTCACAGTCACAGGTCCTATTGCTCTGGGATCTGTGCACAGAATAAATACCTAGTCCTTGCCCCAGAGAGTTTACAGTACAGTTTTAAGAATCCTTTGCTGAACACCTCTGAATAATTAATTCACTGTAACCTACATTAGCCATTTCAGTTTATCTGAATTATTCTACAGCACTCTACATAGCTGATAATCATCATTACCTTTTAGAGTAAAAAGCAAGTAGCAGTAAGTTTGCTTCATGGAGCTTTGAATAGCTGAATGTTAAAGAGCTTATTAAAGAACAAATTGCTAACAGAAAATTGTATTCCCCACTATCTCTTATTTTTGGGGAGTGGGCAGGAAGCCACTATGAAATTGCAATGCATAAAAAAGGAAGATTACTTTCCTAATGCTTGAGTTTAGGGAGGAGGATAGGCCATATAATGAAACATTTGATGTTTCTACTGGAATGTTTAGATCAGAAGTTAGCACAGGAGACAACAAGCTAAATTCTGATCCCAGCTGACATAATTTTATATCCTCAGCATTTCCACTGAACTCAGTGTAATCATTCTGGATTTGCTCAGGTGATAATTGTATTATAATATGGTCTCTATATACGCAGGTTTACTACATGACATTTCAGAAAACTTATGAAAGCTTTTTCAGAGAAAGATTAAAGGCCCTGGGGTACCTCTATTTCACAAGTCAAAGTCTAAATTTTTTCTGGGCTCAGAACTTACCTGACGTAAATTCAGCCTCAGAGTAAATGTCTATAGCCAAACTATGAAATTTTGTAAATAACAGGGAGGTTAAGGGTAGACAGTGTCCTTGCCTTTACAAGCAAAGAGAAGGATACTGCAGAGCTTGCTATGGAATGATTTTTATCACTTTTCAAAAGGACATTTCTTTAAACTCATTACTTTTTAAACTCCGCTCAATTTTAGCATCTTCATTGCTAAAGACATTCTTGCAAATAAAAAATAATAGTCAGTTCTGATTTTGCTACACTTAAGCCTTGTTAGAATTATTATCAATTTTAGGGTCAGCTCTGCCATAACAACTTAATTCTATGTTCATACAGCCAGAAGTAATGATCCTACTGTTTGCTATGATGCACCCATAGATCTTAGCTCCTTTGATTTCAGCTAGCAGTCAAACTCATAACTGTGAGGACCTGGCAGTGACTGTATGCTTTGTAGTCACGTACTTGCATTATTCCATGCTCTACCTATGCAGACACCTGTCAGGTCATTGTCTCTAAACCCGCACACTGGACCTGTCCACTGGGCTATGATGAGGATGAGCCCATCTCTCCCTTCATTGCCTGCCTTGAATGAATGGTGATTTCTGCAGCACACTTCATACCTTCTCATTACTTTAGGAGTTTCTGTAGCCAAGCAAAATCCCTATGCTGTATCCCCAACACAAGCTATGGCTGATCTGTTACCATAAAGCCATCCACTTCCCTGGTATGGGGACATGAACATCCTTATAATTGTTCATTCTTTCAGTGAATTTTTCAATATGTTTTGTTTCAAGAGGTTCTCTTTTATCTCCTCATGGTCACATTATATTTGAGGTAAGCAGCTGCTGCTGAGAGACCTACACTTTGACTCTCTGACCTGGTGTTTACACACTGGAGAAACTGTTAGAGGTTATATAGCCCCAGTCTCTCCTAGTGATTTTATCTTATAGCATTTCGGACAGTCATTGTTAAAACTTACAAAATCGCACTTACTGTAATGGAATTGAAAGAGTTAGCAGACTGGAAAATGGAGGGCAGCTCTCTCACCCAAAAAGAGAAGAAATATTGTATGGTTTCATTTTGTTAGTTTGTTTTCTGTTTGTGGAGATTTTTCTTTTTAATTTTCCTAATGAACCTACACCAGCTGCCTGAATATTACAGAGTCTCAAAGAAAATTGCAATTTCGCTAGCATGTACTGATCTTATACTGTGTTTTAAGTCTAGTCAGTGTGGGAAATGGTAATTAAAATCACCATAAATTAATTGCTCTGTTTTCCGACAGTACAGAGAAAAATTAGTATTGCATATAACAGAATGCAGCACAATTCATGAAAAAGGTGTAGGTATGTGTACTAAGTGACCTCTATCTTTCTCTTTCGTCGGGAGAATTATTCATTAGCCAGGAAAATTTACATTCTAAAATCAGTTCTCATTGCTATGTTGTGCTTCAACAGTCATCTTACACGTAGTTCCTGATGCCACAGGTACTTATATGTGCTTAATTTTACTCACAAGAATGATTCGAGTTTCTTTATTGGGGCCATTCCAGGAACATATCTTTTCCACAGAAGAGTAACAACAGCGTATCAGATCTTGCCAGATTTGGTCAACAGTTATAATCTATGATTTTGTTTCACTAAAGCAGAGAAGACAGTTTCAATCTACCTCACCTTACCTAGAAAAGTTCTGTCCACCATGCATACTTTTGGTTCTGCCTGCCACCTGTGTCTGCTTCTCATTCTGCCCCATACCCACCTGGAGAAAGGTTGAGGCTGTTTGTAGTTTCACCATCTTCTGTTGGGCAAATTTGCAATCTCACAAATCTGCCCTGCGATTTCCTCCAGTGAAAAAAAAACCAGTGAAAATGAAAGATGAATTCAGACACAGAAGTAAGCCACATGTGTAAATTAACTTGATTCATCATAATAAGGCTGACAGAGAACTGCTAAAATTGGCCTCCTCAAACCAGCAATTAAAGATTTATTCTGCTCACAAACACACTTATTAAAGTATTATGCAAAGTATCCACATTTTACTGATTATCATGATAGATTGCATTAGAAATGTTTAGGCTAAAATACCCACCACAGGCATAAAGGCTGGGTTAGTTAATCATATTGCTGGACTTGTACAGATTAATCTCCTGACATGGTTTTATTGGGAAGTGTAAGGCTAAATTTCCATATCAAAACTTTAATTTTCCAAAGCACAACAATTAGTTGTCCCTCCCTTTTACTTTACCCTGTCAAGTGTTTGAATTAAACAAACAAACAACAAACAAATTATAAATAATTAATCAATTCAGGAGAAATTTGTAGAATTTCATGAGAAGTATATAGTAGGTTAAGGTTTTAGATTTAATCAGATAAGATCTGATACCAGATATTTGGACACTCCACACTAGGATATTTTGAATAAATAAACAGTTGATTGAATTTTAATAACGGAGAGGAGAATGAGGGGAGAAATGAAATAAGAGACAAAAAGAGAGTGAAGTATTTTAAAACTTCTTATTTTAGCCAGGGTCGATGGAACCATTTTCATTTTGTTGTTGGCTTCTGTTGCTGGGATGGTGCAGAATGGTCCTCTCCATCTGGAGGACCATGAAGAAGCCTGGGGTTCTTACTCACTCACTGTCACTTTAAACAACTCTCCCTAAAACTAGGGGTGTGTCAGTGCTACACAGTTGTGTATCGGCTTATTGGGCTGGACATTTGAATAATATGCTCAGTTTAGGTCATCGTCAGCTGGTTCTCCCAAGTTTTGCACAGGATGGAGCAGGTCCACATAAGCACCTCTTACTTACTCAGGGCAGCCAAAGAGACACAGCACCTTCCTGAGGTTCTCTTCATGCCATATAGGGCCTCAATCTCCAAATATTAAAAAAAAAAATCTCATGTTCAATTACATGATCTCAATGCAAAAGCAGAGGGGATCTCATTAGGCTTTACCCAAATTACATATTTGAATTCAGCTGGGCAACATTCATATGCGTCTTGGATGCAGCAATGAAGGGTGAACGTTATTTTCTTAGTTTGCAGTGATCTCTTTGGTTAATGTTCTGTGGTATTTCCTCTGAAATGCTAGCAATTAATACCCACCTTTTTTTTTCTTTTTGCTAGTACTTCTCAATTTGTGAAATAAATGAAACGTGAGACATGAATACAGCGAACAAAACAGAAACAAATGCTGTTTGTGATTTCTTTAGCATTCTGAACACTTACTGGGATTTATGACAACTAATGATCTCAGGTTGTGTTTCTTAGGACAGTAACTTTTCCACTACAGTCTCCAGCACTTTTCCAGTACCCTGGGGGTTCTGGTTGATGGCAAGTTGAACATGAGACAACAGTGTACTCTGGCAGCCAAGAGGGTCAACTGTGTCCTGGGGTGTATCAAGCACGGCATTGCCATCCGGTCAAGGAAGGTGATCGTCCTGCTCTGCTCTACATTGACGCGACCCCACTTTGAGTTCTGTGTGCAATCTTGGGTGCCAAAGTATAAAGAGGACATCAAACTACTGGAGAGTGTCCAGAGGAGACCACAAATCTGGTGAAGGTCTGGAGGAGAAGTCATATGAGAAACAGCTAAAGTCACTTTGTCTGTTCAGCCTGGAGAAGGTGAGACTGAGAGGGGGATCTCATAGCAGTTTACTGCTTCCTCACAAGGGAAGGAGGAGGAGCCGGCGCTGATCTCTCTGGTGACCAAAGATGGGACTTGAAGGAATAGCAGGAAGATGTGCCAGGGAAGTTTTACTTGGATACTTGGAAAAGTTTCTTAACTCAGAGAGTGGTGGAACACTGGAACAGCTTCCCAGGGAAGTAGTCATGTTGCTAAGCCTGACAATATTCAAGAAGCATTTGGACAATTCCCTCAGACACATGGTGTGAATGTTGGGATTGACCTGTTCAGGGATAGGAATTGAACTCGATAACCCTTGTGGATCCCGTCTAACCCAGGTCATTCTGTCATTCTGCGACTCTGTGATTCTTCCTTCTTTCCTTAAAATAAACCCTGTACAAATGCAGGGGGAAAAGCTTTTGTGTCTATTCTTTTAATCTAAACCAGGGCTGACAAACTCATGGCCCATGGGCCGAATCTGTCCGTCCGCCTTGTTTTATCCAGCTTGGCACTTTGTTTCTACTCAAGCAGCAGCTCCGATCTCCCTGCCCCTGCGTTCCTGCCAGCTCTGGGCACGTGTGCAGCGTGTGACTCACGTTACGCTGCAGGAACAGGAGAGTGGTGGGAGCCGTGAGTTTCACACCCTTGGTCTAAACTATTTGTTCTTTCTTATACATCCCTTTTCCTTTTGTGTTCCATTTACAACCACTGCTTTTAAGAATAAAAAATTCTAAAAATTGAGATTATCTGTTTGTTTATTTGGGGTTTTTAACCTATTTCTAATAGATAATATTTTCTTCATGGACTGAAAAGAAAAGGCGTGGAGAGGTGTCATTATGCAGCTCACAGGCATAAGTCAGCAATTAAAGGATACTAGTTTTAAAGCAGGGTAAATTGTATGAGAGATAAGCATATAAAAAGCAAGAGAAGTTCTTTTCAGAAGAAACCACACCTATTTAGGTACCAAATAAACAGTAAATTTCTTGAAAAGAAAACATCTTGATGCAAGTTTTTTCTAAGGACTACAGCATACAGAATTGTTGCACAGATTTTTTAGAGTTGGTTTTAGAGTTTTGTTTGTTAATGTCACTAGTATTTAATTTCCTGCTAATTAAAAATTGTATTGTATATTTAATTTATACTAATAGTACACGGAACAATAATAAAAAGTAACTAAATTTCATCAAGGAAATGAACGAGAACTCCTAGTCTGGATCATATCACAACTTCCAAAATTTGGAATTACGGAGGGTATTGATATAGTGTTGGTCTTCGGAACACCTTATTTTTTTTTTTTCAGAAACACTGATTTTGTATTTAAATGGAAACCACTTCAAACTACCAAATATTTCAGTGCAAGCTTCATTGTATTCTGAAAAGCAGTCCTTGCCTTATATTTTGAAAAATACTATTTGAGAGGTTTACTCCCAGGTACTGCACATAAAGCCAGCCAGCAACAGAGGCAAAAAGGGATGGACTCCTGAGAAAAGTCATGTTTTAGTTTATTTTTCTGCTAAATTTGCTCAGTTGCACATGAACTGCACATAACATACCCACTAACCTGTACAAGCATAAGCTAGGTCTACCCTGAAAGTTGAATGCTCACTTCAGCAGAGTGCTCTGCTCAAGCTAGTATGTTCTGTGATGGATTTATTACCTCAGCCGAAAATGACCCCTAGGTCTGTGAGCATCTTGTAGCAGATGAACAATACTATTGAATTCAGTAATCTATGAGAAAAAAGAAATGTGAATAATTCATACTGCGGTTCAGCCCTCGGCCCTTCATCAAGTTGGTATTTTAGCTTTAAAAATGCCTAATGAAAGAAAAGATTAGCAAAACAGAGATTGACTACCCTTGCTGTGCTGGGTAGAGCCTTAGAAGAAATAGGTATCATTGATTGTATCTAAGTAAAACAAAAGCAAAACAGTTTTCAATCTTCAAAACATATTAAGAATATATTGGTTGGTACCCATATAATTTTTATTATTTAGATTTAGCACTGTAGTAACACCTCACAATATTAAAGGTCAGAATGCCTAAGTGCTCTGCATTGTAGTAAATACACCACAGGAGACAGTCCTTTCCTTGACTGGCAGTCAAAATAATCTTAACAAAAAATAAGAGTTTGAGGGGAAAACAGACATTTAAGGGACTCATCCCTCCTCACAGAAGTTAGGATTTCTATGCCAAAATCAAGAGTATCTCACATCTCTAGACTGTTGATGCTGTACCTTTTCAAAATTCTTCAAATAGTATTTTGTATATTCTTGATAACCTTCTGGGTTTGCCTCAAGCATTAAAGAAAAAGCTTTGCAGGTAAGAGGGTTAAAGCCAATAAAGTCTCACTGTACACACGGCTCCATCAGCTCCAACTGTTTCCATGGACACGCTAGTTAACTCCTTGACATTTTCTCAATGGTATCTTATTAGAAGGTTATTTCAGAGGAAACTGGAAAGGTGGCAGAGTGGGAAAGTTGGCACTAGAGAAGTACAAGTTCAGTGAAATCCTGTGGAGGCTACTGATTTTGTATGGTTTATTTATGCCTCCAAGAGGTAGACAGAATTTCTTTTATCAGTTCTAATCATCATTTACTTTTCATCTTTATTTTATTCTGCCAAAGCATTTGATAGATGCGTTTGAGCTCTCATTTAGCTGTATAAAATAAGAGATTATCTTGTCATCTCATTTTTAATCTCTTTTGATTCTCTAAATTGCAAAGGTAAAAGAAGTAATACCTGAAGTATGCTCCTGGCAGTAGCTGTAGCCTTTTATGGCCCATGCTCACAGCTATACCCAGTCTCTAATTTCTTCACTGTCATCACTTACAACATCAAAGGGACAGTTAGCTCTCTTCTACACTGTTAAAAAAAAAAAATCAAAGCAAGTTCAGTAAATTATATATACATCTATTTGAGAGTTTATTTTAGATGTTTTACTTTAATACCCAGTGGAAAGTAGCTTACTTTGGTACAATTAGCACTTAA